>VDFB02109042.1:52054636-52790959 GCA_007258455.2 Sequoia sempervirens
CGTATTTGTTGTATCTTGAAACAAATTCTGCAAGACATATGTCCACCATTGTTTCAGGGCGTTTTAAATAGTAGTCTATAATAGATTTTGCAAGAACATTTTCTGATTCATCTGGCTCATTGCTAAATTGTTTAACAGATTTGAGTATAAATGTATGATCATTGTCAGATCGCGTATCAATGAATATACATTTTCTTGAACTATAATTTAATGGCAATGACAAAACAATATGTGCAGCTTGCTGTGATGACATTTGCTGCAAGTTAAGCATGGCATTTCCAAGTTTACTCACCATTCGTATTGCATCAATATTGTCTTGCTTGTGGTCTGTACGTATTATTTTGAATGCATATGTCATTGACTTGTCTACTTTTGCAATATATGAGCTATAGTACATAGCAGCATCATATGCATTTAGGACAAATTGTGCATCTGTATTAGCCTTCCAAAGTTCTGGAATCTTCCTTGAAAAACTATTGTTCCATATTTGTGATGGTTTTCTTTGTAAGAAAAGCGTGGGCTTGTTTAATGTTGAGCTCAAAGCTTCAATGTATTCATTGTCACTTAAGTTTAATTCTTTTAAGAACATTTAAAAAGTGAAAGTTTCGTCATAGTTTGCTTTTTGGAGTTTTGAGAAGATATAAGTGGCATTTGTAGTTATCGCTTCAGTCTTTTGGACTATTGGTAAAAGTATAGTTGACTTTTGCATTGGTGGGAAAGGAAAATTGTACCTACAAAGTTTATTTCTTGATCTCTTGCATTTCTTTGTATGATGGTGTTTGTGTAACATTGCCAAAGCAGGTTCCAAATTTTGAGTGTCGCAGGTAATATACTTATCAACAAAATCTATGACGTCTGTGCTGTTATTTTCTATGTAGATTGGTGCATTTTTAACCCATATGAGAAAATGATCATGTTCATTTCCTTGATTTTGGAACTCAGTGACTGAGAAGTAATCAATGACATTTCCAAAGAAAGAGTCATCTGTAAGTATCAATTTTTTAATTGCATTGATTCTATGTTTATAGTAACGTGCACAAGTGATAGGATCTTTCTTGATTAGTTCAAATTTGTCAATGTGTGTTGGGTGATTAGATTCTTGATGGTTTTGTGCTAATTGGTGTAGATTGTGCAACTCTTGTAATATTTGAATTAGTGGATCCCAATTTTGCTCAGCACTAGAGAAAGTGATGAAAAATGTCGGTGGTCCTAGTTGTTGAATCATAGCAAATACATTTTTCTTAAGTTGTTGTGAATAGTCTGGAGAGATTCTTATTCTTTTGAAATCAACGTATCCAATATCTGATTTAAGAATTTTTTCTAGGTTTGGTTTGTTTTTAACGTCTTTCGCAAATAGATTCCGCCCTTTTAACTGGCCCTTGCGGATTCTTATTGTCATTGTGGACAGTACTTCTTGTATTAGAACCTTTATAGCTTTGAAAAAAATGTTTGTTGTATGATATGCAAATTGTCTTTGTGACTGTAAGAGCTCCCAGCGTATTATTTTCTGATACGTAAAGTTTTTTACAATGTCATTATCACGTGGCTTGCCAAAGAATAAAGTTGGGAAATTCATTTCTTCAGCATAAATGTCCTTAAATATTCCAATTGGATACTTGTGCTCTGCAGGTGCAATTTCAATAATCTTGTCCTCCATGTTATGGATACTTCTAGACTCAGTGAATCCATGGATCAATGTTTCTGATGGGTTTTCATTTTCCATTTCACTGTCTGATTTTGTTTCACTTGTATTTTGTGCACTATTGGCTTCGTTTTCCTTAGTGCATTGGAGAACTTCTTGCCAATCTTGGTTTATGTGGACTTTGTGCATTTTGTATAATGGTGTCCTTGTTAATTGAGTCAAAGCTTGCATGATGACATTTGGGCGCACCATGCCTTTTTGAAATGCATTTTTGTATTTTAAGCATCTTTTCAATGAAACAACAATTGTTTGTGTGTTGTTAATTGATTGTGGTAATGCTCTTTGTACAATGTTCATGTCAACAGGGACATTTATAATAGAACCTGTCAGGCCTATTTGAGACCTTTTGAACCCTAGTTCCCAAATCTGTGCAAATGCAATTCTAAGTGAGACAAGCCATTCTTCTAGAGGAGTTAAGATTTGCACATAGCACAATGGTCTGTTAGTTCTTATTTTTTTGTGGCGTAGCATACTTTGGAATAGTGGACTGTTTCAATGCAAAGTAGCATACATTGCATATGAGATCTGTGAATGGTAAGGAATCTGATTGTACTAGTTCACAGTATAGTTGTTTTTGTTTTTCTTTGAAAACCCTGATGTCCTTGTTGAAACAGAGCACTTGGCAAATTGCACATGAGTGTTTTGGTGTATCTTGTATTGCTGTTTTATAAATTTCTATTGGTGTCAATGTTTTTTTTTTCTTTGGGCTGCTAGGTACACTTTTTTTTTGTTTTTCTTTTCTAATCAAGTTCTTCAGGTGATTAAGTCTTATTGTTGATTTATGTTTAAAATTGTTTGCTATGACAAATGGCATCAAATTTTCCTTGTTTTTAGGCAAAGCATGTGGCTTGGTCAAGTAAGTATTTTTGTATTGTGGACGATTTCTAATCAACTTTTTAAGTTGGAGTAAGCTTGTTGAGCATAGGCGAGTTAGATTTTGGGCTTTGATACTTAGAAGCGGCTCAAAATGTCCAGCCAAAGGGTTTGTATCATGGAACAATATAGAGACTGATTTTGTATATCCAAAATCATTGAAATCTAAGTACTTTCTTGATGTTGTCAATGACCAGAGGCTTATTTGTATTTTTAACCATTTGGATATCCAGTGAATGCAAAACAAGTCACCCCACAATCCACGTTCGCCATGGTCTATGCATAAGCTTGCAGACAATCGCATCCTGCGGAAGTATGTTTCTTGATCATGTACTTTGTGCAATGTATATAGAGTACTAGGATTTAGTTCATTGTTATATGATTTAATTGCTTCTTTGTCCTTTTTTTGAAAGCAAGCCAAGAAATAATCTATAGCTCCATTGCGTAATTGAGTTGAGGTGTACTGGTTGTTAAGTAGCACTTGAAGCGAATCAAACAAACAATCACCAACATTGTATGCAAATGTGCTTAATCTACAAAGGCCTTCAGCTCTAAGGACATTGTCAATGTTTGATATTTGAGGATACTTTGGGCACAACTTTTTTATTTCATGTGAACTTATGGGCTGTTTTGAACTTATGTTTTGTGTTTCAATTTCTAACAATGGTTCAAAGTGCCCACTTAAAGAATTCATGTCATGAAATAATATAGAGACTGATTCTGTGTAGTCAAAACTATTGAACTGTAAGTACCTTCTTGCTGTTGTTCTTGACCAAAGGGAGATTTGTATATTCAACCATTTGGATATCCAGTGAATGCAAAATAGGTCACCCCACAATCCACTTTCTGTGCAATCTGCTTGTGGCTGTGCAGATAACCGCATTCTGTGGAAGTATGTTTGTGGATCATGTACTTTGTGCAATGTATATAGAGTATCAGGGTCTAGTTCATAGTTGTATGATTTTATTGCTTCTTTGTCCTTGTTTTTAAGGCAATTCAAGAAGTAATCTATAGCTCCATTTCATAATTGAATTGATGTGTAACGATTGTTAAGCAATAGTTGTAATGAGTCAAACAAACAATCACCAACATTGTATGCAAAAGTACTCAATCTACAAAGTCCCTCGCTCTTAAGCACGTAGTCAATGTTTGATATTTGGGGGCGCTTAGTTAATTCATAGGTGTCAACGTCTATCATTTTCTTTGTTTTTCGTGTAACCTAATGTGTTTGGGTATAGCAAATGCTGAGTATGAATAGCATTTAACACTAGTATCTAGATTACAAAATCTTAAATTGTTAACATTGTCGCTTATGTGCTTTCACTCAATAGCACTCGATAGTATGAATCATGTTGTCGAGGATCTTGGAAGTTAATAATCTCTATATATGTTGGAAAATGGATCTTGAGTAGTAGCAAAAGCTTACGTAACATACCACACAACAAACAATTTAATAGAAGCACAAGGGGAAACTAGTATTAATTCTTCAACCTGACCTTGTTATCCATTGTCCCCCAGCAGAATTGTATGTACTTATTCCTGTTACATTGCCAAAGTGGATAAATGAGTACAATGCATGATGTATACTTTTAGTGCCACAAACACAAAACAATATTTTCAGGTAGCTTTGTCTACATGCAACAATTGGTTGACAAGAATCTTTTTTGCTCATATTGTCAATCTCAGCCTATGGTATTTAAATGTTTTGTGTTATTGGATTCCTTTGTTGCTATGTACTTCTAAGCGACTGATTTTTTTTTCAAAGAACAAATGATTTTAAGAGCTATTCAGATATGCATGAATTAAGTGGCATGTAGAGAATAGTTTGACATATCTTTTCTATTTATAGAAAGTCAGGGAAATGCAAAAGCATTGTTTGATCAAAGAAGATCTATGGATTTTCTTATTTGTGGGAATAGCTTTTAAGATCAGTTGTGTATAGACAATTTGAGGGAAATGCAAAGACATAGGTTCATTGAGCAAAAGTGAAGGCATGGATTGATTAAATAAATTTAAAAAGAGATTGAAACTCAGAAGTGCAGCCACACAGTGCATACATGCAAAGAAAATGCATTAAATAGCATGTGGGTCGATGAGAAACTGTTGCAATGGCCTGATGCACATGTATAGCCAGGCTGCTTTGTCCATTAGCTATAGACTTAAGTCAGCTGTTAAGCATGACTATTACTTTGTGCATATTGTTTTTCTATTCTAGAAGTCTCTGTTCTGGGAGAGTTTATAGCGAGTAAGCAGACTTTGTTATAGTTACAGTATCCAGAACCAGAAACGAGTTACTTGAGGGAATAAATAGCTTCTTTCCTCAGTTTCCTTTTACTATAGAGGTTTAAAGCACATAGTGAGATTGGCAATGTGAGCAAAAAAAAACTATTCTTAATGCCAGTTTGCATGTAAGCAAGACCATGGAAAAATATTGCATCATGTCTATGAGTGACGAAGTACATCATTCATTGTACTCATGTGCCATGTCAGCTTTTGAAATTAACTTTGCAGGCTTTTATTTCTAAAACAGGAAGATTAAACATACGTTAACTTGTAAACTGCATAGCAACTTGCCACAGCTATAAACAGTCCTATGAAAAAATTGCCTTAAATGCATATAGGTAAAAACCAGTTGGCATAAAACAAAGACTTATGGCTCTAAACGCTATTTGAAACTGCAAACAGGGTTTAAAAATTATATGCTAGCAGTTCATTCTATTCTATGGATATTGTATAGAGGAAGTATAACATACTAACACATAAGCAAAACCTTTTCTATTGCTCGAAGACAAATTACTATTGCAATTGTGGAAAATGCATTTTTCTGTTTGCATATATGGAAACAACCCTCTAAATCATTTATGTTCAAAGAAATGAGGAATACAAGATGGCAAAATGAATACATGGAAAAGAACTTTATGCAGTTATTATATTGAAGAATTTCAATTGCATTTCAAGAAAAGCAAAAAGACAAATTGGAAAACTGACCTTGTAATCTGCTATCGAATGATCAAGTATACTTGTACAAATGTACAAATTGTGATAGGGACAAGCAATCTTTCCTAGTGTAGTTTGTGCGTATTTGTTTATTTACAGTTGAAAGCATTGAACCCTGTCACAAGGACAAATTAGACAAATGAGTATAGTGAGTGGCATATGCTATGTTATTCATAAAAAGAAAACAAAATTCTTATGTAGATTCATTTGAATTTTTATTAATTTTTAAATACTTGTTGCTATTTGTGTACCCTATAATATAGAACATTTTTTTTGCATATGCATGCACCAGGGTGTTATTGCAATGGTGGCATAAGCTCTTTAGGAGAAATCAATGGAATAGATCCCATATTTGCTTAAGCACCTAAAAAAAGTGTAAATAGGCCACAACAACTAATCAATCCTAAGGCAAAAAACAACAGAGACTTGTGCTAGCACTGTTAAGTTATGGTAGAAACAATTTCTAGCTATTGTTTAATTCCAAACTAGCTATCACTTAATAGTGAAAGCGATGTAAATATTGATTTTCTAACTAAATGGGGTCATTTCATTTCCATATGCATAAGTTTATTTTGCACCATTTTGTAGCACTTACTATTACTTGTGCAATGAAGCCACATGCAAGTAGAATTCATAACTCATGGCATTTAGATACACCCAAGGAGAAATACAAATCAAGGTTGTTAGCATCTTGATAAGAAAGATGATGAGATACATCCAATTAATGTATGCCACAACATGTTATTCAATGAAGATGATTTGGATAGAAATGTTACAAATCAGAATCCTTATTGGTGTCTGAGTAATCCTCTTTTTCAAGACTTTTCAAGGAAATTGCATGCCAATACTATCAGTGAATAAGTGGAATTAGATCTTGTAATTGACTTTGTTTGATTGGTCAAATGTGTACAAGGATAGTTATAATTATTTCTTTGTTTTAACTGTTATGTATATAAATACTATTCAACAGTTATGTAATTAATTAGATATGAAATGACAAAAGGAAAAAGAAAATAAATTAATTAAGATAATTTGATTCATTAATTAATAAAGTGAATTATCGTGTAAAAGTAAAAAAATTAGAAGTTGCAAAAAAATCCTCTTTGCTTTATGCTTTAATGACAATGAGGGAGATGAAAGCAATTGTGGAGTTTAAGCTTATATCTGTAAATTGCATTTGCCTGACAGTTTGTAAAGTGCTTTTAACATATTGTCCTCATATTGTTTATAAGGTCCTATTATGGGACATGCTAACAGAACAGTGGCTCTAAAACGTGAACTATGGAACAGTTTTGCAGTAATTGAAGATATGCAGTCTTTAGAGAGCTCATAAGCGCCAAGTTATTGTTAAGATGTCACATTCTACGTTGGACAAAAGACAATTGCTTGCCCAAGGGACTAGACTCTGAAGAATAGCACAGGCTGAGCACTATGAAACCCAATGTGCTTATGGACATTAAAATAAAAGAAAACTGATGAGAGAAACTATTTATTGCCTGGAGTAGCTTGTCTACAAGTGTCCTTTTTTGGAATCATGACAACCTTTGCCCTGTCACTGTAAACTGTTGTGTAGAAAAGACATATCGACACACATATATGTATACATATGTATATATATGTACAGATACATCCATGTAAAGACAGATTAATGCATCTATGGACATAAACATATATGCATCCATATGATTACATGCATATAGACATAAATGCACCTATACACACATACATATATGCATAAATACATATATGCATAGATATATCTAGAGTCAGATGCATGCATGCATACATGCATCTACAGAGGTCTACATAGATATGCACATAGGTGAATGCATATGCACATAGAAACATGTGCACATATATACATGCACTGACACATTAAGCGGGAAGCGATTGTGATCGTGAACTAAAGCACTATGAAACACAGCCCCACGATGCACATGAATAGCAAGGAACTGTGGAGAGTAACAAACTATCATTTCAGCCATAACATTTCTTGCTTAGTGGCTACAAGCTCTTCCTCAGAAGTACAACTTACAAAACACAAAAAAAAACACACGCAAAGTAATGGAAATGCATACCAAGTAACTCAACTCTATATTAAATGACCAAAGTACCCTGGCCATGCGTGGCCTCCAAGCGACTCCACCGCCTTCACTTCGAGCCAAATGCCATTCAACGCATTTAATTTTTTTTCATGCATCACGTACGTCTACCCGCCAGTTTGATAAACTATGCCTCTGCCTAATTTTAATTAATCAATTTATGCACTCGCTGTTTCCTGATATTTTAATGCATTTAATCTGCATTCATGGATTACGTACCTCTAGCCGCCACCTTTTAAACTATGCCTTTGCTTAAATTTATATAATCAATTTATGCATTCGCATTTTCCTGAATTTTTAAAATGAAAATGATTTATAAAGCTGCTGGGACGAATAGAAAAATAGATAAATGCTAATTTTCCAATATATAAAATAGCTCTCAAAATTCAAGCTATACCAAAAAAAAAGCAATATGTTAAATGGTGAAATGTGATTGGTTCATGCTGCGGGTTAAATGCATTCCAGGCGAATGCATAAGTATTCCTGCCTACCAGCAGGAAACTTATCCTAGTGAGTGCTATTAGGTTTGTTATCTTCAATTTCAAACTCCTTTGATGTTAATGCATTTTCTTTGGTAGTAGAATATGGAGTTTGCTTTTTTTAATGGGAGGGTGGAAGAAAATGACATATACAAATAAATTTAGGCAAAGACATAGGCTAGAAAAACTGATAGCTTTTATCAATAGAAAGGAGACGTTTACAGTGACAGAGCAGAAGCTCTTGTGCTCATTGAAGGAACACCAAGAGACAAGCTACTCAAGGCAACAAATGGCTATTTTTATCTATTTTGCTTCATTATATCCCAAAAATGCAAGTTGGGTTTCACAATGCATGAAAACACATTTGTGCAAACAACTGCCAAAATTATAATTGCAATGGATGACAATGATAGTGTAATGGATACTAATAGTTCAAACATCAAAATACACCAGCTAGTTTTTTTTAGATTCAGTGCAAACAAGTATCAATTGGAAACAGATTAACCTTACAGTCTATTTATCATAGGTTCATGAATTCCAAATGCACAAGTGCAAACATGGTTCTCCACAGGCTTTTGCAATGCATTTTAACTATATTGTTGTTTTGCATCGAGCTTAAAGAACCATTGCAATTATGGTTTCGAAACAGATTTAAATCAATGGATGTAAGTCAAGAAAGGTTCCTAGTTACACTTAATACTTGAATCATGAAGCATCATTGCTTCAAGCTAGAGCAAAAGTGCAGAGAGGGACACATAAGCAAATTCAACAATGACACCATCAAACAAGGATTTGTTTGCTATCACTATGACTAACTATTGAACTCGATTGACTCATCAGTCAAACAGCTTTATTCATTACTGACCTAACTTGTTTCAAAGCTATCTTGTTAAACTGATTAGTTAATTTCATTAATGAGTAAAAGATAGAATTGACTTAAGTTGCAGAAGCTAATTGTAAGATTGACTTGTTCGTTAATTGACTTTGATTAATGGTTCAGGGACATATGAGACAAATTAAATTCGCATCAGCAAAATGTGAGATGGACTTATTGGCTCTTACGCCACATATACTATGACATTTCAGCTTTCATGAAATAATACCGAAAGAAATAGAATAAGCAGATGGCTTTAACATACACGAAGAGATACAATTAATATGGACAACTATAAGCTGCTGAATATTTGTAGCATAAGGAACTGAAAGGAAGATGTTGCCAAAGATTTTGCAAATTCGGTTTATAATTGCATTTGCTTCCTTGTCTATAAAGCCTTTTCAAGAAGCTCCTTTTTTTTTTGCATACAAATGGCCATGATTGGATTAATTGATTTGGTGTATAGAGATGTTTTATAATTAACTATAATTAACTTTTCATCTAAGCTTTTACGTATCCCTGTATGCAACTGCGTATACATGCGTCCATGTATTTTTTGGATATGCCACTATAGCCTTGTACCAATTTACTTTGTTATATGGCTATCGCATATAGTAACACCAATAAGCTCTTTCACTGTACATAGCAACTGTTTTCGTAAATGCTAGGTTGAGCTTATATGTATCAGGATACATATACACTCACGCTAAAAACTACTGAATTATGGTCTCTATTTTCCCATTTTCGTAGACACGTTACTATTGCAATTAAATGTGTAAAGCATTTGTGTCCAAAGAAATTAGATAAACGAATGGAAATATGTTACACAACCTTGTCTTATGTTTTCATAGTAGTTTTTTCATTGCATTTCAAGTAAACCAGAAACCAGAATTTTATTCATATTATTTCATCCATGGCATTTACAGCCTTTCCAATAATTGGCTATGACCAATCATGGAACACAATTAATTCACCAACAAACTAGATTGATTGCTCACTGAATTAACTTGTTTGAAAGCTATCATGATAAGCCAACTAGCTAATTTGCCACATTCAATATGACATTTGAGTTTCAAATAAGTCCTATGCACACAAATCTGTTATCATGCTAAAGCCATGTAAACGTAGATGTTCCAATTCCATGGGACCATTTTATGTCCATTTGTCCAAGTTCATTTCATTCCATTATCAAGAACCAATAATTAAATGTTTACACCAGGTACATGCAACTAGAAAATGCAAGCAGGGTTTCAACAATGAGATCATCTAACAAGCATTTGTTTGCTATCACTATGATCAATGATAGAATTGACTTAATTTGCATGAGTCAAGTGCAAGATTGACTTGTTTGTTAATTGACTTTGATTAATGGTACGGAGACAAATGAGACAAATTAAATTATCACCAGCACAATGTAAAACAGACTTATTAGCTGCCACGCCACATATACTATGACACTTGAGCTTTCATGAAATCACCTCACACCAGCTCCATCAAACCATGGAAGGGTTATTCAGTGGCTTCACGTATGGTTCCCTTGCCATTCAAATGAGGGCAGAAAAGTAAACAAATAAAATGTAAAGAGTGAATCTGATTAGGATGTTGAAAGACTTGTTAAATGAGAAATGGAAACTAAAACATTGAATTTGAGTTTCCATTATCTATTTTTTGTTTAATTCTTGACTACTGTTTTGTTAAACTGTAGATTGTAAAACACATGGTGTTGTAAAAACAACAACTCACTGACAGTTGTAACACACAACGTGTTGTAAAGTATTTTGTATTACTCTTGATTAGTTTTTATTGGAATTATTTTGTATTGCTATAATTAGTTTATTACTTTCTATTACTGTATTTCAGTATGTACATTTCAAGGTGAAGAACATGAGACATATGCAATGCAATATCACAGGTTTAATTACCAAGGCATGGATGAGCAAGAACTTTTTAGTAGATAAAGGTCATGAACGTTGAGCTAATAGTATCACAGTCACCACAACATTTAAGGAAACCTATGCTCAACACTCTCTTTTCCATTATCAATTGTATTCCCAATGTCATCCATGAAGAATATCCTCAAAGATATAGAATACATGGATGCACAGGCTAAAGAAGTTCTTCATGGATCAAAGATATGGAATTCATTGATGAAAGAAATGGAAATCATGGATCAAAGCAATGGCTAATAGCAGGCTCTAGAAGTTGACAAAGTTCTTCATGGATGAAATTGGGAATAAAATTGATAATGGAAAAGGGAGTCTACACCATAGGTTTACTTAAATGTTGTGGTGACTGTCCTACTATTGGTTCAATGTTCATGACCTTCATCTACTAAAAGGTTCTCGCTTGTTTATCATGCAATATAGATTTTAGTGACTAGAGATGAATTGTGATTACTTTGAGCATTTTATTTTTTGTGATTTTGGAGATCTGTGTAGTCACAGGAGATGTTGTTGCTGTAGAGTCAATACCTGGGACCAAGCTACTTGACACATGCACCCATACACTATGACATTTGAGATTCACATAAGTCTCATGCACACAAATCTGCTATCATGGTAAAGGCATGCAAACACTGATGTTCCAACTCCATGGGGTCATTCTATTTCCATTTGTCCAAGTTCATTTCATTCCATTATCAAGAACCAATAATTAAGTGTTTAAATCAGGTACATGCAAAGAGCAATGGAAGAAAGGTTCCATAGTGCTTTAAGACATTGTTATACTGTGATTATAAATTCATATTTTAAGCTACTTTTAGTATTATTTATTCGAGCTTCTTGTTGAAGTGGAAAGGTTTCATCTGTGTTTGATAGGTATTTTGTAGAAATCCTCTTGTCCATTTTACTTCATGCATGTGAGCCCTCCAAAGTCTATTTATTATTGACTATTGCAAAGTGGTCTCATAAAAAGGGCTTTGGAACCAAAACCATCTAAACACGTGCAATGATGACAGCTTTTGAAATACAAGTGAATAGTGTGTTGCTTTGAGCTTTTCCGTTGTCATCAAAGCATAAAGAGTAGAGGGGTTCTCTTAAAAGTTGTGGTTGTTGTCCTCATAGGCATAAACCCGTATTTTAAACTACTTTTTTACTCTATGCATGTAAGCCGATAGTGTGGTGCTTTTAGCTATTCCATTGTCATCAAAGCATAAAGGATAGAGGGGTTCTGTTAAAAGTCATGGTTGCTGTCCTCGTAGGCATAAATCCGTATATTAAACTGTTTTTAGTATTATCTATTCGAATTTCTTGTTGAAATGCAAAGGTTTCATCTGCGTTTCATAGGTATTATGCAGAAATCCTCTTGTTCATTTTACTTCATGCATGTGAGCCCTATAGAATTTGTATTTTTCTAATTGTTGCAAACTGGTCCCATAAAGAGGACTTTGGAACCAAAATTATGTCAACATGTGCAATAATGAGAGCTTTTCAACAATCAGTCAACAGTGTGTTGCTTTGACTTTTTCTGCTGTCATGAAAGCATAAAGGATAAAGGGATTCTGTTAAAAGTCATGGTTGTTGTCCTCATAGGCATAAATGCAAACAATGAGAGCATAAAGAATACAGTAGAAACCTTTTTGCTGCTGGAAAGCATAAAAATTCTGTTAGATGTAGTCGTTACTATTTTTGTATCTTGGGGTTGTAAAAAACTATGTCAAGAAATGTTGTAGAATCCAAATTACAATGTTGCCATAGAGCAGTTAAGTAATATTGCTTTTCGCTTTTTAGTCTGTCTGATACAAGAAATCCAAGTAGGGTTTCATAGTGCTTTAAGGCAATTGTATGCTTTGATTATAAATTCGTATTTTAAACTACTTTCAGTATTGTTTATTTGAATTTTTTTGTTGAAATGCGAAGGTTTCATCTATGTTTGATAGGAATTATTGTTTATAAGATGTTGTGACATACATTAATTGGATGTATCTCATCATCTTTCTTATTAGGATGCTAACAACCTTGATTTGTATCTCTCCTTGAATGTATCTGGATGCTATGAACTATGAATTCTACTTGCATATTGCTTGGTTGTACAAGTAATACTAAGCGTTACGCAATGGTAGAAACAACAACTCATAGTATTCATATACACCCATGCACAAATACATGGTATTCAACACATTAACACGGACATGGTTTTCTAGGGCTAGTTTGTTAGTTGCCTTTGATTAATAGTTCAAATGCACACAAAGCTAATTGCAATCATTTCTTTCTTTGAATTGCTAAGTACTTAAAGGCTAACTAGCAATTGCCAAATTATTTAGATATGGGACAATACAAGGATGAATAAGGAAATATGAACTTGCCTAAATGACCATGAATGATAGAGCTATATGGTAAAATGCTACATACACTGTGACATTTAAGCTTCAAAAACTGCCAATGAACAGCAAAAGCTTCAAAACTCTCAGTTAACATGTAAAGGGCTGAGGAAAATCGATCTGCTAACTGATTTAGCACTTATTCTTAATTGTTTAATCACAATATGACGGGATGGCTAGCTGGCGCCATCCACAAAAAAGCATTTAAGGCAAATGCAACAGCAATCTGTTATATACACACATACATACATGGCAACATAGATACATGCATTCATATATACATAATTACATGCACACATATATACATGCAAACCTGTATGCATGGATGCATACAAAGACTATGTTTCATGGGATTATTGAACAGTTAACTTGCTTTCTATATGCTTTCATATTTTACATGTGTGCCTATGAGGACAATAACCACAATATTTGACAGTAATCCTCTATCCTTGATAACAGTTCATTGGTTCCAAAGCTCACTCTATAGGACAGCTGTACATTGCCTACAAGACTCAGATGAATCCTTCGTATTTCAAGGAAACATTTGAATCAATAACACTTAAGATGGTCTAAACTATGACTTTACAGTCAAAGTATCCAAATGCATTGCAACAATGCGAAACCCAAGTTCCATTTAAGATGTACAATGAAAGTAAATAGAAGGGAAAATGCATTTGCTTTAAAGTTTCTACAGCAATTTCAACAGGTTGTCTAGCCATTGTCAAAAATATGGTTTTCTATCAGCATAGTCCTTCAACCTTTTTTAGGTCTAATTGCTACTTTGTTAATTGACTTTGATTGAAAGATCAAAATGTGAAATGTAGCCAAGGATAATTATAGACAACTGTACGTTGCCTCCAAGATTCAGATGAATTCTTGGTATTTCAAGGAAAGGTTTGAATCGATAACACTTAGAATGATCTAAACTATGATTTTAGAATCAAAGTATCCAAACACATTGCAACAATGCAAAATCCAACTTCTATTTAAGATGCACAATGAAAGGCCAAAATGTGAAATGTGGCCAAGGATAATCATACTTATTTATCTCTTTTAATTGTTATATATTCAAAGACTAATTAGCAATCTAAACAGCTTCGCCTCTAGTCAGTTGCCATTAAATGCATTGATTTTGAATTAATGAATTATGCACCTTTAGCCAGTAGTTTTAATCAAAGCATGCATATGGATTCAGAATCAAACTCTCAAAACTTGGAAAGGTTAATTTTTTGAAACAAAGATCTACTCTTGAACCTCAAATGCTTTATTTCTATGAACCATATAGCATATGCCACTCACAATACCCATTTGCAACGACTGTCCTTGTAACAAAAAGCCACGATATGATTACAAGTACAATCAATATAGTGAGAATCTTGAATTAACCTTTTTCTCTGTTTACTATATGCAATTGCAAACAAAAGAGAAGGTTCATTCTAGAAACTCACCGTGTACTACTTGCTTGAAGAATTTGCCACAGCTGGACCGCCACACGACCTCTTTTCTTCCAACCAAAAGCATTGCACCATGTAAAAAGCTTTCATTAGAAAACAAAAACCATGGCTTTGTTTTTTCTGAAAGAATAGCAATTTATAGTACTCCTACTGCGATGGATACTAATAGCAAAAACCATTTAAACACTACCGAGCATTTTTCCAGGTTCAAGAGACACAAGTATAAATGCAAACAAGATTAACTACACAAACTAATTGTGACAGGTTACTGGACCACAAATCTTCTACCAATGAGCTTGACTGCTCTTTTGCATGAAGCCTCAAACTGTTCTATCAAGCAATATTACTTAACTGCTCTATGGGAACATTGTAATTTGGACTCTACAACATTTTTGGCATAGTTTTTTATAACCCCAAGATACACAAACAGTAACAACGACATCTGACAAAATTTTTTATGCTTGCCGACAGGGAAAAGGTTTCTACTGCATTCTCTATGCTCCCATTGTTTGCATTTATGACTACAAGGACAACAACCACGACTTTTAACAGAATACCTCTATCCTTTATGATTTCATGACAACGGAAAAGCTCAAAGCAACACACTCTCGACTCATTGTTGAAAAGCTCTCATTGTTTTTTTGCAGCAATAAAAAAAACACAAACTCTACAGGACTACATGCATGAAGCAAAATGAACAAGAGGATTTCTACATAATACCTATCAAACAAAGATGAAACCTTCGCATTTCAACAAGAAATTAGAATAAACAATACTAAAAGTAGTTTAAAATACGAATTTATAATCAAAGTATACAATTGCCTTAAAGCACTATGAAACCCTACTTGCATTTCTTGTATCAAATAGAATAAAAAGCGAAAAGCAATATTACTTAACTGCTCTATGAGAACATTGTAATTTGGACTCGACAACATTTTTGACATAGTTTTTTATAACCCCAACATACAAAAATAGTAATGACGACATCCAACATAATTTTTATGCTTGTTGATAGGTAAAAGGTTTGTACTGTATTCTTTATGCTCCCATTGTTTGCATTTATGCCTACGAGGACAACAACAATGACTTTTAACAGAATCCCTCTATCCTTTATGCTTTCATGACAAAGGCAAAGCTCAAAGCAACACACTGTCGACTCTTTGTTGAAAATCTCTCATTATCGCACACGTTAACATAATTTTGGTTCCAAAGCACTCTTTATGGGACCACCTTGCAGCAATAAAAGAAATACAAACTCTACAGGGCTCACATGCATGAAGCAAAATTATTCTGACCCATTAGTAAATTAAAAACTTTCCAATTCGCTTTAAACATGTAAAAGTAACATATAACAAAGATAATTACAATAAATTTCTTCCTTTCTTTATTGATAAACATGTACAAGTTACAATATGTTTCCACATGAATTTCATTTTCATTGCAAATATAAATCAGAGTTTAAAAAGTAATACAATTACATACATAGCTCGTAAGCTTTTGCACAAATAGAAGTAAGAAGGTCCAGGAGTCGTCCTTTCAAATCTTGGTACATCGCCGCTTGCTGTGGAGGAGAAACATCACTCGGGCGCTTTTCCGCCAACCACAGACTTATAATGCGGTCCCCCGCACGATCATTTTACAATGAACGGCCCTCCCTTCGAAGAAGAGATTGGTAGGGTATCCTTTAACGATTACCAACTGAGCATAGTGCTATGTCCTACTCAACTAGAACCTTGCTATTTCACAATCTCGATCTAGTACTCGGATCACAATGAACTGACAGTGTAGTCTCAACTATCTCACATCTAGGTGGATGTCGTACCTTTCACTACTTTGGCCAAAGTATTCTCATTCAGTACTTCGAATGAAGGTCATCTATCATAAACACTACTCAGGGCCGATTTGACTTAAGGCTTCCTTACTCTACGCATAGGTTTTGTCCTTCAATGGATGAAACCGTCATCCCAGACATCCTACAATCATACTAACTTAATGGAGATGAACAGTCTACAAGTGTCTTTATTTTATTCCTCCTATTCAGGAAATCTTTGTCCTAGGAGTACTTAGCTTACTCAGTTATCTAATAACCTAAGCTAAAAGACCATACTTGACTAGACCTTCATTTCGATCCTAGTAGTAAATAAGTATATCTACGTATTCTCCATATAGAGATCATACAAAGTTTGCAAAAACAATTAATTGCATATATAACCCTTCTCTATATAATGCAGATTAAGTTCAATTACCCTTAAGCTCTTTAATCATTTGATTCTCTTTTCACTATCCCCTTAATTTAAAGTTCTTATACATTTGCCTTTAAATGGAATGCACAAAGAAAGTTTGTCCAATCAGTTCTTAAATAGCTTTGAACTATTTGAAATCTCAAACACACAATAAGAAAATGTAACCTTTCAACAAAAATTACAAAGAAATAGAAAGTCATGCCTGATATTCAAAGAGTACGGTGAACTCCAAGATTACTCTTTCACAATGGCACAATGGCACTCCAAGATCACTCTTTCACAATGGCACAATGGCACTCCAATATAGAAGATTTGCCCAGCAATGACTCTTAATTCTCACAAAGTATCAAAGACTGTAATGCTGCAATTGCTTGTCAAATACTGTCCAAGTTCTCTATATCTTGCTCACTCAATATTTAGAAAATGTAGTAATATGGTAAATGTCTCAGCTCAGAAAAACGGAATTCTAAACTTAATGGCTTGCTAATCACAAACTTCCTACAACTGATATCTCAAAGAATGGCTGGGCGTCAATGAGGAGAAAATCCGAAGTGCCTTTGAATGAAAGTTTGTGAAGTATTTATAGGCCGCAGTTAAAACAGTTTCCCCATTTCTGGGCATGTATATTGACAAATTTCAATGTTTACTCAGTCAAAATGTTACTTGCCATTCATCCAAACCCTTAGTCATGTTCTTTCATGATGATTCGACTTCTATACAGCCAGCAATTCGAAGAATATTTCAACTTGCAATAAAAAACGAAATCTACAGCCACGTTTTTCTGCCAGGCGTAAGAATTTTCCATGATATTTTTGCTGCGTTCTAGGTCAAGTTCTAAATCGCTCCAACACAGAGGTTCATTGATTTTTCCTGGTTAAAAGCTTTGAAATTGTCTTCTTTCATTCCCAGCTGCGCAGGGACCTCCGCCATTTTCACGGGAGAGTTTCCTCTTTTCTTTATTTTCATTCATTTGCTATAATTCGAACTTTTCCAAAAATTTCCTTAAAAGTATTTCGCCTCTTTTCAAATGTAATTTGTTTATAAGTTAAATATTTCATATGGTAACCTTTTAAATATTTGAACTTCCACCTTTTTACAAATCACGAATTTCCTTCTTTAATTTTTAACACTTTAAAATAAAATGCGAATTTCATTCTTTGAATTTGAAATTGTTTTAATAACTTCTATTTAAAAAGAAATGATTTAAGGCTTCAATAATAATTGATTTATTCAATTACTTACTTCATAATAATAATGATTTTAACTACGCAAAGTAGAAATCGTTTTCCCAATTACACAAGGTAATATTTAATTTCCCCAAATTACTCCTGGTAATATAAAATTCATAAATATTTTTTTATATTTATTTACTCCTAGTAAAATATAATCTTTAATTTTCACTTAAGAGATTTTAAAATACTATTTAAGTAATAAGTTAATTTCCATAAATTTAGAAGTTTAAATATAATTTCATTATATATATTTTATTATATAAATATTATTATAGTTCTTTTAAATATTAAACATATAAATATTTAAATACCCAAGTATTTAATATACTTATATATTTTAATATAACTATAATAATATTATATATAATCTTTAATATATAATTACTTATATATAACTATATTTATATTTAACAAATATAAATATATATACATATACATATTTATTGCCAAATATATATTTTGCCAGTCGGTCCACGTACTTTCATATATATATATATATTCCAAGGCAAATATTATAGTAATATTATTTATCCATAGATAATAGGTAGTGTGTGTATATATATACACATATATATTCGTATATATCTCAGTATACTATATACATGTATATACACACCCACTTAACCTATTCACTTATGTCCATTTACGTTATGAGCATAATACTGTAAGCCTGATAAACACTCATCACTCTCAAGCACAAAGAAGTAAACTAGACTCCTAAAGTCTATGGACGACTTATCAAGACCAACTTATCTGACTTGGTGTCTCAGAACCTATATTGACGTGTGTGTATGCTCAATTGGTACTCGTTACTGCTTACCCGACCAAGTTCCTCCCCGAATGATGTCTCTCCTCTGTCCGGAGGTACAGTCTTCATACCTGCATATCACGACATGACACCGGCAATCATATGCTCATAACAAGGTAAAAACATCTCACAAGTTAGAATAACATTATTCCACAATTGTATGCAACAATTAATCAAGACTAAATCATTTAGAAGTAATAATCAAATAAAACCATCATTTAAACAGAACTCATTCATTTAATAACGAGATCAACCATGTTTTATTCATCATCAAGATTCAAACATTACAATCAATTGCCCTATACAATATTAGCTATAATATCGGGATGTAACAAAAATGAGCAAGAGGATTTCTACATAATGCCTATCAAACGCAGATGAAACCTTCGCATTTCAACAAAAAAATTCAAATAAATAATACTAAAAGTAGTTTACTATACGGATTCATGCCTACGAGGACAACAACCACGACTTTTAACAGAACCCCTCCATCCTTTATGCTTTGATGACAACGGAAAAGCTCAAAGCAACACACTGTCGACTCACATGCATGAAGTAAAATGAACAAGAGGATTTTTACATAATTCCTATCAAACGCAGATGAAACCTTCGCATTTCAACAAGAAATTCGAATGAACAATACTAACAGTAGTTTAAAATACGAATTTATAATCAAAGTATACGAATGCCTTCAAGCACTATGAAACCCTACTTGCACTTCTTGTATCAAATAGACTAAAAAATGAAAACTTACCTCTTCTGACCTCAAGCAATTTGTCTCTCACTGTTCACCGTTTTAATGTATCGAAACTCTGAAAATCACCAAATTATCACCTCAAATAACTCGTTTCTGGGTCTGGACTCTGCAACTATAACATATCCTGCTCAGTCGCTAAAACTCTCCCTCAGAACACCGCTTACAGAAGACAAAAACAACACACGCAAAGTAATGGAAATGCATACCAAGTAACTCAACTCTATATTAAATGACCAAAGTACCCTGGCCACGCGTGGCCTCCAAGCGACTCCACCGCCTTCACCTCGAGCCAAATGCCATTCAATGCATTTAATTTTTTTTCATGCATCACGTACGTCTACCCGCCAGTTTGATAAACTATGCCTCTACTTAATTTTAATTAATCAATTTAGATATTTTAATGCATTTAATCTGCATTCATGGATTACGTACCTCTAGCCGCCACCTTTTAAACTATGCCTTTGCTTAAATTTATCTAATCAATTTATGCGTTTGCATTTTCCCGAATTTTTAAAACGAAAATGATTTATAAAGCTACTCAGACGAATAGAAAAATAGATAAATGCTAATTTTCCAATATATAAAATAGCTCTCAAAATTCAAACTATACCAAAAAAAAGCAATATGTTAAATGGTGAAATGTGATTGGTTCATGCTGCCGGTTAAATGCATTCCGGGAATGCATAAGTATTCCTGCCACCGGCAGGAACTAATAATTATAATATAGATTAAAGACTTAAATAGTCTCAATTTGCATATCATATATGATATAAGAATAAATGTATTTATACGTTAACATCTTCAAGTGATTCTTATGAAGTAAAATCATGCATGCTAGGAAACCAAGAAAAGAACAAGAGAAATATATTTTAAAAAAAATTCATGTTAAGGTAATAATTCTTCAGGTATGTTCAAAAGAAAAATGTTATGGTTTGAAAAAATAAAATGTATTTATGTATCCACCTTCCAATCAACAAGAAAGATGGGTAAATAAATATGTGGCTATAATTATTTATAATATTTTTACCAAGAGTTCCAATTCTTATAAAAAAGAAAGTCTCATAATTAAAAAATAAATTCATGCAATTGAAGATGACAAATTTGATATTACTTGTTAGGGTGAAGATGAGCTCTTAGACAAGGATAATTATAATTTTATTTTTTGACATAGTTTATAGTAATTATGAATTACTCACATATATTTATATTATCATTTACTACTTAATCTACTTGAGTGAATTGAAACTTTATACTTTTGTTTATCTAATATTTATTATGTTTCTACTATTCTCATTTCACCTTATATGTTATATCCAATGTCATTATTATTTCATCTCTCATAGTATCATTTTAGATACAATATTACATTTTATGATCTATATTCACTTGGGGAATCCTTTTTACAATTTTTATATGTTTCTTTTAGCTCCTATGTTATATGCTTGTCCATGTCATGTGTTTACAAAATTTATCTCTTATAATTTCTGATATTTGTAGTTCTAGCTCCTATTCTCTTTCTATTTTTCATGTTTGGTTCTTGTATTTCATTATGCCCCATGATCACCACCTATGTTTATTTCTTTCATATCACATATGTGTTATCAAGAGACACTACAAATATACTTTGGTGTTGTCATTGATGGAAACCCTAGTCGGTGATTGGATCCGCACGTCATCATTTACTTCCACCGACATACAAATTGAGGACAGTCAGGAAGAACAAAGAGTTCGACAGTTTTGTGTTCTTTGATTCTCATGTAGATTTTTTGTTGTTATTTTGAGTTGTGGATCTTATGGGAGGTTAATCAATTTATTTCTTGTGTTGTCCAAAATTCTCAGTTCCTCGTATCAAGTTGTATGCAATTTTGGAGGTATGGTTGGATATCTTTCTATTCATCAGTATTTTGTGGCCGACCCAGATGATTTTAAGTGTCGTGGATATTCAAGGAGTGTCTACTCAAATTTTTTTGTGGTTGATCATCTTGATTTGGGTTTGAGCTAAGTTCTGACCAACCATTGTGGGTGCGCATTGAATATTATTTATGATTTGAGCCGATAATTGTAAATATTCTTAAGTTTTATTGAACCCGACAGGTTGTGATTAAATTCTTAGTCGTGGATATATATATAAATGTTCAAATATATAATTTTGTGTATGTATGAAGGTGTGTCGATGCATGTTGTGAATATCAGAAGGGTGATTGAGTGATTTATGCACAGTTTCACTTGTGCATTAAAGTTTTTGTGGTGCAAATTAGAGCAGAGCAGAGTAGAAGTGCATAATCAGTCAGAAGGATAGAAGATCGACTACAAAGCCTAACCAAAATTGTAATAAAGCATTTGTAGATGCTATTCTCTCAGTTCATTCTCTTGGACCTAATCCAAATCTTTGTAAGGTAGTGTGCCTTTCTATTTTGAGCGGCGAGCTTTAGGCAGTGAGCCTGAATGCAAGTGCATTCTCTTGTTGTAAACTTCTTTTTGAGTATACTCAAATCATATTATGGATTGGCCATCCACCATGGTTTTTCCCCTAACAGGGTTTCCACAGAAAAATCCTTGTGTTATGGTGTTGTGGTTGTTAGCTTTCTGTTCTTTCATATTTTTCTTGGTTGAATGTTTTATGTGGGTTAAAGATTAGAATAATAAAGTAATTTTTTTTAGAACACTGATTCACCCCCCCTCTCAGTGTTGCTTGTTTCCAACAATATGTTCCATGTTTTCTATTACGGTTCCACATGTTCCTTGTTACATTCCCATGGTACATGACTCTTGGTGTTAGCTATTATGTTATGTCATGTTCATCATGATTATATTTTACTTAGAAATTCCTATCACATTATTCTTGTCATGCTCACATTATTTATATATTTATATTCCTTATAATTCTTATATCTCATGATTATCTATCTATGTTCATTATCATGCTTACATGTTTTTGATAAAATAATTAGAAAACTATAATCAAGAAATAAGTTCAAGATTATACTAGGGTGTTGAAACCTCAAAACAAAAGACCCAAGGGTAGATCAAAACTAGCCAACAATAGGTCATTAACAACACAATAACAACATAGAGGTTTAAAGTTTTTTCTTTTAAAAAACTAAATAGAGAAGAGAAACAAATAGAACTAAGAAAAAAGATACCCTCAGTCCTCTGTAAGGAACTTGTATAGTTCCCCATAGTTGGTATTAGTGTTGGTCCATTTATCTTTTCCATGAAATTTGAATTCCATATCCTACAAGATACAGAATGTGGTGGTTGAACTATGCATAACTTTAGAGCTAAATTGAGAAAGGACTTTCAACTTTCCTTCCAATTCATCCACTTTGATCTTAAGAGTAGCCATCTCTAGAACAATTTGATAGCATATTGTGCATCCTTTCTAGGCCTTTTCATTATTGGGGGTAGTGTCAAACTCTTCTGAATCTGAGAGGAGGACATTCATCTCCTCAAATGGAATAGAGCCCTCAGTGGCTTCTTCCTCATTCTCTTCATTTTCTTCCTTATCTTCTTCTTTATTTTCTTTCTCCTCACTTTTTCGTAGATTCACTATAAATATCTCTAATATTGAGGTTAGGGGTGGGATGACCAACAATAAATTTATACCTTCTTATGCTCGCCCTAGACCCCACATCATCCTCAAATTCCATAACCATGTTCATCTTGTCTTCCTCTTCCTTGAGTTTCACATTCACCTTGAAAGTAAATTCTTCCTCCCCGATTCAAGTATCCTCCTCTTTAATCAATTGTAGAGGGCTTTTTTGGGTTTTTTTTCTTTGAGACTTTTGAGATTCCTTGTAGGGACTCACTTATTATGAGACCCAAAATAGGAGTCCTTGAGGGGAATTTTTTAAGGTTACAAAGGCCAACCACAACATCCTTCTAAGAGGAGGAACAAGGTTTCTTTGGAGAATTGGAGCTAGGTTTAGCAATGACTTGAGGGGAAGACTCCAAGTTGGCATCCAATGAGGGGGCATGCTTTTTTATATTTTCCTTTTCAGAGGGAGGTACCATAGTAGAGCCCTTAATTTTACTTTTCATGGACTACACAATAGGAGAAGTAACTTTCTTGCTAGGTATCACAAGTGGGACTCTTCAATAAGATAGGCCCTTATGGGTTTCAAAGGGCATAAAGCAAGGTGGAATTGATACAAATGGAAAATAGTCCCTTGGTGCAACGAGATGAAGGTCTTATCAATATTTTTTGTAGAAAAATATTTTTCTTCTTTTATTGATGATTCTAGAGAGGTAGGCATGTAGAAGGGAAAACTAATAAAGGTTTTGTGTCGAAATTGGTTCAAGAGGGTGAAGTGGTAATGATAAAAACTCTCAAATCTACCCTCTAAAGTGAAATATTTCATTATCATAAAAAATGCCCTATCCCATGGAGGCAAGATCTTCACTTTGTCAAACCCTCCATGAAATTTCATTGAAGCCTTGTCCTCTCTAAAGAATAGAGACATATTTTCATTATCTATGACTTTAATCTACCTCTTTAGTTTTATCCCTTTGAACATCATCCTTGTGGATTATGAGATTATGGTGCAAAGATAAAGAAAGCCAAAACTTAGCCTTCAAAATATCACGCAATAATATCAAACAAAATTATTCATACTTAAATCTAAAAAAAAATATGGCTTCTTTATTTATGAGAGTTATGCATATCATCTTTATTACATGGGAACTCTCCTTGTCCTCAGGCTACAACATGGACTGCCTTTTTTTATTGAATAATAGGCTAAGTTAAGCCTAAAAATAATCTAAACAAATTCATTCTACTTGGAAAACTAAAATAACAATCCCTACAATTCCACTAACTTCCTATCTTCTAGTTGAAACAAATTAATTGGGAGGATTGTAAAGAACTTACAACCTCTCATTATTTTATCTAGAAACATCAAGAATAAAACCAAAAAAATATGATGCACCTGCATCAGACTACCCAAGAACAAAGACTTCTTCATGGGCTCCTATCCACGAGTTCATCAATACTGCTACAATGCTTGGTTATTTCTAAAGTTGTCATCCACGTAGCATGTTCAACTAGTTGACCTTTCCATTTAACTAAATATTGAAAATATTATTTACCTCTTGTCTTTTTAACCATCTTCTTGTCTAAAATCTTCTCAATCTGCAAGGGTTCAACTATAGGTAACTGTTGAACTCCCATTGAATCGTATGTTCTTGTTGAACAACAGATGTATTTGTTGATTCCTCTATTTCACTTTCCTTGTAAGGGTACAAATTTGCAACATTAAAAATTGGAGAAATTACGATGTTAGGTAGAAGTGTAATTTCATATGCATTTGAAGAAAAATTCCTCACAATTTTGCAAGGTCCAATCTTTTTTAGCTTCAACTTATTATATTCTCTCTTTGGAAACCTTTCTTTTCTAAGATGTGCCAACACTAGATCACCAATTTGAAAATTCAATTCTCATCTTTTTAAATCTGCTCTTCGCTTATACTTTTTGATGCTTTCATGTAATTTATTCTTCACATGTTCATGCAATTCCTGCACGGCTGTAGAAAAATATTCACCTTCAACACTCCTTATCTCTGCTTTTCCTAAGTCTCTCAATTCATAAAATCCTCTTGGATGCATTCCATACATGATTTGAAATGGACTTAATCCTGTACTTTTGTTTGGTGAGCATTGTAAGCAAAATCTTCTTGAGGTAATACATGATCCCACTACTTGGGATGTTCACTAATCAAACTTCTTAAAATATTCCCCAAAATCCTATTTACCACCTTTGTTTTCCTGTCAGTCTGTGGGTGGTAAGCTGAGCTAAAGTTGAGACTGGTTCCTAAATTTTTCCATAAAGTTCTCCAAAAATGTCCCACAAATCTAGTATCCCTATCTAAAACTATGCTTTTTGGAAGTCCATGTAACCTCACATCTTTGAAAAATAAATTTTCCACATGAGTTGCATCTCTTGTCTTAAAAAAAAGTATAGAGTGAGCCATCTTTGAAAATCTATCCACAACAACTAAAACTGAGTCATTACCCCTTTTAGTTTTAGGAAAACCCAATACAAAATCCATACTTACAGAGTCCCATGGTTTATTTTGGATTGGAAATGGTTTGTATAACCCAATGTTTTGGCTTCTTCCTTTGGAATACTAACAAATCATGCATCTTGTAACATACTTCTTCACACTGGCTTGCATACCTAACCAAAAATTAAAAAAACACTTAATTGAGCAAAAGTTTTGTCTTGCCCAAAATGTCCTGCAAGTGCTCCACTATGTTTCTCATGCAACAAGTTCTCTCTGATGGAACATTTTGGAATACATAATTGACTCCCTTTAAACAACAATCCTTCCTGTATCATGTAATTCATCCTTGAAGTTCTATCTTGGTTCACAGGATTTTTACATGCAGCATATAAACTTCTTTGAAATCAACATCTTGTTCATACATTTCCTTTAAATTGTCAAATCCCAAGACATTTACTTGAAAATCCTGAAAAAATAAACTTCTCCTGTTTAAAGCATCTGCAACTTTATTAGATTGCCCACTTGTATGCTTGATGAAAAATGGAAAATTTTGCAAAAGCTCAACCCATTTAACATGTCTTTGGTTTAACTTTACTTGTTTGGTTATAAATTGTAAGGCATGGTTATCAGTATAGAAAATAAATCCCTTAGGCATTAAATAATGCCTCCACTTCTTCAATGCTTGAACAATAGCATAAAATTCTTTATCATAAGAGGAATATTTATGTTTAGCCTCATTCAACTTTTCACTAAAATAAGCAACTGGTTTTTCATCTTGACTTAAAATTGCACCAACAACAAATCCACTAGCATCACACTTAACTTGGAAAACTTTATTAAAATATGGTAATGCTAAAATTGGTTGTTCTGTTATCTTCTTTTTGGTTAATTGAAATCCTTTTTCAGTTGCTTCTGTCCATTGAAAAGGTTGCTTGTTTCCCTTGATTGTTTCTACAATTGGAGCACAAATCCAACTAAAATTTCTGATGAACTTCTTGTAAAAATTGGCTAAACCATTAAAAATTCTTACCTCAAAAATATTCCTTGGAGTAGGCAATTCTATTATAACTTTTATTTTTTTTGGATCCATTTTCAAATCATCTTTAGATGTAATAAAACCCAAATATATTAACTAGGTTTTAAAAATGTACACTTCTTAAGATTGATTAAATTTTTTTCTTGTTTCAACTTACTCAAAACCAATCTTAAGTGTTTGAGGTGTTCTTCCTTTGATTGACTATATATTAGAATATCATCAAGATAGACTATGACAAATTTTCCTGTGAATTCCTTAAGTACTTCATTCATCAATCTCATAAAAGTACTTGGAGCATTTGTCAAACCAAATGGCATTACTAACCATTCATAAAGCCCATCATTTTTTTTAAATGTTGTTTTCCATTCATCACCTTCTCTAATTCTAATCTGATGATACCCACTCTTTAAGTCTATTTTGGAAAAATATTTAGCACGATTCAAACAATCCATACAAGGAAAAGGAAATCTATAGCTGATTGTAATCTTATTGATGGCTCTAGAATCTATACATGCTCTCCATCCTCCATCCTTCTTTGGACTCAATACTATAGGAACAACACAAGGACTTAAACTTTCTCTGACCAGTCCTTTGTCAAGCAAATCTTGTACTTGAACATTGATCTCTTCATTCTCCCTTGGAGTCATTCTGTAAGTTGCTTTGTTTGGTAAACTAGCTCTAGGAATGAGATCTATATGATGGCTAATACTTCTTATTGGTGGTAGCTCATTAGGAAAATCATCCACAACAATATCAATAAATTCATTTAACATTATTTGAATTTTTGTAGGTAAACCAACTAACTTTGTGCTAGTAAGAATTACTTTTGGTTTTCCAATTAGAGCAAAATTTATCTCCTCATTCTTGATTTGGTGTAGAAATTCTTTACCACTAACCATTAACACCTTAGGATTGATTTGTTCTATTGTCCCCTCATCTTTCATTGGTATGAGTGTATGCTTCTTTCCATCCTTCTAAAGAGTATAAGTATTTCTTCTTCCATCATGAATTGCATTCATGTCATATTGCCAAGGTCTACCCAAAAGAACATGACAAACATCCATAGGCATAATATCACACATTACCTGATCTTTATAACTCCCAATCTAAAATTCTACTTGGAACTGTTCATTAACCAAGACTTGATGTCCTTTCTGCAACCAAGAAACCTTGTAGGGAGTAGGGTGTGTTGTCTTTTCCCATCCTAACTTATCCACCATCTTGGTGGAAACCAAATTGTCAGTACTTCCACTATCAATAATAACTTTGCAACATTTACCTTTTGTTTTGCACATTGTTTTGAAAAAAGTATTTCTTTGGGAAGGGTCTTGTATCTCCTTGTTTGACTTCAATAAGACTTTTTTCATCAACAAGGATTCTCCTTCTTTTGGTACTTCTTCATTTGGAGTTGATTGTACACTCACTTCATCTGCTTGTGCAATATGTGCACTTCCCTAGTTTATAGAAGGATTCTCTTGACATTCATAAGATTTGTGTCCATACTTATTACATTTTTAGCATCTTATTTGAAAAACTCTATCTTTTCCTCTAAAATATGACCTCGTGCCTCTAAAATCATTACCTCTTGTTGGTTGCTCTGGTGTCCTTGAACTTCTAGCTCCATCTCTCTGAGTTTGAAATTGTCCTCTTTCTCTTTGTTGTCCTCTTTTTTGAATTTGTTTTTTGGTCAATTTCTCTTCTGCTTTTAAAGCAAACTGGTATGCCTCTTCTACCATCTTCAAGGGAAACAAACTAATCTAAACTTGAATGTCATATCTCAAGCCATTAATGTACATGGCTACCTTTTCATGTGTTTCCTCCACATCACTAGCTCTGATGTTAATTCTGTAAAACTCTTCAGTATATTCTTTTATAGACATTAGTTTTTGTTTTAAAATTTGTATTTGTTTAAAAAAAGTGAGTTTATAGTCTTTGGGCATGAATTTACCTTTTATTTTGGTGACCATTCTATCTCAACTATTGATCTTAGCTTTTCCCTTGTTCCTTCTTTCAACTTGCACTCCATCCCACCAAAGAGATGCGTGACCCTTCAATTTATTCACAAAAAATTTCACTCTCTTATCTTCATCAACATTCTTGTACTCAAATTAATTATCTAGAGCACTAATACAATCAATCAGTTCTTCCACATTTAGGTTACCATCATACATTAGCACTTCTACTCCCGGTCTGGAACTTGCTCCTACAACTGCTTTAATCAATATTTCTACAACTACTTTTGCTTTTGCTTCATCTTCAGAAGATTCTACTTCTTGTTCATTGGCATCTCCAATGTTAGAATCTCACACATTTGTGTAATTTCCATGGCCTCTACGGATGCATAAGGAACTCCGATTGGTAGCAAATTCTTTTGTCTTCTTGGAAACAATTTTTTTTTTAGTGGGGGTACTGACAAATATCTCCAAACTCTATAGATCCTTGGACAACAACTTTAACAAAAAAGGTGTTTCAACTCACAATCTCATGCGGCTACTTTGATTGGTGAAATAAATTTGAAATAATCTTTCACAATTTTGACAAATCTTAGACCTCAAATCACCCTAGATTTTTTTCTGCTCTGATACCAAAATGGTGTAGAGATAAAGAAAACCAAAACTTAGCCTTCAAAATCTCATGCTATAATATCAGACAAAATTATTCATACTTGCAAATCTCAAAAAAAATATGGCTTCTTTATTTATGAGAGTTATGCATATCATCTACTTTACACGGGAACTCTCCTTTTCCTCAGGCTACGACATGGCCTATCTTTTATACTAAATAATAGGCTAAGTTAAGCCTAAAAAAAATCTGAACAAATTCATTCTATTTGGAAAACTAAAATAACAATCCCTACAATTCCTCTAACTTCCTATCTTCTAGTTGAAACAAATTTATTCAGAGGATTGTAAGGAACTTACAACCTCTCATTATTTTATCTAGAAACATCAAGAATAAAACCAAACAAATATGATGTGCCTACATCAGATTACCTCTCTACCTATCTTATAACTTATACCTCCCATCTATACTTGACAATTGTTCCACACATAGGAAAATAGATGGAGAGGATTTCATCATAGTTATTTAAGAATTCTAAAAATGGGTTAATACCATCTTAATAGCATATGTACTAGAGGGTGGCATCATATTTAATTTCTTTGCAAGAAATTGATTCTATATGAATCCTATCTCTAGCCATCATATCAATACTTATTGGGTGGTAGAACTGTAATAGGGCTAAGGAATAAGTGTTTCTATAGTCACCCCTACTCCCCTTGACCACCGAAGCTAAAAAAAATTATTTTGGTTTTTCAAACTTTTGAAAAAAAAACTAGAACACAGAGTATTCATCACCTTGTATAAAGTGTCAAGGTTACAAAACCTTAGACCATATAAAATTAAGTGATTATAAATGGAAAAGTAAAACCCATTTTTACTTGGCACCATCAAATTAATATCAAATATCCTCCTCTGCAAAAGCACAATCCTTCAAACATCCTTATTATGCAAATTCATAAATATATCTATGCCAATAGTCCTTATCACTTCCCTAAAAAAAAATATTTGATAGGAAGTATAAGGGGTGTAATCATTGGAGAGGAATGCCTTCAGATACCTACAATAACCATTCCCATCATTAAACTTTGAATTCCATGTAATCATGAGAACAAAGTTTTTAGTTTCTCTCTTCCTATTCACTATCACCTTAGCATATTTAAAATCCCATCTAATCATCATTTTGTATTTTTCATCATATTTGGTCCTCATCATAACCGTGCCCAAAGAGGAATGGGGAAATTGTTTCTTAAAGGTACATGTTATGATACGAATATACAAAACTATATATTCAAAATAAAAAATCATATTTTTAAATATCATCATTTGAATAATAGGTATTTTTCAACTGCCTTAAAAGGATGACTTTTATGTTATCAGGAAAATTTACACTATTCCTCCTACATCTCAAGGAATTGAAATTAATTCCTAATTAGCCATTTCATCAGCTACTCTATTCCTCTTCGTATAAATATGCAATAATTCATATCCATCAAAACCCATAATAATACTTTTAATATCATATATGATATCATCCATAAACATCCCAAATCCACCTTTCCCTTAACCAACTCAATTATGATTTTAGAATCACCTTCTACTTGGATATTGCTTATACCCATGGAGAGAGCTAGTTTGACACCTCATCTCCAAGCCATAGCTTCAACCACATTGTTTGTTTTCACTCCCAATCCCCTAAAGTATCCATCAATGAATTCACTCTTAAGAGATCATAATACTTCACCACCACTAGTTAGTCCTAGATTTCCTTTTGCAACCCCATCAAATTTAGTTTTTCCCATCCCTCTGGGGGTGCCTACATTCAGTTCTTTGACAAGCAATATTTTTAGAGTTTTCAACCTTGGTAATGTCTATAAAGATGCTCCACATTTTTCTAATATTGATTTCCCAAAGGCTTGGGGGAGCATCATGAGTCTTCCAATTACAGATAGTGACATTTTCCACCAAAGGTTTAGAGAAGGCCATAAACACCTCTTGAGGATTTCTATTAGGTTTTCTAATTTTTTAATTTTTCCTTTCCTTCTAGATGCATCGACATATGTGAGGGGAAATTTGGTTCCACATCTCTTTGATCAATGGGTGGGAGAGGGGGATTTCTAATTCTCCACCAATGTAGATAGCCCATCATTCATAGCTCAATTGAATCCTAAATTTTGCAGAGATAATCCTCAAATTTACTTAGAGAATTCACAATGGAGGAGTAGATGAGACATAATTTCCTCCTCTTTTTGGCATAAAACACATCTATTAGGGATTTAGAATCCTCTCCTTTTTAATTTATCCTAAGTGAGTATTTTATTATGTGAAGTTTTTCACAAAAATAAATTAACTTTAGGGACAATTTGATGGTTCCAAATCTTTCTTCAAAACTAGTTCAATTTAGAACTCGCTAACAATAGTCTATAAGTAGACTTTTCTAGAAACATCCCACTCTTATCCCTAGCCCAATAAATTCCATCATCCTTTAGAAATATGGGTATCCTAAGTATCTGTAGTTCCTATTACAAAGCTTTAGCTTTCTGCATTAATTCCTCATTATTGCAATAACAAGCCTCAAGGTTCTTCCATTGTTTTATCTTATTAGTCAACTCCAAGCAGTCAAAGACCATCTCACCAAAATAGGTCTTAGTTGGGCCATCCAAACCTATGAAATTTTGGTGGAAATTAAGAGGTTAGTCCATAATATAGGTGTCATCCCAAAATTTGATCAATTACCATTTTCCAACATCTACTTAAGGCCAATCTATAGGAGACTTGAATATTTTAGGACATTGTTCCATATCAATAAGCCTTCATGAATACCAATTTCAATAAGAACCCTACTCATCTGGATATTGTTTAGATATTTATCTTTCATAATGTCACACCAATCCTGAATATTTTTAAAAAGGACCCAACCCACCTTGGTCATAAGAGCTTTATTAGTGAGGTGGAATTTCCTAATGCCAGTTCCACCATGATCATTTAGCAAGAAAACCTTATCCCAATTGATGAGGGAAATTATTTTCCTCTCCATACTAGACTAGAGGAAATTTATTTTGATTTTTTCAAATTTATCATCTATGTATTTGGGAACCTTAAAAAGAGATAGGAAGTATATGGGGATACCTTGTAAAGAGGCCTTAAGAAATTGGATTTTTTCTACATGGCTCAAAATTTTACCTTTCCATCCTACCAACTTCTTCTAGATTCTTTCTAGGAATAAGTTCCAAAAAGTGGGAGTAACCTCTTTAATAGTTAGCAAGAGCCCAAGGTATATATGAGGAAGAGAAGCATTTGCACAACCCAAGATGGCTTTAAGTTTTAGTTGTAGGTCTGAGTTGGTATTGAAGAAGTAAATTTGACTCTTCTCATAGTTGATATATTGTCCAAGACACAATAGCATATTTTTCTAGATATGTCTTCCATCTCCTAGCCTCCACCATTGAAGCAAAGCAAAAAAATATGATGTCATCAAACAATTGTTGTATGGTTGGTGGGTCAAGAGAGGTAGCAACTTTGATTCCCTTTAGCTCACTAGATCATAGTAACTTTAAAATATTTATTTCAATGACTTCATCCAGAACAATAAAAAGGTATGGGGAAAGAGGATCATCCTACCTAATCCCTCTTCCAAAATTGAAGAATCCTCTAGGGATGCCATTGGAAAGCACTAAAAATTTAACAGTAGTTACACATTCCTTAACTAGGTTAATGACTCTTTCATGGAAGCTAGTTTTTTGTAAAACCTTAAATAAAAATTCCTAGGAGATCATGTCATATTCTTTAGAAATTTAAATATTAAGAACCATTCTAGGGAGATTGCTCCTTTCCATTGAATACATAATTTCATGAGTGGAGATAGTAGCATCAAGAACTTGCTTACTAGGAACAAATCCTTTGTAGTTACTATTGATCATTTTGTCAAGTAGAGGTTGGAGCCTATTAACCAGAAATTTAGAGAAGATATTATAAAAAGTATTACAAAGGCTAATAAGAAGGATCAAATTTATTTAAAATCAGGTAAATAAAGGTATTATTGAGTTGTTTCAATATATTTCTAGTTCTAAAAAATTCTTTAGCAGCCATGGTGACATTGAATCCCACAATGTCCTAAAATTATTGGAAGAAAATAGGGGGAAAGCCTTCAAGACATGAGGCCTTAAAATCCCCCAACAAGAAAGTAATGACTCTAACTTCCTCCTTAGAAATTGTCAATAATAGTACAAAATTCTCTTCACAAGATAAGGAAGAAGGGATGTTGTCCAACAATTGTTCTTCCTATGCAACAGAGTGGTCAAAGGCATGTTCAAAAAATAAGGTTTGGAAGTACCTATTAGCAACCTTCCCTATTTGATCATCTGAAAAAAATATAAACCATTGTCATCAAGGAGTCTAGCAATGGTATTCCTTTTCCTGTGTCTCATAGAAAATTAGTGAAAAAAATTAGAATTCTTGTCCCCCTCTTTCAACCATTGAACTTTGGATTTCTACTTCTAGAAAATCTCTTTTGTTTTCAAAATATCCTTCTAGTATTTTCATTAGGAACTTTTAATTTGGAAAGTATCCTCCATAGTGTCCCCTTGAGCCATTCTCATTTGGATATTAGTTAGCTTAGTAAATAAACCCTTTTTTTCTAGAACATTACCAAATGTGAATTTTTTCCATCTCTTAACTTTGTTTTTAACAATGGGTTGAGATGGTGTTTAGTGTGAGAGGTGATGGGCGCTATGCCCTAGCTTGTCCTTCGGCTATTCATGGAAGATTGGTCTATGCGTGTGCATGCGGGGCGAGGGGGGGGTGTTTTCTTGCTTGTAGGGGGGTGGCCAAGGGTGGTCTGCTATTATTTCAGTAATCTCTTACTTTCTTTCAACGTTTTTTCTTGCCTGATGTCTTTCTTTTGTGAGTTGTTGTGGGGTTGTGCCAACTTGTGAAGTGGTGCGAGAGATTTTTAGCAACATGCTTTGTAAGGGGAGATTTTTCCTTCCATAAAGGAAGGTTTTTTTGAGCCTTATTGTGGTTATCTTCCACTGTGTGCCTTGGGTGAGGTTGTTTACTATTCTGGTGTTCGCCTATTCTCTACCTAATGGTTCTCTTTCTGAATGGGGGTGTGTGTCATTTCTCATGGGGGGAATGCATTGGTTGTCAAGCCCAATCATGGTTCATCTCTTCCTGGAGGAAGTCAGAGTTTTGCAAAGATGGGTAACCCTAGCAAGGGTTTGATGAGGAACAGTGGTTTCCGGCTTCAAAAAGTAAATGGGTGTTTGGAGAGATCGAAGGATCGATTGGTGCTCGTGATACAACCTGAATCTATAGAGAAGGATGTGGAGTACTATTGTAACCATGTTTTGATTTGCAAGTTCATGGGGATGCAGACTTTGCTTCCCTTTCTCGATTCTTGGATTCACAAAACTTGGAACTCGGAAGGTGATTTTGATATCTTGCTGACTGCCAACAATTTCTTCATGGTGGAAATCTCTCTTGTATTGCTGATAGAAATCGAGCTTTTGAGGGTGGGCCATATTTTTATAATCAGGTGGGTTTATTCATTAAACCATGGCACATGGGTTTCAACTCTACTAAGGAGCTCTCTTCCTGCATTCCAATTTGGGTACACCTCCCTCGTTTGCCTCTAGAGTGTTGGCGAAGTGATATTTTGCAATTGATTGTTCTCTTACTTGGTAAGCCTATTGGGCCCTCTCAACAAACTTTGAATAAAAGGGTTATTTCTTGTGCATGTGTTTACATTGAAATTGACTTTGAATAATCCATTGTCAGATTCTGTGTCCATGAGCATTGGGGAAAATTCTTAGATCCACCGATTGGACTATGAGGCATTACCTTTTTGTTGTCAACTATGTCATGAGTATGCTCACCTGCAATGAATGTGTCCCAAAGCTTCTAATACTGTTGGCTCAACTTATTCTCCTCATCAGTCTGACTCAAAGATGGATAAGGGTAAGCCCCACATGTAGGGGGGAGGTAGATAAGGATGGATTTGTGCATATTAAACCTCACAATAGGAATAGAGACTAGAAGAGGACCAACAAGGATAGGAAGGAAGAGTAATCTCTTAATAGGTTCGAAGCTTTAGAGGGTTTGGTTCAAGAAGAAGGGGCCCCCTTTGACATGCAAATTGTAGATAGTTCTATTGTTGAGAAGTTCTTGGTGGATCATCCAAATGTTATTCCCAATGTGACCCCAACAAGGGGGTCAAATGGACCAGATGGATGCTAAACTCCCTAACTCAATCTCTGGGTGTGGGGGAGCTAGTATATCATCAAACGTAAATATGGTATCTGTTCCTCCTAGTTTTGGGACCATCATTGAAAAGGCTACTGAGGAGTCTAGTAAAGGAAAGACCTTTTCTCCTACTTTAGGCCTTCAGCAAAAACCCCTCAAAAAGGGGGCTCCGAAGAAGCCTCTTAAAGTAGAAAGGAAGAAGGATCAAGAAGAGGTCAAGTTGATTGAGGAGACAATGGTTGACTCTAGCTCGGTGAGAACTATTGATTCTCACTTCTCCCAACCACAAAGATGATTGTGCTATCTTGGAATGTAAGGGGTATGAATAGCATCCCTAGACAAAAGGCTATTCATGAGTTGATTCATGTTCACTCTCCTAATTTGGTTTTTCTCCAGCAGACTAAGTTGTCCATTGATAGTATGTTAAATTTGGTTCCTAAGATCTAGGGTAGAGGTCTTTGTTAATGTGTTGGGGTGTTGGGCAGCTCAAGGGGTCTTACCTACTTATGGGATCCGCGTAGAGTTATTCCCATATGGTGGCTTTATGACAGATGCTCTATTTCCCTTGTTGCTTCCAATTTGGAGTTAGGTAAGAGAATTCTTCTTTCTAATGTTTATGCTCCTACGGATCTTCCTAGCAAGATTCACTTGTGGTCTCAAATTAGATTCTTGCATTCCTTGGAGCCTTTTCTCCCTTGGATTATTTCAAATGATTTTAATGTGATCTTATCTCTGGATGAGAAAAGGGGTGGGACTTTCTGTCTGGATCCCTCCTCAGACCTCATGAGGGAAAATGTGGCCTTTATGAATTTAGTGGATATCAAACCTTTGAATGGGGTGTTTACTTGGAATAATAGGAGGATTGGGGATGTTTCCATTTTTGAAAGGTTAGATAGGTTCCTGGTGTCTAGTTTTTGGGTTAGCAATAGATGGATGACTAGTTCTGATATTTTGGACTAGTGGGGCTTAGATAATTGGCCAATCAAACTCTCTTCCTATTTGGCTAGGTTTTCTAAAAGACAATATTTTAAATTCCAACTTATGTGGCTTTGGGATGCGTCTCTCCATGACCTAATCCCTAGGTGGTGGAGGGATGGAAAGCCGAATTTTGGTACTGCTATGTACTCCTTTGCAAAGAGGCTTTAGTATGTCAAATATATGTTAAAATGTTGGAATAGACACCATTTCGGTAATGTTTTATAGGATAAAAGGGCTTCCCAAGAGCTCTTGGACTCCATCACTCAGTAAATTTGGGATTAGGGGCTTACTGAGGAGTTGAGTTGGCTAGAGGCTGTAGCTATAAAGGATGTGGAGGAATGGGATTTTTGTGAGGAAATATTTTGGAAGCAAAAGTATCACATTGATTGGTTGCAGGAGGGAGACATGAATACATCCTTTTTCCACAATTTGGTTAAATACAAAAGGTAGGGAAACATTATAACTTCTCTTAAATCCCCAGATGGGGACCCTATTCTCTCCTCTACTGAAATTTCTAAAGATTTTGTTCGGTTCTTCTCTGCTCTTTTCCATGATGATTCTACTCTTTCCAATGGGGATGAAGATGCAATCCTAGCTTGCATTCATCCCTTGGTGACTGAGGAAATAAATGGGTCTCTTCTCAAGCTGATCTCTCTGCTAGAATTGGAAAATATAGTGTTTCAGATGAGGAAAGGTAAAGCTCCTAGTCCTGATGGGTTCTCGGTGGAGTTCTTTCAGGAGTTTTGGGAGGCTATCAAGCTTGACCTTCTTGAAGTTGTTCAGGATTCTCAAAAGAATAAGCAAATGATTAGATATTTTAATGCCACCTTCTTGGCCCTCATCCCTAAGCGTGAGGGAGTTGATTCTTTGGATCTCTTTAGGCCTATTTCCCTTTGTAATGTGGTGTAAAAAATCATCACCAAGTTGATTGTTGAGCACTTGAAGCCATGGTTAGACAGGTTGATCTTGGAGGAACAGGATGGGTTTGTGGTTGGTAGGTAGATTCTAGATGGCATAGTCATTGCTACAGAGATACTGCATTCTATGGCCTCCTCCAAGGAGAAGGCTATGTTCATTAAGCTTGATATGGCCAAGGCTTATGATCGTGTCAAATGGGATTTTCTAACCAATATTTTGAGAGCTTTTGGATTTGGAAATGATTGGATTGATTAGGTTTTGAGTTGTGTCACGACTACTTCCTTCTCTGTGCTCGTCAATGGTGAGCCTTCTGAGCTTTTTAGGGCATCCAAGGGCCTTTGACAGGGAGATCCTTTATCTCCATACTTATTCATTTTGATGGCAGAAGGGCTTGGGAGATTCTTGAAATCTTAGGTGGAGCTTGGCTTGTTTCAGGGTTGGCGATGGGGCAATAATTTCCCCCCCTAGTCCCATCTCTAGTTTGTGGATGACACAATGCTAATGGGCATTGCTAGAGTAGATGAAGAGGTCAATATAAGGAGGGCCCTAGATTATTATTTGGTGGCTTAGGGTCAAAGCATTAATGAAGGCAAGTCTTTAATCTATTTCTTTAACACTCCTGATCTTATTCAGCAGAGGATTGTGAGTATTCTTAGGTTCCAGGTTGGCTCACTCTTGTTTGTCTACCTTGGAATTCCTTTGGTTGTTCGCTCCTTACCTCGAGTGCTTTGGCAGGATGTTATTGAGAATTTTAAAAAAAAGTTCAGTCATTGGATGTTTAAATGGTTCTCTACTGTAGGGAGAGTGACTCTTTTGAAGTTTGTGGTGTAGGCTCTCCCTTTGTATAGGTTCTTTGTTTTATCAGCTCCTGCCAGCTTTGTGAAGGACTTTGAGGCCCTCTATTGGTAGTTTTTTTGGTCTAGAAATCTTCTTTCATGAAAGTGGAGTCTGGTCAAGTGGGATGTGGTTTGTCATCCAAAGCAGGAGGGTGGCCTTAGGCTGCGTCAAACTGATTTGACTGGGCAATCTTTGGCAGCTAAGCTTTATTGGAGATGGTGTTCTCAACATCAACAGACTTGGGCTAAGATCTCACCTCAAAATATCTTGGGGTTGTGGATGGAGAGGATGTTCCTAGATACACTCTCAATGGTAAAGGATCTATGGTTTGGAACACCCTCAAAAGGGGAGCTAGGTTGATTAAGCAAGGCCTATTCTAGATTTGCAACAGGGGTTCAAAGGCTCTCTTTTGGTTTGATTCATAGGATGGACATCCTCTTATTATTTCTACTCATCCTCATTTGTAGGACCTATGTAGACATTTTTTGGATGCAGGTTGGACTCACGTGGTAGATTTCAAATCTCTTCAAGTTTTGGACCAGGCTTTGGTGTACAAGTGGAAGGACCTGCATGAGTGGCTTCCTAGAGGTATGAAGGAGGATTGTAAGGAGCTTGATTGCATCTTGGCTAGTAGGGTTTGTAGCTCCCTATTGGAGAGGGATGTTCTAGCTTGGGGAGGAGACCAAAAAGGAAAATTCACTATGGCCTCTAGGTATAGGTTCTTGATGAATAGTTGTTTGGTTGCACAGGGGTTCCCTAGTGGAAGCAGATTTGGAACAAATTCTCTTGGCCCAAGTGTAACTTCTTTTCTTGGTTGGTGATTTATAATAGATTCTTGACTTGGGAGAATCTTTGGAAGCAGGGCTTTCAGGGTCCCTCGGTGTGTGTTTTATGCTCTAACAATGAGGACAATACTCCCCATCTTTTCATCCAATTCCCTTTTTCTAGGGTGCTCTGGCACTTCTTGGTGGATCTCTGGAGTCAGCTGTGTTGGCATGCTTCATCTCTAGAGGACTTCTATAGTAGGCTGGGGAGTTCTACAACTAAGACTTAATTTCTTCATACTGCTTGTTTAATTAGTCCCAACTTCATCATCTGGCAGATCTGGCTAGAGCGTAATCATAGGATTTTTTTGGATAAGAAGCTTCAGGTGATGTAGGTTTGGATGAGGATATTGGGAATTCTGCAAGAGACTTTGATGGCTAGGTGTGACCTCTTGGAGCTTGTGGACCCTGAAGATATGAGAATTTTTTAGAGTTTGGGGCTTTTTGGTTGTGTCAAGGATGGGATGAGGCCTAGCCTTGGTCGAAGTGTTAGAGAGAAGGTTCAAAGAGATGGCCACTGGATGAATCCACCTTTGGAGGTGTTGAAGATAAATACGGATGGGTCCTCTAGAGGTAATTTTGGCCATGTTGGGGTCGAGGGCATTGGTAGGGACTGCTCTGGAGTGGTTGTGTTCTTCTCTGAGTATTGTGGCCTTCATTCTAACAATTTCATGGAGGCCTTGGCTATCCTCTTGGATTTGAAAAGGGCTTGTGCCCTTGGTTGGAGAAGGATAATTTGTGAGTCAGATTCTCAAATTGTGGTTGATTTGCTAGACAAGCAAAATCTGGAGGATGTTAATTGGAAACTAGCTGGAGTGGTTAGAAAAATCATCTCCCTGGGGGAGTCCTTAAACTCTATCACCTTCCGCCATATCCATAGGGAGTGGAATAAGGTGGTTGATGATTTGGCTAAATGGGCTTTTGAGTAGAGGGGAAACTAGAGAGTGGATGATTGGAGCATTCTTTCAGATGGTCTTTCTAGGGAGCTTGAGGACTTGGTTGCGAAGGATATGAGATGTGTTTTGGGTGTTTCTTGATGGTTTTGATTTTGGCCCTTGGTGGGTGGTTTGCAACTCTTGGCTTTGTATTATTTTCCTAATTCAATAAAGTTTTTACCCTCTTTTTATTAACTTTGTTTTTAACAATAGTGAGCTTTTGTGCCACCATGTACATAGTTGAGCCATGAATAGGGATATTCCACCAAGTGGATATACAATCCATAAAATTAGGGTGAGTTGACACACAATCTTGTATCTGAAAGGGTAAGGACAATAAGTTGGCATCCCTCCAAGATAGAAGCAGGGGGTAGTTCAATAAGAGGTAGTTCTTAGTAAAGCAATAAGATTAGAGTTGTTGATAGTGTTCCAATTGAAAGAAACCAAAAAATTGTCTAATTTAACTTGGAAAAGGTGGTCACTTTTCCTTTGGTTTTTCCAAGTGAAAATTTGTCCATCAAGATCAATATCCGTTAGCCCAATAAAATTTAGAAAATCAACCAGATTTTCCATGTTGTTAATGTAGTCAATTAATCCCCCAAGTTTCTTGGACAAAAAAAGGGGGTAATTAAAATCACCTACTACCATCCATAAAGCTTCCTTATTGGCCAAAATTTGGGACGCCGCATCTTCCCATACTTTTTTAGCATTCATCATATTAGGGGAATATATGTTAATAAGGTTCCAAGTTCTAGTAAGGGAAGTGAACCTTACCTCGAGGGAGCTTTTAGAATGTGAAATAAAATCTCCAAAGATTTTTTTTGGGTTCCACATTTAAACAATACCCTCAGATGCCCCAAGGGCCTCACAAATGTAAAAATCAACATTGGGCCATATAAATCAATACCATGAAAATTATTTTGTGTCATTTTAACTTGTTGAAGGAGAAGGATGTCAATTTTATTCTGAAGAATGCAGTTCTTAAGAGAGAACTACCTTTTAGTACTATTAAGTCCTTTGATATTCTAGGAGAGAATCTTCATTTATGGTTCTTTCTAGAGGAAGCCTCCAAGTTTCTTTGCCTTCCACTAGGAATTTATTTAGCTAATTCTATTTGTCTTGTCCCACGTTGAGAAGGACATTATTCCTTAGTTTCAACTCCAAAAACTACAAAAAAATCCCTTTCTTTATGGGGGTAGACCATCCCTCTTGATCAAGGGAGTTTTGTATGTTTCTTATCTTACTTGTCCCTACCCTAAGTGAAAAGGGTAGGTGATCTTTTATAGGGCAGTGGAGCACCATATGTTATGATCCTTGTTATGATTATTTACTATGTTTTTACTATTTCTTATATGATGTTTATCTAGTACTTATGGCTACCTTTACTTTCTTATTTTAGAGCCAATAACAAGATTTCCTTACTACTCCCATGCTATATGTCATTTCATGATCACATCTTCCTTATATCTTTACATTTCTATCCTATGATAATACTTTATATCATGTTTACATAATTTTTTCATATTATGTAATTAATTAAAAGGGGTATATATTATCAATTATATTTTTCATCAGCTTAATTTTATTGATAAATTTATGATACTATGATCATTTTATAGTATCATATAGAACTTCATCACTACATCCAAATAGAGCACTTTTCTAAAATTTTAGAGCCCTTAACATGTTATATATTAAATCATATCATTTTCTAAATGGTTTGATTTCTTTTACACCCTACCCACTTAATGTAATTTTATATTTCTACTTCCTTAAACAATTATTACTTTTTATAATAGGAAAAATATCTCATTATTATCATTTTTCTCTTATTGTTTCAAAAGATAATTCCTTAAATAAATTCATAGTAGTTTTGATTATTCCTATTTTTAAATGTTCAACATATGAAAATTAGTACATGATTTTTCTAATTTATAGGTTTTTGATGGAGCACTTATTGTAAATAAAATTTAAGAATGATTTATTAGTTTTCACAAATATGTATTTTTTGTGTTTAAAATATTTAATTTCTATGTTGACTTCTTATTTTACTTTGGCATGCATTTTCCAAGTAGTTATCATTCCCATCAAAATGAAGATGAAGAAAAATATAATGGTGAAAATTATAAATCCACACCCTTTTCTCTAATATTTTGGGCATACTTTGGTTAGAGTATTTTAAATATGATAATAAGAGTACAAAATTTCATATTCTTGCATGAATTCATTTCATAACATTCCCATATGTCAACACTTTTATGTCTCATCCTCATACATCTATTCCCAATCTCTAGAATCACTTTTTTATCACCCTAGATCATATCTATGAGTGTTGATTTTTACCTAGGTCATGTATTTGATTGTAGATTTGAACCCCAAACTTTTAAATTTGAATTTCTTAATTTGGGTGCATGTTTCCCTACCTTACTAATCATTGTGAGCTAACTTTAGCATACATTTGTATTTTTTTTTTCTTTTTATTATATTTAAGAAAATTCATTCAATCATTTAAAATTATCAAGGAACATGAGAAGAACATCCAAAACAAAGATTGGAGATCCTCATTTATGAATTCACAAATATTTCTTCTTGGGATTTATCTCCTCAAGTGTGCGACCTATACATTGCTTTGATTACCAAAGACTGCTTTATTTGGCTTAAAATCCTAAATGTGCGGGTGAATTTTCACCTTGCCATTTTCTCTAACCTTTTGCTTTCATAGATTTTTTGGTTATTCCGTGTGCATAGTGACATTATGGGTGGTGATAGGGTGTGAACGGAGCCCGACAACTGTGGTGAATTTTTCAAAGATCCATTGGTGTGGCACATATGTGTTGAAGGCAGTATGGCTCCCCTGATAGAGAGTCTTGTGGGCCACGACCCTAATTTTTCTACGTAGTTCGTTAACTCTTGGAAAGATCATTGTGTGACTTTGGGCGGTATTTCCTTTGAAGTGAATGAGGAAGTGATAGTGTAGGCGACGAGGCTTATGTGTTCTGGTATGAAGCACCTGAAGCATACAAAAGCCTAGGATAATGAAAGTATGAACACATTTTTTGTGGGGAAGGAGAAGTCGGTTCGTAACCAATCGGGGTTTGAGAGAGAGGCTCTTTCGCAGCCTTGGAACCATGTCTTCCTTTCCCTTATGAAGTACGTGACTCTGGAAGGTAGATACAAAACCTACTACTACCATTTCCCTCTTTTAAATAACCTTCTGCATAAAATTTTGTTAAGCTTTCCTTTCTTCCTTCTAATGGATTTAGAGAGTTATGTTGGAAAATGCATTAAGGTTGTTGGCCTAAATCCTGATGATACTCCTCCCCTGCCACTTCAACAAGGCCTCATTTTGAGGCTCTACCACTTCCATCTTGCGTTATTCCCACCCAAACCCATTTCTGTTGTCTGTATTGAGGAAATTGAGCCTCCTGCTATGACCAACATATCCCTGACTGAGTCCAAAGGCCCCACTAGAAAAGCCCATTTGATCTCTACGCCTAAACCTGCTACTAAGAAGCTTAAGGGGAATGCGGGAGTTGCCTAGACTAGTGTTGCGGCTAGTATCTGTGAGCTCAAGTCAACCCCTGCCAAGACTGTTTACAAACCCACCCCAAAGAATAAAGGTAAGGAGGAAGTGAAGGGTTTGATGGAGCCTCCAACCAAGGACAATAGAGGTAAAAATGTGGTGGGAAGGGATTCGAAGGGGGACACGGTGGTCGCAGCTATGGTGGTGACTAGTGGCGATACCATCATTAGGAGATCTGGTAGGATGGCTAAGAATAACAAGAAAGTGCAGGTAAATGACTTGGATTCGGAAGAGGAGTGGTCTGACAACAAAGATTGCAGGGACGAGGAGTCTGGGGATGAGGAGGAGGAGTATGTTGGAGGGCTCCACTCCATTCTTGATATTAGCAAAGTACAGAAGGAGAACTCAACTTCCTAGTCCTCGGACCTATTGGACGTGGAGCATGTTGATACTGTGAAAACTATGGATTGTGGGGAGGAGCTCTGTGTGCTGCAAGAAAGAATGGAAAAGTTAGACAACAAATTATGTGGCTTGACCCATTTCACTATCAAGCTGGTCCACTGTGTTACCAACACCCTATCGACGGTTACGAAGGATGAAATGGACAAGAAGAATGTCGAAGATGGTCAGGAATGGGTTGGGGATGATGTTGTTAACCTCCTGTCGAAGAACTGGGAAAATACTAGTTAGTCTGTTGTTGGTCCATTTTTTGTCTGTCTGTTGTTGGTCCGATATGTTAGTTTTTTGGCTTAATCTTTTGATTTTTTTGGTCTTGAACTTCATTGGCCCTTGTGGCTCCCTGTGTAAGGGTACAACACCCTATAAATGCTGCTTACCTTATCAAAAACATCCAAATCAAATATTTTGAAGGAGAATATATTCTACTTGTGACATCATCCAAATTCCATTTCACACTTTATTTCTATCTTTGATCTTTTATTTGGAGCCATAAATCTAGCCCATTAAGAGTTTGACTAAGGAGAATGTGAACCTCGCAATTCAATAGATTTATTAATGGCGTTTGTAAACATTTGTATCCTTACAAGATTTCAAACACTATAAGTTGAGGCAAGTAAGTTTCAATACGTGCAAACCCTACTAGTTTAAATTTACAAGTTACTTTTTAGGTTTTCACATCAATTTTGGTTTGCACACATAGAGATCAAGTTTGTGTTGAATAGGTGAACTTAAGAAAAAAACAATCAATTTACATAATCTTATATCTTAATATGAGCAAGCCCTAAAATTCCATCTCCTTTGAAAATCAATATCTACCATCTATCACAACATATTGTCATAATCTCCTTTCTAAGAACTGGGAAAATGCCAGTTAGTTTGTTGTTGTTGTGTTGTTGGTCTGTCTACTGTTGGTCCGCTATGTATGTTTTTTGGCTTGGTCTTTAATTTTTTTGGACTTGATCTTTTTTGGCCCTAGTGGCTCTCCATGTAAAAGATACAACACCCTATAAATGTACTTACTGTATCAAAAACATATTGTCATAATCAAAATTAAAGTTAAGTATCACATTTAATTTATTTTAATTTTTATATTAAGTTTATTATTTAATATTTCAAGCCCCAACACATCACCTTAAATTATATTTATTTATCATTGTGATTTAATTAATTATCCTTTAATAATTTAAACAAGTGTTTTTTCTCTTACAAAATAAAGAACTTTAAAAGAATATTACATATTAAAAAAATAAATAGATAGAAATATATTTTTATAAATTATCCTACTAAAGTCTCATCTCTCTATCTATGATTTTGGATATAAACATCAAAAAAATAAAAATAAAATTCCTTTAACTATTTTACATTAAAATATCTAAAACAAACAATTTTAAAAAAAAATGGTCATATTTCAAAACATAAAAAGTAAATATAAAGAAATACTTTTATATGTTTCCAAACTAAAAGGGACATCTTTCCTAAGTATCTATGACTTTTGATGTAGACATCAATAAATGATTGCATTTTACTAAAAAGGTCTTATAATTTTAAAATATTTAACATGGAGATTTTTTTTTAAAATGACTTTTATACATTAAAATAAAAGATAAAAAATAAAAAGAAATATACATATAAAATTTCAAAAAAAATCTTATTCTTCCTAAATATCTATAATTTTCTCGAGAACATCAATAATAGGATGAAGTGGGTCACTATCTAATAAAAAAAGTTAGAAAACAAATTAAATTGTTAAAAAATATTCTTAAAGAACCTTAAAAGTTCACGAGTAAAATTAAAATCATGTTTTAAGTGTAAACATCAATAATTGATTACATTTTATCAAATAAAAACTTCTAATTTTAAATATATAGCATAATTTTTTTACAAAATTGATTTTATATAGAAAGAAAAAAATATACGTAGAAATATTATATTTTCCAATAAAATCTCCTCTTTCCTAAATATCTATGATTCTTTCATAACAAGAAGAACAACAAATAAAAACAAAAAGTGGGTCACCACATAACAAAAATACTAGAAAACAAATCAATTTATCAAACAATTCTTACAATAATCTGCAAAATCTAATAACAAAAATAAATCTTATTTAAGTAATAATTTTTTTCTATAAATATAATTGGAGCCAAGTTTGAATCCATATAGTAAGAAAAAGATTAAAAAAGAAGAGTTCATGTTTTAAATTAAGACACCCATGTCAACGTTTTGCTTTAATTAGATTTGACAAGGCATTTAGTAATTATTCAATAATTTGGAGGATTGGACATAATTATTACTTGGACAATAAAGACAATACAATAGAACTCTCTACTTTTGTCTCTTATCATTAATTTCACATGATAGGTAAAGCTTTTCTTATTCTTTTAGTGCACATTTTAATAGGCACAAATAAAAAGGTCCCTCAAATTCTAGGGTGGTGTATGTTTGTTTCCAAATTGTTTCCTTGATTCAATGTTTATTTAATATTTATTTATTCTATTTTTATATATTATTTTTTTCTTTATGAGAATTTAGAGTAATAAATTATGTCTCACATGTCCCAAAATATTGTATGGGAAAGATATGGTTGAGAGGATTTCATTAAATATTTTATTTGTGTTAGTCTTTTCTATTGTGAAAGAATATTAAAACAATATTGATTTAACTTTTATTATCATTATTTATATGTGATGTAATGTTTAATTAACTTTTCTTTGATTTTTTTATAAAATTATTTTTAAGTTATGTTTAAATCAAGAGTTCCTAGTTAGTATTTTATATAAAATACTATTGATTTTATATATAAATAAAAGAGTTCTTTATTTTGAAGAAATATTATGAATCTTTTAAATAATTTATAATAATTATTTTTATATGAATTTAGTAAAAAAATTTGTTAATTTTTTATTTTTCTTTATCTACTATAAAAAATTAACATTCTTATATTTAAAGAAATGTGTGTACCTTTTGCAACAACATTTCTAATGATACAATCTCAATAAAACTTAATGTACTTTTTTATGGTAGCTAATATATATTGTCAAGTTTTATAATCTTAAAAGGATTTATAGATGGTTTTAGATAAATTTTATTCACTAGTTTAATTAAAATTATTAATACTTATTTACTAAAAAAATTTAAATTCACTATTTTAGTTAAATAGATGAATATTCATTTACTACAAATAGTTTCAAAAAGGCCCCAAGTGACTTAAGGGGGAAAAAGTATTTAGTTTAAAAGAAATTTATATTACCCTACATCTTTCAAACATGTAAAAATGACCACTTAATCATGTAAAAACTTCCAGATCACCTCAAAAATTATTATGAGAAATTTATAAATATTTTGACTACTCTCAATAAGATGTCAATTTTTATCTCTAAAAACCACACTTCTTAATATAATTGAGTTTTTGATATTGATGCAATTAATAAGGTGAAATACCTAGGAAGAAGTATGCCACTTTAATTCACTAATTGAATAGGAAGGAGTATTCCAAATTTGTATTTTGAATAATTAAATGTATTTATTTAAAATATTTCTCTACTAGAGGTGAGATTTATAGATGGTTTTCTTAAATAATTTGAATTTTTTTTTTCAACAAAAGGTACAAGGCCTATATAGATTTTATTAAGATATAATAATAATTATAGAAGATTCCAAGATGAGTTGTCAAGACAAAATTCAATATGAAATAAATATTTACAATGAGCTCAAGCATAAGCAAGCTCGAACGACGAAGTTTGAAGCTCCTCCAAACCTTGTCAGGCGTTGGCAAATGACCTTCCCCGATAATTTTTACCCCCTTCACAAGCTCACGAGGAAAGCTCGAATGGTGAAGTCTGGAGCTCCTCCAAACCTTGTCAGGCGTCAGCGATTGACCTTCCCCGATACTTTTTACCACCCTTCACAAGCTCATGAGCCAAGCTTGAACGACGAAGTTCGAAGCTCCTTCAAACCTTGTTGGGCGTCGACAATCAACCTTCCTCAATACTTTTTACCACCCTTCACAAGCTCACGAGGAAAGCTCGAATGACAAAGTATGAGCTTGGAGGTGAGATTTAATTTGAAATATCATTTTATTAACTTAGAGATGAGATTTATACATGATTTTCTTAAATTCTAGTATGTTTTTGATATAAAAAGTAGCAAAACAAGGGTGTTGTCCCATTAATACAAGGCACCAATGACCATCCATAGCAGACAAACACTAACAACATAGTAACAACAGGTCTAAAAACCAAACCATCACCCTAAGCAAATCATATCAAAAATAACTCAAAAAACTAACAACCGAACTAAGCTTACTAGTAATGTCCATCATGATAGCATGATTTAAAACCACCATAGATATAGACCACCAAGGGTCATACTAGTCATAGAGGAAAATAAACATAATAACAATGTCTTTAACAAAAAAAACATAAACGAAGGCTGATTCAACCATCCCCAGTCAAAAAACCTAAACCCACCAAAGACTATTTTTTTTCACATTGCATGGCTTAACTAAAGTTATGGTAGCCCAATCTTCAGTGAGGAACATAATCAGTTCCTTGCTGACAGCTTCTTCCTCCACATTGTTTGTAGACTTGTCCTTCTGCAGCAGACATAACGTAGTGGCTGACCTGTGCATAATCTTCAAGGCAAAACGAGTAACATCCTATAGCCTTTTCTCCAAACTCTCGATTGTATTTTTCAGATTGTTAACCTCCTCCCAGTTAGCATCCTGTTTACTGTAGGCTTCCTCCATGGGAGCCTTACCTTCCTCAATGTTGGAGGCGCGAGACTTGACCTCCTTGATTTTAATGCTAGCAAGGCCCCTTTTAAGGCTTTCAGAAACATGGGAAGAACTACTAGCAGAAACCGAGAGAGCCTCCTCCCCCACATCCTTTTCCTCCTTACTCCTACTCTCACTCCCATCCCCATTGTCAAAATCTAAGACCTCCTTAAAAGTCTTCCCTTTTTCTTTCTTGATAACTAGTCTATTTGACCTACGAGGGGTATTAGTCTCCTCAGTGATCTCAATGTCAGAGCCAATTTGATGGAGCTCGAATTTTGTCTTCTTGGAGGCTTTGGCCTTACTTCTCGGGGTGGGGGCTATGTGTTTTTTATATTTTCTCTCCACAATAGGCCCCAAAGAGGGGGATGTGTCCTATGGAGAAACTTTCAAGGCAGGGTTTTTGATACATTTTTTCTTGGTCAAGCCAGGGGTGTCCATAATGCTAGCTGACGAGGGAGCAGAAGAAATTGGAGCCTCTTCAACAGAGGTGGGTCAGGAAGCATCAACAACAGTAATGGGTCGAGGAGGGAAAAGGGCTAAGTGAAAATGGTAAAGTCTGGATATGAGCCCTTGGTGGAGGATGGTGAAATTTTTATTTGAATTCATGGCTTCAACCACATCAAGCACAATACTCTCAAGAGAATGCATGAGAAAAAATGGGAAGGAAATATTATGGTGATTCCTAAGGTGATTGAGGAAATTGAAATGGTAGTATTAATACACACCGTATCTTCCTTCAAGGGTGAATTATTTCATCACCACCATGCAAACTCTATCCGAAGGCTTAGGAAGTGCCTCATGGTCATAGCCTTCGTATAACTTGTTAGGTGTCTCATCACCCCGGAAGAACAAGTTGAGGTTGGTCTGATCAACAACTTTGGTGGTTTTCTTCCAAGTGTGCCCATCTAGAGCGAGATCCATGGCCCTGGTGATGACCTCCTCATCAATATCAAAGGAAATTCTTCCAATTGTGACCCTTCTAGCTTTCCAAGAGCTCACAAATTGTTTGGATAGACCCTCCTCATGGCTAGTCATAAATTCCATATACTAGGAGTGTGCGAACCCTTTTCCTAGTACCTGCAAAAAAATATGAATAAACAAGTTAGACAAGGAATTACAAGCTAAAAGAAGGATTCCCCATGAAATACATTTACAAATCAAACTAGGAATGAAAATAATGAAGAACACAAAGAAAATAATAAAAACTAGATTTAATCCTAATTTAATTAGCAAACACTTGATCCCATGGGGGAATTGGTGTCAATTTGATGTGAAAATTGGCCCTTTCCCAATCCCTATGATGAAATATTGATGTGTTGAAGATGATGTTGATCCACTTTGACAAAAGATGAGAACTCCAAGACAAATCTGCAAAAAGCCTAGCTAAGAATTTGAATGATGGATGGAAATGGCTAAGTATTTTAGCATGGTAACTTTGCTTGGATTGTGGATGATAAAATGAGGAGATGAGCTCTTCATTTATAGGATTTCAAGATGTATGAATGCCCAAATTTGAGCAATGTGGGACTAACATTCATCCAATGATATGGTGCCACTTGTCAAGCTATGAATGGATGATGGTTGTGCAAGATTTGGGGTTTGTGCCAATAAATGCCAATATTTGAAATTCAAATTTGTTGAAATGACATGTAAGAGGGAAGGGAAAATGCAATAAATGCCACTTGGCTCAAGGCAAAGGACATGTAAGAGGTTTTAAATGCCTTGTTGGATGTACATGTTGACTTGGAATTTTTGATATTCAAATTGAGAGAATATTCCAAAAGATGCCTTGTGAGGAAAATAGAGATTTAATAAATGAATTAAATCTATTTTCATGCAACTTGCATTATCTAGAGGATGTGACATGAGATGAGGTTAAATTAATCAAGAGTTAATTAATTTAATAGGAGATTAGATGATGTGACTTATTTGACTTAGATTTATGGATTTATTTAAATCGATAAGAGAGGAATATGATAAGAGGCTAATTAAATAAAGATTTTGATTTATTTAATTAAAAGGGATGGTGTTAGATTAAATCAAATAAGGTTTTAATTTATTTAATTTAATGTACAAACTTTAGAGATTTAATCAAATAAATTGATTATTTAATTAAATAGGGATAATTAGATCAGATGGATTGATTTAATTAACAAGAGAAATGACTTGATTAAGATAAAGTGATTGATTTAATCAAGAGAGGATATTGATGAATTTAATCAAATAGGGGAATTTGATTAAATGGTTAGACCGAGGGATGATTTAGGAAGAAACGATGTTAGTAAGTTAGGATCGGATGCACAATGTCAATCAGTATATTTTTGATGTCTACATTTTTCCCCTCTTTGAAGCAATGCACTTGTTGCATTGGTTGAAAGAATAAACGATCTCGATCAAAGCCAATTTTTTTTCGATATTTCAAAACTTGCCCCACTGTTGGATGGCGAGAGAAAACATGCCATTATAATGCCCCCTCGAGAGATCGGATGAAAATTTCAATTTTTTGGGTGATCTCGTGAAAAAGGTAACAAAGTGCCTGACATGTCCGAAAGGGGTCTGGGAGGCTAAAAACGTGTCTAAACACAATAAAACGGTGAAAAACAAGCCTCGAACGGACGAAAATAAGTTCGGGGGACTGAAACACTAGTAGGATAGCCCTAGAGGGTCAAAAAACCCTAATTTTTAGGCTTAAAAGGGGCCTGAGGGGTCACTTTCAAGTCATTTTCACACACCTCCGCTAGAAAACCTTGAGATTCGAGCTCTGACCTCCTGACGATATGGTGCAACGACAGCTTCCTCTGCATATTTCGGACCGAGTTCAGACCTACCAACGGCCACCTGGTATCAGTGCCCCGATATGTGACCCTAACTGGAGCTTCATTTTTTCATTTTAACACATTTATTACATGCTTAAAGATGAGCTCGCCTCCAGCGGCGCTATTATAGCGCCGCTCAGTGTTTAAAGTGCATCGCTAATCACTTTTTTGTGCCGCAGCGGTGTAGTTTGGAGTTTAGAAACTCCACTGCTGGGCTCGGGCTCAGCTCGGACTCGACGGGCTGGTTTAGGTAAAGTGTGTGGTGGTGCCGCCCTTTTCGTGAAAATTGTGACGCTAGGGATAAACTGCGCCGCGACGGTGCTATTTGGTTCATTTTGAGCTCGCGCAGCAGGGTTTGAGTAAACTCAAACTGCGATGCCTTCACAAACTACGCCGCTGGAAACGAGTTTGGAGCATTACGCTAGGATTTTTTCAAAAAATTTAACATGCTGACTTTCCTTGATGCAGGACGGACCTAGGGAGCTCTATTCTCGGGAGCATCGATCCCGAGATTTGGCGAGCGTCCTACAGGACCTAAGTGACAGAGACTAGGACCGACTGGGAGTCGCTGGGTTATGGCATATTGTGTACGCTGCGCTCGTGTGCACACACCTGGGGATGCTATCAGCGCTGGCCGAGAGGTGGCACAGCGAGACATCGTCATTTCATCTTCCCACTGGTGAGGCGACCGTCACCTTGGAGGACGTCTGGCGTATTTTGCGATTGCCTATTCATGGTCAACGGGTGATCTATGACATGGAGGAGGGACGCGAGTGCTACGTCAGAGTCCTTGCCACTCGAGACATTATTTACTGTGAGGGGCAGATCGAGCTGGAGAGATACAGTGTCATAGCACCTCCCTTCTGCTAGGTGATTGCGGCGATTATTTCAGGTTTGGTTGCCCTAGATAGACGAGGGCAGTATTTCAGTCCAGGTTGGGGTTACTGCTGGGAGAGGATGGTCTGGGATAGGCCGATTCGGTTTGCATGGGGACCCATCCTTTTGGATTCACTTTATAGGGATCTCCACGAGTATGCATATGTGGATGGCAGAGCACTGGGAGCTGGGGTGACACTTCTGCACATTTGGGCGTGGGAGCACATTTTTGTGCTACGTCCACGGGTCATTCTAGTTCCAATGGGGGCAGAGGATGCCCTGGTGACACTATACATAGGTGGTGTGTCCTTCACACACACTAGCAAGCATGGGATCCCCTATTGGAGGTGGGTCCTAGATGAGATGCTTGTCTTTACTTGGAGACCATACCTTGGTCGGCCCGGATGGGCTGACGATGTTGCTCAGCTCTTCTATTGCTACCAGGATCGATACATGCAAGGGCGGGAGCACACTATGATTGAGCGGTATCTTCCCGGGCGTGTACAACATCATTTTGGGGAGCCACAGGATCGGTCAAATGATGGCTACGTAGTCGTGTTTGCATGCAACATGAAACAGGTGTCATGGGGGCCTGGAATTCCTATCGCAGAGGCAGTTGATAGCTTTCGATAGTTGGTGACACGACCTTGGGCTTATGATCAGGGCTCATCAGATCTAGGCACCACACAGGCCTACAGAGATTGGTTCAGACCTCTGCTACAGTTGACCATTCCAGGTGAGGATCTAGAGGCACACAGGGTCAGAGGCAGAGCGAGAGGACGAGGGCGAGGATGAGGACCTAGGGTCGAGATTCGACAGGACCCACCATTGGTGCCCTCAGTCCCACCAGGTCAGGGAGATGTCCACATGTAAGACCAGCAGTAGGATCCGCCAGTCCCACCACCACGAGCTGAGGGTGAGGACCAGGTTCAAGCACAACCACAGGCACAGCCAGCAGGGCAGGCAGACGCATGAGATGCCCTGATTTTACAGTTATAGGCACAGGTTCAGGCAGTGACAGCTGAGAGGGACTAGGCACGGGCTGAGAGGGAGCAGCTTAGAGCAGAGAGGGATTAGGTTGTGTAGCAGAGACAAGATGCAGAGCTACAGGCAGCCACATAGCTAGGCCGCAGGCAGCAGATTGAGAGCATGACAACCTCCTCATCTCAGGGTACAGTGCCAGTTCGATCTTACAAGGAGGTTATCCGAGAGATAGAGTACTACCGCCGGGCTTACCATGACACTGTACCTCAAGCAGATTGGGTCCCATAGTACTCAGAGCAAGCTAGCCATAGACCACCAGAGGGTCATGGTGACAGGGGTGAGGGCAGCATTCACAAAGATCGACCCTGATCGAGATATTATGATGTATTTTTTGTGCCTTATGGGCTCTTTTTGATAGCCTGATGGGAATTTTGTACTGATTGACATATATGTACAGTGATCCGATTATTATTCTTTGTACTATGACAATATCATTGATGATATATATGAGCCGATGATGATTTTGATGTGATGCAATGTGTTCTTTTATTTATGCATGGATGGTTTATTTCTATATGCTTCGCAATGATGTTTTATGGATGCATTTATTTCTAATGATGTATGTGTTATGATTATGACTAACAAATCTATATTATGCTGACCTATGATATGATGTGCAATAATGTTAGCTCTATGATGGTTTATTTTATGCCAATGCAATATGTGAAATGATTTGATTTATGGTATATGCAATGATGTGTGGAATATGCTTATATATGGATGGATGTGGTATGATGCGATGGTCATGATATGATGCTAATGCATAATGAAATTGAGATGCTTAGAATAACAAATGTTATTGTCCTAAATGATGATGTATGTGATGTAGTGATATGTTAATGCAAAGTGATATGTTGATGCGTAATGTGATGAGATGATGCCATTTATGTTATGCAAGTATGTATGCGTAATGAATTAAATGCTTATATACCTATTGCTTATGATTATGCAGAAATGGTTATGGAATGTTTTTGTAGATGCTATGTGATGATTTAGATGGTAATACGAAATTTTTATGACGTGCAAATGCAATGTTTATGCAATGATTGATATAATGCGATGAGATGCAATGTAATGGGTGAAATGAGATGATATGGATGCACCTGTTTATATGATGATGAGAATGTGATGTTTCCTATATGATATGCTTATGCAATGTGCTAATGATTTCTATATGATATGCTTATGCAATATGCTAATGATTTGTGGATACAGGATCGATGATGATGATGGTAATGATGATCAACTGTCATAGTACCTTGTTAGCGTGATTAGTACGAAAAGAAGAAGTCATTTCAACAAGATGCAAGATGACCCAAATGCAGATGATGATGATGGTGATGATGATGATGATGATGATGATTTTCCAAGAAATTGGGATTTTCAAAGGGCCAATTTTTCTTATGTTTGATAACACACGTGGTAAGATGCATCAAGGTATAGCAAACCAGGATGGCGTGGTACCTAGTGTGATAGACTTTGACTCAACAATCAGATAGGAGTATTCTTGTTCACACCTGACATACGAAAACCTTGCTAGGATGCACTTCAGAAGTTTCAGACACCTCGGACCAAAACACGGAAAGGTAAACCTATCCCTATAATGGTCAACAAGTTTCCCTAGACCTCTTCCATACATACCTAACAAAGCAAGTATTTGCCGAGGTTATATTACAAGGGCGTCCAACAAGCACAACAGACAAAAGATAACGATCATTGCCCCATTCCTATTTCTCTAAATCCACTATTTTGGGATATCATCGAGATGTCTTTGGAATGAGCACAAAATAAGATAAGTCCAAAGATAAAGACCAAGTAAACAAACAAACTGATGCTCTTCAATACTGCTAACGGAAAAAGGATGTGTTTTATAAGGTGATAACTGAAACTTATTGCCAAAAGATAATGCCCATTGTACGAAGGATTCATCCTAGGACATGTTAGTGGATGGCGGCACGTCATTTTGTTTATAAGGGATAATTGATATGGGACCATTTCAGATGATGTGTTACCGATACGAAGAGATAACCAATCTTGCTTGCTTACTGATTTAGACTTAAGACTTGACATTTTGAGTTCTCACTTTTAAACCTGTTAGACTTGCTTCTGATTGTTTCACCAAAGGTTGATAATGACGATCAGTTTATTATGAGTGGTGTTTATTGTGGGTGCAAGTGGGATGAGACGGATGGATTTTTCAAATATTTGGATGTTTTTTATTTTTTTGCAATGTTTTGAGGCTGTTTTTGGTGTTTTTCGAGATTTTACAAATGTTTTGGTTTTTTATTTTCCAATGTTTTGGGGTTTTATGAGATTTTGACCAAGAGACTAACCTAAAGACCTATCCTAAGGGTCTCAAGGGCTAGTCGACAGACTAGCCTTGCCTACGTTATACACGCAGAGACCATGTAGTTCAACTGACGAATCGACTGATTTACAAATGGTGATATACATGATGGAATGCCAGTTTATTATGAAGGACTCCTATAGGACTGACCTAAATGTCTCGGGGGATGATCAAAGATCAACCTTGCCTACGTTCAAGCTCAGAGACGACGTAGTTCGACAAGATGACCTTGTTTTTGGCTTTTGATATGTTTTGATGTTTTTGGATTTTCTGATATTTCTGATGTTTTTGGATTTTTTCATTTTTTGATTTTAAGAATATACACGAATCCGATCTGATGAGAATGTGCCCCTAGTGCGATGCAATAGACTACTCTGATAAAGGCAGGACAAACTGACCTTGAGGATGGGCCAAGTAGTACTAGGAGGGATCATGATACGAACACAGGACCAAGCTATGGTGCAGATGCGAGTGGATGTGTGATGGATGGATACCTGAATGCGATGGATGATGGAAGAAAAATGGATGGATGATGCTGAACAAGCCACAAAGATCTTGGTGGATGGAAAGTGCTTTTTTACACAAGGCGCCTGTTTGCCAGGTTTTCACCAAGGTATTTTCCCAAAGTGCCACCAAAGTGGTTTTCACTAGAGGATGATTTTTTGATCCTTTTTGTGCAGATGCCAGTCACGACCTGCATCATTGACTGTTTTCTTGAGGATTTTGAGGATGGTTTTGTTTGTGGCTTCTGCTTGGCCATTACCTTGGGGATAGTACGGGGTGGAGAAGTGATGTTGGATTTTGAATTTCTCGCACAAGTCGCGAACCTCCTGGTTCTTGAAGGGTGTCCCATTATCCGAGATAATGGCTTGTGGGACACCATAACGACATATGAGATAGTTCGGGATGAATTTTGAGATGCTTGTGATATACGTCATGGGTATGGCTTCCACCCACTTTGTGAAGTACTCGTTCTTATGATGAACTTATGGCCATTGGATGAGGTGGGTGTGATTTTGCCAATGAGATCGAGTCCCCACTATGAAAAGGGCCATGGTGTGATAATCGGGTGAAGCTCTTGAGCTAGAGCATGGATGAGGTCCCCATGCTGCTAACATTGTAAACACCTTTTAGCATGATCATGTGCTTCTCTTTCCATTGTGGGCCAATAATACCCCATCCTCAGTAGTTTCTTGGTGATGGTCATTCCACTCGAGTGTGAGCCACAGATACCGTTATGAACCTTGGTTAGGGCAGTTAATGCCTCCTCAACATTTAGACAGCATAGCAAGGTACCTTCTATGCTTCTACGGTATAAGGTATCACCTAGGATCACAAATCTGGATACTTTTTTGATAAAGGTTCATTTTAGGCTCGATGGTAGGTCAACGGGTATGACTCCTATGCGAAGATATGTGTAGATGTCATGGTACCAAGGATCACCAGGACCAACGATTTCACACACAAATTCTGATTCCGGTACCTCGAATGTGGGAATGAGAAGCTGCTCAATCAAAAATTCATATTTTGGCACATTGTGAGGGATGTCTAATAAAGACCCAATTGTAGCCATAGCGTCTGCTGCTCTATTGTTGGTTCTCAGAATCTGCTCAAATGTTATGTCAATGAAGTTTTCCTTTAGATTCTCCACCAATTTCTTGTATGGAGTGAGCTTATCATCCTTAGTCTGATATTCATTATTGACTTGATTTATGATCAACTGAGAGTCTCCATATACCTTTAGAGCTATGATATTCCATTGTACTGCTATCTTGAGGCCTACAGTCAAAGCCTCATATTTCGCTATGTTGTTGGTGCAAGGAAATGCCAGTTTGTATGACTTCAGTATGCAATCCCCTCGTGGGGTGATGAAGAAGACACCAGCTCCTGATCCATGTTGTGTGTATGAACCATCAAAGTATAGTTTCCAATGGTCAGTTACATTGAGGTTAAAGATGGATTCATCTGGGAATTCTAAGACAAGAGGATTTTCAGAGTAAATAGGTGCTTCTGCTAGTTGATCCGCAATAACCTGTCCCTTAATGGCTTTCCGCTCTACATATTCGATGTCATACTCTGATAATATCATTACCCACTTTTCCATTCTACCTGTGAGCATTGCCTTTGATAATAGATACTTGAGGGGATCAATTTTCGCAATGAGCTTTATCTTGTGTGCCAACATGTAATGTCTGAATTTTTGGGATGTAAACACTACTGTGAGGCAAGCTTTCTCGATGAATGAGTAATTTAGCTCATGACTGACCATTGTCCTGCTAATATAGTAGATGGCCCTCTCCATTCTATTTTCATCATGCTGAGCTAGGAGAGCTCCAAGGGCTACTGCTGTTGTTGACACATATAAGATCAATGGCTTTCTTGGGATAGGTGGCATTAAAACTGGTGGTGTTAGTAAATATTCCTTGATTTTGTTAAATGCATGTTCACATTTTGTATCCCATTTATATGCTACCCCCTTGTGGAGTAAGTGAGAATATGGATTCTGCTTGTCTGCAAGTTGTGCTATGAATCGTCGGATGGATTGAAGTCGGCCTTGGAGGCCTCTCAATTGTTTTAATGTCATTGGTGCTTCCATCTCAAGGATTGCCTTCACTTTCGTTGGATCCACTTCGATACCCCTCATGGAGACTATGTATCCTAGCAATTTACCTGATTGTACGCCGAAGATGCACTTCTTGGGATTTAGTCTGACTTTGTCTTCCTCTAGTCTGTCAAAGATAGCGCTTAGAGTTGCTATATGATCTTGTATTTTTCTTGACTTAGCTAGAATGTCGTCGACATAGTCTTTGACTGTTTTATGAATCATATCATGGAATATCAATGTTATGGCCCTTTGATAGGTTGCTCTTGTGTTCTTTAGGCTGAGTGGCATCATGTTCCAGTAGTAGGTCCCCCATAGAAAAGTAAAAGCTATCTTGTGTTGATCCTCTTTTGCTATCATGATCTGGTTGTATCCTGAAAATCCATCCATTAGTGATAGCATCTCATGCCCTGCTGTCATGTCTACTATCATGTCGATGTTAGGAAGCAAGAAATCATCCTTGGGACATGCTTTGTTCAAATCTCTAAAGTCCGTACAGATTCTGATGGCTCCGTCAAGTTTTGAAATAGGTGCCAAATTTGACACCCATTCTGGATAATCAATTGGTCGGATAAATCCTACATCTAGCAACTTTTTGAGCTCCATTTTGACTAACAAAGCGATTTGGGGATGCATTTTTCGAAGCTTTTGTTTGACCGGCTTTGCTTCTGGATATGCTGCTAAATGATGAACCACAGTCTCTGGATCTAGCCCTGGCATGTCAGCATAACTCCATGCGAAGTCTTTCCTTTAGGAATGTTGCTAGGAGTTCTTTCTCTTCTGATAATAGTGATTCCACATAAAATGTGATATGCGGGGTCTCCTCTGTTCCTAGGTTGACTGGATTGTATTTTTCGGTCAAGACTGCTAACTTCTCCTGATGAATAGCTCTTAAGGGAAGATTGAATCCTTCATCCTCGGGCACCTTAGAGAGGTTTTCACCATTGGATATGTCCTTTATTTTTACTATTTTCTTGTCAGAGAGTGCCATAGTGTGGTTTTCACTCAAGGACTTGGATATGATTCTTAGTTTCTCACTTTTGCGACTGAAGGATTCAATCATTTCCCCATAGTAGGCATGTGTGTCTAACTCCATTATAAATCCTGCCTTGTGATCTCCCTCTGGAATGTTATCCCTCAATCCCATGAATTCTGAGAGCGCTTCATCATTTTTGAATGTATCGAGAACTAGTGGTCCTCGTTGGTCATAGTCGATCAGTTGGGGGTACACTAAACGGATCTTATGATTTTGATGATCGGATTCAAAGGATAGGGTACTAATCATACACAGGGTGGTATCTTCGAATAACCTAGGTAGATTGGTCAAGCTATCTTCGTCATCACTACTAATATAGGGCTCTGTTATAAAATTATGTGTGTCCCTACCTGTGACTATTGGTGAGTGTACTTGTACTAGTACTGGCTGAGGAGAAACATTAGCCGTTCTAATCGGAGGACCTTGGCCACGTATGGTTATTCTTGGAGGGGTACATCCAAGACCAAGATTTGTTATGGGTTGCGTCTCTAGCATGATAGGTATTATGAGCCCATTGTCATTTTGTCCTAGTCATTGATTTCTATCGTAGCCCATTGCAAGCATCATCTGTAGGCCCTTGCTTCTTTCGTCCATTGGTAAATTAGTTTTTGGTCTTTCATCTTGATACAACATGTGAGATGGATCTACTTCAATAACCTCATGACCAAGGTCTCCCCATCTTGTGAATTCGGGATAGTTTTTAGGATAGGTTTGTGATGTGGAAGCTTGATTTTCTTGTGGGTGTCCCCATGATCTAGGATATTGTGGTAACTCTCCTATCACAAAAGCATTGTTAGGGAGTTTGTAGATTCCACAACTATCCTCCTGGATGATGAGCTTGATATCGGAGATGGTGGGGATGGCGGGGATGGCGAGTGTCTCTGTCGCAGAAGTGGACACGAGAGTGGCGGGGTCGATATATGGTGTGGATGGGCCCTCATCGTTCTTTGGCACTTGGGGGATTTTGTAATACTTGGCTTCAAGATTCTTGTAGTATGAGAAAGGTTCAGGATCTCCATGGACAGTAACTTCTTGTCCATTATGTGTAAATTTCACACATTGGTGGAAGGTTGATGCTACGGATTTCATCGCATGGATCCATGGGCATCCCAGGAGGATATTATATGGCAATTCAAGGTCCAAGACCTGACAGGTAGTTTCCATGAGTGTTGGCCCTACTTGGATAGGGAGTTTAATCATGCCTTGAGACACTCTTTCTTGGTCATTGTATGCTCTTATCGTGATGCCCTTTCCTTTGTTGATGGAATCTTTTGATATTTTCAACTGCTTGATGAGGCCGAGAGAACAGATATTCAAACTTGCACCTCCATCTACCAGGACCCTTTTGATTTTACTCTTGTTTACAATGGATTCCAAGTGAAGTGCACGATTGTGAGATGGTTGGGCGGGGAAATCTTGGTCAGAGAATGTAAGGAGATTAGGCGTTATGATATTTTTGACCATAGCTTGGAATTGGTCCGCATCGAGATCTGCGGGGACAGTGGATGAGGCTAATGCTTCCTCAAGAATATTTTTATATGTTGATGAGATTTTTAACAACTCCATGATGGAGATTTGTGCTGGTGTTCTCTTGAGTTGTTCTACAACATTGTAGCTATGTGGAATGGCTCTAGATGAAGGGATTATGTTAGGTTGGGATGATCCTGCAATGGTGACTTTGTCGCCTCGTGTGGTGACTCCACAATCTTTGACATGGGAACCCTTGATGGTGATGACCATGTAGTATTCATTAGGGAGGCAATGACTATTTCATACACATGATTTACACTACCCTTCCCTTTATCATTTTTATTCCCTTTGTTGCCATGATTTGGCATTGGATTTGTGTAGATTTTAAGATCCTGATTTCCTGTGGGTTGTTCCACGTTTATGATTTTCTTGTCGATAAGATCTTGGATGATATTTTTGAGTCTCATGCAGTTGTTCGTGGTGTGACCTTTGATTTTGTGAAATTCACAAAGTTGATTCTTGTTGTACCAAGGAGGTTTGACATCGGGTTCTTGGTAGTTCTCGAATGTAGGAGGTTTGATAAGTTTTTCGTCGATCAATTTTTTCATTATGTCCTCCAATGGTTCCCCCAAGATAGCGTATTTTCATTTGGGATAGGTTTTGTGCTGGGGTGGTCCTCTTTGATCATTGAGGTTATTGATGGTAGGTTTGTTGTTGTTGGCTTGGTATGTGGTGTGATGAGTGTTTTGGCGTTGATTTTGGATTTGCGGCGCGGGTGTATGTTGGCGTGGACCACTAATGACCACCTTGGAATCAATGACACCATCATTAGTAACGTTCTTGTTTCTTGCCCATGTTCAAGGATTATCGTTGTAATTTGATGGTGGGCGATTGTTTTGCTATTCATGATACGACATTGATTCGGCGGGTTGGGTCACAAGGGCTCTTTCGATGCTGAGCGCCTTGGAGATCAATTGTTCATATGTAGTGATACCCTGAACCTTGAGATGGAATGCTAAGTGGCTTTCAAGGTTGGCGATGATTGTGCAGACTTGTTGTTCTTCTGGCATGGTCCACTTACTCCGATTGGCCTTGGATCGCCATCATTGAAGGAATGAAGCAAAAGATTCATTCTTTCCTTGTTTTAGAGCGTATAGTTCCTCGAGACTGACATCCATTGCAATGTTACATGCGTAGTTCCTAATGAATGCGTCTCTTATTTCTTGGAATGTTTTAATGCCTGAAGGTAGGTGAGAGAACCATTCTATAGCGGGACCTGCCAAGCTCCTAGGGAATAGCCGCATCAGATAAGTATCATCATATGCGACCTCCATACAATGAACCTAGAATTCCCTGATGTGATCTCCAGGGTTTCCCATCCCTCAATATTTGTGAAATTTTGGGATTTCAAATCCCTTGGGGAATGGTTTCATGTCTAGGCTCCTATCAAATGGATAGGGACACAAGTTGCTTGGCGTTTTGGTTGTTCGCCCTGATTGAAGATCAAGCACTTGTTGTGAGAGAAACCTGAGTTGTGTTGTCACATCACTTTGTGGATCAGGGGGTGGGATGAAAGTGTTTTGAGATGTTTGAATCATGGGTTGGGTGGGTGGATTGGTTGGTGCATTTTTCGATGGTATTTGCATGTTCTAGTGAGTGAAGTAGGCTTCTACTTGCTTTTGTATGAACAATGCTTGTTGTTGATCTTGTTGTTGTTGCACTAGGATTTGTGCTTGTTGTTGCGCTTGTTGTTGTTCCAACAACGCTTGTTGTTGTGCTTGCTATTTTTCCCACAATGTTTGTTGTTGGGCTGCCAATTCTTCTACTTCCTGTTGCTCTTGGTATTGCTTTAGTGCTTGCTGATATGCTTGCACTTGCGCTGCTTGTGTAAGAAGTTGTGCTTGTGCTTGTGCTTGTGCTGCTTTTGCTTGTGTTGCTTTTGCTTGTGCTACTTGTTGTAATAAAAGTTGTGCTTGAGCAACCCTTTGTGCTTGCAATGCTTGTGTGGCTTGGGCGGCTTGTTGTTGTTGTTGTTGCAATAAAACTTGGGCTTGTTGCGTTTGTTGTGCTTGTAATGTAGCTTGTGTAGCTTGGGCAGCTTGTGCGGCTTGAGCAGCTTGTGCGACTTGGGCAGCTTGTACGGCTTGAGTAGCTTGTTGCACGGCTTTTTTTTTTTGAACTTTTTGGTATCCTCTTTGAAAAGCAGCTTGCAATGCTGCATCGTATTGGCTTGATGTGGTGAACGTTGGTGGTGGTGGAGGTGGTGGTGGATTTGGAATGGTGGTAGATGATGATGTTGTATTGATGTTTTGGGTGTTGGATAGTGGTATTGATGTGATTGGTCCTTGAGAGACCATGCTTTGTGATGTTAGGGGTGTGTTTCGTGATGTTGCCATTGTTTGCGCATTTATCGTTTGTTGTTGCGATATCAACGATAAATTTTGTGTGTTTGGTACAATGCTTTCATTGATGGTTGGGATGTAGGTTTGATTGATACTTGGTAGGGGAGGAAGCCCTAAACCAAGGAGTGGTGTGGATGATAATGGAAATGTTGGAAGAGGTGGAAAGGTGAGGGATGTGAGTTGTTGTGAAAACGTCGTGGTGTCGAATAAGCCCCCTAGTCCAAACGTATCTCCCTCTTGTGAATTTGTGAGAAGAGGTGTTTGAGGAGTTGTGTGAAAGAATGATGACAAAGGATCGTGATGGAATGTGAGAGGAACATTTTTGTGTAATGGGTTTTCGAGTATGTTTTGTTCCAATGTGGTGTTTACGTCCATGTTTTGATTATTAACAAGGGGATGTGATTGAAGAGCATTGAGGAATGTGTTTCCCTTGTTGACATTTGGTTGGGTTGGAGCAAATGATGTCATGATTTGCAGAATGTTTTGCGTGATGTTTTCGGATGGAGGTGTAGATGAGATGGGTATGGTGGATGAGATTGGGGGAAATGATGTGTCCACAATAGTACTCACATCAAAATCCGAAGGAAAATTGCCCCCTTGTTTTGCTAGTTCAAGCATGTATAACGAAGGGTTAAGTCTCATCATGATGTTGATGATTCTATGGTTGTCTGGATTTTGGAGCATTTCTATCATTTCCTTGCGAGACATTCCGAAAGTGAGGTCCTCTCCTTGATTTTCTTCTTGGGGATTTTGCGATGATGAGAGGGTCAATGGATTGCTTGATTCTGCTGGATTCATTTCTGTGTTTGTTTGGCTAAGATCACTTGAAACGGTTGTTTCTTTGTTGGCTTCCATACTCTTCTTGTATTGAGATCTCATTTGAACCATAAAACAAGGATCAATCTTTGAGAATATGGGAGATGAATCTCTTGATTCTTTGGAATGATTTCTATTTTATGTCCCAAAGTGAAGGTTTTAGGATGCTTTTGAGGATCAAAGGTGATGATGTTTAATGATGGATGATATGGATGTTCTTGGATTTTGATAAATCTTGAATGAGACACTAGGCTTTTAGGACTTGTGGATTTTGGTTTTGATTTTGGATTTTGAGATTTTTGAGATTTTTTCCTTGATTTTGATTTGCTTTTGATTTGGATTTTGAACAAAAAGACCCTAAGATGTTGGATGATGATCTAAGGGATAGCTTTGTTCAAAGGATGATAATTTGAATATGTGTGAGGAGAAGGATGCATCTACCCACACCTATTCAAACAAAGTGATTGTTTCACTAAGTATATGGAGAAGGATTCATCTACATATAGTAAGCTAGACAAGATGATTTTGATAACTTTGACTAAGTATATGCAAAAGGATGCATTTACACATACCTAGCCAAAGGTGTTTTGATAAATGTTCTCAAGGATTTTGGTCTCAATGATATTGATGATTTTTATTTTTCCACAAAGCCTAGTATCAAGGATGATTTCAAGATTTTTCAAAAGGTGATGATGAGGTGGAATTTGTTTTGATGTTTTGATGGATGGATGAAAAAGAGATTTTGATATGTTTTGATCCTGAGATAAACCTAAAAAGATACACTTTGTTTGCTTAGACCTAGGTATTGAAGAGCATGCAAATGCTTCCTAATGACCTTTGTACCCAAGAAGTAATTTCATTTGAACATTCATTTTTGGATTTCCAATCAATGATTTGTGCTTTGGGATTTAGAGTTTTCAACACATATGAAAGTTCATTTTGCTTAGCTTTGCTTAATGTCTTTATTTTACCAAAAAACACTTTCTTCAATTAAGTTTCCAAACTAAGATGTCCAATGTCTTAATTTCCTCAAATCCCACAAGATTGTTATGTGGAAATTTAATGAACTTAAGCCAAGGGTTTCCTTTTGTTTTACTTAAGAAAAAAAATTGAGATATAATCCAATGCTTAGAAACCTCTAAGGACATGAATCCCAAGGGAAAGCAATAACATATGGATTGGTTCAATTGTATTTGTCCTCAAAAGGGGTTTGAAATTTGGATGATGTTAAGTGTTTGTTTTTGAGATGTTTTCGAGCAAGCAATGCATTTTGTAACCCAAGAATAAGTACAATCCTATGGATGTGTAAGACAATATTTGTTGGATTCCCACTTGGACAAGTCCAGCTACACTTATCTCTAGCGAATGGTTAGATGCTTGACCCCACTGGCTCCCCTCCACGACACTCACTTATACTGGGCAGCCAAGCATCAACACCCATGAAAGTCCAATGGCATGCTTTCCATCTCTACTAGAAGACTGTAAAAGTGTGGGGTGGCTTCAGAATGACCGTTCTTGCACCAACAAATAGATAAAGGATTTTCAAAAATTCTAGCACATGGGTAGTAAGGACTTTCCGTTCATAGGAGTTGACCCAACGTGGCAAGAGTCCCCTTTCGGATCCATCTTGTTAGAGTCAACCGCGTGATATTGGCGTTTCGTCCAATATCCACATTTATATCCCGGCTGGAAATACTCTTGGCTTTAGAGTATTACCGGTTGAGTTGTTCCCTTGGGTGAGTACTTTTTTCCCAAGGCAGGCCCTCTAGGATAAACAAAAGAGAATGAAGAACAATATTCGTAACTCGATCAATCCTTGTTTGGCAACAAGAGAGAATATACGCAACAAAGTCCCCACTCACACTCGCACAATAGTTTGTTCAATTTTAAGCCCAAATCAAAGTGTGGAGGTGATTGCTTTGTCTTAACCTAAAGTAATGGAAAAGGCCTTTTGATTCTCAAGATTGCTATAAAGTGCGAGAGAAGCGAATATGTCCTTTTCCAATGCCTTTAGTCTAAGTAAGCTTTCACGAAAAACACAACTACACTTGTTGTTTTTAGATCCTCAAAGCAATATGTGAGTTCATTTTAGGGCACCAAAGAGACAAGTGATAAAAATTTGTTCAATTTGTTAATCCCATAAACAAAATCTAGTATGTTGATCCTATTGTTCGTTTTAACCTTTGCAAGAAATGGAATTGAAAGGTACTTTTTTTTTTAAACCCAAATGAAAACTAATGTTCTAAGAAAGAAGAGATAACAATTTTTTTAAAGAAGTGTTAAACAAACACTTAGGTGTTAAAAAACACTTTGATTGGACAACGTATCATCACCATGCTCCTCCCTCCTTAGTTTTCAATTTCCAACCTACAAAGAAGAAAAATAGTCAGATTCTGGAAAAACACAGAAATTAAAAGGCAGAAAACAGAGGAAGAAGCAATCATAAATTAACAGCACGTGCTAAAATTCAAATTTTCCCTTTTACTGTCTCCCAGCATCGCAACTCGTGAAGGCATTGCTATTTTTTCCTCCCAGCGTCGCTCTTACAGTGCTGCTTACTAGTCAACGACACTCTGTGTTGGGATAGAGAGCACGATTGCGTCGTTGTTTTTCCCAGCATCATAGTTTTTGCCAATGTTAGAGTTTAGGATTTTTTTTTAAACTTCTGCAAATCGGCGAGTCCAGCAACAGAGTTAAAATTTTGAATTTTTTGGCGGGATGAGTCCAACGGCACTAAAACAGCGACGCTGACGAGCCCGCGGTGCTAAAACAGCGATGCTGACGAGCCCGCGGTGCTAAAACAGCGACACTGACGAGCCCGCGGTGCTAAAATAGTGACGCTGGCGAGCCCGCGTTGGAATTTCCTGTGTCAAGAAAACACGGAAATTTCAAGGAAAAGTTAAAAATAATGATGCCAAGCCCTCCTTCTAGTGCCAAATGTGCGAACCCTTTTCCTAGTACCAGCAAAACAACATGAATAAATGAGTTAGACAAGGAATTACAAGCTAAAAGAAGGATTCCCCATGAAATCCATTTACAAATCAAACTAGGAATGAAAATAATGAAGAACACAAAGAAAATGATAAAAACTAGATTTAATCCTAATTTAATTAGCAAACACTTGATCCCATGGGGGAATTGGTGCCAATTTGATGTGAAAATTGGCCCTTTCCCAATCCCTATGATGAAATATTGATGTGTTGAAGATGATGTTGATCCACTTTGACAAAAGATGAGAACTCCAAGCCAAATCTGCAAAAATCCTAGCTAAGAATTCGAATGATGGATGGAAATGGCTAAGTATTTTAGCATGGTAACTTTGTTTGGATTGTGGATGATAAAATGAGGAGAGAAGATCTTCATTTATAGGATTTCAAGATGGATGAATGCCCAAATTTGAGCAATGTGGGACTAACATTCATCCAATGATATGGTGTCACTTGTCAATCTATGAATGGATGATGGTTGTGCAAGATTTGGGGTTTGTGCCAATAAATGCCAATATTTGAAATTCAAATTTGTTGAAATGACATGTAAGAGGGAAGGGAAAATGCAATAAATGCCACTTGGCTCAAGGCAAAGGACATGTAAGAGGTTTTTGCCTTGTTGGATGTACATGTTGACTTGGAATTTTTGAATTCAAATTGAGAGAATATTCCAAAAGATGCCTTGTGAGGAAAATAGAGATTTAATAAATGAATTAAATCTATTTTCATGTGCAACTTGCATTATCTAGAGGATGTGACATGAGATGAGGTTAAATTAATCAAGGGTTAATTAATTTAACAGGAGATTAGATGATGTGACTTATTTGACTTAGATTTATGGATTTATTTAAATCGATAAGAGAGGAATATGATAAGAGGCTAATTAAATAAAGATTTTGATTTATTTAATTAAAAGGGATGGTGTTAGATTAAATCAAATAAGGTTTTAATTTATTTAATTTAATGGACAGACTTTAGAGATTTAATCAAATAAATTGATTATTTAATTAAATAGGGATAATTAGATTGGATGGATTGATTTAATTAACAAGAGAAATGACTTGATTTAGATAAAGTGATTTATTTAATCAAGAGAGGATATTGATGAATTTAATCAGATAGGGTAATTTGATTAAACAGTTAGATCGAGGGATGATTTAGGAAGAAATGATGTTAGTAAGTCAGGATCAGATGCACAATGTCAATCAGTATATTTTTGATGTCTACAGGGAGATACCACCTTCCTTGCATATATGCCAAACAATGTCATCTTCCTTCCAATCATCACACTTATCAGGCTCCAAATGCACCTAGTTCCCACCCATAGCTCTAATACACTTACCGCATAAAACCAGAACAATGCCAGAAAGAAAAATAGAAGGGCAAATACAAAGAAAACCAAGTCTAGAAAACACCACAGAGAAATGGCTGCTAAAAGGTAACTTGTAAAGCCAAAAAAAATGATAATAAATTCCCCTTCCCATAGCTAGCACAGGCCTAGCAATTTCCTCGTGCGAGAATTCCACGACACGAAGATAAATGATATCGAAGATAAATCCATACAACTTAAAAAATCAAACAAAATATGCCAGTCTAAGAAGATCATCATGAACTTAGAGGGGTTTCAAAAAATAATGGCCCCCTCGGTCATTAGGATCAAAATGGTGAGTCCCAGCGGCGAACCAAAAAAGGCCATATGTGACACGTGGAAAATCCTCTCCCGCACTCTTCCCGCACAACGACCAGTTATTTAAATAAAAACTCCTGCCATCATTACTAACGAAAGTTAGTAATAGCCACACTAAGTCAGGAAAGAAATTTTTATAAATCATGGTGAATTTCGTTAAAATACTTTCTAAGAACCATAGCGGAAGGAGGCAAAGACTCTTCTTTCCTCCAGCACCGTAATCCTTCCCGATCAAGCCTGGCGGCAGCCAGACTGGCAGCAACCACATTTCCTTCTCTGTAGACATGTTGAATGGTGAACTCCTAAATTCTAGTAAGAAGAGAGCAAATGTCTTCAATTACCCCTTGAATGGCCTAGCCAACAACCATCGTTCCTTTCATGGCTTCCACAATCAACTGCGAGTCTCCCTCAATTTCCATGGACTTAACGTCGATTAACAACACAACTTTGAGGCCCCAGAGGAGGGCCATACCTTCCACTTGATTGCAAGTGTGGTCTTCCAAGTTCCCTAAGTAGGAAGCAACTAAGAAACCATTATGGTCTCAGATGACACCACCTCCCGCAGCCTTCCCAGTTTTGGCCACCCCATCAAAATTCAGCTTAAACTAGGGTGGTTTTGGAGTTTTCCACTTTGTGTTACTCCTGAAAATCTTCTTGGAGTCATCAAACTTCTGGAAGTCGCTAGGAAACTTCCAAATTTTAGCTATATTTTTATCCCAGCCCGTAGGAGGGCAATTGGGGGTTTTCCACTGGCAAACTGAGATATTATCAAGGAGTTTATTAATGATTATTAGCAGACTGTCCACACTATTCTCCTTCTCTCTAAAAATCTTGTTGTTCCTTTCTTTCCACAGACACCAACAATTGTGAGGAGGAATAAGTTGCCAAAGTTGCCTAATTAAAGGGTGTTTAGAGGGGCACCTCTAATTAAGGACGAATTGATGAATATTTCTGTCAAAAACCCAATGGATGTTGAGCTTTTGTAAGACATTCTGCCAAACTTGGGAGGAAAATTTATAGTGGATAAAGAGATGGGAAATTGTCTCCTCCTCCGACTTACAGAGGGTGCACCCATTGGGAAATTGAAAGCCTCTTTTGACAAGGTTATCAATAGTTAAAATTTTACCATGAATGGAGGCCCACCAAAAGAAGTTGATTTTGGGGATGAGCTGAGGGTTCCACACCTTCTTCCAGCAATACTCATCACCATTGAACTTTAGCAACAGATGATAAGAAAACTTGACAGAGAAAACCCCTGACTGAGTTTTTGACCAGAAAATCTTGTCCTTCCTAGGAAAGAGAGGAAGTCTCGTCTTGTTTCAAAGAACCTAAAGCTCAACAACCTTATGGAGGGGGTCTGGTCTATCCAATAAACTCAATTCCAGAGTTTTCCATTTGGCTCTGGGTGTAGTATAATCCGCAATAAAAGTACCAATATGTTCCTTAGCATGTTCCGACAAGATGTTGAAATTGCTATCAGCAAGGGGTCTTCCCCCAAGCCAATTGTCCTCCCATAATCATATTTATCTCCCATTCCCAATTTTCCATCTGATACATTCCTTCAAAAGAGATCTACATTTTAGGATAGTATTCCAAATTTTTGACCCCGATGGGAGACCAATCAGATCCAGGGCCCTAGAGAAGTGTTCCTGGTTCAAATATTTAGCCTTCATTATGGTGCACCATTCAACCTTTCCCAGCACAAGATTCCAACCAACCTTAGTGATGAGGGCTTTGTTCAAATTGGTGATCTTTCTAATCCCAAGACCTCCTTGACATTTAGGATGGAAGACAGTGTCCCAATTCACAAGAGCAAGCCTTTTTCTCTCTTCAACACCAGTCCAAAGGAAGGATCTTTGTATTCTTTCAAGTTTTTCAGCCATAGAACCTGAAATCTTAAAGAGGGGGAGGAAGTAGACTGGGATTCCTTGTAGGGAAGCCTTGAGAAGTTGCAGTTTTCCAACATTACTAAGGAGTGTACCTTTCCATCCCGCAAGCTTCTTTTGCATTCTCTCTAAAATATTATTCCAAAAACTGCGAGTAATCTCCTTAATAGTGAGGGGTAAACCAAGGTAAATCCATATAAGAGTAGCACTATGACAGACTAGTATAGATAATATCTTAGCTTGGAGATTAGCTTTTGTATTACAAAAATAGATATAGCTTTTCTTATAATTTATGCATTGCCTAGAGGCATTGGCATAATCCTGGAGAAGGCACTTCCATTCTCTAGCTTCAACCACAAAATATTTTCCAAAAAGGAATGTATCATCCACAAATTGCTGAAGAACAGAGGGGGGGGGGTGGAGGCAACCCAAATTCCTTGTATTTTCCCAAAGTGAAGCAAGGATAGAAAATTCCTACCAAGGACTTCAACAATCATAATAAACAGGTATGGTAATAGAGGGTCACCTTGTCTAATTCCTTTGCCTTCCTTAAAGAACCCCCAAGGGGTCCCAATGACCATGACAGAATACTGGATAGTCTCCACACATTCTTTAACCAGACCAATCACCTTATTGTTGAAACCAAATTTAGCAAGAACCGAATAAATAAATTTCCACCTGACCCTATCATAAGCCTTAGAAATGTCTAATTTGAAAGCCATACCTTGATTTTTGTTTTTCTCTATGGAGTGGATTATTTCATGAGTCGTAATAGCAACATCAAGAATTTGTCTTCCAGGGACAAATCCATTTTGGCATTTGTTGATAATCTTATCCAACAGTGGTTGAGCCGGTTAACAAGGACCTTAGAAAAGATCTTGTAAACAGTGTTGCAAAGACTTATAGGCATGAAGTCAGCCATATACTTTGGCTCCTGCATTTTTGGGACTAAGACAATGAAGGTATTATTCAATTTTTTTAGCACTTTACCAATTCTGAAAAAATCTTTGATAGCCATGACTAAATCATAGTTGACAATGTCCCAGTATTCTTGAAAGAAAGTCGGGGGAAAGCCATCAAGCCCCAAGGCTTTATAGGAACCCATTGCAAACACATCCATCTTGACTTGCTCCTTTGAAATAGGGGCACAAAGCTGTAAATTATCCGCTTCACTGATTCTAGAAGGGAAGTGCCTCAAGAGTCTGTCCTGCACTTCAGTAGAAGGGGTGATACCAGTGTCTAAGTAAATTTGTCTAAAGTAGCGTTCCGCTATTTCTCCAATTTTATCAGCCTTCGTAATCTCCTAATTGTCTTCATTGATTAGGCACTTGATGGTGTTTCTTTTTTTATGCCTACAAGTCATCCTGTGGAAAAAGGCAGAGTTCTTGTCACCCTCTTTCAGCCACTGAACTCTAGATCTTTGCTTCAAAAATATTTCTTCTTTACTTAATAAATCTTTCCACTTCCTCCTCCAAATTTCCTCCTCCTCATGTAAAGGTTGAAGGAGAGAGCCCCTGGCCATAAGATTTTGCACCCCCTCAAGCTTATCCTTGATAATCTTTTTAGTTTTAAAAAAGTCACCAAATGTAACTCTAGACCATCCCTTAGCCTCTTTTTTAATAAAGTCCAGTTTTTAGGAAATTCTATACATAGCAGAACCCTAAACCAGATAGCACCACCAATCCTCCACGAGATTTCTAAAATGTTGGTGTGTCATCCACATAATTTCAAACCTGAAAGGGTGAGGGCCATGGAACGACTTATTTATCCATTGGAGAAGAATTGGGCTATGGTCAGAAACAATTCTATGGAGAGAAACAAGAGAAGCATTGCATCCCAAATCCCAACCCATCGAGACAAGCACCCTATCTAGATGAACCTGAATAAGGTGGTTACCTTTTCTATTGTTAGACCACGTGAAAGGATTACCTTGCAAATCTAAATCAAACAACCGAAACTTGCTGATAAAGTTTGCCAGATCATTCATGTTGTCAGAATAGTCCATAAGGCCGCCAAGCTTCTCTGAAGTGAAAAGGGGGGAGTTGAAGTCCCCAACCACCATATTCAAGGTATTTCTATCAATCGAGATTAAAGATAAAACTTCCTCCCACATACTCGTTCCTCCCCTAGAATTGGAGGCGTAGATGTTGAACAGATGCCAAGTGTGATTGTCAGCCTTGAGGGTTACAACAAGATAACTCTGAGAGAATGCAAAGGCTTCCCCATCAACTTTAGCAGAGTTCCACAAAGTGGCAATACCACCCGAGGCACCAACCGCCTCGCTCTAAAAGAAAAATGTTATAATAAAAAATAAATAAAGTATATAAGAATAGTAATAAAAGCTCAAAAAATAATTTATTGATCATTTATATAACATAAAATTAAAACATAATTTGATGTGTTTATTGAACAAATATTAATAAAATATGACATGAGCTATAGTATTACTTCATTTTATGGGTTCAAAGAACATAATAAATAAAGAATTAAACAATGGAGCATATATATATATAATCTATTAAATGAAATATCCATATATTACATCAACAATATACATTACAAATTTATTTATAAATATGAAAAGGTAAATTTAGATTCAATATAAATAATATCTAAACATTAGAAAGCTAATGACATATGAATAATATTTGTAACATCTAAAGAAAAGTTAAAAAAATATTTTCTATTATTTTAAGGTCTACATAGCTTTTATGTTTACCGAAATTTTATTTAAGCATTTATTAGATAATAGATATCTCTCCATTCCAGTGACCACACAATTTTACACACAATCTTGTCCTAGAGTGTTCCACAATTTTTCCTTTTAGAGCCTCAAATGGATACATATTGATAGAAGAATTGTATGAAATGTTATATACAAATTCATACCAAATGTAGGAATTGTTCCAAATTTTTTGGATGGCCTTAAAAATAAAAATTAAAAACTATCCTTCTATTTGTTTATGTTTTAGATAGTATTCTTTTTAATGAACAAATTATTAGAAAAATTATTATCATTGATGTCAAAGGTGATTTATGATGACTGACCTATGGATCTAAGTTTCGTGCCCATAATGAGAAGAAAAAAAATTAAAATAAAATATGTATGTAATGTGGGCCGACCTCTTTTTGTGTGGCACCCACTTTAGTGGGATTTAAAAATTAAGAATTTTTTCTTTTTATTTCTGAAAGAGGGATGATCCGCCTTGAGTGGTGCACCCACCTTAAGCATGCAATAATAAAATAAATAAAATTATTTGATGAGGTTGGGTCAACCCCACTTGGAGAGTCATCCCTCTTGGGTGAAGAGGTGTGTGTGGACAAGTATAAATGAAGGTTTGAGAGAGATGAAAAGGAATTGATTTCAAGGATTATTATTCATATGAAGAGAAGAAATAAAAAGATATTTGAGCATATTTATAAGAGATATGAGAAAAATTATGAGAAGTTTTTAGCATCAATTTTGTGAGCATAAAAAAGAAATAAAAACAAGATCATGATGTTTATATGACCAAAAATATTGAAGACTATATTGTAGTTTTATGAGTGAGTGTATTGCAAATTTGTGATAAGTTGTTAAGGGTAGATCTAATCTAGGAAGTTATAAAAAAATTATCATATTATTCATTTGGAGGTTGGAGCCTCCTGATTGAGGAAATCAAGAGTTTGGTGCCTCTTATTAGAAGACATTGGTATCTCTTGTTGGGTTGATTCTCAGTGGTGGGGATTGGAGTCTCTAGTGGGTTGGTGCCTATGAAATGTGTAAGAAGATTTATACAAGAAATATTTTGTTGTGGTTTTCTCTTGTAAGGGTTTCCAAATAAATTTTTTTTATTAATGAAAAATAGGTTTTGAAGGGTGCCTAAAACCCTGAACGAAAAGAGACAGTGGCAATAAAGATGAAACAATAGACTGCCCACCCAAACACCAAAAACAAGATGATTACCAAAACATCAGCAGACCATCAACAAAAAGCCACAAAAAAAAGCAAAAAATAGAAAAGCAAACCAAATAGCCATTAAAGAAGTTCTTTGAGCATCTTTGCTGCTTCCAGATCCTTAGATGCTAGCCTATCATGCATCTCCATGATATCCTCAACATCACAACCAAGGACCGTTTTGCATTTTTTGGTTTTACTCCGAGTACACACACCTGTTCCAACATCCAAATTTGTGGTATGCATTTCCATGACAAAAATCTCCTCCTATCCTTAGTCACTTGGTCATCAAACAATCCTCTGTCAGTCCATTCCTTTGCTTTCTGGTTGAGGAAGACCATACCTTTAGCTGAGGCCTCCAACTTCTCCTTGCTTATATTAATTATCGTGTCCAAGTCCTTTCAAAGCTTCCTATTCTACTTTTCCAGCAAATCCATCCTCGGTCCATAATCATTCTTCAAATTAGCAAGCTTGTCCACCACACATCCAACACTAGAATTTAAAGACCTGGTCAACCCAAAGATAGAATCCTTCTCCTTGAGACTGCACAAAGTGGAAATGTTGCAATGGGAAATAGTGTCATGCTTGTTCTGGAGGTCATGCACCTCTTGCATGAGCCACATCAACAAATTAAATGAGATATCAACCCCTTCTTTCACCAAACTAGATACCTGCAAAAAATCTATATCCCCCCAAAACACACCCCTACCCTGATGTGAACCAACCGGAGGATCCTCCTCTTGAGACACCTTAGGGAAAAGCTTGGCCTTGCCCCTATCCTTAGACGTTGACACCAAGGAAAAATCATCCACATTGACCATAGAATTCCCCTTGCCAGCAATAGGGGACCCACCATCATCAGAATTCCCCATACCATCACCTGGGGATATTCTCTACCACCTCCTAAAATTTATCACCCACATCCTTAGAACATCCCTTGGCCTTCTTACCACCAGAAATTCCCTCCTCAACACCCTCCACGAAAACCTCCTTGAGTTTGTGTTTGACACACAGGAGGAGAGATTTTTCCTTAGAAGTTGAGGGTTTCACCCCTCAAAATGAGGGGGTGTAATCCAGGCCAGTGTCATACCCATTGGACCAACCCTCTGAATCCTCATCAATTTCCATTCCCTCACTCTCTGGAATCTCTTCAGTCTGACATTTCCCACTCCCTTTCCTCTTCTTTTTTGAAATAGGGGACCAAGGAGCTCGAACAATACAATTAGCTTTAATAAAATCTACAATGAGCAACATCAAGTCCTCATGCAGAAAAGGGTTTCTAGGGTTCTTCCTGAAACTCAAAATTCCTTCTTCCAAAGACATCAAAAGGTAAAATAGGAAGGACACAAGCTTACCATGTTCAAAGTGATTCAACATCACAAAATGGTGACCATACAATGTCATGTATATGTCGTTGAGGGTAAAGTACCACATCAACGCCACTGCCATATCCTGCCAGATGGGTTTAATCTTGGTTGTCATATCCCCCACAGTCTAATCTAACCATTTTTTCCCATTCTCTATCCCTGAGGAAGTTTTTCCTGGCCGATTGTGAGAGATTCTTATCCCTGTATAATTTCCTTCCTTCCATTGACATACCCGTCACTTCAGCTATGAAATCTTCATTGATGGTAGTATCCCTACCAAACATGCTAAGCACGCGTCCATGCCAAGCATCAAAAAAATCCTTGGATACACTGGTCTTAAAGTCATGCATCCTCTCCATGAAAGGAGTCACACCACCCCTCTGCAGAATTCCCTAGACATTGACATTGACTTTGATGTCTTCACAAGAAAGAGGCTCCATTTTGCACCTATCCCCACCCATCATCGATGCAATTGCAGAGAGAAACCACACACAATGATAGAAAAAAAGAGGCGATAGGAAGATTAACACCCAGAAAGCGTGTGCATCTGTCAAGGATGGTACCGATAGCAATAATGAAGAAGAGGCTTAAACAACTCATACTTGAATGACCAAATAAGCATCATTTGTGTGAATAGTCTAATCAACCAGAAAACTCCATAATGCCCAAGCATCCCAAAATCCAAGGAGGTGGCCAACACCAACGAGCTAATGTGATTCATTATGAATTAGAGTGCTTAATTCAATAGGTAGGATGTCATCTGCTTCCCAAGACCTTGTCGATGTCACCCCAAAATTCGCCAACCAATCAGCCACAAAATTTTCCTCTCTATATGCATGAGATATATAAATTTCATCAAATTCACAGCTTAAAGTAATGACATCCATAATGAGATTTTTGATAGTCCAAGAGGGGGGGACCCTTTTCTTAGACAATTAACAATATTTAGGGAATCCCCTTCGATTTAGAGCTTAGAGATCCCCAAGTCTCTAGCCAATTTAATGCTATGATAGGCTGCAGTAGTCCACATAAAATTGTTTATTCTTCTTGTGTTCTGAATTGCTAGATCTTGCATGTATGTCATTGATATGGATATTTAATTTTTGAGGTAATATTATTTTGATTATATGGGAAAAATGAGTTTTGAAGGGACCCAAAACCCTTTACATAACATTACATCAAAATGTTTCTATGAAAGAGAATACTCAATAAAGCATAAGCAATAGTCAACAACCAAAAAACAACAACCAAACAACAGGAAAGTAGAGACAAAGCAAACAACACACAGACACAAAAATCACTTCAGATTCTTCAGGGTATTTTTGAAGTAATATTGTTGTGCTTAATTAAGTTGAGAAAATAAAATTTTGATCTATACTTATTCACCCTCCCTCTCAATATACGTGTGTGTTTCATCAATTGGTATCAGAGTAATTTTCTTCGGAGTTAGCCTAACCGGTTGAAGGTAGATCTTGGAAGCACACATGGTCGATCAAGAAGGATATGGGTTCTCCTTATATAGGGCACCAATGTTTGATGGAATAAATTATGCCTTTTGGATCATAAGGATGGAGACTTATTTGAATGCTCTAGGGATGATATTTGAAAATAAATCGAACATGGTTATACTACTACAACCCTAATAATGAATCAAGATTGAAAGAGGGCAAGAAAAAATAATGCCAAAGCCAAAAATGTGGTTTTGTGTGGGTTATCTGAATCAAAGTTTATAAAATTTAAGCATTACAAATGGGAAAGGGGCATGTGGGATAAGTTAAAAATATATATGAATGAGATGGCAAGGTTAAGAAGGCCAAGCTTCTAACCTAAAAGAGATAATTTGAGAGTTTCAAGATGAAGGATGAAGAAACCACTGTTATCTATCTACTTCACGTGGATGGAATCATCAACACTATTTGAGGCCTTGGAGAGAAGGTTGAGGATGCAATAATAGTGCAAAAGGTATTAAGATCTCTCTCCATGAGATTTAATGTGAAATTTTTCACCATTGAGTAAATGAAGGATCTAGACACATTGAAGATGGATGGGTTTCATGGGATCCTCATGTCATATGAATGAGGACAAAGAAGGATAAGCCATGAAAATGGGAAGCCACCTTCAAATAATCCAAGAAGATGGAAAACAAAGGATACAAATCAAGTGAAATTTTAAGTGATGAAGAAGAATCTCACTTTGTGAGGAAGCTCAAGAAAGGATCTAGTAAATACAAAGATAAGTATACTCTTAAATGTTTCAATTATGGTAATTTAGGTTATTTTGCTTCCAAGTGTCCACAGGTCAAGAGTGAGTAGTGAAGAGGAAGAAAAATACAACAAAAATAAAGGAAGGAAATAACACTATAACAAGAAAAAGACAACATGAGGCAAGTATGATAAGAACTTTTAAAAGCATAAGAAGAGTCTTTACATCCAAGAAGCAAGTATCTCATATGAAGAAAGCAATGGAAGCTTCTCTGGACAAACAATAAATACTATTCATGTAAATATAAGCAAAGGATGATGAAGACAAAATAAAATAAGGATATTTAAATGAAGAACATATTGAAGATGATGAAGAAGAGGATCTTAAGAAGGAGCTCCATTTTTCCTATCATAATATTGAGAAGCTTAAGAAGATAAATTCAAGGATAAAGTCACGACTTCAAGAGGATAGTGAAACTAAAGTGAAATCATCTCAAGGTCTTGAAGAAATAGAAAATATGATCATGGATTTGAAGATTCAAATTGAGGAAGAAAAATGAATTGAAGAAGTTGTAAGAGATCAGCTAAAGACAAAGGAATTAGAGTGTAAAATATTGGAGCTTGAAATTATTTCCTTGAGTAAGTAGCTAGAGAAATCAAATGATAAATTAAATTAGAGCATGAAATTTGAAAAGAGCACTAGAATTATAGAGGATATTATCAACTCTCAAAGATCACCTTTCATCAAGACTAGTCTTGGCTTTGAAGAAAATCAAAAGACTACCAAAGAAGGCTCAATCTCTAAGATAATAAATGAGGGGAAACCCAAAGGATGTGTAAATATGCTTAAGATATCCATCAATGGTGATAGTTTCAAGAATAAAGAAAGTAATATCACTTAGAAAATAAGTATTCCTCACAAAGGAAACAATGAAAATTTAAGAAGAAGTTATCGTCAAAGGCAAGTGCAAATGAAAAAGTTTCAACATTCCTTCTATGGTTATTGTTTCTTTTTCAATATGTTTGTTCATAAGGAAATATATTGTAGAGTTCATGTAAGGAAAGAATTTAGTTTCTTAAAGAGGCACTATAATCGATTTTATCATGTAATGGACTACAACATTATGTGCTACAAGTGCAATAAATTTGGTCATATAGTGCATTCTTATAGAAGTAATTTTTTGGAACCTCAAAAATAAAATAAGGAGGATGTTCATGACAAGCTAAAGGATGTATCTACAAAATTTTGGAAGAATAGGTAGAATTACAAAATGAAAAATAAATCCATGCTATTACAATAAACCTTGAAGGGCACACAATGTACTGAGGGGGGGGTGAATAAGTAGATCTAATTGTTAGAAGTTTGAGGGAATTGTCATTGATATGGTTGTTGGCAACATGAGTATGATCATATATAGTGTTGTCATTGATGTCAAAATCATTGTTTTGACTTCTACATTGAGATATAGTTGGTTGGTGAAGAATGATTGAGCATAAGTGAGCATGGTAATGGTATTCCAACATAGAGATGCAGATGTTTTTCTTCGGTGAAGAACAAATGGATTGATTTTTTGGCTAAGTGTCAGAACATAGTTTTTAGTGTATATAGAGCATCGGTTTTTTGGTTCACATTGGGTCTTATAGAGGTATTTTTGTTTGCAGTTCTAACACATTTTTGGTACATTTTTTATTACCTTAAATCCAAAGTTTCATGTATTTATGTCCGCTAGTGCAAAATTTATGGTTGACAGTATATTGGATTTTCCAGTGACAGTGTTACCAGTGCAGAGTACCTATTTGGAATACTTTGCATTCCACCATGGAATAATATTTGTTATGTGAATTTGTGGAAGTGTTTAAAGGTGTCAGAAGAGTGTGTAGTCCAAGTAGCATGTGTTTTGGAGGTTCTCATGTCAGTTTGTTGATAATCAGTTGGTGTATTTTGGTGTTGTCTCACCAGCAATGCCAACCTAATATGTTTGGGGTCGTGTGGAGTTAATGGAAGTGTTGATTGGTTATGTGGGAGATATTATAGGTCCATTTTGACCTATTTGGATGTGTTAAAATTTTTGAATTAAGGTGTGAAGCATGTATGTTTGATCTTGAGCCGACAAGTTATTGTTTTGCATGATACATCTAATTAGGTTGACCTAATTGATGTTGTAGGTGTTTGTGAATGTAATGGATATAAATGTAAGATGATTTTTGGTGTTGTATGGATTATATGTGATGTGATAAGTACTATAGAAAAGGTGTGATGTGAATTTCTAAGCAGAGCATGTGAATGTGATGTGAATGCAAAGTTGAGCAGAGTGTTAGAGTAGATTAATATGAAGTGTGTTGATTCGGTATTTTGAGCTTCAGTGGAACTATATTTCTTGCATATTGTAGATGCATTTGCAGTAGTTCAAATCTTGGTAGTGAGCCACCCCTCTCTTCTTTTTCTCTTATTCTCTATACAGTGAGTCTATCGGACAATGAGCCTTTTTGTAATTGTTATGACCGGTTATAATATATTGTGAGTTAATCCTCATCGTGGTTTTTCCATTTTTGGGTTTTCCATGTAAAAATTCGGTGTTCATGTGTTATATTCGTTGATGGTTTATTTCCTTACTAAAAATTGAATATGATATATGGAATGAATGTTTAAATGTTTAATTTGTTTCAGAGAATACAAATTCACCCCCCTCTCAATATTCTGGGTGTTCAACAATTGGTATGAGATCTTGGTTCCTTCATTTGGATTGATTGCTAAGGTAGATCTTGGAGTTGAACACACTACTACTAGGACATATCCTACTCCAAAATAAATTCCTATGGTAGGATTTATTGAAGAAGATTGGATTGTTGATATTGAAGGAGAACTCAAATCTTCTCTAGATGATTTGGAAAAATCAAAATATGAGAACAAAGATATGAAAAAGGATATTAGTAATGCAGATAAATGCATTAAGATATTGAGAGAGAAACTCAATAAAGCTACAGATAGGATCAAAGAGCTCAAGCAATCAAATAGCATTCCCATCCTGAAATTGTAGATTGAAGAAAGTAAAAGAGTTGAAGACTGCTTGAATGCTAAACTGAAAGACAAATCTAAAGCATGCTCAAAGCTTGAAAAAGAAGTTGTAAAATTGAGATATAATCTAGAGAAGAAAAAAGATTCAAGAAGACAAATTCAAGAACTATACTACAATTCTTGATTAGATGATTGCAAATCGGAATGGATCTAAAGAAAAAGAAGGATTAGGGATTGAAAAAGGTGAAAGCTCAAAGATAGATTAAACTCCAAACAATACTAAAAATAATATTGAGGACAAGAAGAGAAATGGTAATGAGGTCTAGAATCATAGGAAAGACTTCAAAAGACCACCAATCAGACAACCAAATGCACAAAGGTACCCATATTTTAATAGTTTTTGTTATTCCTGTAATAAATTTGGATATAAGGCTATGGAATGTAAAAGTAGAATGAATCAGAATGTTCAATAATTTCTTGGTTATTGTTTTACATGCAATAGATTCAGTTATAGGGCAGTGAATATAGAAATCAAATGATGAATGGTTATAACAATGGTATGATGTTTCAATCTTTCAATGGATATTGTTATACATGCAATGGATTTGGGAAAAAAGTTAATCAATGTAGATCTAGAATGGGTGGAAGTAATCTTGTTCAAAATGTCAAATGCCACAAATGCAATAAGTTAGGAGACATTGCTAAGTTTTGTAGAAGCAAGAATGTGAAGGTTGATCCAATAAAGATGAATGATCTAGTGAAAAGGCTGATCAGGTAGAGATGAAGAAAGAGATGAATAAGATCTGGAAAAAGAAAGAGGAGAATGAGGTTAAGGATGAATCGGTGCCAGCTTCTGGTGCAAATGTTTCCTATGGAAATAAAATGAAGAGATTTGGATCAGGGGTATTTTTAATAGACAATCATTAAGCCCTGCCAAATATATGGTGTTAATGCCTTCAACACATGGATATGAGGTGTAAGTTGATATGCTTGACCTAGTGGTAAAAAAATTGATGGAAAATATCAGGATGTGGAAGTTTGTGGAGCAATTGAAGGTGACTATGCATTACAGTTACGGCTTATCAAAATTTTCAAATAAATTCAAATAAATCATTCAATGTGAATTAAGTTATTCCAAAATGGTTTATAAGTGATTTCACATTTGATATAAGTCATTTGAAAAATAGTATTTGAAGAGAGAAGAGTAGTAAAGGAGCGAAGAGAAGCATTTCAAAATTCTTGTGCACAAACCCCTAACTAATTGTGATTGAAAGGTATTTATAGTTTCTATATGCCCTAAGTTTTTAGAAGTACTTTCATTGTGTTAGAAGATGTATACCCCATAATTTTTGAAGGTTATGGACTGACCCTGTCCAAAATTCAAATGACACCATGATAAGTCAATGATGACTTATCCAAATGGTGTGTTACATATAGAACATGTAATAATTTACATACATGAAAAATTGGAAGAGTATAACCACTCTAATTTGGGTGATGTGTGGTTTAATGAACTCACCAAAGACCAATTTGAACTGAAATCTAAGTTCAAGAGTTTGGCGGAGAAGAAGCTTGATGTTTAGAATAATTTTTTGACCTTATGCTACATGGATAAGTGGGTTAGATACACCTTGAGTAGGATTCATGATAGGTTTATGTGGTTGGATATTCCTCATATAATTAATAAGGAAGCTATTAGGTTTGTTACAAGATTATGCTAAACCGAACCAGTTCTAGTGCTCAAGTCAGTGAAAAATGAAATGGTGATGGAGTTAACAGGTGCAAGGTATGACAAGAGAGACCTGATAGTAAAATACATTAGAGACCCTATGGTGAAATATGAAACAATGGTAATAGGGTACAATATATATTTTACAAATAGATAGAACTTTGTTTCTACAACTACCATCAACATTGCACATGAGATGGTAAAGAAAGGTGCTAATTATGATTTATGTGAGGTTTTGAGAGAAAAAATCCTAGAAAACTTGCAAAGGACTAAGGACTCCTGGTACCCCTTCAAGTTTGGTACCTTGATCATTTTTTGCTAAAATTCTACTTTCTTAATGAGGTTCTTAGAACCAAGAACATATTGTGGTTGAAGGAAAGACTAGTGGCATATCAAATCAGAGACCACCTGATGAGATTAGGTGATGAAGACACATAGAAGAAAGCACTATTTAGAATATGGTACTAGACTCAAAACGGATTCATACTTGTGAAATCTTGTTTAAAGGTGAAGACTTTGAATCATGCAAGTAAAATGACTTTCAAAATATCTTTCAATAATAGGTTTGATGTCCATGAAATTTTTGAGGGTGTGGATGTAATGGAACATGATGTCAGCTTGGAAGGATGGGATTTAGGTATCCCTAATCCCACAATGCCTAATATCCCTATCCCTAAACCAATTATGAAGATATTAGTATGTTTGCAAGAGATAAATGATCTTATTGAGAAATAGGTTAGACCTCAAGAGGTATTAGATGTACCAATCAATGAATTTTTTCTTATCCATGAGATGGTTCTTCCTTTGGAGCTTGCTAATGGTGATATTGTTTCAATCCCTAATAATTTCTTGGGGGAAAGAGAAGGAAAAAATGAAGCTCCTCTTTTATTAGGATTGCAACATAAAAACATTAAGAAAGGAGTTATTGAGAAGGTGGTTAAGGCAGGAAGAAAGAAAGATATTTAGAAGGTGAAATTTATGGGAGAATCATTGGTGGAGATAGGAGTTATTAGGACTCTTGATTCTCACTTCTCTAATCCCTCAAAATGATAGTGATATCATGGAATGCAATGAAGTTGAGAAATATCCCTTGATAAAAGGTTGGTCGAGATCTTATTCATGATCATAGGCCTAATATGGTATTAATTCAAGAAACAATGTTGTCTATTGAAGATATGGTGAGCATTTCCTCTAGAATATGGAGAGGAGATCAATGAATTTGAATTGATTCTCAGGGCTTTGCAAGAGAAATGACATGCATTTGGTATCCTCAAAAAATTATTCCCTCTTGGTGGCTAGGGAGTAGAAGATCTATTTTTGTGGTTGATTCCTATTTTGAGTCTAGAGAGACTTTGCTTCTAAACAATTTATATGATCCTATGAATTTTCCAAGTAAATTTTTGCTTTGGTCCCACATCATATTTATTCTTTCTTTTTTCCCCTCTTTGTCTTGTATTTATGAAGGTGATTTAATTTATATAGTTATCTTGGATGAGAAATGTGGGGGCTTAAAAACCTTGGACCTACTTTGGCTTTAATGAGGGATAACATCTCTTTTCTCAAATTGGTGGATGTGGCACCAAGAAATGGAACTTTCACTTGGAATAATTAGAGATGCGGAGATGATTCTATTTTTGAAAGGTTAGATAGATTTCTAGTCTTTAAGAGATGGATTGGTAACAATTAGAGGTCTTACTCTAAGATTTTGGGAACTAGATGGGGTCTAATCACTAGCCCGTCAAATTTTATTCCTCAATTCTTTCAGTTCCAAATAGTCCTTTCAAATTTCAACTCATGTGGCTTTGGGATTTTAAGTTGTTCAAGCTCATGGAGGTTTCGTGGAGAGAGATAAATGTTGGTTCTAGTACAACTATGTATTGTTTTTCCAAAAGGCTTCATTTTATCAAATTCAAGTGGAGAAGGAGGAACCATTCCTCTTTTGAAAATATCTTTCATTTTAAATAACATATGTAGGAAAATTTGAAGGAATTTTTTTTTGAAATCAAGGAGGAAGGCATGACTGAGGAGATTCTAATGGTGGAATCCAAATGTTGTAAGGAATTACAAAAGTGGGAACTCTGTGAAGAAATCTATTAGAAACAAAAATCTAGGATAATTTTGATTCAAGAAGGTGATAAGTACATTTCCTTCTTTCAAAAATCGATGATGGATCACAAAAGTGGAAATGCTTTGGCGTCCATTACTTCTTCTTTATGGGGATAGTTAAATTATTTTCTTATTATTTTCCAAGAAGCAGTTAGACATTTCTCATCACTTTTTCCCAAATAGGGTCCTTGATATTTGGATTGAAAGTCTTGATTTTATTCCTTCCTTGGTCTTTGAAGACATGAAAATTTATCTTAAAGGAGGTGGAGTTAGTTGTGTTTTAGATGAATAAAGGGAAGGCTCCAAGGCCTAATGGTTTCCCCATAGAGTTCATTCAAGATATTTAGGAAATTTTAAAGTGATACTTGCTTGAGTTGGTCTGAGAGTCTTGGGGAAGAAAATAGATGCTTAATTCCATCAACACTAATTTTTTGGTGCTCATCCCCAAAAAATATGGAGCCTCTTCTTTAGATTTTTTTTGTCCTATTACACTCTGCCATGTCACTTTCATTATAATCACCAAAATTATTACAAAACATCTAAAGAAGTTCTTGACATATTTGATCTATCCTAAGTAGGGAGGTTTTGTGTTAGGATGCCAAATTCTAGATGGCATTGTTGTGGAAGTTGAGACAATTCATTCTATGTATACCTCTAAGGAAAAATCAATTTTCATCAAGCTTGATATGTCCAAGGCTTATGAAAAGACTAGATTGACAAGTAATGTTGAATAACTAACATATCAATTTTATGACTCATTACAAAAACTACTTACAAGTAATTTAGAAGGAAATGAGTGTAGATTTGAAATACTAAGGATTCTACCATCTTCCTTAATACAATGCTTCATGGTAACCATGTGTGTGTCTTTTTTTAAAATTTCACCAAGGATAAAAATATTCCCCATCACTAAAACTTCATTATTACATACCAAGCTAAAAATTTCCACCAAATCATGGCACTCATAAAAATTAACCCTAACATGTCTACTATCTGATGTATGAATGCCTTCATTGGAATGAACAATTATTTTCCTCATTAAATTATCTTCAACTTTAGGATTTGTAGCATGTGATAAAAACAATTTGTATTCTTCTTTTCCATCAAATTTTCCTAGGCTAATACAAGACATCAACCCATTATCTTGTAGAAAATAAAATAAAATCTTGTAGACTTGCACACCTTGATCATGTGAAATTTCTAATTTAAAAGAAACTTTAGATACTAATATTCTATTTTTCTTCTCATATGTTTCAACCATAAATGTAGCATATGGTGCTACATTCATAACTCTTATCCCATAGGTCAAACCATCTATTCTAAACCAATGCATATTTAATGCTTTAGCTTCCTTAGCACATAACTTCATCTTATCATAAATATTTTTTGGGGTTATAGGTTTAAGTAAACCATAGAAGTAATGTTTCCAAGTAAAAAATATTTTTGAATCTTTTTGACAATAATATAGTATAAATTATATCAAAAACTTCCTCCAAGTGAATAAATGCATCCCCAACTTGAGACTCTTCCTTATAATTCTTTCTAATAAGGTACCTAATCCTAACAATAATATCATCATCATTCACTTCCTCAATTACTTCTCCATTATACCATTTTCCAACTTATTTAAATTTATTTCTTCGCTCTTTCAATCTTTCATAATACCATTCTAGCCTTTTCTCACCTCAAATAAGTGTTTCCTATGTTTCTTTTTATATTGTGAACCTTGTCAAGTGTAAAGTACACTAGTTTTGCTTTATAGTTTCCAATTTTCTATAATGTAGTATTGTTATCTGTGACCGATGGATTTGTATGGGACAACTACACTTGATCCATGAGGATTTGAAGCTTAATTGTGCCACTAAACATCAATCCAATAAGATTGAAATCGGTAAAAACTAGACTAAGAATCCATTAAAACTTAACATATTAAACTATGAAAGCTTTAGAAATACCTATTCTAATCTATTGAAACTTGTCCTATTGAGGGAGTGGTGTCACATTGATGTGGAATGGTGACCCTTTCCCAATCCCATGGATAATGAGCTTGTTTCGATCAATTCTATGAAGAGAATCGACGAAACTGAGGATAGATGTGTGATGAAACATAATTTAAATGCTAAATTAACATGATGCAAGGTATTTTAACATGATCTATGCTAAGATGATTGATATGGATGGATGTAAAGCTAATCTAAATGGATTTTAAGCTAAAAAGATTGAAACCCTCATTACCAAATATGCTAAATGTATGCATCTATGTTACCATGGAAGCCATTAATGGAAGCTAAGTTAATATGATGCAAGAAATTAAACTAAAATATGTTAAATAAGTGCTAAATATGACTGCAAGTGCAAGTGATTTTAACATCATAAGTTTGTTGTTAAAAGATGGATTCATTTGTCTCCAAATAGTGACCTATTTATAGGAGGACAAATGAGAAATGAAGGGTTGAGATTAAAATATTTAATCAATGGTCAAGGATGAAGGAAAGATGAAACATGGATTGTGGATTCTCATCAACGGATGAGAATCAATGATCACAAGGATCAAGGAAAGAATCAAGGGCCCATATTCTTCCAAACAAACACACTCAAAACTTGCACAAGAAGTCTTGTAAGTTTGTTAGGAAGAAGAATATTTCCTTTTTTCAAATGAGTGAGGAGAGAGGACATTCTTTGGAATATTCTCATCGATGAGGGGAAATTAGATATTTAGAAAATTAAAACAAAGTTTTAATGTGCAAAGGGGAAGGGGAATATTCCTTTTGGAGGAATGTGTAAAGGAGGAATATTCCCTTATAAGTGGGGGGATTAGATTAATTAGTAATTGATAATTAAACAAAGGTTTAATTATGCAATTAGGGGAATTTCATGTTATTCATTAAATAAAGTGATTTAATGAAAAGGGGGAAAGTGAAATGATATTTAATTAAATAACATTGGGTTATTGAATTAAATAAGAAGACTTAGGGATTTAAATTAAATTAATTGATGTATTTAATTTAATAGGACGAAATATTAGCATGAAATGGGGTGAATTAACTCAATTAGATTAATTAGGTTAATAGGTTAAAATTGTTGGCAACACAAGGGTAGACAATTGAGAGGGGGGGTGAATCAGTTATCACAGAAATTAAACTTATTAAAATTATTCCTAGATTTGATATATAAACATGAAAGCATAAACCATCACCACATCAGAAACACACATAACACCAAGATTTTTTACGTGGAAACCCTATTAGGGGAAAAACCACGGTGGAGGTTAGTCCACAAGATTATACTCTGTTAAAAGTATAAAAGAATTGTAAATGGGAATGCACATGAATTTAAGAACACTACCTAGAGCTCACTACTCAAATAAAAAAGGCTTACTGCCCAAAGGAAGATACACTATCTTACATAAACATTTTGATTACATCCACAAGATTTTGAACTGAGAAAATAGCATCTGCTAATGCCTGATTACAGTTCCGGTTAAGCACATAAACATCTGCTCACTCTTCTTCACACTTTACTTCTGCCTTCAAATGATTAGAACATTATTCGCACACAACACTCACACACCACTACATCACATGCCCTCAAATGAAAAAAACAATCGCTCATATATATCCGCAACAAGAGATAACATCATCTACATGTCAGCTTCAACAAAATATTAAATGAATACAAATTGTTGACCCAAATCAATAACCAATTTTTAGTGCGCACCAACCACTGTCAACCACAACATAGTGAAGACCCAAAAAAACATCCTCGAACACAAACCACCTTCAAAAATTATGCCTTGAAGATCCACAACACTTTACAATCACCCTGTCAACCATGATCATGAAAAACATGAACTCACAAAAGAAAATCACCAATCGCGAGCACAATGATCAATGCAAATGTACAACACAAATAGAGCATGATCTAGAAACATCCACGAGCATCATGAATCACCACAAAAGCATCTGAAACAACTCAAATTACAAGAATCACATTATCTTCTTTCAGGAACACCAACTGAAGCAACAGAAAACTGTTAGAACACAGATACTCATAACTCAATCAAATCTTCATGCAGATCTCTAAAAATTTATGTGGGTAAACTATATATACTAAAAAAAAAACCATTTAATCCACAACCACTTATCATCAACATACTGAACTAGCCAACAAGCTGAACTTCACTGCATCACTGACAACCTGCAACTTATTTTATTACAATTTTCTCAATATCCTCGACATATACAACCTTAAAGACATTAATTCCAATAGTGTTGACATCAATGAAAACCACATATCAACAATGTCCAACAATCTCTCCCTTTGGCATTGATGGAAACACATGATGTGAAAAACACCATCAACGCAACTTTCTCTTAACACTTTCTCCCCCTTAGATTTGACTCTTTTCTCCTTAACTCTTTCATAGTTTTTCACATGACTCTTCTCCCCCTTTGACATCAATGAAAAAGATACACATTATCTTCCTCCACACAAGCTCTAAACCACATATACAAACATCTGACTACTCCCCCTGAGTAGTAGCCACCACAACATCAATTTAGATCAAGATATGACTATGAAATGCACATACTGATGCAAGTCAATGCATCTTAATTCTGATTAGGAGGGGTAATCAACCCTAGTTTCCATTTGAGATACTCAAAATTATCCTTAGGCAAGGGTGTGGTAAAGATATCTACAATCTATTCCTTAGTGGGCACATACTCTAATATGACTTTCTTTTCACTCACCTTCTCTCTCAAAAAGTGAAACTTGATAGATATATTCTTGGTTTTTGAATGCAACATAGGATTACTTGAATTATCACATAATATAGCAATAGGCTCATCATACACAACTTTGATATCTTTCAACATCTGCTTCATCCACAATACTTGAGTACAATTTTTAGCAACAACAATGTATTTTGCCACTACAGTAGATAAAGAAATGGCATTTTGCTTCTTACTTAACCATGAAATCAACTTCTTTCCTAGGAAAAATGCACCACCACTAGTACTCTTTTTGTCATCCACATCTCCTTCCCAATCAGCATTAGTAAAGGCACTCAAAGTAAAGTCATCTTCTTTAGTATACCATAGGCCAAAATCAACTATCCCCTTCAAGTATCTGAAAATCCTCTTCACGGCTGTCACATGAGATTCCTTAGGATCAACTTGAAATCTTGCAACAATGCATACGACATTCATGATATCAGGTCTAGTTTGAGTCAAATAAAGTAATCCACCAATCATGGATCTGTATCTAGTCCGATTTGCTTTAGGAGAATCGTCATTTTGTGTCAACTTACATCCAGTCACCATAGGTGTACGAACTGGCTTTGAATCTCCCATACCGAACTTCTTTAGCAATTCTTTCACATAGTTGGACTGAGATATAAAGATCCCTTTATGTAGATGAGTGATTTGAAATCCCAAAAAGAATTTCATTTCTCCAATCACAGACATTTCAAACTCACTCTACATCTCATCAACAAACTTCATGCAAAAACTATCATCTCCTCCAAAAATGATATCATCAACAAAGACTTCAACAATCAAATATTTATCATGATCAATCTTGAAATACAAATTACTATTAGCAGTACCTTTATTAAATCCAAGCTTCAACAAATACTTGTCCAATTTGGCATACCATGCTCTTAGGGCTTTCTTAAGTCCATACAATTCTTTCTTCAACCGAAAAACCATATATCAGTCAATTGAAATCCATCAGGTTTCTCAATATACACTTCTTATTCCAGTTCACTATTTAGAAATGTTGACTTGACATCCATCTGATAGACCTTGAAGTTTTTGTAAGCAGCATAAGCAAGAAATAGTCTCACAAATTCAATCCTAGCAACGGGAAAAAAAGTTTCTTCAAAGTCAATTCCTTCCATCTGAGAATATCCTTTACACACAAGTCTTGCCACTGGTACATTTTGACCCATTTTTCGACGACCGAGTTAGAATTTCGACGTTTCAAATGTCATCAAAATTCTGACACAATAATAGCGACGAATGACCGTCAAAATTCCAATGGACGCTCATCGAAAAATGGGTCAAAATGTACCAGTGTGCTTTGTTTCTAACAACTTCACCTTGCTCATTCAGTTTGTTCCGAAAGACCCATTTAGTTCCAATTACATTTTTTTCCTTAGGTCTAGGAATAAGAATCCATGTATCATTCTTCTCAATTTGTAGTAGTTCTTCTTTCATTGCTTCCACCCAATGTTCATCTTTGCATCCTTCATTGACACTATTAGGCTCGGTATTTGAAATCAGACAGTATTCTTCTGCAATTCTTCTCCTAGTTTGAACACCTTTATTCTTATCACCAATAATCTGATCTTCTGAATGATTTAGCCTTACATACCTTGGAGTCTTAGGATGTTCTTGAACTTTAGGCTCTTGTGATTTCACTTCTACACTTTCACTAGTTCCTTCCTCTTGAATTTCCTGATTCACCGAAATGATCTAAACTTGATTTGTATTCTGAACTTTCTTTCCTTTATCTGAACTATCATTCTGATTGTTTGAATCATATCCACAAGTTCTGGATGGTCTGACTATGTCTTCATCAAACTTGACATTAGTACTTTCAATTACTTTCCTCAACCTCTTATTGTAGCACCGGTAGGCTTTACTTTTAGTTGAATAACCAAAGATTCCTTCATCACAGCTAGCATCAAACTTTCCTATATCTTCATCTCTTTTGATATAGCATTTACTCCCAAAGATCTTGAAGTATCTAATAGTAGGATTATGACCATACCATAGCTCATAAGGATACTTACCGGTATCACCTTTGACTTGTACCCGGTTGAGAGTGTAAACGACAGTACTCACAACTTCTCTCCAGTAGATATGAGGAGCATTTCCTTCTAGCATCATAGTCCTAGCAGCTTCTTGAATTGTCTTGTTCTTCCTTTCCACAACTCCATTTTTTGGGGGGGTCCACGGTGTATATAATTGTGTCTTTATCCCATGCACTTCACAAAAATAATTAAACTCACAGGAAGTGAATTCACCACCTCTATCTGATCTTAGACATTTAATCTTCAGACCTCTCTTTGTCTCAACCATAGCCTTAAAAATCTTGAATTTTTCCAAAGCTTCAATTTTTTCCCTTAAGAAAGTAACCCACATCATTCTAGAATAATCATCAATAAGTAACAAGAAATACTTGTATGCTTGTAAACTTCTGACTCTAGAAGAACCACACAAGTCAGTATGCACAAGCTCCAACACTTCATTTGAACAATGTTGTTTTCCCCAGAATGAAACTTTAGTTTGCTTCCCTAACTAACATTCCTTGCATATAGTATTAGTAGGTTTTATCAACTTAGGAAGATCTCTCACTACCTAAGTAGAACTTATCTTGATAATATTATCAAAGTTTACATGACACATTCTCCTATGCCACAACCATCTTTCATCAACTTGAGCAATCAAACAAATTTTACCAGCAACATTCAAGTGAAAGATATTACCTTTTTTTTTGTACCTGATGCAATCACATTTTTGGAACTCCCCAATATTCTAATTTTTTCATTCTTGAATTGAAGATTGTATCCCTTTTCAACCATTTTTCCAACACTTAAATGATTATGCTTCAAACCTTCCACATAGAACATCATTAGTATTATGCTTACCATCAAGAGAAATGGATCTTCTGCCATGGATTATACCAGCTTTGTCATCACCAAATCTTACAACACCACCATCATACTTTTCCAAGCTCACAAATTTACTTTTATCACCTGTCATGTGATGAGAGCATCCACTTTCAATCACCCATTCATCTTTTTCTTCAACTCGAGAAGCTAGGGATTTCTCCACATTTGTGCAACTAGCAGATTCAATAGGTACAAGATCATTTTCCTTGATAGCAATAAATACCCATTTATCCTCACTTACATTCCCTTTATCAGATTCATCATCTGTCACACCTTCATCAGCAACAAAATAACACTTTCTTTGGAATCTAGGCTTGTTAGATCTTGGCTTAGGAACTCTTTCCGGACACCTTGAGGCAAAATGACGTATCTTATTGCAAGAAAAACATTTAATAGGAAATTTCCCTTTATACTTTCCATATCCTCCGGCTTCTCTCTTGACAATAAGTGCTTCAAGCTAGTCTAATTTTCTCTCTTCTTCTTCAATCTCTCTCATTTCCTCCTCATACTTGAACACCTTTCTAGAAGAACTTTCTCCGGGATCATATCTCTGCTTATCTTTTCTGGAGATAGTAGCCTTGAATGTAGATTCTATCTTAGGAAGAGAATCACCAAACTCACTTAACTCAAAAGTAGTAAGCTTACCAAGGAACATGTCTCTGGTTACATTTGTTATAGTCCAGATCTCCTCAATAGCAGTAGCTTTGGATTTTTATGTAGTAGGAAAGGATCTAAGCACTTTAGCAACAATATCTTATTCTTCCAATGTTCCACCAGCACATTTGATACTACACATAAGTTCATTCACTCTCTGCATGAAAGAAGTAATTTTTTCATCATCTCACATTCTCAACATTTCATATTTCCCTTTCAGGATTTGCAGCGTAGCAATATTCACATGAGCATCACCTTCATACAAAGTTTCCCACATTTTCTAGATCTCATAAGCAGTCTTCAGATCCATTACATTTGTCATCCCAAAATCAGTCAGAGCACTCAACAATGCTTCCTTAGCCCTGATATTGTACTCAACATCCTTAATCTCAGCAGAAGTAGAAGGACCATTATGTGAGATGATATATCTATTCTTTGTGATTGTCTAGTAAGGTTCACCAATGCATCTTAGATGACACTCCATTCGAGTCTTCCACAGAGAATAAGTAATTCCATCAAATCTCAAACTATCCTTCTTATATGCCATCATTTCGGATCACCTCAAGCTATCAAACTTCTTCCGAGGAACCTACTCCAATACCAATTGTTGGAAACACAAGGGAAAACAACTAAGAGGGGGGTGAATCAGTTGTCACATAAATTAAACTTATTAAACTTATTCTCATATTTGATATATAAACATGAAAGCATAAACCATCACCACATCAGAAACACACATAACACCAATATTTTTTATGTGGAAACCCTGTTAGGGGAAAAACCACGGTGGAGGTTAGTCCACAAGATTATACTTTGTTAAAAGTATAAATAAATTGTAAATGGGAATGCACATGCATTCAGGCACACTACCTAGAGCTCACTGCTCAAACAAAAAAAGGCTTACTGCCCAAAAGAAGACACACTGTCTTACAGAAACATTCAGATTACATCCAAAAGATTTTGAACTGAGAAAATAGCATCTGCTAATGCTTGATTACAGTTCCGATTAAGCACATAAACATCTGCTCACTCTTCTTCACACTTTTCTTTTTCCTTCGAATGATTAGAACATTATTCGCACACAATAATCACACACCACTACATCACATGCCCTCAAATGGAAAAAACAATCGCTCATATATATCCACAACAAGAGATAACATCATCTACATGTCAACTTCAACAAAATATAAAATGAATACAAACTGTCGGCCCAAATCAATAACCAATTTTCAATGTGCACCAACCAATGTCAGCCACAACATAGTGAAGACCCAAAACAACATCCTCGAACATGAACCACCTTAAAAAATTATTCCTCGAAGATCCACAACACTCTGCAATCATCCTGTCGGCCATGATCATGAAAAACATGAACTCACAAAAGAAAATCACCAATCACAAGCACAACGATCAATGCAGACATACAACATAGATAGAACACAATCTAGAAACATCCACAAGCATCATGAATCACCACAGAAGCATCCACAACAACTCAAATTACTAGAATCACATTATCTTCTTTCAGGAACACCAACTAAAGCAATAGAAAACTGTCAGAACACATATACTCATAACTCGATCAAATATTCATGCAGATCTCTGGAACTTTACATGAGTAAACTAGATATGCTCGACAACAAACCCTTTAACCCACAACCAATTATCATCAACATACTGAACTATCCAACAAGCTGAACTTCACTGCATCACTGACAACCTGCAACTTATTTTATTACAATTTTCTCAATATCCTCGACATATACAACCTTAAAGACATTAATGGCAATAGTGTTGACATCAATGAAAACCACATATCAAAAATGTCCAACAAAAATGACATAATTAATTAAATAGCTAGGATAATTTAATCAATTAAGCAAAAATAGGATGGATTTTAGGACGAAATGATGTTAGTCTATCTAATTCGAGTGCATGATATCATTTAGGAAATTTTTTAAGTGTCTACATTATCAACTTCCAAGCTTCTAAAATTTTATTGCATCTTTATAATTATTGTGTTTGTATCTACATTGAAGTTTTCTTGGGATGAATTACTTGTTGGTACATTTGTATTGATAATTGACTTCTTGCTATATTTGATAATTATTTGGATTCTCAAGAACACCTAGCCCCCAAAGGAATCTTCTACTGCAACCGCAACACAAGACCATATAGACCCAAGCTTACTAGCCATTGTTTCAAATTGAATATACTTTGATATACTACCTTTCACTCTAGTATCTATGACCAGCGGATTAGTACAGGCCAACTACACTTGATCCGTGAGGATTTGAAGTGTAATTGTGCCACTAAACATCAGTCCAATAAGATCAATCAATAAAAACTAGACTAAGAATCCATTAAAACTTAACATATTAAACTACGAAAGCTTTAAAAATACCTATTCTAATCTATTGAAACTTATCTTATTGGGGGAGTGGTGTCGCATTGATGTGCAATGGCGACCCTTTCCCAATCCCGTGGATAATGAGCTTGTTTCGATCGATTCTATTGAAGAGAATTGATGAAATCGAGAATAGATGTGTGATGAAACATGATTTAAATTCTAAATTAACATGATGCAAGCTATTTTAACATGATCTATGCTAAGATGATCAATATGGATGTATGCAAAGCTAATCTAAATGGATTTTAAGCTAAAAGGATTGAAACCCTAATTACCAAATATGTAAATGTATGCATCTATGTTACCATGGAAGCCATTAATGGAAGATAATCTAATATGCTGCAAGAAATCAAACTAAAAGATGCTAAATAAGTGCTAAATATGAGTGCAAGTGTAAGTGATTTTAATAGCATAGGTTTGTTGTTAAAATATGGGTCCATTTGTGTCCATATAGTGACCTATTTATAGGAGGACAAACGAGAAATGAAGGGTTGAGATTAAAAAGGTTAATCAATGGTCAAGGATGGACGAAAGATGAAACATGGATCATGGATTCTCATCAACGGATGAAAATCAATGATCGCATGGATCAAGGAAAGAATCAACAGATGAAAATCAATGATCACATGGATCAAGGAAAGAATCAAGGGTCCATATTCTTCCAAACAAACACACTCAAAAATTGCACAAGAAGTCTTGTAAGTTTGTTAGGAAGAAGAATATTCTCTTTTTTCAAATGAGTGAGGAGAGAGGATACTCTTTGGAATATTCTCATGGGTGAGGGGAAATTAGATATTTATAAAATTAAAACAATGTTTTAATGTGCAAAGGGGAAAGAATATTCCTTTTGGAGGAATGTGCAAAGGAGGAATATTCCCTTGCAAGTGGGGGATTAGATTAATTAGTAATTGATAATTAAACAAAGGTTTAATTATGTAATTAGGGGAATTTCATGATATTCATTAAAAAAAGTGATTTAATGAAAAGGGAGAAAGTGAAATGATATTTAATTAAATAACTTAGGGTTATTTAATTAAATAAGAAGACTTAGGGATTTAAATTAAATAACTTGATGTATTTAATTTAATAGGATGAAATATTAGCATGAAAGGGGGGTGATCCCACAATACTGGTTTACAATTTTTGGCCAAACTGGACATTGAACATAATTTTTTAAACTAAATCTTCACTTTTGGGCACCTATAGTGGCTAAACCGTGAGGAATTTGAAGATGCTGCATACTAGTGATTTCCAAAATTTTGTCTATAGATTCTAAATATTTTTTTTTTCAATTTTTTTGGAATCTAATTGAACTTCTTTTTCCATCTCCTTTGAAAACTAGTTTTTAATAGTAAACACCATTTTTAAAGAGTGACGTTACTGGATAACACATAACTTTTTTTTCTATGAAGGATAAAATTTTTTTTTTTTTAATTTAGATTTGTAACTACGATATGTAGTGCATGGAATTGGTTTGATATCATTTCATTAAATATTTTTTTCTTAATTAAGTTTCAAAGTCAAACTAGTTACAATTCAGACATGATTTACTAGCTAACACATGACTTTTTTGTATGTATCAAATTTTATTTTATTTTTGTTGGATCAAGGACATCAATATCTAGTGCATATATTTCAAAAAAAATTGATAATCGCTATTTTTCCACATGTGTAGAACAAAGAGCTTGATTTTCGAAAAACCTACATTCACAAGAAATAAAAATAAATATAATAATAAAATTAAATTTATTTAAAATTATACTTTTTGGAAGCTTATAATAAGGACTAAATAATTTATTTTTTTTAAAAAAATGAATTCATTTGATCCCCCAAAAGGTAAATCAAAAGTGGTTTTTTATCAGCATTTTGATAGGTGTAGAGGAGACTCCGTTATAGGTATAGTTTAAAACTAGCGGGGTTATATCTAAGGGGGTTTGATCTAAGGTGGTTTGATCAAAACCTCTTCAATTGGAATCCTTTAAATGAAACTTTTCAAGGCATAAATTATTATATTTTCTAAACATATGTGATTTTAGCAAAAATCAGGATCTCCTAGAAATTGTAAACTAGTATTGTGGGATCACCCATGGATTAACTTGAATAGATTAATTAGGTTAATATGTGAAAATGACAATTAATTAAATAGCTAGGATAATTTAATCAATTAAGTGAAAAGAGGATGGGTTTTAGGACGAAATGATGTTAGTATATCTGATTCGAGTGCATGATATCATTAGAGACATTTTTAAGTGTCTACATTTTACCCCTCTTTGAAGCGAGGTACATGTTACATTGGTTCAAATATTGACGCCTTTCAGATTAAAAACTACTGATTAAAAAAATATATATATTTTTAGATGCCCTAGTATTTCCCCAACAGAAGGAATAAGTTGGTTCCCTACCCCCTTGAGAAATCGAGTGAAAAATTTGAATTTTGGGTTGATTTCTCGACAAAGATTAAATGTTGCCTTAGGGGTCTGAAAAGGCTCTGAGATGCAAAAAAAATGCAAAAAATGCAAAAAACGGTGCAAAATAAGCTTTAGTTTGGAAAGATTGATGAAATTGGTGAAAAACCCTAGTTGCACAGTCAAATTAGGGCAAAAAACCCTAATTTTAGGCTTAAATAGGTGATGAAGGGTCACTTTCAATTCATTTGTGCATTCACACTGTAGGGAACTCTTTGCATTTTAAGCTCTAGCCTCTTGACGAAATGGCACAACAAGTGCTCCCACAACACATTTATGACCAGTTTCAAGAGTACCAGAGGCCTCTAGGTGTAGGACCACCAGTATGGTGAACTTTGTGATTGCCCATACATGGAGAGTGGGTTATTTATGACACTAATGCAGGATATGATGCCTGTCATGAGGTTCTTGTTTAGGAGGTTGTTGTCCTATTCAACTTATAGATTGACCTGGAGATGTACAAAGGTCACTCATCGACCTTTAGAATGATCATTACTGCAGTGATTTCAGGTTTGGTTGCCCCAAATCGATGAAGCAGGGGATTCAATCCAGGATGGGGGCTGGCATGACACAAGATTATTTTCCAAAAGACTCGATATGCATGGGGACCAATGATGCTAGCCTCCCTTTACCATGATATGCATGAATTTATGTACTACGAGGGAAAAGCTATTGGTACAGGAGTCACTCTTCTACACATATGGGCATGAGAGCACATAGATGCATTCATCTAGCATATTTGGTAATTAGTGGCACAATTACGCTTTGAATCATCATGGATCAAGTGTAGTTGGATTCTTTTATTTCATGCTTTATGAATGTGGATGCAATTTGATGTAAGTACTTCTTTTTATTCATGTTTATGTGATATGTGAGGATGATCTATGATGTGATGATATGGGATGGATGCAATGTTATATTATTTTTCAGTATCTTTTTATGATATGTTATGGAATGGATGCTATGATATGCAGATGTGATGCCTATGCAAATGATATGGATGCATTTCTTTTTGTGTACCTTTTTATGCAAGTGATAAGATGATGATGTATGCATATGGACGTATGTATGGATAATGCAAATGTCCATGATATGTATGAAGTGTATGCTTATGATATGTGATGTGTATACATGTTGATGATTTGTGGATGTAGGATGGATGCATTGATGATTTTTTTGTTGACTGTCATGATAACAGGTTAGCATGGAAAGAAGATAGAAGAATAAGATGATTGACCATTGATTTTGATGATTGATTCAAAAATTCCAACAAGGCTATGATCCACCAAGACTTTATTAGAGATGGTGATGAGAGATGGATGATGATCTGCTCATATCTTTGGATTGGTATTTTCTGTCATTCCTTATTGTTTGATATAACACATAGACACAATGCATCAAGGTATTGATAACCAAGATGGCATTGTATCTAGTGTAATGGACTTTAACTCTACAAACAGATAGGATAGTTCTTATTCACATCTTGACATACAAAAATCTCATCGGAATGTAGTTTTGTAGTTCATAATATCTCGGACCAAAGCATCGCAATAGTCAACAATCTACACCAAACAACCTCCCTACACACAACTAAGCAAGTATACGCCAAGATTATTGTACAAGAATATCCACAAGCACAACAAACAAAATATAATGATTGATGTCCCATTCCTTTCTCTCTAAATCATTGAGACATCATCAAGGGGTCCTCATAATGGGTCATTAAGATAAATCATAAGAAAATATTAAAGAAAAGTAGTCACTGTTATCTATATCTCTTGCTAGTTTAATTTTAGCTAAGATGATTTCTAATGTTGATGTCCATCGTAGGAAGGATGCATCCTAGGACATGTTATTAGATGGTTTGATTAGGATGAAGTGTTTGATAATCCATTGATACAAACTCCACTGACTCATTCACCTATGATCTAGACTTTAGATTTTGACACTTAGGTTCTCACTTTATGACTTACAATACTTGCTTTCCATTTGTTTTACCAAAGGTTGAAGATGACAATGGATTTATTATGGATGGAGGTTTCTTGCGAGTGAAAGCAGAATGAGATGGATGGGTTTGGATTTTTGGAATATTTCAATATTTTTTGTATTTTGAAAAATGTTTTGAGAGTGTTTCTGGCTTTTTCAAAATTTTATATGAATGTTTATGTTTTCAGTTATTTGAGGCTATTTGCGGTTTGCTCTAAGATATTTGATGTTGTTTAGGTCTTGTGAATGTTTTCTAATGTTTTAGTGTTTTCTGTTATCTGAATGTTTTGGGATTTTCTAATATTTGGATGTTTAGGGATTTTTCGAGTTTCGACCAAGAACCTAACTTAAAAGACCTAATCAAAGATGAGCCTTGCCTACATTATACGCGTAGAGACCACATAGTTTGACTAACTCAACTTATTTAAAGATGAAGATGAACAATTAATGGATTTCTAGTTTATTATGATGGACTCCTAAAGGATTGACCTAGTGTGTTTGGAGGGCACATCAATGATGGCCTTGCCTACGTTCAAGCTCAGAGACTTGTAGTTCGACATGGTACTATTTTTGGATTTTCAATGTTTAACCTTTTTAGGGATTTTGATGTTTTTTGGATGTTTTGGATTTTGACTTTACAATTTTTGAATGTTTTTGGATTTTATCTATATAGGATTTTGAATGTTTTGGATTTTATACTATACAAGAATTTGGATGTTTTTGGATTTTTTTCTATACAAGATTTTGCAAATGTTTTTGGATTTTCTGATGAACGTTTTACGAATGTTTTTGGGATTTTCAATTGCAATTTCCAATAACCTTAAGATATACAAGAACCCGATCTGATCCATAACGAATTTCCCCTAGCATGATGCAATAGACTACCTCGATATAGGCAAGACAAGTTGACCTTAGGAATTTTCCAAGTAGTACTAAAGGGGATATGATACTTCACAACATCAAGTTATGATATGAGTGCAAATGAGTGATGGAATAAATAGGACAAATGATGTGATAGATGAATGTGATGCAGAGAATGATAGGATAAAGAGCCAAAGATGGATGGAGGTGCTTTATTTATGCAAGGCATCTATTTTCCATGTTTTCACCAAGGTACTTTCCCAAAGCACCACTGAAGTGGGTTTCACTAGAGGACGATTGTTTCTCTTTACTTTTTCAATTCTTTTTCTTAGTTTTTTTGGATTTTTTTTTTTTTTTATTTTCATATTTACACCCTTCTAGGCATAAAACTTTTTAAGATGAAAGTTGTTGGTTGTTTCCTACAAGGGTTCACCTACAAGTGTTGACAATTGATATGCTCCTGATCCATAGCTTGTTGTGACGACAAAGCGACCTAACCAGTTAGGCTCAAACTTACCTTTATTGTCTTGATCTAAAAGATTTTTCGGTTCTACTTTAGTACAAGATCCCCTACCTAGAAAGACCAACATTTTATCTTCTTATTATATCTATGTTTCAGTTGATTTTGATATACTTGCAAGTGATTAAGGGCGTCAATACAACGCTCATCCAAGAATTCTAGCTCATTTAGCCGAGATACTTTGTACTCTTCATCAGTGATAAGATTATTTAGTGACACTCATAGTGATGGGAGCCCAACCTCAATAGGAAGATGGATTTTGATCCATAGACCAAGGAGAATGGGGTTGCACCTGTAGGCGTGTGGATACTAGTTTGATAGGCCCAAAGAGTGGGATTTAACTGTAGATGCCAATCAGAGCCAGCTTCATTAACCATTTTCTTTAGGATCATCATAATGGTCTTGTTCATAGCTTGAGCTTGACCATTTCCCTAGGGGTAATATGGGGTAAAGAATCGGTGATGGATGTTGAATCTTTGGCATAGCTCTTTCACATCCTAATTCTTCAAGGGTGTTTTTTTTGTTTGAGATAAGGGCTTGCGGAACACCATAACGACAGATTAGATAATTCAATATAAAGTTATAAATTTGCTTCCTCATTATGTATGTCATAGGAATGGCTTCTACCCACTTGGTGAAGTACTCAGTAGTTGTTATGATAAACTTGTGGCCATTAGACAAGGTTGGAGTAATCTTTCCTATAGGGTCAAGCCCCCACTATGAGAAATTCCAAGGTGTGACCATTGGTTGCAACTCCTGAGTTGTAGCATGAATCAGATCTCCATGTTGTTGACATTGGAAACAATTTTTCACATACTAATGGGCTTCTCTTTCCATGGTTGGCCAGTAGTACCCCATCCTCAAGAGTTTCTTAGATAAATTCATACCACTAGAATGGGAACCACATATGACATCATGTACTTCTGTTAAAGCGGTCAAGACTTCCTCTTGGTTAAGACATCATAGTAATGTCCCCTCGATGCTTCAACGGTATAAGGTATCACCTAGGATCATGAATCGGGATGCCTTCTTAACAAAGGTCTTTTTAAGGTTAGAGGTGGTATCAGATGGGAGGGTTCCTCTGCTCAGGTAGGTGAATATATCATGATACCAAAGGGATCCATGACCAACAATGACACACATGAATTCATATTCCAATATTTTGAAAGTCAATATGAGAAGTTGTTCTACCAAGAATTCACACTGAAGGACATTGTGCAACATGTCTAACAGTGATCCGATTATTGCCATAGCATCCGTTGCATAGTTGTTCATGCGAGGAATTAGCTCAAAAGTTATATCTATGAAAATGTCCTTGAGACTCTCTACCATCTTCTTGGAAGGAGTAAGCTTGTTGTCCTTAGTTTGGTAGTCGTCATTGACTTGGTTGATAACCAGCTGTGAGTCTCCATAGACTTTCAACTCTTGTATCCGCCATTGAACTGCGATCCTTAGACCTGTGATCAGGGATTCATTTTCAACAATGTTGTTAGTACATGGAAATGATAGCCAGTATGAATTTGGAATGCAATCACCTTGAGGGTGATAAAGAGAATACCCACCTCGGATTCATGTTGAGTAAATGATCCATCAAAGTACATCTTCCATTGATCTGATGCATTGACATGGAACACTAATTCATCAGGGAATTCAGATATCAATGGATTCTCTACATAGATAGGTGCATCTACCAATTGGTCTGCGATCACTTTTCCTTTGATTTCCTTGCGCTCCACATACTCTATGTCAAATTCAGTCAATATCATCACCCATTTGGCCATTCATGTAGTGAGAGTTGCTTTGGATAACAAGTATTTCAATGGGTCAATCTTCACAATGAGCTTGATTTGATGCAACAACATGTAGTTTTTGAATTTCTGTGAAGAAAAAACTATAGCTAAGTATGCTTTCTCAATGGATGAATAGTTCATTTCATAGCCCACCAAGGTCCTGCTGATGTAATAAATAGCTCTTTCCTTTTTGTTTTCATCATGTTGTGCTAAAAGAGCACCTAGTGTTGTTGATGTTACTGAGATATATAGGATTAATGGTTTTTTTGGTATCGGCGGCATGAGCACTAGAGGTGTTAATAGATAGTCCTTGATCTATTGGAAAGCTTTATCACACTTCTCATCCCACTTGTAAGTTATTCATTTATGGAAAAGATGCGAGAAAGGGTGGATTTTATCTGATAGCTATGCTATGAACCTTCGAATGGACTGCAACCTTCCTTGTAACCCTCTCATCTGCTTCATTGATCACAACGGTTCCATGTCTAGGATGGATTTTACCTTTGTTGGGTCAATTTATATCCCTCTTTGTGATATGATGTAGCCAAGAAGCTTCCTTGATGTAACCTTGAAGACACACTTTTTTGGATTCAGTCGTACCTTATACTCTTCAAGTATGTCAAAGATGGGTCCCAAGACTTGTATGTACTCACTCCTTTTCTTTGAATTTTCCAAAATATCATCCACATAATCTTCAACTATTTTGTGGATCGTCATGAAAGATGAGGTTCCTTGCTCTTTGATAGGTTGCTCCTGCATTCTCTAACCCAAATGGAATCATGTTCTAGAAATATATCCCCCATGCACAAGTGAATGCAGTTTTTTGTTGATCCTCCTTGGCGATCATGATTTGATTACATCTTGAAAAACCATCAATGAGTGATAGAATTTCATGCCCAATAGTTAAATCCACTATGATGTCGATGTTAGGAAGAGGGAAATCATCCTTTGGGCATGCCTTGTTTAAGTCTCTGAAATTAGAGTAGATTTTGATGCCCTTGGTGGGTTTAGATACTAGTACCAGGTTTGAAACCCACTCAAGATATTCTATTGGTCAGATGAATCCAACGTCAAGAATATTTTGTAACTCAATTTTGACCAAGAGTGATATCTGAGGGTGCATCTTCCTTAATTTTTGCTTAACTAGTTTAGCTTTAGGATAGACTGCTAAATGATGCATGACTACTTCTAGATTGAGCCCTGGCATATCCATGTATGACCATGTAAAGTTGGTTCTTTGCTCTTTTAGGAATGCTACTAGGTTCTTCTATTCTTCATCCAACAAGGATTCGGCTTAGAAAGTGATCTTGGGTACTTCTTATGTTCCCACATTGACTGGAGTGTCCTTTTCTTCCAATACTGTTGAGTTTTTTAGATGCATCACACTAAGGGAAAGATCGAATCCCTCATCCTTGGGTGCCTCAGAGATGTTTTCACCCTTGGATACGTCCTTTCTTTTTACTATTTTAGGATCAAAAAGTGCCATAGTGTGGTTTTCACTTAGATATATGCATGTTAGTTGCATGTCATCCATTTTACGACTAAATGATTCAATCGTCTCCCCGTAGTATGCCCTTGTGTCGAGCTCTGTGTCAAAACCTACTTTGTGATCAACCCATGGCAGGTTGTCGTGAAGTCCCATAAATTCTGAGATTGCTTCATCATTTTTGAATAAATCTAGAATTGGTGGTCCTTGTTGGGCCAAGTCAATGAGTTGCAGGTATACTAGGTGTATTTCATTTGGTCGGTCGCTTGGGGTGAAGGATGATGTAGATATCATGAAGAGGGATTTATTCTCAAATAGGTCAACAACATCAAGGGGGAAGTCATCTAGGGTAGTATCACACAACGTTGGTAACCAAGAGGAAGCCTCAGCCCTTTTAGTGGAAGTACCTTTTCCAATAAGGGTAACCTTGCTAGTAGTACATCCTAAGCCAAGATTCTTTGGATTTTTCTCAAGAACAATGGGTTCTAGAAAACCATTGTCATTTTGTCTCAGTTTCTTGTTCTTGTTGTATCCCCAACTCTTCATTAGCTATAAACCTTTGGGGTCATTCATCTTGATATAGCAGTTTAGAGATATCCTCCTCATTGACATCTTCTTTGTTCAAGTCCCCCCACTTGGTGAAGGTAGTAGTTTTTTTTGGTGCTAGGTGTGGGTTTCCCATGATATTTGAGAGAAAGAGGTAGCTCTCCCAACACAAAAGTATCCTTTGTTAGCTTATAGTTTCCACAACCATCATCCTGGATCACTGCTTCGATGTCAGGTGTGTTCTGCATAATCGGTGTTTCCATTTTTGAGGTATATGCAAGGGATGATGGGTCAATATTTGAGGTATAAGGTGTAGGCCCTTCATCATTCTTGGGTATTTGGGGGATCTTATAGAACTTGGCCTCAAGATTCTTGCAGTAGTAGAAAGGCTCAAGATCTCCATGGATGGTAACTTCTCTTCCCTCGAAAGGAAACTTTACACATTGATGGTAGGTTAAAGCTATAGCTTTTAGGGCATGGATCTAGGGTTGGCCAAGCAGGATGTTGTAGGGAAGATCAAGGTATAACACTTGGCATTTGGTTTTTGTAATGACGGGTCCCACTTGGATGGGTAGTGCAATGATGCCTTGTGATACCCGTTCTTGATTGTCATATGCTCTGATGGTGGTAACCTTTTTTTCTCAATAGTATCCTCTGAATAGACTATTTTTTTATCAACTAAAGGGTGCAAATGTTTAGACCAGAACCTCCATCTACTAAGACCCTTTTAACCTTGTTCTTATGAATGATGAAATCAAGGTGTAAAACATGTTAATGAGATGTTTGTGATGTTAGGTCTTGCTCTGAGAAGGTGAGGAGATGATTAGTAATATACCCTACCATAGCTTGAAACTGATCTGCATCCATATCCTCAGGGATGAACGACACAGATAGAGATTTCTCTAATATTTTCCTATGTGTGGGAGATTGCCTCAACAATTATAGGATAGAAATTTGTGTGGGGGTATTCTTAAGCTAATATAGGAGATTATACTTGCTAGGACTTGATGTTGGAAAACTAGGTTGTGCCCTAGATAGAGATGGAGCTCCTTGGATGGTGAATTTGCCACATCATGTGGTCACTCCACACTTTGCACTAGGCCCTTTGAAGGTGATGAAAATGATGATGCTATCATAGGAAGTGACCACATTGGAATAGGTATGTTGCACGTTTGTGTAATCTTTAGCTTTCCCGGTGTTGTTCCCTTTGCTATGATCTGGCATTGGGGTTCTTGTATATCTTAAGATCATGGTTACTGGCTGGTACATCAACATATGTCTTCACTCTCAATGAGATCTTGGATAATATTATTGAGTCTCATATAGTTTGATATTTTGTGCCCTTTGATTTTGTGAAAATCACAAAGATCTTTTTCATTGTACTAGGGTGGTTTATCCTACAGTTCTTGGTAGTTTTCAAAATTCATAAGCGTTATCAGGTTTGACTCTACCAATTTCTCCATGATAGTCTCAATGGGTTCTGACAACTATGTATATTTGAATTTTGGATAGTTGTTCTTGTTAGGTGTTCATCTCTATTGTGTTTCAGTGTTGTTGATTTGATTATTTTGTGGTGATGTTGTTTGTTGCACATTTGGTTGAATGTTAGCTATTTGATTGTTCTTTGGCCTAGGAGAACTTAAGACCACCTTAGCATCTATGACCATGTCATTCATTGCATTCTTGTTCTTAGCCCAGAGATGAGGATTGTCATTTGAACTAGTTGATGGGTGGTTGTCTTTGTAGGCTTGAGTATTTCCCTATGAGATTAGAGATCTCTCAATGTTAAGCGCTCTAGGGACAAGCTCGTCATAAGATGTGATGCACTACATCTTCAAGTGGAAGGATAGATCTGGATCTAGATTTTCTATGACAATTCCCACTTGATTTTACTAGCTCTTTGCCTCCATCATTTCAAGAAATTGGAAAAATATTCTCCCTTGCTTTGTTTTAGAGTATATAACTCTTCTAAGCTTACATTGATGTCAAGATTAAAGGAGAAGTGATCTATGAATTTTTCAACGATTTCTTGGAAATTTTTTATACCTGGAGGAAATTGAGAAAACCAATCCATGACAAGATCTGTTAAACTTTGTGGGAAGAGGTGCATCAAATAGGATTCATTATAGGTGACCTCCATACACATGACATTAAACTCTTTGATATGGTCCATATAACTTCCTCTCCCTTTGTATTTATTGAATTTTGGGATTTCAAAACCAGGAGGGAATGGTACCATTGCAATGTTTCGATCGAATGGATATGGGCATAAGTTATGTGTATGGGGTTTCTTCATTTTTCCCATCCATATATCCTACATTTCTTGTGTTAGCGCCTTGAGTTGTGAGGCCATATTGTCTTGTGGGCTTGGTGGAGGAATATATGTTGTGTATTGTGGGATGGTGGATGAAGTGTACATGGGATTCTAATATGATGAGGTTTTTTATGGTGTGTATGGTGGTGTAGGATAAGGTGATGATCGTGTAGGAATATATGTTCCTAATTTATTTGGGTTGATTTTTTGTTAAGGGTTATAGTATAAACCCTATTGTTTTTGTTGTTGCAAGAGCAATTGTTGTTGTTGGGATTGTTTTTGTTGTTGAGATACTAATGTTGCTTGTTGTGATACTAAGGCTGCTTGATGTTGTTGTTTTTGTGCTACTAAGGCTTCTTCTTGTTGTTGTTGTCATTGTTGTGCTGCTAAGGCTGCTTGATGTTGTTGTGCTACTAGGGCTACTTGTGTTTGTTGTTGTTGTGAAACCAAGTTTTCTTGTTGTTGGTGTGCTACTAAGGATGCTTGCTATTGTTGTTGTTCGACTGCTTGTTGATAAGCCTGTTGTACTTGTTGTAAAGTTAAGGCATGTGCTTGTAATGTAGCATCAATATGTGGTTGGGACATCTACGATGGGTTTTGAGTGTTGATGTTTTGTGTGGGTTGCGAATTGTTGATGAGAGGTTGGGGATTTTCTTGGTTTAACATTCCTTGTAAGATAGTGGATTGAGATGGAGGAATGTAAGTTTGAGGTCCCATTTCATTTTGCATGACTTGCGAGATGAAAAGTAAAGATGATGATGGCGTCGTTTAGTATTGCGATGTTAAGGGAACATTAGGACCTTGAGTCCACAGATTGAAAGGATTCCCTTGACTGATGTTTTGGGGATTCCCTCATGTTTGAGACATGGCCATAGTATTACCTTGGTCAATGGGATTTTTGATCAAGGGATTGTTTTGATGTGGGTTGATGATGCATACAATAGATGTGTTTTGTGCAAATGTTGGATTTGATGTATCAATAGGAGGATTGGATGAATATGTTCCATGTTGCATTAAAGGTTGATTTTGTGTGAGGGTATTCCTTTTCCCTTTTGGGTCTACTTGTGACACTTGTTCCACACTACTTTGTGTGATTTTGGGCATACTTGTGGTACTCATGGGTATGGATGAATATGGTTTTCCTTGATATGTTGAGGTTGTTGTGGAGTAGTGGAGTGTAAGTGGTTTATATGGATGTTAGGGATCCTCGAGAACGAGAGGAGTGCCAAATTTTGGTGTCCAAGTGGTTGTTTGGGATGAAGTGGTGTTGAGAGTACCCACAATTGTGTTGCCTTCAAATGGAAGAGTGTGACCAAAGTCCTTGGCAAGAATAGCTGCAAGACTAGGAATAGATGTGTGATTTAGCCCTAGTGATGGATTTGTTTGAATAGTGGATGAAGTCAAGCCTTGTGTCAATGATTGTGCAACAAAAGATGGGAAAATTGGAGCCATGTTTTCTAAGGCTTGATGTTCCATGATTTCTTCCCTAGTAAGTCCAAATGGATTTTCCATGACTTCTTCTATCTCATATGGCCCTGCTGGAGACGAGGGTTGTTGTGATGGGGTAACATGAATTCTTGGATCAAATTCTTAAGGATTGGGATCACTTGAGGTGAATGTGACTTTTGTTTTCTTCATGATTCTCTTGTGTTGTGATCTTTTTTTTACCATAAATTTTGGGTCACCTATGGGAGAGTTGTGTTGATATTTGTAATGTTTGAACTCTCTAGTTGACTCAAATCTAGGTAAAAGGGAAACTCCAAGTATTTTTGGAGCAATGATGGTAGTGGGAGATGAAAAGATGAATGATATGGGGAGTGATCTTTGCAAACATTTTGGGAAAACACTTTTGACTTAAGTTTGATGTTTTGATGTTTGGATAAAGGATGTTTATGAACTTGTGAACCTTTAGGGTAGACTTATGACCTTCAAGATAAATGAGTTCAAAGATGATAACTAACTTAGCCAAATGCATGGAAAAGGATTCATTTCACATACAAAGTAGCTAAGTTAGGATTTGGATTGATAGATGTCTAAGTCCAAAAGTGGTGTGTTTGAAAATTTTGCAAAGTTTTGTGAAGTGAAATTTGAATTTTTGATAAGGGGTGGATGAAGGTATTTGACCCAATATTGACTTAGAGTGAACCTTTTTTTTAAAGACTGAGGTGGTGAGAAACATGCTAGACCTCTAAAGTGTTCAAACCCTAAAGACTTAATGATCAAAGAGAAGTTCTTGTGAAATGTGTAGATCTTGTTCATTCATGAAATAGCGTAGAAAATGTCTCCTTAGTGGTTTATCCTGGTTCTGGTACCGTCTTAGGATACTTCTTCTAATATACTTTGAACTATGTTGTCTAAGTCTGAAATAGCGGCATGTAGACCTTCTCTTGGGGATTTTGATTTTGCATGAGATCATTTAGAGAAGTTCAAGATCATAGAAAAGACCAATGTTTTGACTTTCAAATAGGGCATAAATTTCTAGATCATTCATTGAAAAGCGTCTATAAAAGTTCCTTGCCAATCCAGTCCTATTTTGATAGAGTGCCTCAAGGTGTTGTTTGATATCTTTTTTACTATGTCGTCTAAGTTTGAAGTGATGAAATGTAGACCTTCTCTTGGGGATTTTGATTTTGTGTGAGATCATTTAGAGAAGTTAAAGATCATGAAAAAGAGGATATTTATTGCCACGTGGGGGGTGGTAATATGGGCCTTCCAACCACAATATCAGCTTGTTCCTCTTCTTCAACTATGATGTATGTTGTGTTTCTCCACTGGGTTGGTGTTTCCTTTGTTTCAAAAGTGAAGCTCCTCAAACTAATAATTATATCGGTTTGTTCTCCTTCAATGAGTTCAAATTTTGGTTGAATGATAGTGGGTGTAAGGTTGGGTTGTTCAACTAGAGCGATCTGACATCAAATGGTCATGTGGGGTTCAATTTGTCAATTTATATTGCTTAAATGAGTTTCTTTTTACCAAAAACACTTGTCTTTCTTAAGTTCAAACTAAATTTCTATGTCAGAAACATCATCAATTCCACAAAGTCCATTTTGTGAAAAAATGATGAAGTTAAGGGCATAGTTACCTAGGTTAACTTTGGGAAGTATCGATTGAGATGTAAACCAAAATATTTAGAAGTCTCTCAAGCATCAATATCAAGGTTTTTCCAAAGGGTATCCATATTTAGTCCAAAGGAATTGAAATTTTGAAAAGACTTGTTGATGTTTGTTTGCAATTATTTTTTAACCAAGCAAGTGTTAAACTGACTCTCAAACATTTACAATCCTAGATAGATCGGGTATGTATTTCTCAGTAGGCTTATTATCATTAGAAGAGATGATTAATCCTTGAAGATGAAGTGGACAAATAGGCTATGTCAAGGAAATGTAACATCTTGACACACCAAGCAAAGGAGTCCCTTCCTCATTTACTTTATTGCCTCAATCAAAAACCAGACATGGTAAGTAACTTCTAGGCATGGTGCTACTCCCATGCACTACCTTGAAATACATTTCAAAATTGGACTTGGTTATCCAATACAAACAAGGATTTTAATGACCATATTCGAGATAAACTAGTGCCATACACAGCAATTCTACTCAATTAAGAGGCCTCCCAGCCCTTAGAAATATATAAGGGTTTTAACACATCACAAGGATACTAGGGGAGACATTTTTTGGTATGGGACAACCAAAACCAGCTTGGTACATGACTTTCATCACAACCAAATTATTTATATAGTGAACTGAAATGAAAGCACCACTTTGGGTTGTTCCCTCTCTCAAGTTGGGAGGCAGGCCCTTTCTAAAGGTGACACATGTTTGAAGCATAAAAAACTTTTCATCACCCAATATTTCCAATAGGCTCGAGGGGGGAGGATAAGTGCTTCCAAGCAGAGAAGTAGACTTGTGTGTTTCTCTTCACCCAAGATTGCACAAAGTGTAAGGGGATCAGATACGCACAACAAGAATATGCAGACAAATCAAACACATGTTCATTTTAATCATAGCAAAATGAGTTCATTTTAAACACCAAACGAAGTATGGAAGTTGTATTGTTCAATTTTAAAACCAACAAGCACAATGATGTGAGGGTTCAGTTTTAACCAATTTGAACATTCATATTAAAGCCCAAAATAAATCTAGTTTGGTCCTAAAACATGAAATAAAAAGCATCATAAATGGGTTATAATTACCCCATAAGTGTCACAACACTTGTTACAATTATAATTCAAATGATAGTAGTATGCTTCTTCACTTCAAGTTTCATTGTCCAAACCTACAAAACCTAGTTAGCCTAAAAAAGTGAGAAGTCAGTGATGTGCCAAAAAGTAGATAAAATCATAAATTTAAAGCACATGCTAAAAATTACATTGTTTTTTCTTACTAGTAAAAAGCATCGTTGTTCATGATAGTGTCACTCTGCAATAAGACAAAGATGATGATAGTGTCACTATTTGGTGGCGTCGCCATTTTTAAATCCTCGATACTTCTAAAAATTATTAGCCTCGCAATTTGTTTTAATTAGGCATCGTTGTTTCTGATGGAAAGAGCGTCGCTAAATGGAAACGCCTGACAAAGGCATCACTGAAATCTCTAAGAGTGTCATTGTACCTGCAAAAACCAAAAAAATGGACTTCAAGAGAAAAATTCATTAAATTTAATCTGTTATGCGCTCCTTCTAGTGCCTAAATGTGACTGACGGATTTGTACGAGCCAACTACACTTGATCCATGAGGATTCAAAGTGTAATTGTACCATTAAACATCAATCCAATAAGATCAATCAATAAAAACTAGACTAAGAATCCATTAAAACTTAACATATTAAACTACAAATGCTTTAGAAATACCTATTCTAATCTATTGAAACTTATCCTATTGGGGGAGTGGTGTCACATTGATGTGGAATGGTGACCCTTTCCCAATCTTGTGGATAATGAACTTGTTTCAATCGATCTTATTGAAGAGAATCGACGAAACCAAGGATAGATGTGTGATGAAACATGATCTAATTGCTAAATTAACATGATGCAAGCTATTTTAACATGATATATGCTAAGATGATCAATAATATGGATGTATGCAAAGCTAATCCAAATGGATTTTAAGCTAAAAATATTGAATTTTAATTACCAAATATGCTAAATGTATGCATCTATGTTACCATGGAAGCCATTGATGGAAGCTGAGCTAATATGATGCAAGAATTTAAACTAAAAGATGCTAAATAAGTGCTAAATATGAGTGCAAGTGCAAGTGATTTTAACAACATAACTTTGTTTTTAAAAGATGGATCCATTTGTCTCTAAATAGTGACCTATTTATAGGACTACAAATGAGAAATGAAGAGTTGAGATTAAAAAGGTTAATCAATGGTCAAGGATGGAGGAAAGATGAAACATGGATCATGGATTCTCATCAACGGATGAGAATCAATGATCACATGGAACAAGGAAAGAATCAATGGTCCATATTCTTCCAAACAAACACACTCAAAACTTGCACAAGAAGTTTTGTAAGTTTGTTAGGAAGAAGAATATTCCCTTTTTTCAAATGAGTAAGGAGAGGGGATATTCTTTGGAATATTCTCATGGGTGAGAGAAAATTAGATATTTAGCAAGTTAAAACAAAGTTTTAATGTGCAAAGGGGAAAGTGAAATGATATTTAATTAAATAACTTAGGGTTATTCAATTAAATAAGAAGAGTTAGGGATTTAAGTTAAATAACTTGATGTATTTAATTTAATAGGATGAAATATTAGCATGAAAGGGGGTGAATTAACCCAATTATATTAATTAGGTTAATAGGTGAAAATGACATAATTAATTAAATAGCTAGGCTAATTTAATCAATTAAGCAAAAAGAGGATGGGTTTTAGGATGAAATAATGTTAGTATATCTTATTCGAGTGCATGATATCATTCAAGACATTTTTAAGTGTCTACAATATCATAGTTCTCTTCACCCTTAGAATGCTATGAAGAGTTGGGATCCTCACTACACAAAAGGATTTAAGGCACCCTACTTCTATCCTCCTAAGGCACTACTTGAGTCTGACCCAACCTCAATAAATCTTATTTATATCATTTTTCCTTAAAAAAATGTCAAAGTAGAGGCTAGGATCTACCAAGAAGAACTAATCGTGATTCCTACATTTTTACTGTGTCTTCTTGAGTTCTAAGAAATATTTTACTTACCATTTTCCCCATGTTACAACTTCATCTCATTTTCTCCACTTCCCTTTTAAAAAGAAGCTATATTCCCATTCTTTTTATAGCTATATCATCTAAAGGCTACTTTTCATAATCAAGATATTACATAAATAAGGTGACACACATCCTTATACATAAGGATTTCATAAGAAGTAGATGTAAATTTATTAGATGGCAGGGTTTGGCTAGTAACTCTATGTGTTGTTAGTGTCATTTTCTTAAAGCTGTGACATAGAAAAATGACAAGCCTCTAACAAGGAGGGGACCAAGAGCATCCAAGAAGTGTCACAGATGACAAATTAAAGAATGTTTTCAACTACAAAATGAAAGAGATGATAAAAATGATTAAAACAATTATTGACATAAAAGATTTACACATTATAAATTGACAAGAACTAAAGAATCTAAATAATTTAATTTTAAAAAAAAATTAAAATTTTAAAAACCAAACTTTAAATTTAATGTTTCTTAAATTTTATTATATATACACCAATAAGCAAGATACACACTAAAAACCCCTATAGGGGTGCTAGTGAACCTCTGCAAGTTTGAAGTAATGTCTTTTGGGTTCACTAGCACCCTATAGCCTTCCAAGCTAAAATAAACAATACCATTTGACCACACTTAGAAGGTTTTTAAAAAAAATCTTATTTACAGTTAAAATTGGAAAGACCAATTTTTATATCATAATCTTTGATCTCTAGAATTCCATTCTTAATTGCTATGTTTGGGCCAAGCATTGAATAGTGATGTTTTTATTGGGTAAGAAAGTATTTGAAAGGATTCAAACCCTTGTACAAAGAAAAATATTAAGCAATAAGCCGAACAAGACACCAAAAAACAACCAAAAGAACAATCACAACACTACAAAAGAAATTACAAAACCTTACCAATAAAACTAACCCAAAAGCGACAAAGAAACTCTCTTGGTGATCTTTTTGGAACAAAACCAACAAACCCTAACCGCCATTATCAGGTGATTCATGTCATGGAAATATCTTATGTGGTTAAAATCAACATCCAAAATGGTTGGAGACCCCTCTAACCCTTCGTTGATGGAAAAAAAACTAAAGAAACCAAGCTCAAATCGGAAGATACTGACCAGTATCACCATGATGCAGTTTTGGAGAAAAATACAAACATTCCAAGCACAAAATTAGATGAACTTTTTCCAAAAGATCACCACCATTATGTGGTTTTGGAGAAAAAATTAAACATTTCAAGCAAAGAATCAGATGAACTCATGCCAAAGGAACACCCAAGTAAAACTGTAGAATACAACTTCTTGATGATGTTATTGATGTTATTTATGAATGCCACAATAGAACTGTTAAATCTTGTTTTTTATAAGATGTGTGCCTTTTGAAACTGAATTTTATAAATGGGCTAGATTGAACAGGGAAAATCAGGCATGGGAAATAGAAGCATTAAGAATTCTTGGAAAAGTGTATGTCTCTTGTATGTTCAAGTCAGGAGATCATGCTCAAGTAGTTTTACAATACGGTACTTGGGTCATCTATGGACAAATATGTTATTTTCAAGCTTGGAATTTCAATTTCCACCTTGAGGGCCCATCTCATTCACACTATCCCATGTGGGTTGAGCTTCCTTACCTTAATTTGGCTTTTAGACCATTCTTAAAGGACATTGTTACTCAGTTGGGAAGAGTAATATGGTGTAAACATAACTCTGAAAAATTTTCAAGTCTAAGGGTCCAACCAAGGGTTTGTGTGGAAGTGGAATTAAATAATCCATTTCCAAAGAACATCAAACTGATTGACTCAGGATTTGAACTGAATTAGCCACTTGTATATTTAAATAAACCAAATGCATGTTTTTACTGTCAAAAAGAAGGCCATTTGATTCAAGAATGTCCTATTAGAAGGAATAAAATTGCTCAGCCACCAATGGTTTCTACTCCATCTAATGGTCATTTTTCCTCCCTAAATAGATATCCTCCTATCATTCAAACCCCTCATCATCCAACTTTTGTCACAAAAAATACCCCTTGTCCTTCCTCCAACCCTGGCGTGCATGATGAACCAACCCCATCTTTCAAAGATGTAGTTATGTTAGATGGATGGAGGATGGCTAGGAAGAGGAAAGAGCCATCCCGTATTTCCACCTCTCATTCCTCACTCCATGATCATTCTCATTTCCCTCTCCTAATGTCCCTGCTCAGGCTTCTATCCCCCCTCCCTGCCACTCTTCTCCTCAACCAAATCATCTTGACCCCACCTCTCTCATTTCTTCCTCTTGGTATCATTCTAGATCTCCTTCTTCTACTACCCAAGATCATGAGCTCAAGAATGCAAAATCGAATCTTGATAATAGGTTCAGTGTGTTGAATCAGGTTGATGACTCTTCTCTTCATCATGAATTATAAGATCCTTTCTTGGAATGTTAGAGGGATTTCCATCCCTCCTCGTAAATATAAAGCTAAAGAGGTTCTTATGAAATGGAAGCCTGATGTACTCTTCCTTCAAGAAGTCAAGCTTAGTGGCATTAGACTTAGAAGCATCTTTATGTAATGTCTAGAAAGATGCCATGTTTTTTTCTACTACTCATATTGAGGGAAAAGGTGGAGCTATTATTGGTATTGCTCCATGGGTTTCTAAGTGTGTCATTGATAAAGGTGAGGACCCTTCTCATAGCTACATTTGGGCCCTCAATTTTATCAATGGGAAACTCATTGGTTTCTATTCTATTTATGCTCCCAATTATGCCAAGGATCGTGTTGAATTATGGAATTGGATGGCTTAATTTACCCAATGTTGAATGGATATTAGGGTGTGACTTTAACATCGTTGAGCATACTCATGATCACAACTAGTCTAAAGATTTTAATCTCAGCAAAGAAGAATTTGACAACTATTTTTTTTCTCAGAACTTCTTGGGAGTAGTAGATCCTATTCATGATAAATTTCCCATCCATTCTAACAATTGCTATACTTGGTTGAACTACAGAATGGGAAGTGAGAGAAAATTAAGTAGACTAGATAGATTTTATATATCACCTACCTTGACCCTCACCCAAGATCCGATGGGTTTGTGTGTTGGACTTATCTACCACTCTCTTTGTTCATCATTCCATTTTTTGCAACATAAGTTGGTCTCCTAAGTCAAATATAAATGTATCTCTTCCCTTCAAACTTAATGTACGTCTCACTTAAAGAATCATATTTTTTTAGTTTCCCTTGAAAGAATTTGGAACTATTTTCCTAAACTTGATGAAGGGGGTCATGGATTGATTGGTGGTGTGCAACCATTACTCAATGTACCAAATTTTTGCACTCATTTGGCAAGAAAATAGCTTGACAACCTAAACATAGAAAAATATCTTCAAGGAAAGCTTACTCATACTCGAAAACTACTCAATGTTGATCCTAATAATATCAAAATTCAAACTTCCATTCCTGCGATAGAAGCTCAATTGTGTAAAATCGATAATTACAAAGGACAAGGGGCCAAAGTCAGATCTAGACTATGTTGGATAAAATAAGGAAACAAGGGCACAAAATATTTTTTTAATTATCTCAACTATAAACATAAAAAAGAAAGAATTGGTGCTATAAGGGATGAATTTGAAGTTTTGAAAACTAATCCTGTTGATATATGTAATGTTTTCAAACGATTTTATGAGAATCTTTTCAAAGATGATCAATGGTAGGATATTCAACAAATTCTTGAGGATATTGTCAAAGGTCACATTCCTAACAAAATTGATTTTAGATATAGCCAATAATTAGATAGAATTTTTTCCTTAGAAGAGATGGAATATGATCTCTTCTCCATGGCCCCTCATAAGAGCCCTGGCAACGATGAGCTTCCTATGGAATTTTACCAAGCTGTGGAAACACATTAAGGAATTTTTTTTTTGCCTATACCTAGACTTTTAAAAAAGGATCTTTAGGTTCAAGCATCAATGGTGGCATAATTAAGCTTCTCCCTAAAGGAAAAATGGAAGATACCATCTCTGACTGGTTTCCCATCACATTACTTAATACTTCCTATAAAATTATTGCAAAAGCTTTGGCTCTTAGAATAAAACTAGTGGTGCAAGGAATTGTTAGAACAGAGCAAATTGTATTTATTGTTGACAGATATATTCTTGATAATCTTATGTCAACATGGGAAACATGTGATTGGGCACAAAAAAAAGGCCAAAATGTTATATTGATTAAGCTTGACTTTGATAAGGCATATGATAGAATTCGCTAGAGATTTATTCTTAATATGCTTCAATGGCTAGGCTTCGGTCCTAAAATTTGTGCACATATTCAAATGCATTTCCAAGATGCTAATTCTAAGATTATTAACAATAACATGATGCTTGATTCATTTCCCTTACAAAGATCCATCCATTATGATGGAACTTCAAATTTTTTCTCCTTATGTTTCATTCATGCCCTGCCTTATGTCACTGGTCTTTCATGGTGTTGAAAATTTCTTAGGGTTGGGGTTTTAGCTTTGCCTACATGTAAAACCCTTGTGTTTATTTTACGCCATGGTTGGGATCTATTTCGCTATTACTTTTTGAGGGGTTTTAAAATGACTTATGTTCTATCATTTCATCTAGGCTTGGTACCTTTAGTCTTAATTTTTATTTCCTCCACGGGTTTTATTTTCCTAAGTCTTGGTTGGCCCCATGTTGCATCATTTGAAAACAACTAATGTCGTTGTTTACTGTTGGCCTAGTGATGTCCCCTTGTCCTTTTAATAAATGTTTTATTTTGCAGAGGGATCAAATTTGTGCTACCATTGATCAATTTGCTTTAGATATCAATGGTTGCCCGCCATCGCGTGATCGGGAATTGCAGGATCTTTATTAATCGCGATATCACGGGTGGGCGCCACGTGCCCTTTCTGAAGGATGAAATTCATGTGACCGTTGATCAACTATCGTTTGATCTCAATCATTCCTCGCCATCACAAAATGACCCCACCACAGTGCTTTGGTTGATCACGATATCACAGGCGGGCGCCATGTGTCCTCTTTTGGCGTGGCCAAAGGAGATAAGTTTGTGTGTCGTCGATCAATTATTGCCAAATATCAATGGTTGCCCGCCATCGCGTGATTGAAAGTTACAAGATCTTTACTGATTGTGATATCACGGGCGGGCACCATGTGTCTAATCTAATGAAGCCGAAAGAATAAAGGAAATATTGTGGTAAATTAATCCAGCCTTAATACATTAAATGGCGGGTTACTAAAGTGTTCTTGAGATGCACATGTTTTGAATCAACGGATATGTTATAATCTTGACAAAAAGTTGCTTGGCAGTTACTGATAAGGCCGGCGTCTGTGTTGAAGGAATGAGATCATTGATGCTCAAGATCTACAGTTGCCCACCATTGCGTGATCCAAAGTTGCAGGATCTTTATTGATTGCGATATCGCGGGCGACCGCCACATGGACTTCCTTAGTAATGCATGGTATGGTGGGCCCCTTATTGCCACGTTGGCAACTATATCAACTTGTTTTGAAGACGGTCATTCGATGATTTGATTCAACTGAAGGATAGATGACTCAAATTTGAATCTGCATCAAATATGGTTGGAGTCATTCATGCAGCGTGCAAGTGAGCTTTAATGGAAAATGAGACACTTACTAGCATGATTTGATCGAAATAAAATCATTTCTCTTATTTTATTTGTATCACAAGGAATCCAAGTATTTCGTAAAGCAGTCTTAGAGCTGAAGGTGGAATTACGAGTCTCTACAGCCAGAATTTGGGATTTCTATAAACAAAGTCTTGAGTTAATTTATGTGCCTCCCGATCATTCTACACTTGAATTTGGGAAAAGATTTGTTGTGCTTGTCATTGAACTTGCTGATAAATGTGTTAGGGCTATAGTTTAATTATAGTTGTGAGAAATTGCAGTATTTTGTTCTATAATTTCCTATTGTTGGTTAGTCCTAGCTATTTGAAGTGTATCATTATAAAGAGGCCCTAGTTTTTCCGAGATGGAACCACCCAAGCAGCATTCTAGCCAAGTTGATTATTTAAAAAGAAACTTGTACGATGATTTCTTGGATTAGTTGCCCTTGTCAATGAATGATAGAAAGAAGGGAATGGTTCTAATGCGAGGGAAAATCCTGGGGGAAGGGTTAGTATATAATTTCTCTAGCATTGTCGATGCTAGGGTTCCTCTCATAGGCTTGGAAATGTTTAGATTGTGGTATGGATAGAGGAATTTGCCTCACCCCTTTTCAAATGGTTGGATGTATGATTTGGGAAAGCTGGTGGTACCAAATGTGTTCCCTGATGTAGACCTACTTAGGGCAGTGGCTGCAAGATATGACCCTATCACACGAGTAATCGGGGATAATGATGGAAAGGTTTTGTTGAGCGTTAATAGAGAAGAGGTCTAGCAGATTTTTGACTTAAGCGAACCGAGTGAAGACTTGGTTCCTATCAATCTTGAGGAAATGAAGTAGGAATATGAAAAGTTGAAGTCTCTTTTTAGAGATAAGTTGCTTCCACCTCATTTGGCTAGGGTAGGAGGTTCAAGATTTCATCTCAGCCCCAGTGACCAGGAACCTTTCAGATTATTATTTTTTGCAAATAATTTTCTGGCCACTTTTTATTCATTGTGTCAAATTTTGGGTTTCAATCCTGGTGCAATGATTCCCATTGCATACATGGTCATGGGTGTGCAAATACAACACCCTAACTTCTTTGTGACATATGACTTTGCTTCTTTCTTGGTTGAGAGGATACATGAAGGGTTGTCAAAGTTACAGAAAAATGATACCGGAACTCAATTCTTTTGGTATTCTATGCTGATGCATATGTTCTTGTTCAAGAATGTTGATTTCTTCTCTGAAAGGATGAAATTGGGGAAATCGGTTGATGGAGAAAGATTTCCAATACATATATGGGCTATAGATTTATCTTGCAATAAGGAAAGTATCAGTTATGTGCAATTTGATAATTGCTTTGCTTCCAGATTGAGGGCTAGATTGATGGTGAATTTACCTAGGATCTCTGAGGGATTACATGATTTCCTCAGGCCAAACAGGAGGAAGCTAGAATTAAAAGTCTACCATAACTGGGGTGACATTATCCCCTACCCAGTCAGCACTGTTATGAGGGTATATGGTTTTCAGGGAGCCCCTCATATACTGCCATACAATGTGCCACCAAGAGTGGGGTTCGCAGAAGTTATGTGGCAAATAGGTTGTATTCATGAGGACAACCTCACTCGGAGGGGTAAGGGAACATTTTTCCCAGATTATACAGTGGTGTCTGATTTTTCATTTTCAAAGGGAGGTTGGGTGCATTTTGAGAAATTTTTTGAGGATTATCGTTTGAGGTGTGGTCCAAAGTGGCAACATGATCCTGAGGGTTTATTTACCCTTTTCAGACAAAGAAAAAAAGTTGGAAATTTTGTGCATGAATTCAACTTTCCTGAAGACCTGATTAGAAACAAGTTCGACCTAAATAAATAGGAGGTGAAAAAGGAGAAATGGATGGCTTATAGTAAGCTATTAGATGTTGTGCACAAAATGGATCTGAAATATGATCCACTGTTGGAATTCATTCCCCACCATAAGAAAATTGATTTTCTAACGGAGAACTTCAAAGAGATTATGAGCACCTTGAGAACCAAGAAGATAAACTTAGAATTGAGTCTCAGTGTACAAGAACAAGGTGCCAAACCAATTGAAGCAAGGCCAGCATACCAGCCTACAGAAAGGTGGCCCATTTACAGGAGGAAAATGGATAGCGGCAGTGATGAGGAAGAAGTGGACAGAAAGGGGAAGCAAATAATGAAGTTGCCTTCACAACCAGGTCCAAAATTCAAAGTGCCTAGGGCAATCAAAATCATTGATTTAGAATCATCACCAGAAGATAGTCCCCCATCACCACCATCTAAGCCAAGCCCTAAGAGGCAAAGAATTGATCAACCACATGAGAATTTGATGGATGAAATTATTGTTACTAATCATGACATGCAAGCTGGTATGCCTTCCCCTCCTAGACCAGCTGAATTGGTTTTATCTTATTTAGATATGAAAGGTAAAAGTGTACAAGATGCAAGAATGGAAGCATGCAAGGAGTTTCTAGATGACAATACATTTGTAAAAACTCTTGTATTCTTGCAATTGCTATGAAGGATGAAATTTGAAGAATATCAAGATAAATGTAGGTAGAGAAGAAAACTAAGACCTAATAGGTCAGACTAGGAGAATGATGAGGAAGTAAAACCTGAATTAATGGAAGAATTCAAGAACATCACTCCTGAAGAAGGAAGGAAACTGGTGAGTCAGGCTGGTGTTTTGATTCTGCTTGAATGGGACATTGCAAATGTTGTAGCATTTAATGCTATTTTGAAGTCTAAGAATCCCTTGCAAGACTTTCAAGAAGAAGTCAAGGAAGCACTTCAAGACTCTGCTTTCAGTGAAGAGTATGAAACCTTGGAAATTTGGGCATTGGCCCCACAAGGGACAAAACCAGATGTTTTTGATATTAATCCAAATTTTAGAGGAGGATTAATAATAAAGAGAGCTTCAGAGACCTCAACCACCAAAGCCACTAATTTGACTGTGAATGTGGCCAAATTGGCCCAAAAGACTGCTGAAAGGGAGGAGGTTGAAAAGAAGAGCCTAATGGAGAAGTATAACCTTTTGATTGAGGAATACATTAAGATGCACCAGAAGAATGTTGATTTGCAGACTGAGGTGGAAAGGTTTAGGTATAAACAGATTGGGGAGACATCAAGTGCTCCAAGAACAAGTACATTACCTTTCACAGCAGGGTCAGTGCCTCCTGCTTCTCCAATTGTTTCCACGCCAGGGTCTCCCAGTCAGAATCCTACCCTCACCCCTGCTTTAGAACAAAACGATGAAGAAATAGAGTGCTCTGTTGATCCTACAAAGAAGCAACTCTTGCAAAGAATTGATGAATTACAAACATCATTAAGGGTAAGTGAGGAGGGATTTCTTTCAAGGAAAAAGGAGATTGTTACTGATGTTTTTAGAAATTTAAATGAAATGGTTGATAGTAGATTACTATCTATACATTCTTTATATTCTTTGTTGTTAGATTCAATAAAGAATATTGATAGCGATCAGGAGGTAGTGATACCATTGATTGAAAATTGGATCCCTAGGGCCAGTGATTTGGATGTCATGTATAAGGCTTCAAGGTTTGACACAAATAATAGGCCCCAATCATTAAAGCCTACTCAAGTATTAGTTAATTCATTGCAGGGTTTTCAGACCCTACCAAATGATTTGAGTAGGAAGATCAGGGAGTTGGTGAAGAATTTCAATGATTGGGGTAACACATTGTTACATGATATAATTGATGTGCAAGGGAAAATCAGGTCAATCCAGCAGTGGAAGGATCAAGAAAGTGAGGTCATCAATGATCAAATTAATTTAATTTGTGATGACTCAGATTATGATTTGTTGGTGAGCTATATGGATAAAATCATTAGTACCAGCTCATTTTTGGAATCTTTTGAAAGGGATGCAAATCAGGTAGCAGTAAAATACACACCTTATAATTCCAAGGTGAATGAGGTAATTATTTTTGACTGGCCGACTAATGAAGAATACCAAAAATGGGTAACTAAATATTTGACTGAGGAAGAGTAAAAATAATGGACTACTAACAGGTGGTAAATCAGATGATGCGGTTACAACGGTTTCCATTTTTTCTTTGATGGCATTCTCGGCGCGGGTTTCTTGTGGTTTGTTGTTGCATCAATTTTCCTTAGCTAACATGATGAACGAGAATACTCTCCAAGGTGATGGCTATTGTAAAAAAAAATTGGAATATCACTAGGTGATCCAATTGGCTGGTGACATGTGTACTTTTTGGCCCGATGCTTGTTTGCTTCTTCATTTTCTATAAGAAGGATTTCAAGGCCAGAACTATGGGTTAGCAAGTTAGATAATTTTTGGTCGATTCTAGGTGAAGATGCAAAGAAAATTGTAAAGTTCGATGGTTTTAGAGAGAAATGCAATTTAGGTTATGGGTCATTCTATATAGGTTTTGAATTCATGGGGATTTAATGTTATATAACAGTACTAGCATTTGAGTTGAAATGATAAATTCAAACTCATGTCTCTCCACTGTACATGCATATCTAAATTTTGAATAAGATGACTAAGGGTTGTTTCATTCATCTCACTGTTGTGGTGTGTTTGATCCTTATTTTAGCTTTAATTCAAGGAATTAATTAAAATGCTTGAATGGGATTATAGGCGGATATGTTCTATATGAGGATTTGATAAGTAGTATTGGGTTATAATGCATACTGATGAAATTGTAATGTAATATTGTCAGGGATCTTAAATGTTATGTATTAAATCTGTCATAAACCTTTAGATGCTTATGAATTTGACTCCTGCAATGGATATATGGCACTGATCTAAGTTGTACTTATTTGTGTAGTTCAATAATTGTTTGTCTTTGTCGAGAGCTTGCTACAAATTGCAAATCAATGACTATCTTATACTATGGATTGTGTTTAGTTATCTCATGCTCCAAGTAGTTGATATTATCGATGAACAACCAATTCTATTTGATATTATCCTATCGTGTTGAGCTATTAAATGGGATTATCTGTTATATGTTAATGTTTTTTATGATATTGGTGCAAAGGTTGTAAACACATTAAGGGATCACCCTCCCGGGTCTTGCAGAGCCCAAAGTGTAGGAGGCTTTTTCAAATTCCTCATCAGTTGGTCTAGGTCCTCTGAGCTGCCTTTGATTGGAATTGGCAATTCCATAGGTAGATTAGAAGACCAACCTTGTTACAGTGTAAAAAAAAAACCAACAAAATGGCGACTCTATTGGGGAAGCTAATTTTAGTAGTTCTTGTCAGTATGTCGGTTGTCCATTTGGCATAGAGTTTTCATAGTGTTTCTGTGATCTGAAGGTTGAGCCTATAATTTTGTGTTAGGTTTGTCCACTTCTTCTATTTTCATAAGTGTTAAGAGTTATGTTGTAAAGCACTTTTGTGTGTTGTCAGTAAGAGGTTCGAAAGGTTTTTATATTCCACCACGTGTCTTTAGGTATTTGGTATTCCCAAGAAAATTGGGTGGCGACTCTGAAGTCTCTGCACCAATGTGCATTTTATTTTGAAAGGTTTATTATAAGTGGAAAAAAACTTGTGGACTAGTATGAAGAATGAAGAACACCAGGTCATTCATGAAGAATCATCCAGAATAGAAATTGGAATGTGAACTTCCCAAAGTGAAAAAGAAGGACTGGATAAAGAAAAAACCAGAATCTAGTACTACTACTCCTACATCACTGAACCATGTACACCAAGGTACGAGTAAGCTTTTACACCCTATCCCTGAGAATCTTGAAGAGGTATCTAGAAATTTTGAGTCAGACAGTGGTGGATTTTTTTATTAGTTATTTAATACACCGGTTCAAGAAGATGTGACATGTCAAAATAAAGGGCTTGTTAGTGTCAAATATGCTAAAAAGAGAAGAGGCAGGAGTAGAAGTCGAAGCCATCACAGAGAATGCACTAGTGATGTGTCTCGTCCTCCTGATGAAAATGATGTAAACCCTTTATTGTTTGAACATGTACTGGAAGGGGTCAATTTAATAGATCTAGATGATACATCGAGTTCTGATGTGATTTTTCTTGACCCTGATGATGTTTTTGGAGACATTCACTCCTTGAAGTGGGAAATCCAAGATCAAGCTGAGCTCAAGGTTAAAAGAGAAAAAGAAAGGGAAGCAGAGTTGAGGAATGTTGTGATTGAAAGGGATAGGTTGACGAGACAGTATGCAACAATGAAGTTCCTGAACCAAGAAGAACCTAAACCAAGTGTTGAGGGCCTGGTTGTTCAAAAGATTGCTAATAAGGAAACAAAGCATGTGTCTAAAGAAAACCCAGTAGGCCACATTGATGCCCAACCCAAACCTATTGACCCAAAGCCCTCAAATCATGTTAAGTCTCAACCGAGTAATACAAACCTTAAGCCTACCTTGGACAAAGGAAAGCAAAAGGTTGAGGGGATTAAAATAAATGAGAAAGTGACTCCCCATTCCATTCAACAAGATCTCCAACCACATGTGTCATTTCAAACAGAATCTACCTTAGAAAAGGCTAAAAGGGAGAGTGAAGCTCTGGAAGAAGAGTTGGAGAGAACAAAAATTGAGTCTGTGATTGCATAAATGAAGAGGAAAATAAGTTTCGTAAAGATTTCAAATATGAATGAGGCTACACAAGCTACAACCTCATCAAATCACCAAGATGCCTTAAAGGATGGTCCTAAAATTAATCCAGATCCCATCATAAATAATTTTGGCCTAAAGACTCATGCAACTAGGTTTGTAAATCCAAATCAGGACAGTCCTAGGATACAAGATTTAGGGTCTGGTGATGATTCTTAGAAGAATGAATGATTATTTCAACGGCGACCTATACAATTGGAAAGGTATAGGCCATTATTCTTTGATGGCATCCCTGGTTATCCAAATCCCATCCCTACTGACTTGAGAGAAAAGATGAGTAATTTTGTTGGCAATAATGTTGTGACAGTAGAGGAACACTTAAAAGCTTTCATGGATATGTTAAATGATTATGAGGTAGAACATGAAGATGTTGTAATGAAATTGTTTGTACAATCTTTGGTAGAGGATGCAAGGGATTGGTATAGAGGTCTATCTAATGCTAGTATTGGTTCATGGGATGAGTTTGAAAAGTATTTCAAGGAGCAGTATGGTGATAAAACTAATGCAAGTTTCATGCTAAATGAGTTTAATAACATCAAGAAGTCATTGAATGAACCTGTGATAGATTTTAATTTAAGATTTCATAAAGCAATGTATATGTTGTTTCAGGTTTTGAGGCTTGATGAAAATGTTTGTTTAACTACATATTTCAATGCTTTTGATGCTAAAATGGCATATCTCCTATGAGATAAAGACCCTCAGACTATGAGGGATGCATTTAGGGTGGCTATAAATATTGAAAGTAACAGAAGAGCTTCTGGGAAGTATAGTAGGAGAGAAGAACCTACACTTTTAAAAAATCCTAAGAATAAGACTGAGAAGGTTCCGACTGCAAAGCCTAAAGATGATGAAAAGTGGGAAAAGGTTTACAGTACTTTGAAAGACATAAAGAAAACTATTGCTAAGCAAGAGAAGGGTATAGGAAATAAAAGGAAATCCTATAATAAAAATGATAGGCAGCCTAGATTGCAAAATTATCCTTACAATACAAATTGGAAAGATGGAAAACCAATCTTTCCTAGCCAGAAGCTTAAAAATGATTAGCATATGCTAGACCCCTTGCAGAAACATTCAGTAAATCTAGTACCAGATAGACCATGGTGTGAAGTGTGTGAACATCCACATGATCAAAATTACTGTGGTGTTGCTCAATTGCTTGTTCCTGAGGAAATAGAGGAGGATGCTCATGAGCAGACATCAGAATATGAAAAGAATGATGTAGATGTTTGTATGGATAGATCATACATTGATGAAGTAGAACGTTCCTCTGATGATGAAATACAGGAAGCTGATGTGGATAATCAGAGGCAGAGAAGTGAGATGTATCATCAACAAGTATTTTCTAATGAGGAAGGTGATTTTGATCATAATGCTTGCAACATGGAGCAGGCTAAGGATTCAGTGTCCTTAAGGAGACCGTCAGAAGAAGAGATTGCAAGATTGACTAAAGAAATGGCTTCTCAAATGAGAAGTTCACTTCAATTGAGAAATAGAACTGTGGGTGGTGAGCAGGGTAAACCTGCTGGCTTGTTTATTAAAGAGCAAAAGGATAAAAACAAAGGTGTTAAGGTTGAAAACAAAAAGGATGTTGTAAAAGTCAAATAAGTTAAGAGTGATAAGGTTTGGGCAAAAAAGAACGAGATCCCAAAGCCTCAGGAATATGTAACTGCATCATTGGTGAACACAAAGGTGATTGCAAAGGTAGTTGAACCTATTGTAGAGGATAAGAAAAAGAAGCTAGGAGGAAGTAATCAACCAGAGAGAAAGGAAAATGATGAAGGTATGATGTCTAATTTTCCTAAATATACGCTTGTGGATATGTTTCATGTTCTTTCTCAAGTTAAAGTAACTGTACCTTTGCTAGAAATGATGAGAATAAACGAACACAAAGAAAAGACAATAGCCTTGATCACAGGTGTTGCTGGTAATAAGACTAAACAAGGAAGTGGTAAAGAAGTGAAGGACAAGGAGAAAGAAAAGGAAGTGTAGGGAATTGTGTCACAAATTCCCCCTGTGTATTTAGGAAATTCTATTAACATGTTCCTTGAAAATATAACCCCTTTTTTCTTAAGTGTGGATATAAATGGGAAAATTTTAAAGAATTGTATGATAGATTCAGGGGCATCAAATAATGTTATGCCAGTCAAAATAATGGAGGAAATGGGCTTGACAGTAGATACTGCTCAAGGTAAATGTTATGCTATGGATTCAAGAGAAGTGCCAGCTATTGGAACTATCAGAGCATTTCCTTATTAATTGACTCAGTACCCTGACAAGGATTTGGTCATGATCGTATTAGTTGCAGACATCCCACCTCATTTTGGAATGCTCTTGTCAAGAAAATGGAGTGCATCAATGGGGGGTAAAATGCAATGTGATTTGTCATTTTCTACTTTCTCTATTGATGGTAAGGATGTCAAAATTGAAAGAGAATCAAAAGTACCTCATATGATTGAGCATGGCCCGATTGAGAATATGACATGTTTTATTGACAGTGCTATAGATGAATTTAGGGTTGAGGAATTCCCTAGCAATTGTGATAAGCCTGCTGCATTGATTGATACAGAAATAAAACAATTGTCGAAATCTGATGACTTGTGGACTATGTATTTTGATGGTGCAAGTTCAAAAGAAGGGTCTGGTGCAGGTGTCTTGTTACAATCACCAAGTGGAAAGACATTCAAGTTCTCTTTCACTCTGTTATTTTAATGCACAAATAATGTGGAAAAGTATGAAGCCTTGTTATTAGGGTTGAGATTGGCTGAGAAACATGGGATCAAGAAGCTCAAGGCAATTGGGGATTCTGAGCTTGTGGTCTCCCAAGTTAAATCCAAGTTTGTATCAAAGAACAAGAGGTTGAAATAGTATAGGAATGTTGTTTGGGATGAATTGGAGAGCTTTGATGCATTTGGCATAGGATGGACGGAAAGAGGTCAAAACAAAGTGGCAGACCTATTAGCCAACATTGCATTAAAACCAGATGATATGAATTATGCTGGAATTTCAAAGGTTGAGGTGCAAACCAGGCCATCTGTCCCTAATAATATAAAAAATTGGTAGGTTTTTGATAATGATGATGATATATTAAGGTTTTTGAATTGTGTGGGAGAGTATGAAAATCAGGAAATTGACTTTGGAGCTTTTGTTGAAAATGTTGATGGTAAGGATACTATATTTGGAGATGAGGTCATTCAATTAAAGACAAACACAATTCCCAAGGGTCTAGTTGTACTAGAAAGAGTGTTTGATAATTAGGATAAGACAAAGGCTAATCATACTGTTTCTTACCCTGATGACTTGGAAGAGATAAATCTTGGAACAAAAGCATCCCCAAAGAAGGTGTATATTGGAAAGAAAATGTCACCAAAGGTGAGAAGGATGCTAATTGACTTATTAAGGAAGTTTAGGCATGTGTTTGCATGGTCTTATGATGACCTTAAGGCATACAGGGAGGATCTTTTCCAACATGATATTCCTTTGTGTGATGATGCCAAGCCATTTAGACAAAATAAAAGGCCTATTAATCCCACCTTGGCCCCCAAAATGCAAGAAGAATTAATGAAACTAAGGGATGCACGAATCATCAAACCAATCAGACATTCATCCTAGGTATCAAACTTGGTACCAGTAAGGAAGAAAAATGGAGACATCAGGTTATGTGTAGATTTCATAAATTTGAATGTGTCTTCATTAAAAGACAATTATTCATTACCCAATATGGAAGCCATGTTGCAACGAGTGACAGGCTATGAATTAATATCTATGATGGATGGTTTTTCTGGTTATAACCAACTCATGGTCAAGGATTCTAAGCAGTTTAAGACAAATTTCACCACACCATGGGGAACATATGTTTATGTAAAAATTCCATTTGGTCTAACAAATGTAGGGGATACTTTTCAAAGAGCCATGGATGTGGCATTTTCAGATTTCATTAACTTGTTTTTGGTGATCTACCAAGATGACCTGACAACATATTCAAAAAAGGAAGAGGATCATTGTGAGCATCTGGAGAAGATATTCATTAGAGCCTTGGAGTATGGTATTTCCTTGAATCCAAAGAAATGTGTGTTTGGAGTACTAGAAGGAAAATTATTGGGACATATAGTTTCCAAGGATGGAGTAAAAATTGACCTAGAGAGGGTAATTGCAATTGATAAAGTTCCACAACCCCGAAATGTCAAAGGAATACAATCTTTCTTTGGACAAATAAACTTCTTAAGGAGGTTTGTGACAAATTTTTTTGAGATAGTTCACCCTATTTCCAAAATGCTCAAGAAAGGAGCCAGGGTTGAATGGGATAAGGAGTCTGTGCAGGCCTTCCAAGCCATTAAGAAATCAATAAAGGAGACTCTTGTGTTAAGAACCCCTAATTTTTCCAAACCTTTACAGATTTTCTCATTTGCTTCTTTCCACACAATTGCAGTTGTGTTGTTGCAAAAAAAATGTAGAAGGTTTTGAAAAGCCTATAGCCTTTTTTAGCAAATCTCTACAAGCTGCAAAGCTTAAGTATGGTATAAATGAAAAACAAGCATATGCGTTGGTAAAAGCAATAAAATATTTTAGGCCTTATTTGATGGGAGCTACTGTAATTGCATATGTACCTAGTGTTGTTGTTAAGGACATTTTCACACAACAAGAAGTGTCAGGAAGAAGGTGTAGGTGGATAAATAGGATCCAGGAATTCAATATCGAGGTCCAGATTACCAAACTAGTGAGAGGACAAGGATTGGCCAAGCTCATGGCCAAAAGTAATCTGGAAGAAAATCAGATAAATTTGCTAGAAGATGAAAATAGATCACACATATGTGATATGGAGCATTCTAAATGGTATAGAGATGTGATATATTATTTGCAAAAAATGAAATGTCCTGACAACTTGAGTGAAAATGAGAAAAGAACATTGAAGTTACATGCTATCAAATATGTTATCGTAGATGGAAAGCTCTGGTGGAGAAATGGAGAAGGTGTCATGTTGAAGAGTGTTGACCAAGATCAAGCACAAGAACTTCTAAGTGAGATGCATGGTGGAGTTTGTGGAGGACATTATACGGCTAAAACAACTGCACATAAGATAATGAGGGTTGGATTTTGGTGGCCTATAGTTTTTAAGGATGCACACCAGCTAGTGAAGACATGTGATGCTTCTCAATGTTTCTCTGGTAAGTTAAATTTTTCTAGTAACTTGCCTCTAAAACCGGTTATAGTACAAGCTCCATTTCAGCAGTGGGGTATTGATTTTGTAGGAGAAATAGCATGTAAATCTAGTGGAGGCCACTCAAGGATATTGGTGGCCACTGATTATTTTACTAAGTGGGTGGAAGCAATTCCAACAAAGAAAGCCACTAGTAAAGTGGTAATTGACTTCCTGATGAGCAATATATTGACTAGATTTGGATGTCTAGAAAGGATTGTATCAGACAATGCAACGTGTTTTAGATTTGAAGAATACATAGAATTTTGTGAGAAGCATGGCATCCAAATTTATTATTCATCACCATACCACCCACAGGGAAATGGACAAGCAGAATCAAGCAATAAAAGCTTGATGAAGATTATTAAAAGAATCCTAGATCAGAATAAAAGGGCTTGGGATTCTAAGTTGAGATTAGTAGTCTGGGTAGATAGAGTAACTATGAAGAAGGAAATAGGTTGTGGCCCATTTGACTTGGTTTATGGAATAAATTCCAGGTTGCCCCAAAACAACTTAATGGAAATGTACAAGTTTGTCCATATGTATGATAATGAAATTGATGATGAGATGCAATTGAGAGTGGAAGCTCTTATAGAATTAGATGAAACCAGGAGGGAAGCACAAAAGAGAAATGCAAAGTTGCAGTTGCAAGTAAAGAATTTGTATGACAAGAGGGAAACTGCTAGGAGTTTCAAAGATGGAGATTTGGTTTTAAGGTGGAATGCCAGAATGGAAGATAAAGGGAAACATGGGAAATTTGATGCAATCTGGTTGGGTCCATTTTTTATAAATGGTAAGTGGGGTGAAGATTTGTACTTCCTCCAAGATATGATAGGGGATATTCTTGAACTGTCAGTTCATGGACAATTCTTAAAGTTATACTTCACTTGAAGTATTCTTTTCCATGAACAGTAGTTTAGGGTTGTATATTTTGTATATATTTTGTATATAGTTGGGTTTGTTTTGTCCAAACAGTCCCTTTTTGGTCGTCTCTGCATCTTGGTCTGCTCCACCTGAGATTTTGAATTCTCGCTTCATTTCAGTCGAATGAATGTCCCCAACTTGAGCCACTAATGGAACTTCAAATTTTTGCTCCTTATGTTCTATTCTTGCCCTGCCTTATGTCAATGGTCTTTCATGGTGTTGGAAATTTCTTAGGGTTGGGGTTTTAGCTTTGCCTACATGTAAAACCCTTGTGTTTATTTTACACCATGGTTGGGATCTATTTTGCTGTTGCTTTTTGAGGGGTTTTAAAATGACTTATGTTCTATCATTTCATCTAGGATTGGTCCCTTTGGTCTTAATTTTTATTTGCTCCACGAGTTTTATTTTCCTAAGTCTTGGTTGGCCCCGTGTTGCATCATTTAAAAACAACTTATGTCGTTGTTTACCGTTGGCCTAGTGATGTCCCCTTGTCCTTTTAATAAATGTTTTATTTCGCAGAGGGATCAAATTCACGCTACTGTTGATCAATTTCCTTTAGATATCTACGGTTGCCCGCCATCGCGTGATCGGGAATTACAGGATCTTTATTAATCATGATATCACGGGTGGGCACCACGTGCCCTTTTTCAAGGATGAAATTTGCGTGACCATTACTCAACTACCATTTTATCTCAGTCGTTCCCTGCCATCCCATGATGACCCCACCATAGTGCTTTGGTTATTGCGATATCACGGGCAGGCGCCATGTGTCCTTTTTTGGTGTGGCCGAAGGAGATAAGTTTGTGTGTTGTCGATCAATTATTGTCAGATATCAATAGTTTCCTGCCATCACGTGATTGAAAGTTACAAGATCTTTACTGATTGCGATATCACGAGCGGGTGCCATGTGTCTCATCTAATGAAGCTGAAAGAATAAAGGAAATATTGTGGTAAATTAATCCGGCCTTAATACATTAAACGACAGGTTATTAAAGTGTTCTTGAGATGCACATGTTTTGAATCAATAGATATGTTATAATCTTGACAAAAAGCTACTCGGCAGTTACTGATAAGGCCGGTGACTATGTTGAAGGAACGAGATCATTGATGCTCAAGTTCTACAGTTGTCGGCCATCACGTGATCCAAAGTTGTAGGATCTTTACTGATTACGATATGGTGGGAACCTTATTGCCACGTTGACGACTATGTCAGCTTGTTTTGAAGATGGTCGTTCGATGATTTGATTCAATTGAACGATCGACGGCTCAAATTTGAATCTACATCAAATATGGTTAGAGTCATTCATGCAATGCGCGAGTGAGCTTTAATGGTAGATGAGACACTTACTAGCATGATTTGATCGAAATAAAATCAATTCTCCTATTTTATTTGTATCACAAAGCATCCAAGTATTTCATAAAGCAGTCTTAGAGCTGAAGGTGGAATTGTGAGTCTCTGCAGCCAGAATTTGGGATTTATGTAAACAAAGTCGTGAGTTAATTTATGTGCCTCCCGATCATTCTACACTTGAATTTGGGAAAAGATTTGATGTGCTTGTCATTGAACTTGCCGATAAACGTGTTAGGGCTATAGTTTAATTATAGTTGTGAGAAATTGCAGTATTTTGTTTTATAATTTCCTATCGCTGGTTAGTCCTAGCTATTTAAAGTGTATCATTGTAAAGAGGCCCTAGTTTGTCCGAGATGGAACCACCCAAGCAGTATTCTAGCCAAGTTGATTATTTAAAAAGAAACCTGTACGATGATTTCTTGGATCAGTTGCCCTTGTCAATGAATGATAGAAAGAAGGGATTGTTTCTGATGCGAGGGAAAATCTTGGGGGAAGGGTTAGTATATAATTACTCTAGCATTTCCGATGCTAGGGTTCCTCTCATAGGCTTGGAAATGTTCAGATTGTGGTATGGATAGAGGAATTTGCCTCACCCCTTTTCAAATGGTTGGATGTATGATTTGGGAAAGCTGGTGGTACCAAATGTGTTCCCTGATGTAGATCTGCTTAGGGAAGTGGCTACAAGATATGACCCTATCACACAGCTAATCAGGGATAATGATGGAAAGGTTTTGTTGAGCGTTAATAGAGAAGAGGTCCAGCAGATTTTTGTCTTGAGTGAACCGAGTGAAGGCTTGGTTCCTATCAATCTTGAGGAAATGAAGCAGGAATATGCAAAGTTGAAGTCTCTTTTTAGAGATAAGTTGCTTCCACCTCATTTGGCTAGGGCAGGAGGTTCAAGATTTCATCTCAGCCCCAGTGACCAGGAACCTTTCAGATTAATTTTTTTTGCAAATAATTTTCTGGCCACTTTCTATTCATTGTGTCAAATTTTGGGTTTCAGTCCTGGTGCGGTGATGCCCATTGCATACATGGTCATGGGGGTGCAAATACAACACCCTAACTTCTCTGTGACATATGAATTTGCTTCTTTCTTGGTTGAGAGGATACATGAAGGGTTGTCAAAGTTGCAAAAAAATGATACCGGAACTCAATTATTTTGGTATTCTATGCTGATGCATATGTTCTTGTTCAAGAATGTTGATTTCTTCTCTGAAAGGATGAAATTGGGGCAATCGGTTGATGGAGAAAGATTTCCAATACAAATATAGGTTGCAGATTTATCTTGCAATAAGGAAAGTATCAGTTATGTGCAATTTGATAATTGCTTTCCTTCCAGATTGAGGGCTAGATTGATGGTGAATTTACCTAGGATCTTTGAGGGATTACATGATTTCCTCAGGCCAAACAAGAGGAAGCTAGAACTAAAAGTCTTCCATAACTGGGGTGACATTATCCCCTACCCAGTCAGCATTGTTATGAGGGTATATGGTTTTCAGGGAGCCCCTCATATACTTCCATACAATGTGCCACCAAGAGTGGGGTTCGCAAAAGTTATGTGGCAAATAGGTTGTATTCATGAGGACAACCTCACTCGGAGGGGTAAGGGAACATTTTTCCCAGATTATACAGTGGTGTCTGATTTTGCATTTTCAAAGGGAGGTTGGGTGCATTTTGAGAAATTATTTGAGGATTATCATTTGAGGTGTGGTCCAAAGCGGCAACATGATCCTGAGGGTTTCTTTACCCTTTCAGACAAAGAATAAAAGTTGGAAATTTTGTGCATGAATTCAACTTTCTTGAAGACCTAATTAGAAACGAATTCGACCTAAATAAACAAGAGGTGAACAAGGAGAAATGGATAGCTTATAGTAAGCTATTAGATGTTGTGAACAAAATGGATCTAAAATATGATCCACTGTTGGAGTTCAGTCCCCACCATAAGAAAATTGATTTTCTAACGGAGAACTTCAAAGAGATTATGGGCACCTTAAGAACCAAGAAGATAAACTTAGAATTGAGTCTCGGTGTACAAGAACAAGGTGCCAGACCAATTGAAACAAGGCCAGCATACCAGCCTACAAAAAGGTGGCCCATTTACAAGAGGAAAAGGGATAGCAGCAGTGATGAGGAAGAAGTGGAAAGAAAGGGGAAGCAAATAATGAAGTTTCCTTCACAACCACGTCCAAAATTCAAAGTGCCTAGGGAAATCAAAATCATTGATTTAGAATCATCACCAGAAGATAGTCCCCCATCACCACCATCTGAGCCAAGCCCTAAAAGGCAAAGAATTGATCAACTACAACAAAATTTGATGGATGAAATTATTGTTACTGATCATGACATGCAGGTTGGTATGACTTCCCCTCCTAGACCAACTGAATTGGTTTTATCTGATTTAGATATGAAAGGTAAAAGTGTACAAGATGTAAGAATGGAAGCATGCAAGGAGTTTCTAGATGACAATACATTTGTAAAAACTCATGTATTCTTGCAATTGCTATGGAGGATGAAATTTGAAGAATATCAAGATAAATGTAGGCAGAGAAGAGAACTAAGACCTGATAGGTCATAGGTCATACTAGGAGAATGATGAGGAAGTAAAAATTGAATTAATGGGAGAATTCAAGAACATCACTCCTGAAGAAGCAAGGAAACTGGTGAGTCAGGCTGGTGTTTTGATTTTTCCTGAATGGGACATTGCAGATGTTGTAGCATTTAATGTTATTTTGAAGTCCAAGCATCCCTTGCAAGACTCTAAAGAAGAAGTCAAGGCAGCACTTCAAGACTCTACTTTCAGTGAAGAGTATGAAACCTTGGAAATTTGGGCATTGGCCCACAAGGGACAAAACCAGATGTTTCTAATATTAATCCAAATTTTACAGGAGGATTAATAATAAAGAGAGCTTCAGAGACCTCAACCACTAAGGCCACTAATTTTACTTTGAATGTGGCCAAATTAGCCCAAAAGACTGCTGAATGGGAGGAGGTTGAAAAGAAGAGCCTAATGGAGAAGTATAACCTTTTGAATGAGGAATACAACAAGATGTAGTAGAAGAATTTTGAGTTGTAGACTAAGGTGGAAAGGTTTAGGTATAAACAGATTGGGGAGACATCAAGTGCTCTAGGAACTAGTACATTACCTTCCACAGCAGGGTCAGTGCCTCCTACTTCTCCAATTGTTTCCACACCGGGGTCTCCCAGTCAGAATCCTGCCCTCACCCCTTCTTTAGAACAAATTGATGAAGAAACAGAGTGCTATGTTGATCCTACAAAGAAGCAACTCTTGCAAAGAATTGATGAATTACAGACATCATTAAGGGTAAGTGAGGAGGGATCTCTTTCAAGGAAAAAGGAGATTGTTACTGATGTTTTGAGACATTTAAATGAAAAGGTTGATAGTAGATTACTATCTATACATTCTTTATATTCTTTGCTATTAGATGTAATAAAGAATATTTATAGGGATCAGGAGGTAGTGATACCATTGATTGAAAATTGGATCCTTAGGGCCAGTGATTTGGATGTCATGTATAAGGCCTCAAGGTTTGACACAAATAATAAGCCCAATCATTAAAGCCTACTCAAGTATTAGTTAAGTCATTGCACGGTTTTCAGACCCTGCCAGATGATTTGAGTAGGAATATCAGGGAGTTGGTGAATAATTTCAATGATTGGGGTAACACATTGTTACCTGATATAATTGATGTGCAAGGGAAAATCAGGTCACTCCAGCAATGGCAGGATCAAGCAAGTGAGGTTATCAATGATCAAAATAATTTAATTTGTGATGACTCAGATTATGATTTGGTTGTGAGCTGTATGGATAAAATCATTAGTACCAGCTCATTTTTGGAATCTTTTGAAAGGGATGCAAATAAGGTAGCTGTAAAATACACACCTTATAATGCCAAGGTGAATGAGGTAATTAATTTTGACTGGCCGACTTATGAAGAATACCAAAAATGGGTAACTAAATATTTGATTTAGGAAGAGTAAAAAGAATGGACTACTAATAGGTGGTAAATCAGATGTTGCAGTTACAACAGTTTCCATTTTTTCTTTGATGGCATTCTCGGTGCGGGTTTCTTGTGGTTTTTGTTTTTGCATCAACTTTCCTCAGCTGACATGATGAACGAGAATATTCTCCAAGGTGATGGCTGTTGTAACAATTTTTGGAATATCACCAGGTGCTCCAATTGGCTTGTGACATGTATACTTTCTGGCCCGATGCTTGTTTGCTCCTTCATTTTCTATAAGAAGGATTTCAAGGCCAAAAGTACAGGTTAGCAAGTTAGATAATTTTTGGTCGAGTCTAGGTGAGGTTGCAAAGCAAATTGTAAAGTCTGATGGTTTTAGAGAGAAATGCAATTTAGGTTATGGGTCATCCTATATAGGTTTTGAATTCATGGGGATTTAATGTTATATAACAGTACTAGCATTTGAGTTGAAATGATAAATTCAAACTCATGTCTCTCCACTGTACATGAATATCTGAATTTTGAATAAGATGACTAAGGGTTGTTTCATTCATCTCAATGTTGTGGTGTGTTTGATCCTTATTTTAGCTTTAATTCAAGGAATTAATTAAAATGCTTGAATGGGATTATAGGCGGATATGTTTTGTATGAGGATTTGATAAGTAGTATTGGGTTAGAATTCATACTGATGAAATTGTAATGCAATATTGTTAGGGATCTTAAATGTTATGTATTAAATCTGTCATAAACCTTTAGATGCTTATGAATTTGACTCCTGCAATGGATATATGGCACTGATCTAAGTTGTACTTATTCGTGTAGTTCAATAATTGTTTGTCTTTTCCTAGAGCTTGCTAAAAATTTCAAATCAATGACTATCTTATACTATGGATTGTGTTTAGTTATCTCATGCTCCAGGTAGTTGATATTATCAATGAACAGTTGATTCTATTTGATATTATCCTATCGTGTTGAGCTATTAAATGGGATTATCTGTTATATGTTAATGTTTTTTATGATATCGATGCAGAGGTTGTAAACACATTAAGGGATCACCCTGCCGATTCTTACAGAGCCCAAAGTTTAGGAGGCTTTTTCAAAGTCCTCTTCAATTGGTCTAGGTCCTTCGAGCTTCCTTTGATTGGAATTGGAAATTCCATAGGTAGATTAGAAGACCAACCTGGTTACAGTGTAAAAAAAAACCAACACATTAAGAATGTCCTTTAGCTCCATACCTCTATGTTCTTACGACTAATGCTTTGGGTTACCTTCTTCAAAGTGCCATTAGCAAGCAGCTCATTTCTAGAATTTCTATTCCTCATAATGTTGTTGTAATTAATTCTCACTATGTCGATGAGAGTTTATTATTTTTATGGAATTCTAAAAATAGATATATCTAATATGGATATATTGGAGCTATACTGTGAAGTTTCAATATCTAAATTGGCTCATAGCAAAATAGAATTCTTGATGGTTCAAGTTGGGTCTATCCCTCAATGGATTCCCAAGGAATGGAAGCAAATCAAGCATGGGAAAATTATGAGGTGCCTCAGAATACCCTTTGGTATTGGAGTTTCTCTTTGTGACATGTGGAATTAGTATCTTAGCAGAGTGAAGAATAAACTTTCTAGTTGGGGGTATAAATTCCTCTCTGTCTGGTAAAATTCAAGTTGCTAATAAATTTTTTCTTTCCATGCATATTTATTATTCCTCATGTTGGATGCCTTCTAAATAAGGGTATGTGGACTTAATCAAAATTATTCAAACATTTCTATGGTCTAAATGGGATGGTATTTCAGGATATATAACCACATCATGGTCTCATTGTATACAACCAAAACATAGAGGTGGTTTGGAACTCATAGATCCTAAAAAACAAGGGATTTGTTTGACTGCTAAATGGATTATTAGAGTTGTTGAAGGGGATGAACCATGGAAGATCCTTATTCGAAATTGAATTAATATTTTTTCAGTCAAAGGAAAATGGTAGCCAATGGGGTGGTTAGATAAAATTACTCATGCTTCATTCTTTTCAATCAAGGCTTCACCCCCCTTCATTCTATTTGGAAAGCTTGGCAATATGTTTTTCATCTTTTAAAATGGAGAGGAAACTCATCTCTTCAGCTTGGTTTTAGCTTTTTCACCTCATCTATTTGGTGGAACAGACATATTCTTTATCATGGACAACCCCTCGCTTTATGCTTCCTGAAACATTCCTATCCTTTGTTTAAAAAAGGGGTTTGTAATGTCACTGACTTGTGGAATTTTCATACAATGAGCTGGTTACCATGACATATGATTAAAATCATTTCAATCTAAGCAACAAATATAAAGAGTTTTTAATTTTTGTGCAATCCTTGGTGCCATTAGAGATGTCTGTGAAATTATGTACTCCTATTCAATCCAACTTCTTCAAAGATTGGTCATGGATGTCATCTTATCATTTTTTGGTGTTTCCTTTAAAAAATATATACTTTCAACTGCTTCCTGACTTACCCTTAAATTCGCACTTGAATTCCAAATGGAACTATAGGTTTAGTGAAAAAAATTGGTAAAAATTATTTGCTCAAGTTTGGAGAACAAAATTTAATCCAGATGCACAGTTAATAGCTTGGAAGATACTTCACTTTAAATTGTCCGTTGGGGACAGGTTAAAGTGCATTATAATCTAGCCTATTAATTGCCCTTTTTGTCACAGGCATGAAAATATGAGGCATATTTTTTAGGGTTGTCAGTTTGTTAAAAAATAATGAAATGTCATGTTTAATGATTTTCCTACTATTTTTTATCACAAACTAAGTTGGAGAGAAGCTCTTCTTGGAGTGGGAAACATGCTAATGTTATTTTTGATGGTGTTAGACATGTAATTTTGCTTTAATATATGAAGAACTAGATGTAAAGTTGTTTTGAACAACAATAATGTTCATCAAGATTTTGTATTTTTAAGGCTTTACTCTTATACCTCTTTTCTTTGCTCTAGACCGAGGCTATGAAGAATCTCAAGATGAACCTCCAGATTCAACAAATTAAATGGCAAGTTGGACAGCTACTGAACAGAAAGAAAGTTTGTATAACACAAGGATTAAGATCTTCTTTGCAAATTGATTGAGCTGTGGATTCCAAGAAGAATGCAAAGATAGATTCTTAAATTCATTGCATCAAACAACAAGTGGATTTCTCAATATATAAAAACTAGCATACATATATTAAATATTAATATATATAAAATATGCTGAGAGTTATCATTCTCTAATTTTCTTATTTGATTGATTTATCTTTGTGACCAAAGCTTTGATTTCTCTTTGCGATCAAAAATATTATTTATTTATTTATTCTTTTAGTTTATGGAAATATTTGAATTATTTTTATTATTTATTTATTTATTTGTTCTTTTTGTTTCATCAAATCTACTTAGTTGCCACTATAGATGACTCTCGGAAAGATGACTTCTTTTACATGACTATGTTCAGTTGAACACTCTACGAGGATGACATGCTATTTGTTAGCAATAACATATTTATGATTGAATTATGAGCTCTAGATGTGCAACGTCTAAAAGATTCAAATCTCTCATTTACCCTGTAACTTGTGATGAAATAAATACTTCTGCTAAGAAAATTTATACATATATAACGAACATATCTTAATTGAACTTCTTGAACAAATTAATTCACTATAAAAAGAAACAATCTCTAAACAATAATATATTCAAGTGTTTTCTATTCTTGCAAGATTTGACTAAACTAGTAGTTGTGTGCAGTGACATGCAATGATGAGCCGATAGGTGGAGGAGAAGTCCAAATGGTAGGGATTTGTACATGCATAGAAGGAATTAGAGAGGGGGGAGCTAAGAAAAATCAGGGAGAGAACATAGTAGTTGAAAATGAATGCACAATTGCTATCGTGACCATATAGAATAGTATGCATGCAAGAGAATGGTGCTTTGAAAGAATACATAAGTGCATAAAGGGAAATTTAAAGAATTTGGGAGCAGTTTATTGACAGCCAATAGACAAAATTTATGCAAACAATAGGAATTGAGGGAAGATAAATTTGAATTGATTTTTTCAATACAACTACGCACAGGAGAATATTTTGAAGTTATTTGAAATCCCAAAAATATTCCATGATAATCGAGAACAAACATAGTCAATGTTATAAATGAAGAGAAACATTTCTATCAAATGGAAGTGTGAAGCATTTAACAAATATAAACAGCCCATATTGGAAATCACTAGTTGTAGGTTGCTTCTTTGATGATATGATCATTATCATTATGTCCATTATAGTATTCTTCTTATCACTAAATTTGTTTTTCTTGAGTATGTTCTGCAAAAATCAAAGGAAAATGTGAAGTTTAGTGCAATGAACATGTGTCATTGTTACACAATATCTAAATTAGGAAACATAAACAGTTCTATAATTTGTAAAAAATAATATGTAATGCACCTGCAATAGAAGAGATCAAATAAATAAGATGTAGGCATACCTTGTGCATGCAGCAAGATGCAATATCTTTACGATTATAAGTCCCATATAATTTTGTTCTGGTACCTAAGAATTTTGTTGAGTTGAAATCAGTTCTATACATTTTTAAAAGTATATACAGTTGTATCATTATGGAAAAGAATTTGAAATGCAGTTGTGAAATAAGAGATGGAATAAATGGCATAGAGCATTACCTTGTATATAAATGGAATGTAGTTGCAGTTCGTATACCATGCAAAACATGCCATCGCGAAGCTATTTAACATTGTGGAGATCTATAGTTACAGCTAAGAACGTTTGCAATCTAAAATGGTGTTGTATCATTTATGACAAAGAATTTGAAATGCAGTTGTGAAATAAGAGATGGAATAAATGAAATATAGCCTTACCTTGTATATAAATTGAATGTAGTTGCAGCTCGTATACCATGCAAAACATGCCATTGTGAAGCTATTTAGCATTGTGGATATCTATAGTTACAGCTGAGAATGTTTGCAATCTAAAATTGTTACAATTAGATATAGTTACACACAGACGGTTCGAAGGTGAGAGCACTAGTAGTGGCAGCATTGTATGAAGATCACAACAACTTTGGGTTGTGTGGGTATAAGAAGCCTAAAAATTGTGTTGAGACATTTTAGTATGATCTATACAAGAATTACAAAATTAAATATAAATGTTATATGGTCAACTAAAGAAGAGGAAGGAATTCAGGTTTGTCATTGGAGGAGAGGAGAATCATAATGAAAGAATTGAACAACAAATTCTCTTAGTAATCACCATAGAAGGAAAACTCTAACTAGCTTGGCGGGAGTGGTTGCAACTAAACTATGGAGGGAATGATAAGGAAGCAGTGAGTCAACTTACATATGGAATCAAACAATTAGAAATGGTGGAAATTATATATGCATTGAAATGAAGAGGGAAAGGAGAAGTGATATAGTTACCAAAAAGAACAAAAACACTTCATAATGTTGGAAATGCACACGGTTGTTGGAGACGATCCTCTTCTTTGATTTGGAGTGCACTATATTTGTTGGCACATAATTTGGAGTATCTATTAAAAGAGAAAGGCAGATCTATGTGTATTCTTGTAATTGATTTTACATAGGAAAGAGCTATGAACATTAGTCCGTGTCTTTCTTTAGTTCCAATATCTATTGTAGCTTTCTCCAATGTCAAGCCTTGAGATTTATGTATTGTTATTGCCCAAGTCATTGTCAAGAGGAGTTGTGTTTGGCTGCCCCATGTGATCAGGGGAATGGGGATGGCTTTTGGGTTGTCTTGATCCCATGTTGGGCCAATGTAGTTTAGGAAGTGCACAACAACATATTAAGGCGATTGAGGTGGTTTAGCACCCCTAGCATATATGATAGACTTGACAATACCCAATGATCCATTGGCCAAACCAGCTGCCACCCAAAGATTTTTTGTTAACATTACTTGTTCGCCAATTGCAAGTAAGAGTTCTGCTTGAAGTTTCTCATCATCACCATAATCAGGTGTATTTTTCTAAGTAGTTTAAACAATACTAATTGCAATGGAAACATTTAACTGTTTAAGAAATTTTCTATTGTGCAAGGCGACCAAGCTATTTGTTGGGAATAAGTGAATAGTTGCATCAAACTCTTGGTTTTGTTGAGCTTAAAGCATGGTGTTTGTTTGATTTATAAGAGTTTTCCAATCAGCTTGAGATGCCTGAGAATTTTGAATATTCAAAAGGATTCTATGGAACCCTTGTTGTGCATCGGACTGTCCATGTTGGCGGAAGACTGTGTCGAGTGTGACAACATTAAAAGTGTGCCAAAGAGCCAAGGCTGTGGAGCGAGAAACATAGATAAGCCTATCCAAAATAGGTGAAAACTATGTGAGGTCACCCACAAGTATAACAAAGGCACCACCAAATGGTTGCATATGTCTAGTAGGAAACACTTTCCACAACTGACTATCTATTTTGAGTAACAACTTGGGTCCCAAGAAGCTCATTTCATCAATTAAAATGTACTTAATGTGTTTAAATTCCTCTTGAAATATGGTCAATGGCTTTCCATGCAATAGATTCATATCTCTAATTGGTATTCAAAGAGTTGTATGCATTGTAGAGGCATGTATATTGTAAGTGGCCACCCTCATTGGCACCAAAGAAAGCAAAGGATTCATTCTCCAATTTGGCAATGTATTTAGTGTTCTCCAAATGTTGTCTATAAGAAATTATTTACTTGTACTTTCAATACCTTGAATAATCATACGCAATGGTGATGATGAACATGGGCCAAGGTGGTGTTGTTTAATGATATTTAGAGCAAGCTTTTGCTTAGGAGATAGCTGATGACTAAGTGCAGGTGCAATAGGTGGGCAAAGACTATCTTTAGCTATATACAATTTACTTGTTGAGATGAAATCTACAAAAACATTATGTAGATTCTCAGGAACATGGTGTGTGTCCCACATGTGATTTAAATTGAAGTCTTGTCTACCTAATAGTTGCAGCTGGTCCAAGTAGACACTATTTTTAGCACCAGGGCAAGAAAGCAATTCCCATTCGTATTCACCTACAGGAGGAAAATATTGGGTACTGTCGGTATCACTATCACCTTCTTCTTGACTAGTGGGGGGAGCAATAACTCTATTGACATGCCAAGGGTGATAGCCAACAACGTGAAATAGCCTCCAGTTATGTGTTATACTATCTTTGGTGAGGCCTATATCTTCTTCGACATTTTGGATAGACTTGTATAGCAGCAATTCCGACCAACAAAATTTTTCAAAGGTATCACAATGCTCAAGAGGGGAAGACTTGAATAGCGGGTAAACAATGATCACAACAGGGTGTGGTCATAAATGCCAAGCCTTGCCTTTGTGATTTTTCCAATGTGTATACAATTGTGCAGATTGAATAAGGGATATAGTGTCCATCTCAACTGGTCTTTTCATGTAACAATGAATATAACTACTTGCAAGCTCTTCACCATTATCAACTATTTTCAAATAGTGGAAGGTTTTCCTACTCACGTTCAAAGATAGGAAATGTTGGCTTGACATGACAAGGGGAAACTTTTGCAACATATGGCATGTTTCTTGTGCACTAATGTCACAATCTGTAACCAAGTTCATCATGAACTTTTGATATGCAAGAAATGCTTTATCCCCAAATAAATTTGTATTTGCAAGCCTCTACAAGATATCAATATAGCTTTCAGACTTTGATGCATATTTGAAAATGTAGTTTAACACAATTTGTCTTGAAAATACTGGTTGGCAATCAACGTTTGCTCACCAAATTGCAAGAATCTCAGGGTTGTGGATATTAAGGTGCTCACCATTTCTTGTTGGCTTATATGATTTGTTTGATTCATTTTCAATTGCCAATGTCGATGATGGTTGTGCATTCCATGGAGCTTTGTAGCGACATTCTAATTGTTGGCCTTTTTTCCTAAGTCATGTGTACTGAGTACATTCGATATTCCTCTACACCATGTTCACCAGTTGTTCATAATCCACCATTGGGTCCATCCAAGCAATTTGTGAAGTTTCAAGAAAACATGGGTCCTCCAAAGAAGAGTGGTGGATTCTTGATATTAGTTTTTCTAGGGAACGAGGATTCCATGTTGAAACATAGCGATCAAAGAATTTTTTTTCCTATTTAACTTCATGTGGGTTGGACCAGTCAAGCATGTCCATATTCAGGGCACCTAGAAGCCACAAGAAATGATGGACATGTGTTGATCCACGGTGTTTCCACTCATACCTATACTAGTAATCCTTTGTATGGAAAAATCCTCTCAAGAACCTCCTCATGGAAAATGGTGAACTGCAAGTGCATGTACAAGGCCGTTATATGTGGTTTTTCAAACAACATTGTCTATGAAGTGTCTTCGAGAGTATGGCATATGTCACTGAGCACCAGGATCAAGCACCTTGTGCAAATCATGCTATTTTGTGTCTGCGGAGCTCAGAATGAAAAAAAAGAGTCTGTGTCCCAAGCTGGTGGATCATTGCAGTGAGCTCTTGTCGGCACTTGCCCCAATATGAGCGCATCCCTCACAAGGATGCACCAAAGCAAATGAGTTGGTTTTCTATGTGGGTGTCTGGTACATCCTGAAGCAATTGTCACAATGCAACTACAAACTTTGGGATCCTTTCTTCCAAGTTCGTTTTCATGAAAACGGAAGCCAATTGCTGGCTTCGATGTCTCATTATTAAATTATAAAGGTAATATCCAAATCAGACATGTCTCCTAAATCTATTATCATAGTATCTCATCAAGTGCAATGTATATTCATGTAAGTGAATCTATATGCTTCTCAACTAAAGGAGCATCGTTGTTCCATTGGGGAATAATGTTGGAAAAGTCTTGCTTAATAACCATTTTGTATTGAATTCATTGATAAGGTTATAATTTATCTTAGGCCAAGGTAAAGCATCTTGACTAATCTCTTCAATTTGCAAGGCATCTTTGAATTCCTGCAATTCCCAGGGAGGGTTGGGAAACAATGGAATAAAGGATGATGAGTCCTCAAGCTCGGCTTCCTCATCAGCAACAATTTCAGAAGTTGCTACTAGTTCAACTATGTTCTGTACTAGTTCTTTCATTGTGTGCAAAATATTGGAGATGCCATTACTTGTAGCATGAAACAAATTTAAAGCATCACAATCAATTGCAACATCACTATAGTATGGATCATTTTCAATTTTGTATATCAATGCATCTATGACATTATGTTTGTCAACATAGCAATCATAGTTCATTCCCTGAATGCCAGTTCTTCAAACAATCACCACCTCAACATCATGTAGGTGACGTGGAAACAAAGTTGTAATGGTTGTGATTTCTTGAGGGAAGCTTATAGTATGGAAACCATATTTGTATTGGCATCCTCTAGCATGGGTCACTTGCAAAACTAGAGCAACTCTAGCTATAAGCATTTCTTCAACCTGAGTCAGCTTTGCAAGGAAAAGAGGTTGTGGTCCTAGGTCCATCTTTTTTATTGAAATAAATCAGTGGATGCCCTTTTTAGAAGCACAATGCAGGCAAATGACATCTTGGTTGGATGCTCTCACTTTCATGCCAACATAGCTTTCCTTGTAAATACTGCAAACTTTCAAATCAAACAAAGCATCAATGCATCGATGGAAGGACTACATTATAGTGCAAAAAAGATCTCCAAACATACTGTTAAAATGGTGATGGGCCAATGACATGGATGACAAGCCATGCCTGGCAAGGTTGTACTAAGATCCACAGCCACCCATTGTCAAGGCACCTTCATTTGGAAGGTTATGTGCAAGCTACCAATGGATGGAGGGTGTGGGACTATAGAAGCTAGCATGTGTTTGTAACAAGCTCATCAGCAATTGCGGTGTGGCCTCTTGATTAGGCGGGGCCAAGTAAGGATGAACTATGACAAATCTTTGTTCCTAGTATTTGGCCTGACAACTTGCACAAATCTAGTCTCTATGTTGCACATAATAGAGTTGGTTTCTTTGGCATTTTATTGCCTTTTTTTGGTCCACGCTTGATGTAGGACTGGAACTTGAACAGGGTTGAGGAGCCTACAACCATAATATGAGGAAAACAATAAAGTGCTCGCAAACACCAACTTAAAGAACAATGGTATAGCTAAAGAGATTGAGACAACTCAAAACATCACAATTGTTTAGTAGCATGATGGATGACAAGAACCAAGAGGAGAAGTTCTAAACACATGCGCATATGGGTGTGATGGATAGGAAGCAAGGAAAGCAAGATTTGTAAAGATGTGTGTGTGTGTTTGTGTGTATATATCTCTATGTGTGTGTGTATGTATATATGTATCAACAAGTTTAAATGTAGATGTATATGAATGTTGTTTGTAACTAATTTCACATACATACATGTCCACATATAAAAAAATTTGGTCAAAGATTAAAAAATAGAGCATGTTGTCTCAATGTGTAACCACTTCTATAAGCAGCAAAGCAACAGGATCAGGAACAAAAGTTGTTTTGATGTGACGGACATTGGGAAAAATGGAAAAGAAAATAGATGTCCAACCAACAAAAATTGCAAAAAAGTGCATCTAACTTGAGAAACATATTGTATACACTCAAATTTGGTCTGGAGGATTAATTAAATACAAGTTATTTAATTAATAATCTTTAATTCTTCTACTTATAAATAAATTCAAAAATTTATTTATATAGTTCATTTTCTCTAATTCTTCCTATCCTAAATCATTTTCTTCTTATCTTAATTAAATGAACAAATTTAATTAGCTTGTTTTATTTAATTAACCTCCTCTCATTAAATTTGAATTTTAAATTCGAATTTAAGCACATTTCTAATAACTTCTTCCCACCTTCCACCTCATCATGTGTCTCAAGAAATTAAAAATTTCTAATATTTAATTTGGCATTTATCCTCAACAAATTCTAACCAATTTGGGACACTTAGCCTTCATCTCCATTTTATTCCTCTTCACACTTGGCAGTTTGTTCTTCTAAAGGGAACACACTCCCCTTTTCTCTCTAACCTCTTTATCTTCAACCGTTCATTCTCCAGATCGAATCCAGACCATTGATTTCTACCACCTAGGCTCATGCCTTGGGAAAATCTATAAATAGGCCCTCATTTACAGCAAAAAGAGAGAGAGCTGAGCATTTGTAGCAATTACACTCTATAGAATTTTCATTAGCATTGTCATTTTAGTGAGCATTTTAGTATTATAATTTTAGCATCAAGTAGTTTAATCATGGCATTTTCATTAGTAGCATCTTAATTATAGTAGTTTCATCATATCATTTCCATTAGCAGCATCATAACAGCAATGTTATCTTTGCATATCATCTACAACTAGTTTATCAATCATGTAGGAAACATCTCTTGCATTTCCAACATCTCTCATTCTTTAGGTTGTCATTTGGAAAGTCGTGCACAAATAATTTGAGAGCAAAATGACTTAAAGAATCCTTGGAGATAGAGGACAATGAGACACCATTAGGGAATTGTTTGTTTCAATTTGATTATTATTTGAATTCCTTGATATAATGTTTCATTGGTGTGTTGTATAGGTTTTATTTTCTTATTCACATTATTTATACACAGATTAAAATTGGCACCCACCATGGGGCCTAGCCCCATTTTTAACATTTTCTTGCAAGTTTTTGTCAATAGGTTCATTCGTGAATTTCGATATAGCGCACCCATGGCCAGTTTTAGCGGATAGGTGGTGAATTTCAGCACATCCAAGCCCTATTATAGTGCATACACAGCCAGACCAGTGCATATACAAGATTTGACTTCCATTTTCTACTTTCCAAAATAGAGCATTGAATGTTCTTAATAGTGCATATACGGAATATTTTAGTGCATATGCTCTCTGTTTTAGCGCATACACCTTTATTTGCAAAAAATTAAAATTCTAGGGGACTGATATGTATCTTTTTGTTTTGCAGGTGCTTTATATGCCGTCAAAGACAATATCTGAGACTACTAATGATGTTTGCAAGGGCTGGATTTATTTTACTTTGATTAAATTAGGCATCTAGTTTAATTACAAGGTTAAAGAACACCATGTATGTTGTGTTTGTAAAGTGATAGGCCTATGCTCTCCCCTTTACTGGGTGACCAAAATGCCAGACTCACTCTTTCATTTTATTGTAATAGCACCTTTAGCAAGCCTGCCTTAGTGGGAAAAATTAATCACCCTAAGGGAACAACCTAAGTGGGAACAACTAAAGCCAAGTATTCCAACCCACTATAATCAAACGTGAATTGTGATGAAAATCACATTCAACGGTAGTGTGCATTGATATCCATCCCCAAAGCCTTTGTTCTAAAGGTTGGGAGGCCTTCTAAGGGATTTTATCATTTGTCGCACAAAACGGAAACCCTTACTAAGAACTTTAAGTGTAGTAGCCAAGCTGAGTTAGTTTCTGAACATTATAATATTCGCAGTGTAAGGGGAGGGAAGAATCTGCCCCCAAGATACTCACCATATAACTACCAGGGATTTATGGACAAAAGTGGAGGATTCAACTTTCGTTAAGACCTGAAAAAGGAAAAAACACGGGTGCCCTCTAGGGGATGATAGGGTTGTGTGAGCTGACATAGTTCTAAGATGTGGGTTGTGATGTTATTAATGACCCTTGACATTAGAAGAGTCTGACTGATTTTTTTGCTCTTGTTCAATACTAGTGGAAATCAAAGGGATTGGACCAGATCCTAGAACATACACTTGATGTTTAGATCATAGGATGAAACAATTGTTTTACTTGCTTCTGTGTTTGAAATCACTATTCAGAAGATCATCCAATCAAAAACACTCAATTCACTGATTTAAAGACAAGAAAACCAGGAAAACTTTCAAAATGGTGGCATTTCTAGTTCAGCACATAAACTTCCTGTTTCAATGCATTTACCTCATCTTTCAATGCATAAGCTTTTTGTTCCAGCACATTCACTACATCTTTTAGCGCATAAGCTTTCTATTCCAGCGCATTCACTACATCTTTTAGCGCATAAGCTTTATGTTTTGTCGCATTTACCTCATCTTTCAATACATAAGCTTCATGTTCTAGTGCATTTAACTAACAATATAGTGCATGTAGGTTATGTTTCAACGCATTTATCCCATCTTTCAGCACATATACAACCTGTTTTATCGCATGCATCTGATACTCAAACAGAGAGATAAATTAAACTTTTGTCTGACAACTAGAATCATATTTAGGGATCCTTTTCAAAGAAGAGATCATTCCTCATTCAAACATTGGTTTAAACTTGAAGAAACTAGATTTTTCAAGTGCAATCCCTTTAACTAAACTTAGATCAAACCAACTTAAAGTGCCCAATCACCAATCTCATCTCTGATTGTTAGCTAATTTTCACTATCAGGATCTACCATCCTTTTTCATGAAACAAATGTTGTACATCAAATTTAGCCTAGTCTCATCAATAGGATCCATCATCCTATTTGAATTAGGTATTTCATTGGCACTCCCAAAACAAAGATCAAAGTATAGCAAACCTCTATCACTTGTATGCCCATTTTAACAAGAGCTCAGAAACAAAAACTTAGAGAAAAAGAAATAGAAACCCAAACCATCATGGTAGAAGGAGAATAAAATCATTTTCACGGATTTCATCAACCTAAACCAGATGAGAGAAATGATGAGCACATTCAACAAGCTCAAAAAGACCCTAAATTTCATAAGTTCATGGAAAAAATTCTACAAAAGGATGGAGAGAAATACTTTTGATGCTAGAAAATCAAGGTGTAAAACTACCCAATGATTTTGATGTCAACCAATTGAATGGAGCTCCCAAGAAAATAGAAGTTGACTCATGAATCATAGATCCATTGAATGCTTTAACTCACCAAATGCAAAATCTACAACAACAAATCCTAGACATGCAAAGATGAACAACAAAGAGATATGTATTGCAAGACATCTGTCCTTACCCATTTGACAGAAGTATGAACATGATACCTTTTCCACCAAATTGTGAACTTCCAAAATATGAAAATTACAATGGAAAAACTAATCCTCGAGATCATGTAAGAGAGTTCTGCACCATGAGTCTATAATTTGCACATGAATAAACCTATCTAATGAGATTAGTTCCAAGGAGTTTGGGTGGTCAATGCATGGAATGGTTTTCAAAACTCCCACCATGTATTAGATCATTTGAGGAGCTGGTAAATAAATTTATCACTCAATATTCATACAACATTCAACATGAGATAACCATGAAAGATCTCTGTAACACAAAACAAAAAAATGGTGAGCCATTTCTTACATTTTTACAAAGATGGAGATGATTATTTGCTAGATATACCTGTCCTATACCTGAGAAATAAAAGATGGATATCTTCATTGACAATATTAGAAGTGAGATGAGTTATAGACTCCAATTGCAGTGTCCACCCAGCTTTGAAAAGATGATTGAAAACGAACTTAAGATTGAGGAAGCCTTGGTTAAAAGAGGAGTATTGAAAATCCATAACGAAGGAACAAACTCTGCTAACTCTTCTAACCATCATAACAACAATGAAAAATCTAAATTATAGACAAGAAATAAAAATGCTAGTAATGATGGTGTAGTTGACACACATAACGTAAAACCAGTCTTCAATTTATCAGGCACTACACCCAAAAACAATCAAAATAGTAGTGAATCTAAACCAGCTCCACCACCACCTCGAAGAAAATTTACACCTTTGGGAAAGTAACTTGAAGCATCATTAAAAGAGCTTCTTGCACACAAACTCATCACATTACCAGATGCAAGAGATTTTGAACCACAAGTCAAACCATCATGGTGGAACGATGCATATTACTGTGATTTTCATAGAAACAAAGGTCATAAAACAAATGATTGTATGTAGCTAAAAAATTTGGTGCAAGACTTGATATATAGATGTGAAATATAAATAGAAGGACATAAAACAAATGATGATCATGGATCATTTAAAAACCCTCTACCTAGCTATGAAAAAGGAGAGTCCTCTTCAACAAACAACAAAGGGAAGAATGTGAATTATATCTATTATAATACCATCCTTCATATCTCTACAGTTGATAATCAAATCAATGTCATCAAAATCAATGATAAACAAGACAACCTACCAGTAAATGTGACCACAAGGGGGCAGTCCAAATATGTATTGAAAGGAAGTACATCTAACACACCTGCTTCCTCTTTGAATCAATATAATATAGTGGATCAATTGCAAAAGATTCCAGCATAGATATCCATATTGGAACTTCTTAAAATTTCACCAGCCCATAAGGAAATTCTAGAAAAAGCTTTAATGGACACCACAGTACCAACTAATTTGGAAGTTTGTCAATTCCAAGCCATGGTGGGAAATTTGACTACACCCCATTGTTTATCATTCTCAGAAAATGATGATGTATCACTCACTCATCCACACAATGCTCCACTCCATATTGAGGTTTTAATTCATAAACATCTGGTCAAACGTGTTTTAATAGATGGAGGAGCTATTCTAAATGTCTGCACCTTAAAGCTTGTCCGTGCATTGGGATTTTCAGAAAATGCAATAGATTATAGAAGAAAGATCACCATAAAATCTTATGATGATGAAGAAAGATCCTCTCAAGGACTGATAGTATTGCCAATTCAAGTGGGACCAATTCAAAAGGATATAGTCTGACAAGTTTTAAACAAGGACTTGACCTACAACATACTCTTAGGTTTCCCTTGGATCCATGAAATGCAAGCAATGCCATCAACATACCATCAATGCTTGAAATTCCCTTACAATGGACAAGAGATCACAATTTCAGCAGATTCTAATAGTCCCCAATAATACAACACTCTCAAGACAGTCCAAGATGTTTTTGTACCACACAACAGAGAATCTCTCACTTCTATTTCCTCAAGTAATGAAAGCCAACTCAATTCTTTGTCAAAATAGTTTGAGAAAAAGATTCAGTTGAAAGATAAAAGCATCGGTGATTCTATTTCCTCAAGTAATGAAACCCAACTCAATTCTTTGTCAAAATAGCTTGAGAAAAAGATTTAGTTGAAAGATAAAAGCATGGGTGAGTATTCTTTTGAAAATTCCTTGTCTCTCACAGTTGCTACCTTCTCCAAAATCATATGGACAACCATCAATGTCTAGACAACAATCTTCACAACCCATCACGATCTTTGATGGTAAATTTGTAAAAGTAGGTACTCTAGTTGATGAATCTGAGGACAAATACATTCTAAATTGGCTTTACAAAGATGAAGAAGAATCCCAAGCAACAATTTCCAATATACCAACAGAACAATATGGTAAAGGGTTCACAATCTTAGAAAAGATGGGATATGAAGGAAAAGGTGCTATTGGAAAATGAAAAGAAGGTATTTTGGAACCAATTCAGCCTATGACAATCAATGCAAAATACAAGACAGGATTAGGATACAAAGAAGAGAAAAAAGAAGAAGCCACTCAATAGATTTTTGAGTGAATCCTCCAATTGCAAGCTAGTTCTAAAACAAACTCAAATGAATATGAATGGGATTCACTATCTGAAGAATTTTGTGAAGACAAAGAAATTGATGCGATAAAGAGGTATGCACCCATATGTATGGAGGGACAAAGTTTAGGGTCTAGACCATTTGAATTTTGATCACTACATATCGATGACTCTAGTGAGGATGATCAGACATCGAGCAAGATAGATCATTCAGAGGAGAGTAACATTATAGACCTTAACGTTGCTATCGAACACCTCAAAAACTTTTCCATTATGACCCTTACCACCTTTGATCTTGACCAATCTGATGATTCCTTACCTTTGATACATCTCGAACTCATTAATTGGGAACAAACTAAGCCTCTTGATATCCCTATCTTTTTCAGATGATGATGCCATTGTAAATTTCCTTTGTTCCGAAAATCCAGAAACGAGTTCCACCAATGAATTTCATAACGAAGTTTCAAACCAAGGGAGTGCCAAGTCTCTTAGCTGCAAAATAAAGAATACAAAAATTTGATCTAATGGTGAAAACCATGCAATGGCAGTATTAGATCATGAAAAGTAAAAAGAAAGAGTGTATCCAATGGTGAAAACCTCTCTAAGGCACTGAAGGATGAGAGATTTGACACTCTTCTTGAGCATTATCAAGAAATATCTTTAGTATTGGTTGAGCCTACGCAATCCATAAACATTGGTATTGTAGAAACAACAAAGACCATACACCTAGCGACATCAATGACAGAGCAAGAAAAGCCAAATTTCACCAAATTCTTTGAAGAAAGACTAATCAATTTTTCTTGGTCCTATGCTGACATGCCAAGAATAGATGCAGATCTAATAATGCATCATTTATCCATAGCACCTGGAGTGAAGCCAATAAATCAAAAATTGAGAAAAATGCATCCACACATCACCCTACTAGTGAAAGCAAAATTAAAAAAATTATTAGATGCAGGGTTCATCTGACTAATTGACTATGCAAAATGGATTTCAAACATTGTACTAGTCTCCAAACCAAACAACAACATCAAAATATGCACAGATTTTAGGGATCTTAACAAGGCTTGTCCAAAGGATGACTTTCCTTTGCCCAATATAGACATCATTGTGGATTTAACTGTAGGACATGCTATGCTATCACTCATGGATGATTTTTTAGGCTATAATCAGATCAAGATTGCACCAAAAGATCAAGACAAAACAACTTTCACATGCCCATGGGGTACATTTTGTTGGAACATCATGCCTTTTGGATTAAAGAATGCAGGAGCCACCTATCAGTGTGCAATGACAGCAATATTTCATGAAATGATGCACACATTCATGGAGGACTATGTGGATGACCTGCTAGCAAAATCATTCACCAGGGAAGGACATCTCAAAATCTTGGATAAAATCTTTAACCGATTGGAAAAGTTCAATTTGTGTTTAAACCCAAATAAGTGTGTATTTGGAGTAACATCAGCAAAAATCTTAGTATACATAGTCTCAGCTAAAGGCATTGAAGCAGATCCATCAAAAGTCAAAGAAATCATGGAAATGCCACCTCTTAAGAACATTAGTCAACTAATATCCCTACAAGGAATATCCCAATCCATCAGAAGATTCATCGTGCAATTGGCGGACAAAAGTCATCCTTTTACTCATTTATTACACAAGAATGTTTCTTTTAGATAGGATGAAAGGTGTGAAGCTTCCTTTAATCAATTGAAACAATATCTAATGAATCCACCTATATTGGTACCACCAATAGAGGGAAAACCACTTCTACTCTACATAGCAACTACTAAGGTATCTTTGGGAGCTCTGCTAGCATAGGAAGACTCTACAAGAAAAGAAAGGGCCATCTACTACATCGGAAAAACACTGAGTGGCTATGAACTTAACTATACATTCATTGAAAAATATTTTTTGGAAGTGGTGTTTGCTACTCAACAATTGCGACACTATGTGTTAACACATACCGTCAAACTAATAGCCAAGATAGATCCATTAAAATATCTACTCAGCAAAACCACTCTAACAAGAAGATTAGCAAAGTGGGTGATGATATTGAGTGAATTTGACATTCAATATGTGGATAGAAGAGAAATCAAGGGCCAAGTAATAGCAGATCAGTTAGCTGAAGTACCATTGTAGGATGACCATCCTATGCACATTGAATTCTCAGATGCAGATGTCCTCAAAATGACAGCACAACATTGGATATTATATTTTGATGGGTCTTACATTCAACATGGATCAAGTGTTGGAATCCTATTTGTTACTCCTCAAGAACACACTGTCACAAAATATTATAGGTTGATGTTCCCTTGCACAAATAACATGGCTGAATATGAAGCACTAATCATTGGTATCAAGGTAGCAATGGAATGGAAAATCATAGAATTACAAGTTTATGGAGATTCTCAATTAGTCATCGATTAGGTTAATGATGACTATCAAACAAAAGATGATAATTTGATGCCATACAAGAGAATGGTAGATGACTTCAAGAAATACTTTGTTGAGATCAAGTTTGAACAAATTCCAAGAGTAGACAACAAAGTTGCAGATGCAATGGTAACCATTGCTTCTCTTTTACAAATACCAGAAAAATGAAGTCATTATGAATTCATGGTGGAACAATTGTTTAATCTCACATATGACAATCCTAAATCCCAAGTTGTGTACCATCTAGTTGATGTTGATTCTTCAATCTATGGGAAGATTTATACCTATCTGAGAGAAATACCCTTCCACCTAATCTATCCTGGAACCAAAAATGCAACTTTATCCATCAAGCAACCCGACACACCTTGATAGTTGATACACTTTATCAACGAGGTCTCGATGGTACTCTCCTTTGATGTCTTGAACGTGATGAATCTGAAACCACCTTACGAGAAGTTCATGAAGGTATTTGCGATACTCATTCAAGTGGTCTTACTCTAGCTAGGAAACTCCTACAGTTGGGATATTATTGGTCGAACATGGAAAAAGAATATTTTCAATTTGTTAAGAAGTGTAAGAAGTGTCAAGTCCATGGAAATCTCATACATGCACTGACATAGGAGTTGCAACCATTCACATCGACCTGGCCTTTCTGTCAATGGGGACTTGATCTTGTGGGTAAGATTCATCCATCTTCCTCTAATTGACATAAATTCACAATCATAGCCACTGATTATTTCACAAAGTGGATTGAATTTGTCCCATTAACCACGATCACTAGTAAACAAATTGCCTCTTTCATCCTAAATTACATTGTTTGTCGATATGGCATCCCTAGCACCATTGTCACTAACAATGGTAGATCCTTCAAAAACCAAGATGTACAAGAACTTTGTGAAAAATTTCATATTCAACACCGATTTTCCACACCCTATTACCCTCAAGGGAATGGCCAAGCAGAAGCCTCAAATAAGACCATTTTAAAAATCTTGAAGAAAATTGTCAATGATGTTGGACGTGACTGGCATGTTCAACTAAACCCTGCCTTTTGGGAATACCATACTAGCATCTACACCCCTACAAGAGCCACACCATATGCCCTTGTGTATGGATCAGAATCCATCTTACCCATTGAGGTTGACTTACCTTCACTCTGGGTATCATTGAAAGGAATGATTTCAGAGGAAGACTATCGAGTATCTAGACTACAGGAGTTGGAATTGTTAGATGAATGTTGTCAACATGTTGTTGATCATCTAAAAGCTTATCAACAAAGAATTTCAAGGAGCTATAATCACAAGGTAAGACCAAGAACATTTCAAGTTGGTGACTTGGTACTAAAAGAGAATCCCCGCAATCAACAAGATCAGGAAAAGAAGGGAAATTTTGAACCTAATTGGCTAGGTCCTTTTGTCATTGTATCAGTATATGGATCTAGAGCATATTAGTTATCTACACCCAAAGGGACCTGTTTGAAGAACCTATCAACATCATTCATCTCAAGAATTTTTATACATAACTCATCTAGTGCACGATTTAAAAAGAAGAAAAATCCAAAAAAAGCAAAAAAAAGTAGAAAAATCCAAAAAAAAAAAATCCAAAAATCCAAAAAAAAAAGGAAAAATACAAAAAAAAAAAAATTAAAATCAAAAAAATCAAAAAATTAGAAAAAGAACAATAAAAACAAGTAGTGAAAACCTGGCAATAGGCACTATTTGTGATAGATTAGCTTTTCCATCTATTGGAGCATGTGTCGGTCATCTGCTTTTCGTCATCATTATGTGGGTCCATCATAAAACCTCGTGTACATATCCGAGCATTGCGGTCATGTCTCACCCTGGCTTGGTGATCATTGCACAATAAATGGTTGGTTTCTCACTAGGAGAAAAATCCTGAACTCACTGGGGGCAATCTACTTTGAGCTTAAAACAACAGACAAGCAATAGTAAGACAACATAGCAAACATAACAATCACAACGAAACTCAACATTGAACATCAATCACAATTTTTAGAAAACCAACCATCCAAATCAACAGCAAGATTGGTCAAAACCAAATCTCACTAGATGATGTTCTTCTGAATCATGGTTTACTCACTTTAGCATAAATGCTCAACTATTGTATCTTGATTTTTGCTATCATTTCTCTGGAGCAACTCAAAGATTTCATGGACTAGAGAAGCTACGATGGAGTATGATATTTTTCTTTGTCTATTGTCTATGAGTTAGTCATTACTACTATGTAAATTTGTCACGGGACATGATCTACAAAGTATCATTGATGACATTTCAAATTTGCATAGGAAAAGGATTAACTCTTGTTTGTTTTATGCAAGCAATACTCAGGTCATCTCAGTTCAATTATGCCTAGATTCTTGTATTACCTTGCAATATCAAAAATCAATGGAAGTTGTACTCAAGTCATCATGGTTCAATTATACCATTGATGTTTGTACTAACTTTCAACATATCAAAAGCTCAATGATGATAACAAGCACAACAAATTGGCCAACAAGATGAAAACATTGCATATATAGATTGCACCCATATTATTTTTGCATGTGCATTTTAGGTTTTCCAAGGCTGGAAAATTTCAAAATGATTTAATCTCTCTCATTAAAGGATTGAGTACATTTGACATAAACAAAAAAGATCATTCACCTGTAGTTGCATAATCATAATCATTATCATATCATACATACATTAGAAAGTATTATCATAGGTCATCCATCCATGCATTAGATCATATATTTGCATTAGAAAAATACAAAAAATAATAAAGTGCATCACATCTTATTTGCATGATCAAACCCATCTTATATATCATAAAGCATCGTCCATAAAGCAATATAGAATCATAATCCATGCATCATCATTTCATTATTGCATCCATACACAACCATGGCATAATCATATAAACATCACATAGCATATAGAGCGGAAATCAAATGCATTCAATATAAGAATTCATCATAAAAAGCATGTATACAACATATAGATCAATAGTCTTTGTTGCATCTCATATAATCTCAAAATAATCAATGTCAAGTGTACAATGATATCACAAAATGTGGAGAGAGACATCAACAAAATGGTAGATAATCATAAAGTCCCCAACTGCATAAGTGAGTACATCAAGTGTCAGTACATCAAATATGAGTACAAAAGCTACGTGTTGCTCCCCCTAGATGTTGTAGGCATCACTGTGCCTGTTATTGCACCACCAGATGGACCTATACCTGGATCTCTTCCTGATGGATCTCTAAGAGGTGGCCTAGTCACACCCCTGCTCGTAGTCTATGACTGACTCCGACCTAACCTAGCACTAACAGAACATGCATAACTAGGGGCACGCTGCTCTATAGGAACCGTGCGATAATACAATGATCTATAATACTCTATTTCTCCAGTTGAATGTCGAACCTCTCTGAGCATATCCCTTGTAGTGGTCCCCTCGAACACTCTTTGTAATCTCTCGGCTAGGGCCTTTGCATGCTCACATCTTTGTCTCGCAGCATCTCTCTCTACTGTCAGAGAGGTAATCTATTCCTATGCCTATGCTAGCTGTCCTTGTAATCCCTCCACCTGTAACTGTAAGGCATCTATCTGTGCCTACTACTGATGGGAAGGCACATGAATTTGAACCCGAGATGGTCCTATCTGCTACTATCCCAAGGGAATCATAGATATCCTCCTTCGGGGTACTCTAAAAACTAGTATTTGTCTACAACCTCCATCTCCACCATCTCCATCATCCCCTCCATCCCCAGCATCGCCATCCTCATCATCACCATCTCCCCCATCCCTCCTCCATCTCAGTGTGTGTTGTGGTGCTCTATCATCATCATCAAACACGATATTGGCTCATCAGGGCTAGATATCCTAGGTATGACATGTGTGAAGAAATACTCAGCATACTCATTTTTCATCACACTAGTCGCGATCTCTAGACAGTAATCCCATACCTGTGCCTGTAATCCAAAATACTCCTTGCAAGTTGTATCATTAGATATGGTGGGTCCCCATTCTGGAATATCTTGTTGTCTCCGAGCATATAATGCAACTCCCTGGGGTATCCCTTGAACTAAGTCATATTGACGAAGCACCCTCATGAGCATGAATCTCTCAATAATAAACTAGGTTCGTCCAATCAAATACCTCAAAGTGCAAACATATGGCATCTCAAGATCATCCTCAGGCCACTTCTCACAATCTAAGTATGGTCACCATGTGACGGTCTCCAAATCATCAAGCACTCACCACCAATACTCCAATTTTCCCAACTTGTCCTAGACAATACCACCTGAGTACCTAAAGAAATATGGCCTACCAACTAGACGATCTCTCTCCACTATAGGATGAGTAACAGCTATATGCTCCCAAGCCCAAATCTGAAGCAGTGTCACTCCAGCTGATAAACTCGCAGCTACAAGATACACCACTTGATGTCGATCATGATATAAATGAGCTAACATATAGGAACCCCATGCATATCAGATCCTCTAAGTGATCATCCTCTCCAGTATCCTGCCCTGGCCAATGGACAGTCCCTTCGACCTACGATCGATACATAAGAAACCTCCAACAAACCTAGCTAGAACATATGGTAATGGCTCATAAGAATCAACCATATCTTGCCACGGGATCTCGTAACCACTAATCCCATCATCATAAAAAATCCTCCTCACTACCTTGGTACGTCCCTGCACTGTGTGATCATATACAACTAACTCTCCAACCATGGGAATCCCCAATATCCAGAACACATCCTCTAGGGTAACTATCATCTCACTAGTAGCTAGATGGAATGTGTTGTGGTCGCTATGCCATCTCTTAGCTAATATAGTTAATAGTCCCCTGTTTATCCTATATTGGGGCATATCAAGCAAGGAAGATAAACCACATCGCACAATAACATCCAAATTTTCCTGTACTAGACATAGAATCATATCCCAAGTCTTTGGGTAGCGCTCTCGAGACTGAAGAACTTGCAAATCCTCCTATAATCATGACATATAGCAAATCAACATTTTATCAATCAACCTGTAGACATTGAAATTTTCCCACTCCCGTATGGCCAAATTTGCAACCTTTATTCATCTATTCCCCATCAATATTGATTAAATGATTTATTTAATTAATATTTCCCCTTTTCCTAAGGTTTCCAAAGTATTTAATTTAATAATTGAATACTTTACCTTTCATCATTTCCTCTCTAAATTAAATAAATATATCAATTTATTCAATTTAGTCATTTAACCTTTTTCAATTTAAATCAATTTTAAATTCCCTTTTTTCTCTCTCCTTGTCACATCCTCCATATTTTCCAACTTGCCTCTAATCCTTCATTAGTCTTCTTAATCACCTATTTGCACAACCTTAATCTAATCCTCTTGCCATCTTTAGTATGTCCTCCAAGTCAACCTTTCATAAGTACTTTCTTTATTTGACCTTGACCCCTTCCCCATGTGAATTAAAAATTCACATTTATTCATCCAATGCTCCCTCTTCCCTATGAAGGTTGTTGGGAAATTCTAAATCTTCTCATAGGTCACATCAGTCACATGGGACAAGGACTTCCTTTATGAGGACCTTGTCTTATCCTCAAGGTACTCCCCAATTATGTGAATTTAAAATTCACATTTATTCTCCCAACCACTTCTCCCTTCCAATCATGTGAATTTAAAATTTACATTTATTCCCCCAATAACTTCTCTCTCCCCCATGTTGATTAGTGAGGACTTTCTAAAATTCCTCACTTGTCACCATCCTTCCCACATGGGGACAAGAACTTATTTTTTGAGGAAATCTGCCCCTAATCCCAAGGTACCTGCAAGTACCTTCACCTCACATGTCCTCTCTCCACATCACCTATCCTTTTGACACCTCCTTTTCCACATGGCAAGATGTGAGGGCTTGTGAGTCTTCAACTCACCACAGCCCTTCATCTTTCCCATGTTGGAAAAATCTTGGCCATTGAATTCTCTAAAGATTATTCCCTTAAAATGGAGGATTTTCTCTCATTCATTCACTCATATCACATTCAAGCAATTCAACACTCTCAAGCTCAAACACTTGCATACTTGCATTCAACCTCCATTGTTGCATTTTGAAGCTTCCATTGCATGCACTTTCACTTGCTTATCCAAATACCCACATCTCTCATTGCATTCATCATCCAACCTAGATCATTTTGCATATCATTTCATCATATTTAACATCAAAGAGCACACATCAAATCTTCATCAAAGGGCCAACCAAGAAGATCAACTTAGGAAAGGTATATTTTTTGTTCCATTTTTCTTTGTTTAAGTTCAACTTAGGCTAATCTTGAGGTGGTGTTGTGTGTATTTCTCCTTTGCATTTCTATTTTTTTTCATCCTTTAGGTTTATAAATCACGCTGCACACATTTTTGACACACCTGGTGGGATCCACAGACGAGTCTGTTTATTTCACATTTGTTGTTGTTTGATTTTTTGTAGGTTCAGGTTACACAGAGGAAACTCCACGATTGATAGGGGAAACCTTGCCCTCAACAGGGGTGAACTTTCCCTAACAGGGGCGACCTTGCCCTCAACAGAGGCAATTTTTCCCTTGCAGAATCGCCCATCTGGGAAATAGGGGAAAATCTACCCTCTGTTTTCTAAATAGGCGACCCTTCCCTCAAGAAAGGCATCCCTACTTCCTACAAATAGGGAACCCTTCCCCAGAACATGTGACCTTTCCCTCAATAGGGGCGACCTGTCCCCAACAAGGGCGATTTTTCCCTAGACAAAGGTGACTCTAAGGTAAAAACAATGACTTAAACTTCATTTTAGAGTTTGTTTCTTGTTGTTTTTGTTAGTACTGACCCCCTAAAAAAAAATTTCAGTGAATGTGCTTGTTTTAACTAACATTTGTGTAGATTTTTCATGTTTTTCCAAGACCAGAGGTTAAACTTCTAACATATTTTTTGCAGGACGAGCGGGCCAAGAACATTAGTTTGTTTGTTTGTTTGTCATTTTCATACTACTTAGGCACATAGATTTAATTAGGGGGAGTCAATATACTTGTGTGTTGTGCTTGAAAGTGGGCTATTGACGTATCCAATCCCCTTGTGCCATTTGGTGATCCTGGGTGAAGATAAATTGTATCTCACTTAGTCCTTTGTGTTACCTAGGAGGCACTAGATCGTTCAAGCTTTCCCCTTGCACTTCCTGTGAGCCTGGGGACTAGCCAAAAATGTTTAGTGTCTTGTTTTAATGAGACCTGCTTGGGGATTTCATCACCCCAAGGGAATATCCCAACCATGTGTACTGGCAGGGTATATAAAGAGGGGAGAGCCAAAGTTGTACCCCAATCTAGTCACGTTGTGTCTGGAAAAGCATTGAAGCTAGGGTGATACCTAGATAAGACGTGAAGAGTTGGTCCAAGTTTCCAGTACCTCGCTAGGGCTTCTGACTCATTCCTGTGATGGGATGGTGTTCACGGTTGTGCCTCACATACCATGCATATATCGAGGACTCCCTAGTTTCCCTTGTTCAGCCTAGTTAGAGGACCGTGTTGGCCATACCCATCTTCCTAATCTTAGGATTGTGTTGATTGAACTATCTTTTCTATGCAAAACTAGTGCAAGTCTTATTAGTCAAATCATCCTTTTCCTTTTGCTTGTTTTTTGTTGTGTTTTCTATCCTTTTCCATAGCCATTTTTATCCAAGTTAAGTCTAGGTCAGCTAACAGGGGCGACCTTGCCCTTAATAGGGGTGATTCTGCCTCTAACAAGGGTGACCCTGCTGTCGAAAGGGGCGACCTTTCCTTCTATTTAGGTCATTTCACAGTCTTTTCCTATCAAAATCACCCATCCTTCACTGAATAGGCGACCTTGCCCTCAACAGGGGCGATTCTTCCACTAAGATAGGCAACCCAGACCTCTAAAGGGGTGATTTTTCCCTTGTCTAAGACATCATGTCAGTTAAAATAGCCCATCACAGTCGCATGTTTCATCAACAAGGGTGATCTTACCTCTAATTTGGGAAACCTTTCCCCCAAGTTGGGTGACCTTGCCCCCAAGTTGGGCGATCTTGCATCCTAGTTGGGCGACCTTCCATCCTAGTTGGGTGACCTTTCCCCCAAGTTGGGCGACCTTGCACCCTAGTTGGGTGACCTTGCATCCTATTTGGGTGATCCTACATCCTAGTTGGGTGACCTTGCATCCTATTTGGGTGACCTTGTACCCTAGTTAGGCGACCTTGCACTCTAGTTGGGTGACCTTGCCACCCAGATAGGCAAATTTTCCCAAAAGCAGACCTTCATTTGTTTTCCCGTCATCGTCATTTTCGTTCATCAACACTTTCTGAAAGTCATCATTTCATCGACCAAATCACATAGGTGCATTTAGGGGTTTTGAGTTTGATGTAGAAACTTTCGGAGGCCATAACTTTTGACTCGGGTGTCTGTTTGGGCTGAAATTTTATGGGTGGTTGCGTTATGAGGTGGCATGTGGATTCCCAACCAACCCTCAATCAATTGGCCCTTGTTTTGGCACATTTTCAGGGCTTGAAACTTTCATCTTGACCCTCAAAATCGCAATTTAGTGTTTTTTTCCAGTTTTTGAAAAATCATTTTCATTAATAACTCATAATGCATGTCTCAGATTTAGGATGTTAGGTTTTAATTCATCCTACCTTAGTTTTAGGAATTTTTTGGGAAAAAACTAGACTCTCAAAGGTATGCCTGTGAAATTTCCTAAAATGGCAAAATTTGACAATTTTTGAAAATTGCCAAATCTGGAAAAATTAGATTGTCAGCACCTTACGTCATCTAGTTAAACCCCTAAACTTGGTTTAAAATCACTCCCATTACATCCTCCAATCATCCTAATCTGAGCTTCGATCTAATCCTAATCTGAGCTTCAATCCTATCCTAATCTGAGCTTTAATCCAATCCCAATATGAGCTTAACCTAAATCCCAATCTAAGCTTTAGTCCATCTACATCCAAGATATTTTGATATCGAAACAAATCTTAAGATCCATTCTTCCATATTCTTCCAATCCATGCTATTTATCCTTTCATCACCGTTTCTTTCCTTCTAAACGTTTGTTCCCATCTTTTCAATCCCTATCCATCTAATCTAATATCATGAATCCTTATCCTTCACCAATGAAACCAAAAATAGTAGTCAAGGGGAATCTTAATTATGTTGAAGACGATAACGAGAGTCTTGTTGATCAAGAAGTATATGACATAGATCCCCTTGATGCTATCATTTCTAGTAAGCTTTCCCCAACCGTTGTCCAAAATCCAATCACCCCTCGAAGCTATCCCATCACATCTTCACCCACACCTACTAGCAATCCATATGCCTTTGACAAGGGATATCCATTATCTTCCCCACCTGTATCTTCATCGTATCCTTCATCTACATCTTTCTATTATCCAACACCCACATCCTCTTATCCCAATCTACCATCCCAATCTTCTCATCCTAATCTACCATCCCAATACTCCTATTACAATCCCCCATCCATGTCCCCCTATCCTAATCCTCCTTACCAGTTTTCCCATCCTAATCCTACATCCACACCTTCTTATCTTAATCCTACATCCCCATCAACCTATCCTAATCGAACATCCACATATTCCTATCCTAATACACCATCTACGTCAACCTATCCTATACATCCCAATTTTTCTATCCTAATCAATTATACCAATACCTCTACTACAATCCACCACCCACATCTTCTTATCCTATTCCATCACCTACATCCTCTTGTCCCAATTCACCATCCATGTCTTCCTATCCTAATCCACCATCCCAATCTTCCCAACCAAATCCTCCTTCCCAATACCCTTACTATAATCCACGAGCCACATCCTCTTGTTCTAATCCACCATCCATATCCTCCTATGTCACTCCATCTTCCACTCCACCATGTCCTAATCCTCCATCTACTCCCAGTCCTACATCCAATCCCATTCCGCCATCTAATCCTAGTCCACCAATCCCTAATCCTTCGTCCATTCCCACCACCCCAGCTAAGCCTAGAGTATGCATGATTCTCACTCCAAAAGTTCTCCAAGGACTTATGACAAAGAAGACATCCCTAACTCCACATCTTGAAGTCGTCAAACCATGCCATCCCAATCCATCATCCATAGTCACTAGTGATGATACCCTTCTCCATCTCACACCTATCATTACAGTTACCATCCCTAGCACCACCCAAACTGTTAAAACCATCAAACCCACTGAATCCATTAAAACCCAATTTCCTACTCTGAGAGTCATCAAACCCATCAAAGACACCCAAATCCAATCCACTCCTACTCCTAGATCCACCCAATCCATCGAATACATGCAAATTCAATCCACTCCTCCCACTCCTAGGAGCACCGAAATCCATTCCCATGAACCTCATGAATCCTCCATCCTTCCATTCCCCCCACTTGAGGAGTCCCTCCAACACTCCATCATCATGCCACCCATACAAGATGAGTCATGCCAAGAGCTTGATCCAAAGCATACCCACATAGCCTCTTCTACCGATTGAGATCCTGTCATCCCATCTAGTCCATCTCAAGATCATAGTCCCCTATCCATTCCATCCCATGATCCCCTTGGCACTCAAGATCCGATCACTCCATCGCATGATCCCCTATCACCCATAGCCACAACTCTAGATCCTATCATATCACCTAATCCCTCTCTTGATCCCTTACCACTCACTCCTCCTGATCAAGATGCTTCTATCCCGTCATCTCCATCCCATGATCCTCCATCTTTGTCTAACCCCACTATCCCCACACCACTTTTATATTCCCTCAATACTCTCACATTCATCTGTGGTGGTTTCCTTGTAGATGAGGAACCGAGCATATACACCACCCACCCTCCTCCACCTAATAATGGACTCACATCATTCTTCCAAAATAACAAGTATCCTACCATAGATCGAATGTTCAAAAGCATGAACTATCAAGGAAAAGGCTTAGGACTTCATGAGCAAGGTATTTTAGAGCCCATCCATGTCAAATAAAATCTGTGTGCACAAGGTCTTGGATATATCTCTCAAGACTCACAATCCAAAAATGTTGGTACAACCTCCATACATCCTAAGCAAGCCTCCTCCAAAAGAATAATAGGCTCTTCTCGTCACTCCACTAAACCATTTGTTGCCATCCCCCCTCCATTGTATCACCTTAAAACAACCATCCATATTCCTCCTTCATCTTTCGAATCCATTTTGAGTCCTTATGTCCCTCCATCCACCATCTCCCATCCCTCATCTACTTCATCCATTTTGGGTCCTTATGTCCCTCCAACCACCATCACACATCCTCCAAGTACTAAGTCCATTTTGGGCCCTTATACCCCACAATCACCTTCTCCATCCCATCCTATTCATCCTTTTATCCACCAATCACCTATCCATGTCACCCATCATAAACATCCCACTCTCATATTCCCTAATCAGGATCAACAAAGGCACATACATACATATTGTCCATCCACATATCATCCCCAAAATCCTACCTCCATCACTCCATTCATGTTTCCTTCATATCATCCATCTCCTCGCACCCATCCCATTGCTATTAAAAGCACTTTGGATGATAAAGTAAAAATGCATAAATCTAAACATCCACATGAATCTAAATCCCCTCATGTCTCCTTAAAAATAAATGTTGACAAAAAGAAAAATCCAATCCAAAATCATATCCAAAATCCAAATCAAACCTACAGGCCACAAAGGCCCACCAAAGAAAAAATCAAAACCATGTGGATCCCAAAGAAAAAAGATACAATGTCTTCAAATGAAGAATTTGTAACAACATCCAAAGTTTCTAATCCAAAAGCTAATCATACACACCCTCCATCTCCTAAATCTATTTTGGGTCCTTATGTCCCAAAATTCACTATCCCATCTCCTCCATTATCCCCACATCATCCATCCATTAATCCTCCTATCATTTCACATCCACCACCATATGTGCCAATGTTGGTCCTGAAAACATTACCCCATCACACACCTACCCCATAATTCCACCCATACACTTTCCAACATCCCATCCATCATCCTCCATATCTCCCTCATCTAATCCATTTAATCCATTCCCTTGCATAATCCATCCATCTTCATAACCTTGGTTGTACCAACATCCAATAGTCACTTCAAACATGGGCTCTTATTACCGCATAAGGAACTTGATACTTGAGTCCTCGATCCATCTCCTTATCACATGCCTTCTAAATCCACTTATCCACATCCATATCCTTCCTTATCCGTCTCCATCCACATTCTATCCAAAAAATCCAAAAAATCCAAAAAAGCCAAAAAGTCAAAAAAAAAATGTAAAAGAAATAATTTGTCCAATGGTGAAAACTTGGTAAACAAGCGCCTTGGATAAGTACCATGATGAAAACCTATAAAATAGGCATCATGTTTAAATTCCCCATCCATCTCTTTCCACACTTGGGGGCAGCTTCCTACTATGCATCCTCTCCATCCATCTCCTTCATCCCACCTACCTTCCACATCCTACCTATCATATCCCATTTCTCTCTAATCCCTTCATCCTCCTTGTGATCTTAATATAGATAGGGGAAAACATATATACATGCTTTGGACACCTCTTGGCATATATTCCCCTCACCCATACACTATTCTATTCCTTATCCGCATCCATCTACCTTCTTTTTCCACCTGTCATGCTACCATCAGTCTCCCTTCCTTATACAGGCATCCAATCTACATGCATCTCCCTCCCTCATCCACCCATCATATCCTCCTCCATTTATCTCCTTTATCTTCCCATCCACTTGTCCTCCATCCCTCCTGCCTCATCACACATGACATATCTAGAGTGGGGTCATCTACCACCTTTGTGACATAGTCCTTGGAGACATCCTTCATCCATAATATCATCCCCCTCCATCTCCCCATCCTTATCTTCCTATCCATCCAAACAATCCCCTCCATCTCTCCATCCTTATCTGCCTATCCTTCACAATAATCCCTTTCATCCCTCATCCTTATCCCATTATCCATCCATCATAGCATCTCTTCTATCTCCCCATCCTTATCCCTCTATCCATCCATCAATTAAATCCCTCCCATCTTCCAAATCCTTACCTTTCCATCTATCCATCTAGTAACCTTTTCCTCATCCAAATCCTTATCGCTCTATCCATCCATCATGGCAATCCCTTCCATCTCTCCATCCTTATCTTCCTATCCATCCAAACAATCCCTTCCATCTCCTCATTCTTATCTTCCTTCCATCCAAACAATCCCTTCCATTTCCCCATCCTTATCCCTCTATCCATTCATCATCGCAATCCCTTCCATCTTCCAAATCCTTACCTTTCCATCTATCCATCCAGTAACCTTTTCCCCATCCAAATCGATATCCCTTTATCCATCCATCCTAGCATCTTTCCATCTCCTTATCTTTATCTATCCATCCCTTCATCTTTATCCTCATCCCATCTCATAATCCCTTGTCATTGGTATCTATCTATAGGATTCCCCCCATGCATTCCAATTCCTTCTATCTCATTGTCATCACTCCCACTTCTTTCACACATCTTTCCAATCTCCTATCACTTCGCATCACTCATCTTTGCATCATATCATCATCTTAATTCACCTTTTGATGATTGAGATAACAATCCCATCCCTGAGCTTTGTGCAATCGCCATCATCCTATCTTATCCACCAGGTCTATTTTGTCTCAACATATTGGTTCCATATTTTTATCCACTTATCATGGTCATCTCATCATCCTTTATCCATGGGCAGTCGTCGGTCTTTTGTCGAACTACATTGCCCCTGCGCTTTCACGTAGGCAAGGTTGATCATTTGATCCGCCCCGAGGTGTTTGTTCGTCCGGTCTTTTTCATCCATATTCGTCTCCATTGTCCTCTTTCCAATTTTATCCATGGTCTTTTATCGAACTACGAGGGATTTGCGCTTGCACGTAGGCAAGGCTAATCTTCGGCCCCCGAGCCCCTAGGTCTTTAGGGTGTGTCAATTTTGTGTCTTATGTCTTATGTCTTATGTCTTGTGTTGTGTAATCAAGAATGCCCCTATCTAGTTGGTTCTTCATAAATGAGATCCACTTGTATCATGAGATTCAATCGGTTTTGGAGTCTTCTACATCATATTGATCTTTTAGTTTAGTATTCATCTTTGGTCTTAACAGGATGCATCCTTCCTAACAGACCTCATCAATCCCATCCACCCTCTTGATCCTATGGCAAACGACATTTGAAATTGATTGTGATCTTTTGATACTTTTGGATTTTGTTTATCATTTGAGCTCCCCATCATACCTTGTCATGGTCACCTTGATCTATCATATCATGGTGTGCTTTGACTAGTAAGCATAGGGTCATATCTTGATCTTTCTTTTTTTGTTGTTTGTTTGGTTGTCCCACATAGTACCCACCAAGATCCTTGCAGTCTTGTGTTACACTGGGGCATCCTTTTGTGTTTGTGGTTATCCCAATGCCTGGCCCAGACAAGGTCTTCACGACTTTGGGGTGTTGGTATAGCCTTCTTGTTTGTTGTGTTTGTTTTATGCATTAGACACTAATCCGACTTGGTTTCACATACCCTGGCACCTGGTGTCTTATGCTATAGCAAAAATCAGTGCTTCAAAAATAAAAAATTGCATTAGGATGGCATTTCATGATCAATTATGTTGCATTTCATGATCTTTTCCTCCATCGTTTTCATTCTTTTCATCCATCACACATCTCAATCCAATCCTCATCCATTCAATCTAGCACAAATCATCTAATCACATCCTTGGTCTTGTTCCCAGCCTTGCTACAAGCCTTGATCCAATCATCATCATCATCGTCATCATAATCGGGATGTATCCTTCCCTATCCTTTGGTGTTGTTTTGGGTTGTATCCTTCCCTCATCAACAACACTTTCATCATCACTTTCATCATCATCATCAAGATGTATCCTTCCCTATCCTTTTGTGTTATCTTGGGATATATCATTCCATCCTCAACAACACTCCATCCATCATCAATCCATTGTGGCTTGTAGCTTGACTGGGGCAACATCACCTTTGTCCTTAAATCCATTTATGCTTCCAAATCTCCTATCGCTTATCATCCTCTCTTATCCATCACTTTGCATCATCTTCCTCATATACCCTTTCATCATCTCATCCATTTCGAGAGCAAACCCGTGTTCTCTTGAACCTGTATGTCCTCTCGAGGGGGCATCCTCAATCCCTAATCTTCATCTTCACTCCCATCATCCTTCTTCCTAGTCACTCCTTTGATGACTGGGGCATCTTTCCCAATCTAATCATCTTCTTCCTAGTGCTATCTTTTAATCTTATTTGAAATGATGCTACTTTGTAGCACAATCTCAAAGAGGGGAAAAATATGGACATCCAAATTTGACCACTCCCGTATGGCCAAATTTGCAACCTTTATTTGTCTATTCCCCATCAATATTGATTAAATGATTTATTTAATTAATATTTCCCCTTTTCCTAAGGTTTCCAAATTATTTAATTTAATAATTGAATACTTTACTTTTCATCCCTTCCTCTCTAAATTAAATAAATATATCAATTTATTTAATTTAGTCATTTAACCTTTTTCAATTTAAATCATTTTTAAATTCCCTCTTTTCTCTCTCCTTGTCACATCCTCCATAATCCTCTTCTATTCTAGATTAGCTTAATTAATCCATGATTAGGATGTGCACACCTTTAATCAGGATTAATGTCACATCCTCCATATTTTCCCACTTGCCTCTAATCCTTCATTAGTCTTCTTAATCACCTGTTTGCACAACCTTAATCTAATCCTCTTGCCATCTTTAGTATGTCCTCCAAGTCAACCTTTCATAAGTACTTTCTTTATTTGACCTTGACCTCTTCCCCATGTGAATTAAAAATTCACATTTATTCATCCAATGCTCCCTCTTCCCCATGAAGGTTGTTGGGAAATTCTAAATCTTCTCATAGGTCACATCAGTCACATGGGACAAGGACTTCCTTTATGAGGACCTTGTCTTATCCTCAAGGTACTCCCCAATTATGTGAATTTAAAATTCACATTTATTCTCCCAACCACTTCTCCCTTCCAATCATGTGAATTTAAAATTCACATTTATTCCCCCAACAACTTCTTTCTCCCCCATGTTGATTAATGAGGATTTTCTAAAATTCCTCACTTGTCACCATCCTTCCCACATGGGGACAAGAACTTCTTTTTTGAAGAAATATTCCCCTAATCCCAAGGTACTTGCTAGTACCTCCACCTCACATGTCCTTTTGACACCTCCTTTTCAACATGGCAAGATGTGAGGGCTTGTGAGTCCTCAACTCACCACAACCCTTCATCTTTCCCATGTTGGCAAAATCCTAGCCATTGAATTCTCTAAAGATTCTTCCCTTAAAATGGAAGATTTTCTCTCATTCATTCACTCATATCGCATTCAATCAATTCAACACTCTCAAGCTCAAACACTTGTATACTTGCATTCAACCTCCATTGTTGCATTTTGAAGCTTCCATTGCATGCACTTTCACTTGCTTATCCAAATACCCACATCTCTCATTTCATTCATCATCCAACCTAGATCATTTTGCATATCATTTCATCATATTTTCCATCAAGGAGCACACATCAAATCTTCATCAAAGCGCCAACCAAGAAGATCAACTTAGAAAAGGTATATTTGTTGTTCCATCTTTATTTGTTTAAGTTCAACTTAGGCTAATCTTGAGGTGGTGTTGTATGTGTTTCACCTTTGCATTTCTATTGTTTTACATCCTTTAGGTTTAGAAATCACGCTCCACACACAACCTATCAATCAATCTAATCGGCTCAAATGATATTTCTATCAAATCTCATAGAGTGTCTATCATTGACTCTCATCCATCATGAGGTCAATTATCATCTATCATATCATTGACTCTCATCCATCATGAGGTCAATCATCATCTATCATATCAAACATCATCAAAACAACGGTGACACGATCATCAAACATCAAAAGCAAGGAGAAAAAACAACATTTCATCAATTCTGGTGTCAATGCGTAGAAACAGTGCATCTATGCGCTAATATCCTAAATACGCTACAAAATTCAATCAATGTGCCAAAATAGAGCATAAATGCACTGAAACAATGGATGCACTAAAAAATTCCATCGATGTGCCATTATGTGACATAAATGCGCTAAAACATTCTACCTATACGCTATATCAGGTCCTAAATGCGCTAAAACACAATCATAGATTTTGAAAACATGAAAATGGGCGAAAAAAAAATCAAATTTCAAAAGGCGATTTCTTAAGGTACGTACCAGAGGTCCATACGCAGTCGGGTGGTTGTGTCGTTGAACTCGCTCGAATTGATGGATGTGGTATGGGATCACCATTTTGCTAAATTGCTCAATCAGCTCAAACAATCAAATTGCAAATGAATTCAAATGAACTCCCTTTTTACCTTTTTTATCTTTTAAAGGGGTAAATGGAGGGTATTTAAGTGGGATTATTTTTATTTTTCTAAAAGGGCATCAATTTATCCATTGGCAAGGTCAGTATTCTTTATCGGGAGATAAATCATCACAAAATCCTAAAAATTTGAAAATCCTCAGAAAATCATAAAAACATCATAAAAATTCAAAAAATAGTAAATATTTAAAAAATTTCTCAATTTATCTTCTGAGGGGGCATACACGCATCATCACTCAAAAATTAGCATCTAGGGCATATTGAAAATTTTTATCAACACTATTAGAAAAAATTTCTTTGAAGCAATGTGTTGCAAACACATCACTTCAAAGAGGGGAAAAATGTATACACTCAGATTTGGTCTGGAGGATTAATTAAATACAAGTTATTTAATTAATAATCTTTAATTCTTCTACTTATAAATAAATTCAAAAAATTATTTATATAGTTCATTTTCTCTAATTCTTCCTATCCTAAATCATTTTCTTCTTATCTTAATTAAATGAACAAATTTAATTAGTTTGTTTTATTTAATTAACCTCCTCTCATTAAATTTGAATTTTAAATTTGAATTTTAAATTCGAATTTAAGCATATTTCTACTAACTTCTTCCCACCCTTCACCTCATCATGTGTCTCAAGAAATTAAATAATTCTAATATTTAATTTGGCATTTATCCTAAACAAATTCTAACCAATTTGGGACACTTGGCCTTCATCTCTATTTTATTCCTCTTCACACTTGGTAGTTTTTTCTTCTAAAGGGAACACACTCCCCTTTTCTCTCTAACCTCTTCATCTTCAACCGTTCATTCTCCATATCGAATCTAGACCATTGATTTCTACCACCTAGGCTCATGCCTTGGGAAAATCTATAAATAGACCTTCATTTACAGCAAAAAGAGAGAGAGTTGAGCATTTGTAGCAGTTGTACTATGCATAATTTTCATTAGCATTGTCATTTTAGTGAGCATTTTAGTATTAGCATTTTAACATCAAGTAGTTTAATCATGGCATTTTCATTAGCAGCATCTTAATTACAGTAGTTTCATCATATCATTTCCATTAGCAGCATCATAACAACATTGTTATCTTTGCATATCATCTACAACTAGTTTATCAATCATGTAGGAAATATCTCTTGCATTTCCAAGATCACTCATTCTTCAGGTTGTCATTTGGAAAGTCGTGCACAAACAATTTGAGAGAAAAATGACTTAAAGAATCCTTGGAGATGGAGGACAATGAGACGCCATTGGGGAATTGTTTGTTTCAATTTGATTGTTATTTGAATTCCTTGATATAATGTTTCATTGGTGTGTTGTATAGGTTTTATTTGCTTATTCACATTATTTATACACACACATATATTCTGGTATAGATTTTGTTTTGTAAGTATATATATATGCATTGCATTTCTTGCATGTATAATAGGAAAGACTATATATAAACGTTGAATGCATCTAATTTTACATAGATCGATATTTGCACATAGGAAAATTAAAATCAAACACACTAAAAGAAGGCTTGCTCTCCACCCTACCATATTGCATCATGAAGCCTTGAGGGCTCTCAACAAACCCCCGAGCAAGAACATAAATTCTCTAGCACTATAATCAATGTTTAATATTACACTTAATATACAACCTATCATACATATAAATGTTGTTTGCATCTAATCTCACAAACATACACATCTACACATAGGAAATATAAAATGAAACATAACAAAAGAAGGTCTGCTCTCCACCCTACCATATTGGGTCATGAAGCCTCATGGGCTCTCACCAAACCCTCGAGCAAGAACATGCATTGTCCACCACTTTGATCAATGGTGAAACCAATGTTTCTTATTACACTTAATATATAGCCTATCATTCTAACAACTCCTTTTGAGGCTCAAAGAAATAATAACTAAAAAGGTGTATCTAACTTTAGATACCTATATACCGGTGTAGATTTTGTTTTGCGAGCACATATATAGGCATTGCATGCATTGGATGCATTTGTAGGGATTTGTTGCTCGAATATATATACACACAAAAAGTATGTTTGGAAATTTATGTATGTGGAATTACATGTAGACAATAGGTATATTGTCTACCACTATAATAAATACAAAGATCAATGTTTAATATTACACTTAATATATAGCCTATCATACATATGAATGTAATTTGCATCTAATCTCACAAACATACATAACTGCACATAGGAAAAATAAAATGAAACACACCAAAAGAAGGCTTGCTCTCCACCCTATCATATTGGGTCATGGAGCCACATGGTCTCTCATCAAACCCCTAAGCAAGAACATACATTGTCGACCACTATGATCAATGGTGAAAATAATGTTCCTTATTACACCTAATATAGAGCCTATCATTCTAACAATTCCTTTTTGAGGCTCAAAGAAATAATAACTAAAAATGTGCATCTAACTTCAGATATCTATATATCAGTATAGATTTTTTTTTTCAAGTACATATATAGGAATTGCATGAATTGGATGCATATGTAGGAAATTGTTCACCAAACATGCGCACATATAACAAGCAATAACCAAAAAGCAAAAAAATGTAGATATGTACAACATGAAAACCAAGCCAACCATAACATTGAAAATAGTTTTGTTGAACGGAGCAACATACACCATTTTCATGTGCTTGCAGGGATAAACAATGTGATGCAACCAACAAATTGTTTGTCCTCTCACAATCACATGACAACGGTGTGTGGTTGTCCTCCATAATCACATAAACCACAATCTGCAATGGTTATAAAAGGGGAAATCATATATGGCAATTTCTTTTGTGGGAAAGGAATATGTTTTCTCAAGTTTTAAATGGTCAAGGAAGAGATATATATAAAGATGATGGAGGGTAACCACATTAATGTCTTTTAATTACATTCATACTTATTGCTATTATTTTTTGCAGTAGGAATATGTTGCTTGGATATATATACACACAAAAAATATGTGTAGAAATGTATGTATATGGAATTAGATGTAGAAAATATACATATATAGATGGATGCAAACTCATATATATATGTACGTATCTGCACACACGGAAAATGAAATGAAGCACAACAAAAGAAGGCCTACTCTCCACCCTACCATATTGGGTCATGGAGCTTCATAGGCTCTCAGCAAGAACATGCATTATCTATCACTATGTTCAATGGTTAGATCAATGTTTCATATTATAGTTAATATATAGCCTATCATTCTAAGAATTCCTTTTTGACGCTCAAAGAAATAATAACTAAAAAGGTGCATATATATCAATATAGATTTTGTTTTGCAACTGCATATATCTGCATTGCATGCTTTGGATGCATATGTAGATATCTATTGCTTGGATATATAAACACACAAAAAGTATGTGTAGAAATGTATGTATGTGGGATTAGATGTAGACAATAGACATATATAGATAGATGCAAACTTATATATATGTACATATCTGCACAGGGAAAATAAAATGAAACACAACAAAAGAAGGCTTGCTCTCCATCCTACCATATTGGGTCATGGAGCCTCATAGGCTCTCACCAAACCCCCAAACAAAAACATAAATTATGCACCACTGTGATCAATGGTGAGATCAATGTTTCATATTACACTTAATATACATCCTATCATTCTGAAAATTAGCCAAGCAAGGACGAGCTACTGTGGTTCTTTGTTGCAAGTATTTGGCCCGACAATTTTCACAGATGTGGTCTCTATGCTATGCATAATAGAGTTGGGTTCTTTGGAATTTTTCTGGCTTTTTCTTTTCCACACTTGATGTAGGACTGGAACTTGAACACATTTGAACAGCCTAGAACCATAATATGAGGAAGACAATAAAGTGCTTGCAAACACCAACTTAAAGAGCAACAGTGCAACTAAAGAGATTAAGCCAAGTCAAAAAGTCACAATTTTTTAGTAGCATGATGGATGAGAAGAACCAAGAGGACAAGTTCTAAACACATGTGCATATGGGCATGAAAGATAGGAAGCAAGGAAAGTAGAACTTTCAAAGATGTATATGTGTGTGTGTGTGTGTCAACAAGTTTAAATGTAGATATATATGAATGTTGTCTGTAACTAATTTCACATACATACATGTCCACATATAAAAAAAAATTGTTAAAGACTATAAAATAGAGCTTGCCTCAAAAAGTGCATCTAGCTTCAAATACATATATATCAGTATAGATTTTGTTTTGTAAGTATATATATATATGTGTGTGTGTGTGTGTGTGTGTGTGTGTTGCATTCCTTGCATGCATAATAGGCAGTACTCTATATGAATGTTGGCTGCATCTAATTTCACATATGTTTTGGATGTTTTCTTTCTTTCTTTTTTTACAAAAACAACTTGAAAATCCTAGGCCTAAGACAATTACTTCACACAAGAACATGTACAACATGTTTCAGTTAACAACAACAATTTGAATAAATTTACAATGCTACTCTAGAATAGGAAAACTGCAACTGTCAATTGAAACATATATACCCATTCTTCTATCAAATGTTTCAGCAATTTTTGGATGAATGGACACAAGGCCAAGCCGTGCCAAGTAGCAATTATTTTTTGTGGGAAAGGAATGTACATTTGGACTATATATGAATGTTGGTTGCATCTAATTTCACATAGAAACATATTTGCACATAGGGAAAATAAAATCAAACACAACAAAAGAAGGTTTGCTCTCCACCCCACCATATTGCGCCATGGAGTCTCAAAGGTATTAGGAAACCCCCGAGAAAGAACATACATTGTCGACTACTGTAATCAATGTCGAGATCAATGTTTAATATTACACTTAATATACATCATATCATATGTATGAATATTGTGTGCATCCAATTTCACAAACATACATATCTGCACATAGGAAATATAAAATGAAACACAACAAAAGAAGGCATGCTCTCCACCCTACCATATTGGGTCATGGAGCCTCATAGGCTCTCACCAAACCCTCGAGCAAGAACATACATTATCCACCACTATGATCAATGGTGAGGTCAATGTTTTATATTACACTTAATATATAGCCTATCATTCTAAGAATTCCTTAGGAAATATAAAATGAAACACAACAAAAGAAGGCCTACTCTCCACCCTACCATATTGGGTCATGGAGCCTCATAGGCTCTCGCCAAACCCCCCAAGAAAGAACATACATTATCTACCACAATGTTCAATGGTTAGATCAATGTTTCATATTACACTTAATATACAGCCTATCATTCTAAGAATTCCTTTTTTAGGCTAGAAGAAGTAATAACCAAAAAGGTGCATCTAACTTCAAATACATATATATCGGTTTGGATGCATATGTATAAATTTGTTGCTTGCATACATATAGACACAAAAAGTATGTGTAGAAATGTATGTATGTGGAATTAGATGTAGACAATATACATATATAGATAGATCCAAACTTATATATATATATATATGTGCATATCTGCACATAGGGAAAATAAAATGAAACACAACAAAAGAAGGCCTGGTCTCCACCCTACCATATTGGGTCATGGAGCCTCATAGGCTCTCACCAAACCCCCAAGAAAAAAAATACATTATCCACCACTATGATCAATGGTGAGATCAATGTTTCATATTACACTTAATATACAACCTATCATTCTAACAATTAGCCAAGCAAGGATGAAGTACAATGGTTCTTTGTTGCAAGTATTTGGCCTCTCATTTTAAGAACATCTTCCAGCAAGTGGCTCCCAATCAGATAAGTGGATTAAATTGGTAATCCAAAAAGAATAAATATATGAAGGAACTTATATATGAATGTTGTATGTATCTAATATCACATACATGCATATTTGCACATAGGGAAAATAATATGAAAGTCATTGTGGTGGCTCAGAGCTCTCATAGCAAGTAAAGCTAGAGAATGACACCCAACAATGTCTTATCAAAAATTGCACAAATTGTTTTATTGCTTCGCTATGTTTTCTCAAGTTTTAAATGGCAGGTGTTATTACAACCATCACCACTATATGGAAACCATACATCAATTAATATTCAAGTGCCAAGCCCTGCCAACTGGCATTCAATTTCGTTGGCCTTCTCTATCGACGTGTCAAACGCATTTATTTTTTCATTTAAATTCGCCACCTTTTTCCTAACCGGGGCCACATGCCAATAGTTTTAAAAACTGGGAAGGCTGACAGAATTTGCAGCCAAAGTGTTCCCACACAGGATCAAGAGAAATCCCTCTTTTGTTGTCTTTCATTTTATTTTTTCTACGTACAAATATCTATGTATGTGAAATTAGATGCAAAAAAAAATCATATATACAAGACAATATTCATATCCAGCATGCAACCCATTTAGTTTTTTTTTGCATGGGTTTATTACTGTGAATTCTTCTGCTTTGTGGTTTTTTTCCTTTTTGACAGACAATATTCATATCCAGCATGCAACCCATTTTGTTTTTTTTTTTGCATGGGTTTGTTACTGTGAATTCTTCTATTTTGTGGGCTTTTTGGTCTAGGTCACTATTGAAACCAATATTGTTTCATTTAGGGTTTCCATGTTGTGGCGATGGTTGCAACGCAATAAAATAGTTTATGTTATTTTCCATAACGCATTGTTTGGTTGGTTGTTTTGCAAGAACATAAACTATTTTTGAAATCCTTTACAAAGAGTTTTCCAAATGTGTTCAATGGTTAGATGAATGTTTCATATTACACTTAATATACAACCTACCATTCTAAGAATTCCTTTTTGAGGCTCAAAGAAGTAATAACCAAAAAGGTACATCTAACCTCAAATACATATATAGCAGTCTATATGTATATTTTCTACATCTAATTCCACATACATACATTTCTACACATACTTTTTGTGTGTATATATATCCAAGCAACAGATTCCTACATATGCATCCAACGCATGCAATGCATATATATGCTTCCAAAAGAATAAGCATAGGAAGGAGTTGATACCCATGCATTTTTTATTGTTGTTCAATAGCTTCAAAAATATTATTTCATTTATGATTTCATGTAGTGGTGATGGTTGCAAAGAAATAAAACAGTCTACATATATGATTACAAAGAAAAATCTATATAGATATATATGCATCTAAAGTTATATGTAGACAACACACATATATATCCATAGGTGGACTTGTTAATATAGAAATCACCATGAAAGCAGAGGAAATAATCATCACCTGGCATAGCCTGCCACGACAACATTGTTTCATGTATGGTTTCCATATTGCACCAACAGTCGCAATAATATTTATCATTCTAAACTTACCAAAGAAATTGAATAGTTTATGTTATTTTCAATAAGACATTGTTGAGTATTGTTCTATAGCTTGAGCTACTATCAACACTATGAGCCACCACTGTGACAAGAGTTTTTGCAAACAACATACATAGATATCCACACCTAAACTTCAATACATGTTTGAAGATATATAGATAAGTTTAAATGTAGATATATATGTATGTTTCCTGAGCACAGGAAATAAACATCACTTGACACAGCTTGGCATGACAACATTGTTTCATGTATGGGTTCCATATACTAGTGATGGTTGCAATAATATCTAGCATTTAAAACTTACCAACGTAATTGAGCAGATTATGTTATTTTCAATAAGGCATTCTTTACTGTTGGTTTGTAGCTTCAGCTACACAACATAGATAGATATCCACACCTATACTTGTCAATACATGTGAGAACATATATATGTAAGTCAAAATGTAGTTACATGTATCAACAAGTATAAATGTAGATATGTATGTATGTTGTGTGGATCTTAGTTTAGATACATATATATGTGCACTTTTTTTTTTGGTGTATGTCTATATCAATGCAATAGATGTTGGAAACACAAGGGCAAACAACTGAGAGGGGGGGTGAATCAGTTGTCACATAAATTAAACTTATTAAACTTATTCTCAGATCTAATAAATAAACATGAAAGAATAAACCATCACCACATCATAAACGCACATAACACCAAGATTTTTTACATGGAAACCCTGTTAGGGAAAAAACCACAGTGGAGGTTAGTCCACAAGATTATACTCTGTTAAAAGTATAAAGGAATTATAAATGGGGAATGGACATGCATTCAAGCACACTACCTAGAGCTCACTACTCGAATACAAAAAGGATTACTACCCAAAGGAATACATAGTCTCTTACAGAAACATTCGGATTACATCAAGAAGATTTTGAACTGAGAAAATAGCATCTGCTAATTCCTGATTACAATTTCGGCTAAGCACGGTCTACTCACTCTTCTTCACACTTTACTTCTTCCTTCGAAAGATTAGAACATTATTCGCACATAGAACTTGCACACTACTACATCACATTCCTTCAAATGGTATAAACAATCGCTCATATATATCCGCAACTAAGGATAACATCATCTACATGTCAACTTCAACAAAATATAAAATGAGTACAAACTGTCGGCCCAAATCAATAAACAATTATCAATGTGCACCAACCAAAGTCATCCAAAACATAGTAAGGACCCAAAATAACATCCTCAAACACAAAACACCTTAAACAATTAAGCCTTGAAGATCCACAACATGTTGCAATCACCCTATCGGCCATGATCATGAAAAACATGAACACATAAAAGAAAATCACCAATCACGAGCACAACGATCAATGTGGATCAACAACACAAATAGAGCACGATCTAGAAACATCCAAAAGCATCATGAATTACTATAGAAGAATCTACAACAACTCAAATTACTAGAATCACATTATCTTCTTTCAGGAACACCAACTGAAGCAACAAAACGACTGTCAGAACACAGATACTCATAACTTGATCAAATCTTCATGCAGATCTCTAAAAATTTATGTGGATAAAATGTATATACTCAACAACAAACTCTTTAATCCACAACCTCTTATCATCAATATATTGAGCTAGCCAACAGCATGATGGCTATACTGAACTTCACTACATCACTGACAACCTACAACTTATTTTATTACAATTTTCTCAACTCCTCGACATATACAGCCTTAAAGACATTAATGCCAATAGTGTTGACATCAATGAAAATCACATATCAGCAATATCCAAAAATCTCCCCCTTTGGCATTAATGGCAACACATGATGTGAAAAACACCATCAACACAACTTTCTCTTAGCACTTTCTCCCCCTTATATTTTGACTCTTTTCTCCTTAATTCTTTCATAGTTTTTCACATGACTCTTCTCCCCCTTTGACATCAATGACAAAGATACGCATTATCTTTCTCCACACAAGCTCTGAACCACATTTTTGAACATCTGACTACTCCCCCTGAGTAGCAACCACCACAACATCAATCCATATCATAAGATATGACTATGAAATGTACAGACTAATGCAAGTCAATGCATCTTAGTTCTGATTAGGAGGGGTAATCACCCCTAGCTTCCCTCTGAGATACTCAAAAGTATCCTTAGGAAAGGGCTTGGTAAAGATATCTGCAATTTGTTCCTTAGTGGGAACATACTCCAATCTGACTTCCTTTTCACTCACCTTCTCTCTCAAAAAGTAAAATTTGATAGATATATGCTTAGTTTTTGAATGCAGCACCGGATTCTTAGAAATGTTAATTGCACTTGAATTATCACATAATATAGCAATAGGTTCATCATACACAACTTTGATATCTTTCAACATCTGCTTCATCCACAATACTTGATTACAATTGTTAGCAGTAGCAATGTATTTTTCCTCTGCAGTAGATAAAGAAATGGCATTCTGCTTCTTACTTAACCATGAAATCAACTTCTTTCCCAAGAAAAATGCACCACCACTAGTACTCTTTTTTTCATTCACATCTCCTACCTAATCAGCATCAGTAAAATCACTCAAGGTGAGGTCATCTTCTTTAGGATACCATAGGCCAAAATCAACTGTCCCCTTCAAGTACTTGAAAATCCTCTTTACAACTATCACATGAGATTCTTTAGGATCAGCTTGAAATCTTGCAACAATGCATATGACATTCATGATATCAGGTCTAGTTTGAGTCAAATAAAGAAATCCACCAATCATGGATTTGTATCTAGTCTGATTTGTTTTAGGAGAATCATCATTTTTTTTCAACTTACATCCGGTCACCATGGGTGTACCAACTGGCTTTGAATCTTCCATACCAAACTTCTTTACAATTATTTCACATACTTGGACTGAGATATAAAGATCCCTTTATCTAGCTAAGTAATTTGCAATCCCAAAAATAATTTCATTTCTCCAATCATAGACATCTCAAACTCACTCTGTATCTCATCAGCAAACTTCATGCACAAACTATCATCTCCTCCAAAAATGATATCATCAACAAAGACTTCAACAATCAAATCTTTATCATGATCAATCTTGATATACAAATTACTATCAGTAGTACCTTTATTAAATCCAAGCTTCAACAAATACTTGTCCAATCTGGCATATCATGCTCTTGGGGCTTGCTTGAGTCCATACAATGCTTTCTTCAACCAGAAAACCATATCTCCCTGATCAGTCAATTGAAAACCATCAGGTTGCTCAATATACACTTCTTCTTCTAGTTCGCAATTTAGAAATGTTGACTTGACATCCATCTGATAAACCTTGAAGTTTTTGGAAGCAGCATAAGAAATAAATAGTCTCACAGCTTCCTAGCAACAGGAGCAAAATTTTCTTCAAAGTCAATTCCTTCCATTTGAGAATATCCTTTACACACTAGTCTTTCTTTCTTTCTAACAACTTCACCTTGCTCATTCAGTTTGTTCTCAAAGACCCATTTAGTTCCAATTACATTTTTGTCCTTAGGTCTAGGAATAAGAATCCATGTATCATTCTTCTCAATTTGTAGTAGTTCTTCTTTCATTGCTTCCACCCAATGTTCATCTTTCCATGCTTCATTGACACTATTAGGCTCATTCTTCGAGATCAAACAATATTCTTCTGCAATTCTTCTTCTAGTTTGAACTCCTTTGTTCTTATCACCAATAATCTGATCTTCTAAATGATTTAGTCTTACATACCTTGGAGTTTTAGGGTGTTCTTGAACTTCAGGCTCTTTTGATGCACTTTCACTAGTTCATTCCTCTTGATTTTCCTAATTCACCGAAATGATCTAAACTTGATTTGAAGTCTAAACTTTCTTTCCTTTATCTGAACTATCATTCTGATCATCTAAATCATATCCACAGGTTTTGGATGGTCTAACTATGTCTTCATCAACCTTGACATTAGCACTCTCAATTACTTTCCTCAATCTCTTATTGTAGCACCGGTAGGCTTTACTTTTAGTAGAATAACCAAGAAAGATTACTTCATCACTTCTAGCATCAAACTTTCCTATATCTTCATCTCTTTCGATATAACATGTACTCCCAAATATTTTGAAGTATCTAATAGTAGGCTTATGACCATACCATAGCTCATAAGGAGTCTTACCAGTATCACCTTTGATTTGTACCCAGTTGAGAGTGTAAATGGCAGTACTCACAGCTTCTCTCCAGTAGATATGTGGAACATTTCCTTCTAGCATCATAGTCCTAGTAGCTTCTTGAATTGTCATGTTCTTCCTTTCCACAACTCCATTTTGTTGAGGGGTCCGTGGGGCAGATAATTATCTTTTTATTCCATGCTCTTCACAAAAATAATTAAACTCATGGGAAGTGAATTTTCCACCTCTATCTGATCTTAGACATTTAATCTTCAGACCTATCTTTGTCTCAACCATAGCCTTAAAAATATTGAATTTCTCTAGAGCTTCATTATTTTCCCTTAAGAAAGTAACCCACATCATTCTAGAATAATCATCAATAAGTAACATGAAATACCTATATCCTTGTAAACTTCTGACTCTAGAAGCACCACACAAGTCAATATGCACAAGCTCCAACACTTCATTTGAACAAAAAATTTTTCCCCAAAATGAAACTCTAGTTTGCTTCCCTAACTAGCATTCCTTGCATATAGTATTAGTAGGTTTTATCAACTTAAGAAGATCTCTCATAGCCTGATTAGAATTATCTTGATAATATTATCAAAGTTTACATGACACATTCTCCTATGCGACAACTAGCTTTCATCAACTTGAGCAATCAGACAACTTTTACCAGCAGCATTCAAGTGAAAGATATTACCTTTTGTTTTTGTACCAAATGCAATCACATTTTTGGAACTCCTCAATATTCTACACTTTCCATTCTTGAATTGAAGATTGTATCCCTTGTCAACCATATGTCCAACACTTAAGAGATTATGCTTCAAACCTTCCACATATAGAACATCATCAGTATTATGCTTACCATCAAGAGAAATGGATCCTCTGCCACATATTACACCAGCTTTTTCATCACCAAATCTTACAACACCACCATCATACTTTTCCAAGCTCACAAATTTACTTTTATCACCTGTCATGTGATGAGAGCATCCACTGTCAATCACCCATTCATCTTTGTCTTCAACTCGGGCAACTAGGGATTTCTCCACATTTGTGCACTTAGCAGATTCAGTAGGTACAAGATCATTTTCCTTGATAGCAATAAATACCCATTTGTCTTCACTTACATTCCCTTTATCAGATTCATCATCTATCACACCATCATTAGCAGCAAAATAACACTTTCTTTGGAATCTAGGCTTGTTAGATCTTGGCTTAGGAACTCTTTCCGGACACCTCGAGGCAAAATGACCTATCTTATTGCAAGAAAAACATTTAATAAGCAATTTCCCTTTATACTTACCTTCTCTTATGGCTTCCCTCTTGAAAATAAGTGCTTCAAGCTTATCTAGTTTTCTCTCTTCTTCTTCAATCTCTCTCATTTCCTCCTCATACTTGAACACCTTTCTAGAAGAACTTTCACCCGGATCATATCTATGCTTATCTTTTCCAGAGATATTAGCTTTGAATGCATATTGTCTTAGGAAGAGAATCACCAAACTCACTTAACTCAAAAGCAGTAAGCTTACCGATCAACATGTCTCTGGTTACATTTGTCACAGTCTGGATCTCCTCAATAGCAATAGCTTTGGCTTTGTTTGTAGCAGGCAAGGATCTGAGCACTTTAGCAACAATCTCTTATTCTTCCAATGTTCCACCATCACATCTGATACTACACACAAGTTCATTCACTCTCTACATAAAAGAAGTGATGTTCTCATCTTCACCCATTCTCAACATTTCATATTTCCCTTTTAGGATTTTCAACTTAGCAATCTTCACATGGGCATCACCTTCATACAAAGTTTCCAACTTTTTTCGGATCTCATAAGCAGTCTTCAACTCCATTACATTTTTCATTTTAGAATCAGTCAAAGCACTCAGCAATGCTTCCTTAGCCCTGATATTGTACTCAGCTTCTTTAATCTCATATGCATTAGAAGGACCATTCTGTGGAATGATATATACCTATTCTTTGTAATTTTCTAGTAAGGTTCACCAATGCATCTCAGATGACACTCCATTTGAGTCTTCCACAAAGAATAATTAGTTCCATCAAATCTTGGACTATCCTTCTTCTATGTCGTCATCCCGGATCACCTCAAGCTATTAAGCTTCTTCAGAGGAATCTACTTTGATACCAATTGTTGGAAATACAAGGGCAGACAACTGAGAGGGGGGAGGGTGAATCAGTTGTCATAGAAATTAAACTTGTTAAACTTATTCTCAGATCTGATAAATAAACATGAAAGCATAAACCATCACCACATCAGAAACACACATAACACCAAGATTTTTTACATGGAAACCCTGTTAGGGGAAAAACCACGGTGGAGGTTAGTCCACAAGATTATACTCTGTTAAAAGTATAAAGGAATTATAAATGGGGAATGCACATGCATTTAGGCACACTACCTAGAGCTCACTACTTGAATACAAAAAGGCTTACTGCCTAAAGGAAGACACATTGTCTTACAAAAGCATTCAGATTACATCCAGAAGATTTTGAACTGAGAAAATAGCATCTGCTAATGCCTGATTACAGTTTTGGTTAAGCACGGTCTGCTCACTCATCTTCACACTTTACTTCTACCTTTGAAAGATTAGAACATTATTTACACATAGAACTCGCACACTACTACATCACATACCTTCAAATGGTATAAACAATTTCTCATATATATCCGCAACTAAGGATAACATCATCTACATGTCGGATTCAACAAAATATAAAATGAGTACAAACTATCGGCCCAAATCAATAAAAAATTATCAATGCGCACCAACCAATGTCAGCCAAAACATAGTAAGGACCTAAAATAACATCCTCGAACACAAAACACCTTAAACAATTATGCCTCGAAGATCCACAACATGCTACAATCACCCTGTCGGCCATGATCATGAAAAACATGAACACATAGAAGAAAATCACCAATCGCGAGCACAACAATCAATGAGGATCAAAAACACAGATAGAGCACGATCTAGAAACATCCACAAGCATCATGAATCACTACAGAAGCATCCGCAACAACTCAAATTACTAGAATCACATTATCTTCTTTCAGGAACACCAACTGAAGCAACAGAACGACTGTCAAAACACAGATACTCATAACTTGATCAAATCTTCATGCGGATCTCTGAAACTTTACATGGATAAACTAGATATACTCGACAACAAACCCTTTAATCCACAACCTCTTATCATCAATATACTGAGCTAGCCAATAGCATGATGGCTATACTAAACTTTACTGCATCACTGACAACCTGCAACTTATTTTATTACAATTTTCTCAATATCCTCGACATATATAGCCTTAAAGACATTAATGTCAATAGTGTTGACATCAATGAAAACCACATATCAGCAATATCCAACAATAGACTGTTTCCTCCTTTGTCAAGCGTTTGTTTTATTGCTTTGAGCAACATCAATTTTGCTAAGCAAGTTCAACTCTAGGTGTTTGATATTGTAACCATTTTCACTATTTTCATGGTTTTGAGAATTCCTATGGAATGACAATATTATTACATGTATGTAGTTTCCATATAGCACCAACAGTCGCAATAATATTTATCATTCTAAACTTACCAAAGTAATTGAATAGTTTACGTTATTTTCAATAAGGCATTGTTGACTATTGTTCTATAGCTTGACCTGCTATCAACACTGTGAGCCACCACTATGACAAGGGTTTTTGCAAACAACATACATAGATATCCACACCTAAATTTTTCAATACATGTGAGAACATATATAGATAAGTTTAAATGTAGATATATATGTAGGTTTCTTGAGCACAGGAAATAAACATCACTTGGCATAGCTTGGCACGACAACATTGTTTCATGTATGGGTTCCATATACTAGTGATGGTTGCAATAATATCTAGCAATTAAAACTTACCAAGGTAATTGAGCAATTTATTTTATTTTCAATAAGGTATTCTTTATTGTTGTTCTATAGATTTATTTGCACAACATACATAGATATCCACACCTATACTTTTCAATACACGTGAGAACATATATATGTAAGTCAAAATGTAGTTACATGTATCGATAAGTATAAATGTAGATATGTATGTATGTTGTGTGCATCTTAGTTTAGATACATATATATGTGCACTATTTTTTGGTGTGTGTGTGTATCGATCCAATAGACCATTTCCTCCTTTGTCAAGCATTTGTTTTATTGCTTTGAGCAACATCAATTTTGCTAAGCAAGTTCAACTCTAGGTATTTGATATTGTAACCATTTTCACTATTTTCATTATTTTGAAAATTCCTATGGAATGAAAATATTATTACATGTATGGTTTGCATGTAGTGGCGATGGTTGCAACAACACCTACCATCTAAAACTTAGCAAAGCAATAAAATAGTTTATGTTATTTTCAATTAGGCATTGTTGACTATTGTTTTGTAGCATTAGCTGCTATCAAGACTGCGAGCAACCACTATGGCAAGGTTTTTTGCACATAACACACATAGATATCCACACCCAAACTTCTCAATGCATGTAAGCACATATATATAAGTTTAAATGTAGATATATATCTATGTTGAGTGCATCTAATTTCATATGCACACATATGTGCAGACACTTTTTTTGTGTGTATATATATATATATACAAGCAAGAGATATCTAAGTATGCATGGAAGGCATGGAGTGCATATATATACACTTACTAAAAAAATCTCGATAGATATATATGCATATGAAATTAGATGCAAAGAACATACATATCTACCCATATGTAAACTTGTTAATACATGCAAGGACATATATATACTTGCATGTATTTATAAATATAGCGGCACAGAGGAATAGATACATATTTACATGCAAGCACACATACATCAAAAGGTATAAAACAAACATATAGCTATTTCTAAGTGATATATATATATATATATATATATATATATATATACATACTTACATGTACGAACAAGTTTAAATGTAGACATATATGTATGTTGTGTGCAGCTTACTTTAGATATAATTATATTTACAAAAAAAAAAAATTGTATGTGTATATCCAAGCAATAAATATCTAGATATGTGCACATATATTTTTTTTGTATAGATGTGTATGCATGCTACAGATGGCTTAAATGATCAACGATACTTGTGAAGATAACTATACAATATTATGGTTTCCATGTAGTGACGATGGTTGCAATAACACCTACCATCTAAAACTTAGAAAAGCAATAAAACATTTTATGTTATTTTTAATTAGGCATTGTTGACTACTGTTCTATAGCATAAGCTTCTATCAGGACTGTGAGCAACCACTGTGGAAAGGTTTTTTGCACATAACACACATAGATATCCACACCCAAACTTGTCAATACATGTAAGCACATATATATAAGTTTAGATGTAGATATATATCTATTTTGGGTGCATCTAATTTCATATACACACATATGTGCATACACTTTTTCTGTGTATATATATATGCAAGCAAGAGATATATAAGTATGCATGGAAGGCATAGAGTTCATATATATACACTTACTAAACAAAATCTCGATAGATATATATGCATATGAAGTTAGATGGAAAGAACATACATATTTACCCATATGTAAACTTGTTAATACATGCAAGTGCATATATATACTTGCATGTATTTATAAATATAGCGGCACAGAGAAATAGATACATATCTACATACAAGCACACATACATTAAAAGGTATAAAACAAACATATAGCTATTTCTATGTGATATATATATATATATATATATACTTACATGTAGGAACAAGTTTAAATGTAGACATATATGTATGTTGTGTGCGGCTTACTTTAGATATAAATATATTTGCAAATTTATTTCCCTATATGTGTATATCCAAGCAATAGATATCTAGATATGTGCACATTTTTTTTTTTGTATAGATGTATATGCATGCTACAGATGGCTTAAATGATCAACGATACTTGTCAAGATAGCTATACAATATACAGATTATTAATACTCATAATGATACAAGAAACAATACATTTTGTTAGGCTGGATTTTAATAACCTAGTCTCAAGCAAAAATACAAAAGTATTGCGCAATCGGTAGAGGACAATCATCATTGAACATTATATAGGAAATATGGTAACAAGAATGAACTTTTGTAACTTTAATAAAATCAAAGATAACCATATGTGACATGGATTTATGAATGGAGAGCCAAGACCAATATATTCAACATTCAACCACCATTAGAAGATGAAAAGCACACACATGAGATTGAAATAAGTATGGGTTGAAGGAAACAAACATTATAGTCAAGAAACATATGATATCCAAATGCAATATGACTTTATGAATGGACATGCAAAATTAGTATATAGAACATTTAAGCAGCATCAGAAGATTACAAAGCACATATATGAGATGGGCAGCAACATTCAAAAGAATACAAGAAAATTGGTGTAAATACTCATCTATGTGACAAAGATAGCAAATGTATATGCATGCTACAGATGCCTTAAATGATCAACGGTACTTGTGAAGATAACTATACAATATATAGATTATCAATGCTTGTAATGATACAACAAACAATATTACACACATCTATATCAGCATGTTGTATGTGCTCACAAAATTCAATTGCATGCATATATGTTTATGTATATGCATATGTAGATGTATATATGCATACAACCATGTCCACAAGTATACATAAGAACAGTTGTAAATACTAATACATGTGTTGAATAGAGAAACATAAGTTTATAACCAAACAACATAAAATAAAATGACAAACATACACTAAAAGGGGAACAAAACTATAAGCGACGTAAACAATACAAAACAAAAGAAGTGTAACTTTTTTTGTTAAAAATTATAAATTATAGTGTGTTGTCTCAATATATAACTAGTTCTGCAAGCAACAAAGCAACGGGAACAAAAAGCAAAGGTGTCCTGATGTGACGAGATGCCAAAAAAGGGAAAAGAAAATAGATGTTCAGCCAACCCAAACTGCAAAAATTTTAGCTATTGATTATCTCTACAAAGACCTGCCTGGTAGAGGATATTGCAAAAAAAATTGAGAGCAACAACTTGCACTCAGCTTCAAAGTTAATTCTTGCAACTTTGACTATTGTTGTTTTAAGCCTTGTTTCTGAATTATAGGTTTGTGTTTTAATAAGAACAGTGAAAATAAAAGAAGTTTAGATGACACCATTGATGATAGACTAAGGATTCATTACAGCAGAAGACCCATATTGCAACATATAAATCTCTTTTGTTGACATTTGTAATAAGCTTGTTGTAGCCTCATCAAAAGTTGCAGCCCAAATCTCACCTATGTGATCTTCCATCTTTAGTTGCAACAACTATCGAAAGTCACAATCAGGCACAGTTTTCTGGAATTTAGGGCAGTACCACATATTATTGGTAGACTCTTCACACTTTTTCTTTCATTGTTTGCCATTGGCCTGTAAGGGACATGCATCATAACAAAATGAATCAGTTTTAATATATTTCACTATTGCCTTGATAGTAGCCTGCAAATTTTATGGCAAGCCAAGACAATGGTCCAAGATATATCCAATAGTGACTCTTCCATTGGCCAAAGAAACCTTTCGAGGCACTGGCCATGAGGGTTCAATGGTAGGTGGCTCAACATGTCCTCGTTGCATCAAGGCCTAGGCTTCTGGGATGTCAAGATTTATGTATAGAGCAGTCCTTGTGGATGTATTTACAACATATCCATTGAAATATCTAACACGACCATTTCTAACAACAAGTATGACAGCAAAAGTAGGAGTGCACAACCTTTCTAGCTCATCACCTTTTGCTTCCCAATTTGGACCCCACAAACGTCAATGTAAGAGGATGCCAAATCATTAAGTTTCACAGTTCTTCGAATCATTTCAGTTGATCCTTTCTTTGAATAGTTGATATCTTTCCTACATGCACCATAGCCCCAATAATATCAATCAAAGTGTTATTGTTGCAATTTGCAATTTCATTTATTGGGCTGAATTTAAATGCTTTGTCTGGCACAAAGGTCTTATCATCACAACACTTCAATATCGAGTTTTGATCTAAAATAATTTCCATGTGGTTGTTCAACTTATTAAATTTCTTATCCGCCTATTTGACTGAGCCTTTAGACACACAATAAGTGCATCCCACCTGAACCCTATCATAATGCAATTCTATTGTGTCATTAAAGCAAGTGATTTGTATTTATGTTCCCTCATTGTTAATAATGTCAAAGTTAAATACTTGGCCCTCATGTCCTTGTTTATTGAAATGGTACATATCCCTTTTAGTTGTCACCCGACCTTTTATTGTCCATCTAGTTTGGTAAATATTCAAGCCTTTAACAGGACTGATATTTGCAGGAGCACTATGTTCTGTTGGGGATGTATGAATCCCAAATTTTGAGGCTCATTTGGATGGGGAAGGTGACTCTGATGCCATCATTTGTTCTTCCTGATCTTTAAACAAATATCTAGGTGTTCCAATTAACTGACAATCTGACATTTTGACATCCAAGGACAATATAAAAATTTCCCTAGAACTAGACCAAGATCAAATATTTAAAAAGGTGGGACCCACAAACGAGAAAGTATACAACAAGTCTACGTAGTGCAAAACAATAGCCAACCTTGATTCTCGCAGGTTCCTACACACATAATTTGTCAAGCACAAGATGGAACCTATTTTCAACGTCCATGAAAATAAAAGATCATTGTATCTTGCAAGCAAAGTACCTATCTGCATGTGGGTTCCATCAGAGAGGACAACTTTGTAATGGTTTACTGGGCTTTGATCACCGCTTATTTTCTAAAAAGGCATTAGTTGAAGAACCGGGGATGGAACAACATCTCCAGCATTAATAGATTGGATTGCATGCCCTGACAAGGCTAGCCGCACATTTGAATCCTACAAGGAAGTTTTTCTCAGCTAAACCAAAGCAATGAGATGTTAAAGACTGTGAAAGCACTCTAGAAGCAAAAGGGGGGGAAAGAGGCAGCACAAAATGAATCAATTATTAGGATCCGACATGCAGATATATAGATAATTATACATGGTTGTAGGATCACAACAACTTCAAAATTGCATATAATAGATGAATATGAAAGGAGGGCAAGGTCAAGCAAGAAGTAAACAAATTTATATTTTTCACTGAATACAAACAAGGAAGAACATAGAAATGTTGACACATCTCAAAATTGGAACCCTTTTTTTTCAAACACATAGGCCACTCCCAAATGGCCAACAAAGGAAAAGGAAAAGGAAAAATATAGAGGTCAAATATAAATTGGTTAGACCATATATTACAAGGACTATTAATTGAAATGAAGCATATTCACAATTCGCTGGATGCACATGGCAAAGAGTCGATACAATTCTCAGCAACAAAAAGGAAACAAGAAACAAACTTACGGGATTGGTGTCCAAGGGTTGTTCAACAGCATGGGGAGAACCAGAATCCACCGACATTGTTGGGGCTGCTCTATAAAAAGCTGAGTGTTGCAATGTCGGCGGTTGACTGCGAGCTCTATGCCACAACAACATGAGGACCCAATGTTCAATTAAAATGATGAAAGTTAAAAAAGGCATCAATGTTTCATATAACACTTAATATACAGCTTATCATTCCAAGAATTCCCTATTGAGGCTCAAACAAATTACAACTATTTTTCCAAAAGAATAAACGTAGGGACAAGTATGTATGAATGTTTTTTGCATCTAATATAACATACATACATATCTAGACATAGGGAAAATAACATAAAACACAACAAAACAAGGTATGCTATCCACCCAACCATATTGGGCCATGGAGCCTCATAGGCTCTCACCAAACCATCGTAGGATCAAGAGAACACCCTATTTTGTTATCTTTCATTTTATTGTCCCTACGTGCAGATATTTATGTATATACCACAAAACAAAAGAATTCACAATAGCAAACCCATGCAAAAAAAAAAAAAATGCATTGCATGTTGGATATGAATATTGTCTGTCATAGAGGAAAAAAACAACAAAACAAAAGAATTCATAGTAGCAAACGCATGCAAAAAAAAAATGGTTTGCATGTTGGATATAAATATTGGTTGTATATATGAATGTTTTTTGCATCTAATTTCACATACATAGATATATGTTGTCTTTCATTTTATTTTTCCTACGTGCAGATATTTATGTATGTACCACAAAATAGAAGAATTCACAATAGCAAACCCATGAAAAAAAATGTGTTGCATGTTGGATATGAATATTGTCTTTCAGAGAGGAAAAAAACCACAAAACAGAAGAATTCACAATAACAAACGCATGCAAAAAAAAAAGAAAATGGGTTGCATGTTGGATATGAATATTGTCTATATATATGAATGTTTTTTGCATCTAATTTCACATACATAGATATTTGCACACAGGGAAAATAAAATGAAAGACAACAAAAGAGGGATTTCTCTTGACCCTGTGTGGGAATACTTTGGCTGCAAATTCCATTAGCCTTCTTGGTTTTTAAAACTTTCGGTGTGCGGCCCGGTCAAGGAAAAGGTGGTGAATTCAAATGAAAAAATAAATGTGTTTGGCATGTCGATAGAGAAGGCCAGCGAAATTGAACGCCGGTTGGTAGGGCTTGGCACGTCAACATTAATCGATGTATGGTTTCCATATAGTGGCAATGGTTGTAATAACACCTATCATTTAAAACTTGAGAAAACATAGCGAAGCAATAAAATAGTTTGTGCAATTTTCGATAAGGCATTGTTGGGTGTCATTTTGTGGCTTTACCTACTATGAGAGCTTTGAGCCACCATTTTGACCAAGGTTTTCATTGGTGAGCTCCTACGAAGGTGCAAGCTCGATGAGTGGTGGAGGTTTTGTGAAGGTGTGAGGTTATTTTGTTTTTTTTTGCATGGGTTTCTTACTGTGAATTCTTCTATTTTGTGGTTTTTATCGTCCCTAATAGTTTTCTTTGCTCTTTGTTGTGGTTCGAGAAAGAAGGAAGCTGAAAGAAAGCAGGAAGAGGTGCATTTGGAAAACCCCTTTAAAGTAAGCGGGAAGAGGTGCGTTTAGAAAAAATCCTTTGTAGAGGATTTCAAAAACAGTTAGTTTTTTTCCTCTCTAGCATTTTTTTTTGCGCTAGACAAAGAAGGCAATTGAAGGAAAGCAAGCAAGAAGAGGCACATTTAGAACACCCTTTGTAGAGGATTTCGATGGAGAGAAAGCGTCTTTTGTTGTCTTTCATTTTATTTTCCCTACGTGCAGATATCTATGTATGTGAAATTAGATGCATAAAACATTCGTATATACAAACAATATTCATATCTAGCATGCAACTCCCAGTCGGTAAAGTTAATATGGTTGGGTGGAGAGAAAGCCTTTTTTTATTGTCTTTCATTTTATTTTCCCTATGTGTAGATATGTATGTATGTGAAATTAGATGCATACAACATTCATATGAAGCTCCCAATTAGAAAAGTTATTATTCAATGTGTGGCAAGGTGACAAGACAAAAAAAGAGGTGACAAAGCCAAAAAAATTAAAGCATTTGGCACAACAACAGAGAAAGCTTGGAATATTAAATGTCAGTTGGCAAGGCTTGGCATGGCAACATTATTCCATGCATGGTTTTTGTGTAGTGATGGGGGTTGTTGTTTGAGCCTCAAAAAGAAATTCTTAGAATGATAGATTGTATATTAAGTGTAATAGTAAACATCGATCTCACCATAAGTAGGCAGAACATGGAAGAGGGAGAACATGAAAGACTGTAGCAGCTGAAGCTAGACAACAACAGCCAACTATGCCTCACTAAAAACAACATAAACTATTTTATTGGGTCGCAACCATCGCTAGTACATGAAAACCATAAATGGAGTAATATTACTGAAGCTAGAAAACACAATTCGAGAATGGGTTATGGAGGATAACATAAATTACAACCATCGCCAGCACACGGAAACCATAAATGAACTATAGGGAAACCATACATGAAATCATATTGACATGTCGTAGGAATTCTTAAAACAAGTAAAGCTAAACAGGGGAACCCTAGTCACAGGGGCAGCTCACAGTTCTGATAGCAGCTGAAATTACACAACAATAGTCAACAATGCCTTATTAGAAATAACATAAACTATTTAATTCCTTTGCAACCATCACCACTATATGGAAACCACAAATGAAATAGTATTGCTAAAGCCACAGAACAACAATCAACAATGGCTTACGAAAAATGGCACAAACTGTTTCCGCAAGCCACACAAAAACTATCAACAATGCCTTATCGAGAATAATGTAAACTATTTTATTGTTTTGCAACCATCACCAATACACAGAAACCATAAATGAAATAATTTACTCGAGGCCACAGAACAACAATCAACAATGCCTTATGGAAAATAGCATAAACTGTTTTATTGCCTTGCAACCATCGCCACCACATGGAAACTATAAATGAAACAATATTGGTTTCAATAGTGACCTAGACGACAGAAAAGTTCACAACAACAAACCCATGCAAAATAAAATAAAATAACTCTGCACCTAGACAAATTCTTTTTCAAGAGTGCCTTATCAAAAATGAAATAATATAGCTAAAGCTAGAGAACAACAATCAACTATGCCTTATGGAAAATAACATAACCTGTATAACACAAACTATTTTATTGTGTTGCAACCATCGGGACAACACATAAACCATAAATGAAACAATGTTGGTTTCAATAGTGACCTAGATGAAAATGCCCACAAAAATAGAAGAATTCATAGTAACAAACCCATGCAAAAATAAAAAATAAATAACCCCGCAACTGGACAATTTTTTTTCCCAATAGCGCCTTATCGAAAACAACATAAACTATTTTATTGCCAAAACAACATTCGAGAATGGCTTATGGAAGATAACATAAATTGTAACTATTTCATTGCTTTGCAACAATCGCCAACACACGGAAACCATAAATGAACTATAGGGAAACCATACATGAAATAATATTACCATGCCATAGGAATTCTCAAAACAACAATGCCTTATGGAAACCATAAATGAAATAATTTATTCGAGACCACAGAACAACAATCAACAATGCCTTATGGAAAATAGCATAAACTGTTTTATTGCCTTGCAACCATCGCCACCACACGGAAACCATAAATGAAACAATATTGGTTTCAACAGTGACCTAAACGACAAAAGAGTTCACAATAACAAACCCATGCAAAAAAAACAAAATAACTCCGCACCTAGACAAGTTCTTTTTTCAAGAGTCCCTTATTGAAAATGAAATAATATAGCTAAAGCTAGAGAACAACAATCAACAATGCCTTATGGAAAATAACATAACCTGTATAACACAAACTATTTTATTGTGTTGCAACCATCAACACAACACAAAAACCATAAATGAAACAATATTGGTTTCAACAGTGACCTAGACGAAAAAGCCCACAAAAATAGAAGAATTCATTGTAACAAACTCATGCAAAAAAAAAAAACAACCCCGCACCTGGACAATTTTTTTCCCAATAGTGATTTATTGAAAACAACATAAACTATTTTATTGCCAAAACAACATTTGAGAATGGCTTATGGAAGATAACATAAATTGTAACTGTTTCATTGCTTTGCAACCATCTCCAGCACATAGAAACCATAAATGAACTATAGGGAAACCATACATGAAATAATATTGCCATGTCATAGGAATTCTCAAAACAACAAGTATTGTTTTCGAAATCCTCTACAAAGGGTTTGTTCCAAACGTACCTCTTCCCACTTGCTTTAAAGGGGTTCTCCAAATGCACATCTTCCCGCTTGCTTTCTTTCAGCTTCCTTCTTTCTTGAACCACAGCAAACGACAAAGAAAACTATTAGAGACGAAAAAACCACAAAATAGAAGAATGGCAACTCACAGTGCTGATAGCAGTTGGACTTACACAACAATAGTCAACAATGCCTTATTAGAAATAACATAAACTATTTAATTCCTTTGCAACCATTCCCAACAGTGCCTTATTGTAAACAACATAAACTGTTTTATGGCCTTGCAACCATCGCCACTATATGGAGACATAAATGAAACAATATAGCTAAAGCGAAAGAACAACAATCAACAATGCCTTATGGAAAATATCATAAACTATATAACCTAAACTGTTTTATTGTCTTGCAACCATCCCCGCTACACAGAAACCATAAATGAAATAATATTGGTAAAGCTACAAAACAACAATCAACAATGTCGTATGGAAAATAACATAAACTATTTTCGAAATACTGTTTTTGAAATCCTCTACAAAGGGTTTTTTTCCAAATGTACCTCTTCCCGCTTGCTTTAAAGGGGTTTTCCAAATGCACTTCTTCCCGGTTGCTTTCTTTCAGCTTCCTTCTTTCTCGAACCACTGCAAAAAGCAAAGAAAACTATTAGAGACGAAAAAAACCACAAAACAGAAGAATTGCGACTCACAGTGTTGATAGCAGTTGAACTTACTGTTTTATTTCCTTGCAACCATCGCCACTATATGGAGACCATAAATGAAACAATATAGCTAGTCACAGTGGTTGCTCATAGCTCTCATAGCAGGTAAAGCCACAGAACAACACCCAACAATGCCTTATCAAAAATTGTGCAAACTGTTTTATTGCTTCGCCATGTTTTCTCAAGTTTTAAATGGCAAGTGTTATTACAACCATCGCCAAACCATCGCCACTATACGGAAAGCATACATCAATTAATGTTGAAGTGTCAAGCCCTGCCAGTCGACGTTCAATTTCGTTGGCCTCCTCTATCGACACGCCAAATGCATTTATTTTTTCAAAACTCGCCACCTTTTTTTCGACCAGGAGCCGCATGTCGAAATTTTTAAAAACCGGGAAGGCTAACAAAATTCGCGGCCAAAGTGTTCCCACAATAAGCCTATCGGCTTAAATATATATCGTACAACCACTACACAAAATTCTTTGAATGAGAGAAAGGTCGCAATGAATTTAGTTAATATTTTACTTGTTTTCAAAAAACAAATTGCCCAAATCGTCCATGGAATTCCGACTACTGAGATTTACGCTAGCGAACTGTATTACAAGTACAATGCTTAGATTTACATTACAATAGCAGTCCAAAAGACTTTATAATCTTCATAGTACAACAAATATGCAGAACCACTCAAATTCTGCTTGATCCAATGTGTGATGTAAGCCGGCCAATGAGAGTTTGAATCCTTGCAACCACATGAAAAAAGAAAGAAAAAAGAAGCAGAAACAGTAGAAGAAGAGCAAATTACCCATAGAATGTAATTCTTGTAGATTTTTGTGCAGGCAAAAATTTTGAAAGGGAGTTGAAGGGCAGGGTTTGCGTTACAGCTATCTGCGGACTACACATTATGCTCTGTTACAATTTGAAGGAAAATTAGTAGTGACATTACCCACCCTACCTTCACATGTTTTCTCTGCAACGCCATCTGAACAGGAAAAAAAAGATTTTCTTTCTTTTTCAAAATCTAAATCAGAGAGCTATTTTAGAGGTATTTATTGGTATCGCTCTGATTTATTTTGTAGACCTTTGATTCTCTCCTCTATTCTTTCACATAAAAAAACAAACGCAAGTTGCACGATTTAATTTAAAGGCATTAAGTAGAATTCCCGCCAATAACCAACTCATATGCCAACTGGACAGCTTTTTAGATTTATCTTTAAAACTTAGTCAAATATCTAATTCAAAACCCATGTTTCCTTTTTTTCCTTCTTCCAAATCATATTTTTGAAGAGTTTTTTCTTACACAAATTTTTTATTTTTGGTGGATGCCATTGTAGATATCTCGACGTAATTAAAAAAGAAAGAGAACAAAACAAAACTAACCCAAAATAAAGATTTTGAAAAAATGGTCCATTTTTTTTTAATCACCACAGTAGAAGATACTTTCTCTTCTAAACTTATTTTCCTTTTTCTTTTTGTGTACAACAGCACGGGAAAGATGTCTGAGCTAATAGCAATGGACTCCTGTACATATATTTCCCTATTGCGGACTTGCATTCACAGCAACGCCTTGCGGCGAGCCAAACTAATCCATGCCCACATCAATAAGACGGGATTCATCCCAGATACCCTTCTATACAACACACTTTCCAACGCTTACGTCAAGTGTGAGAACGTGATGGATGCTCGCAAAGTGTTTGACAGAACGCCTGAACGAAATGTTTGCTCATGGACTGTCATGATTGCGGCTTATTCAAGGCATGGAAATTATGAGGAAGCATTTTCTCTGTTTCACCAAATGCAAGAAACAGGTATTGAGGTAAATCACTTTGCCTTGGCTAGCATTCTGCCTGCGATTGCTGGCATACAATGTCTGAAACGGGGTATGGAGATTCATGAACATATAATAAGAAGTGGATATGAGTCGAATTTTGTTGTGACAAATGCTCTTCTAAACATGTATGCAAAATGTGGCAGCTTGAAGATGGCGCGTAATGTGTTTGACAAAATGTCTAACCCAGATGTAATCTCTTGGACTAGCATGATTGTTGGATATGCACAGCAAGGATTTGTTGATGAAGCCTGGGGTTTCTTTAAAGAAATGCCTCAAAGAGATGTGGTTGCATGGAATTCCATGATTGCAGGATTTTTGCATAATGGGCTTCTTGATGAAGCCCTGAAACTCTTTAAGCAAATGCCTCAGCGAGACATAGTGTCATGGAATGTGATGATTGCTGGTATTGCAGATAAAGGATTTGTTGTTGATGCACATAAATTGTTTGAGGAAATGCCTGCAAGAGATGCATTTTCATGGAACACAATGATTGCTGGATTCGCACAGAATGGGTATGTTAATGAGGCTTTTAATCTCTTTCAAGAAATGCCTCAAAAGGATGTCTATTCCTGGACAGCAATGATCACAGGGTTTGCTCACAATGGTCTTGTTGACAAAGCCCTGAAACTCTTCAACGAAATGCCTGGACGGAATTTGATCTCATGGAATGCAATGATTGCAGGATTCACACAGAATGGGTATGCCAATAAAGCTCTGAAACTTTTCCAACAAATGCTGTCAGAAGGTCTAAAGCCAGACTCAAAAGTTTTCCCCACCGTTCTCTCTGCTTGTGCCAACTTGGCAGCTCTGGAACAAGGTGTGGAAGTCCATAAAAGAATAATAGAGTGTAGATTGCAGTTTGATATTGTGATCACAAATGCCCTGATAGACATGTATGCTAAATGTGGAAACATTCAGAAGGCGCGGGATTTATTTGAGAATACAAATAGCCGAAGTGTTGTCTCCTGGACAGTCATGATTGCCGGATATGCCATGCATGGCTATGGAAAGGAGGCTCTCCAGCTCTTTGAACAAATGAAACATTCTGGGATGAGCCCAAATCATATAACCTTTGTTGGAGTGCTGTCTGCTTGCAGTCATGCAGGTTTAGTGGACGAGGGCTATGAATACTTCAGTTCCATGAAAAACAATTATCACATAACACCTACAATGGAGCATTATAGGTGCATGGTTGATCTTATTGGGCGTGCTGGCTGTCTCCATGAAGCCCAGGACTTCATCAACAAAATGCCAGTAAAGCCTGATGTTACTATATGGACTAGTTTGCTTGGTTCTTGTAAAATATACAACACTATAGACTTAGCTGAATCCGTGGCAGAACACATTATTGAGTTGGACAATAAAAATCCTTCACCATATGTGCTTCTCTCAAACATTTACGCCACAGCTGGAAGGTGGGATGACACTGAAAATATAAGGAACATGATGAAAGATAGAGGCATAAAAAAGACTCCTAGCTGTAGCTGGATTGAAGTCCATAAACAGGTGCACGGTTTTCTCACAAGAGACAGGTAACACCCAGAAACTAATGAAATTTATGCAAAATTAGAGAGTTTATGTTGGGAAATGGAGATGACAGAATATGTTCCTGATACAAGGTCGCTGTTGAATGATATTAATGAAGAAGAGGAGTGAATTCCCTTCCATCATAGTGAGAAGCTGGTAATTGCATTCAGACTGTTAAAAAAGTCCCCAGGAACAACTATTTGAGCTATGAAAAACCTTCGAGTGTGGGGTGATTGCCACTCTGCAACCAAATTCCTCTTCAAAAGCAGTAAGAAATTATTGCATGCGATGTGGGTTGCTACCATCATTTCAAGGATGGGAAATGTTCTTGTGGAGATTATTGGTGATGATAAGCAAAGAAAATCATAAGCATAGGCCTAGACTGTGGCAATCTTAACGATGACCATGAACCTGAGCCTGAAGTAAAGACTTTGAGATCATGTGCAGGGGATAGAGTTTAAATTGATGTGAGTTGAGATGAGGTACATGAGATGAACCAACTTACTATTGCAGGCATTGTCATAGGCTCGAGATGTTCATTTCACAAACTATGTAGCCCATTAAGGGGGCCATGATGTGGATAGACTAGAGGGCCAAGGAGATGCCTTTGATTGTATTATGATCCGTTGTACAAATTCTGATGTGTATATACCATTCATGTGTACATGGATCGAAGTGTGACTGTGTGGATGTGAGCATGATGTGTGGTTTTGTGTTTGGTAAACATATAAAATGGGAAAATGGTTGTGATACAATTTGTAAATTCTAATGGATGTGTAATAATCTTATATGAAATAATATAGGTAAATGAGAAAATAGGCAAAATGTATGAAACCATGATATTATATTATATGTAATGGATTAAAATATAGATAATAGTCAAGTATGAAAAATTAATAAGGGGTGTATAAAAGTTTATGGGATTTGGTCAAGAAGTAGTAGTTTGTATTTCAGAGAAACGAAAATTTGAGAAAAAATAGGCGAGGCATGAAATTTTGGGGAAAAAATAGGTGGGATGTCACATAGATGATTGAGGTCAGAATTAGAAGACACTTTAATCGATTATGTAAACGTAGGAAGTATAAAGCATATCCCATAGTGAATTTTAATGAACATGAAAAATTAAGGTAACTACCTCCCCATGTTTTTTCCACCATTCTTGTTAAATGATGTAAAAAGATAATGCCCAATTATGATAATTGGGTATTTGTGTGAAAAGCCATGTTGTGAAATGCATAAGAAGTCTCTTAATCCAATATGTTGGCATACTACACCCCAATGGACTCCTATCTCTTAGTTGATGTCAAATGTGGATTTTGAAATTTTGACTACAAGAGTGGGTGTAATAATGAATAACATGTATGCATCATCAAATCTTTTGTAATGTGATTTGGTTTTTGAGAATTATTTTGGACTTTTCCTTTTTTAATATTTTTTGCATTTTGTAACATTTTTCCTTCCTCTTCTATATAGATTTGAAAGGTCAATTTTGGACATGTAAAATAACAACACTAAGAGAGCTTACACCTAGTTAGGAGATAGATATGTAAATCTAAGTGCTTAGATACTTCTAAAATTGTACCTTATCAAAGCTTGCACTCTCAAAACTATAATAAGTGCACCTCAAAAGGGACAAGGGAACAAAAAAGTAGAAGCTAGTTGATTTGTAATATCACTAAAATGTGCTCATCGATATTAAGAATCAATAAATTATTGGAGTATGCTACTTATATTCAATTAAATGATAGTGAGGAAGGAAGGGATGCTATGAAAGAGAAGTGAACACACATTCTAAATGAACAAATATAATCCAATGAATGTGAAACAATATAATATGAAATAAGGCAAACAAAAGGGAAAATAGGTCAAATATATGAGATCATGTCATGGATTACTTAATCAAATACTATCAATATGAATGTATATAGTTGATAAAGGAGGAAATGAGTATAGGTAATAGTAGTTTAGAGGGCTTCAAACATGAAAAATTAGAAAGGGGTGTGTAAAAACATGTGGGATTTGGTCAAGTAGTAGTAGTTTGCATTAAAGAGAAAAGGAAAACTAAAGGAAAATGGGGATAAGTGAGATTATGATTAAGGGAAAAACACCATAATCAATAGGTAAACTAGTGAAGTATGAAACTTGCATCATCCAAAAAAACATTGTGTTCTTATCTATTTTCCTTTGTTTTGCAAAGCTTCTCTCTATGTGTCACACATTTAAGATTGTGGTTTCTCTAATATATTCTTGATGTCCTTCAATTAGCTTTGTCTTAATATAGTGATATTTGGCTATGTTATCTTGTTGCACAATTTCAAGAGGATTTTTTATAGCATTTCCTAACTAGGATTATTGTTCAGGTGCTACTATCAATTTAACTTTAGTGATTCTTCTCTAGTTGATACGGGCTTTGTATTTTATTTTTTCATTTTCATTTACTTACATTCTCAAGTTATAAGCATTGAAAGTCATCTTATGGGGTTGTGGGCTTTGATTTTTCTTATGCTTAATTTCAATTTTAAAGGCAAATTTTTAACCTTGTGTCATCACATGGGGCTAGAAGTTATCAATCTATCATATCTTGAATTAGTATTGTAATTTGTCATGAAGAATCTCGGGTATGTTTTGGTCCTCTTAAAACATAACAAGAAGAATTTAGTATAAAGCACCAACTTGGGAGGATTAATTTTGATCCCTTGAAAATGGTAATGAGTGTGTTATGCCCTAAAGTATATAAGTACACACCTCTAAGATCATTATATGATCATTGCTCACTACATGAAAAGTTTTATGTTTGGAGAATTGCAAGATTTATGTAATTTTGAGTATTGACCTTGTACAAAGTTGTAGGCATGTATGTCATATTAGATGCAATCTATCACGGAGAGTCAATAATGACTAGAGTGGTTCTTTCATTTTGTCTTTGTACTTCATTTTTGTATTTTATTTTGTCAAATTGATTGATTGGACAACCTTTCACTATGTCTTACACTATCCATTTAGACCATTATCTTTTTATTGCTTTTACAGTCACACAACACATCTAACTCCTCATCTTGTCTGTAAACCTTCCAAGATCCCATCAATATTGGATCTATAGGCATTGGCCCACATTACTTGACACAAACTAGGCAACATAAACCTTTTATTTATAATAAATTTACTAGCAACTTTCAATTTCATTTATTTAAAAACCAAACTTGTTTTATAGAAATTTTGGAGGAAAAAGAGGATTTTTAAAATATTGGAAGTGAATGGAAAACATAACTTTCACTCTCTGAAATTTATTGACCTCTGAAATGCCACTCTTCATCGCCCTGTTTGTACCGGCTGGGCACTGACTAAGGTGTAAAAAGCATTATTCCTTTTATCTTTTTGTGTAGTATTGCCTGGGCAAGACGTCTGAGTTGTATTGTCGAAAGTACATCTTTTCCCCACCATAATGAACTAATAATGAACCCTTGTACATATGCTTTCCCTCTTGTGGGCCTGCATTCACAAAAAAGTCTTGCAATGAGCCAAATTAATCCATGCCCACAATAAGAGAGATTATGTACAACACACTTCCCAACACTTATGTCAAATGTGATAAGATGTTCGCAGAGTATTTAACAGAATGCCTGAACAAAATATGTGCTCATGGACTGGCGTGGTTGTGGCTTATGCAAGGTATGTAAATTATGGGGAAGCATTTTCTCTGTTTCACCAAATACAAGAAGCAAGTATTAAGTTAAATCAACTTGCCTTGGCTAGCATTCTACTTGCGATTGCTGGTATGGAGATTCATGAACATATAGCAAATGCCTTAGTGAGACATAGTGTCTTGGATTGTGATGATTGTTCCTTTTTGAGGCACAATTTTTTTTCCTTGAAATATCTAGAAGAGATGCATTTGCTCTCAATGGTCTTGTTGATAAAGGTCTTAAATTCTTTAATGCAATGTCTAGATGAAATTTGATCTAATGGGATACAATGGTTGCACAATTCACATAGAATGGACACGTCAATAAGGATTTAAATTTTTTCCAATAAATGTTGTCAAAAGATGTGAAACTAAACTTCAAAATTTTCCCATTGTTCTCTCTATTTGTACAAACTTGGCAACTCTAGAACTCTAACTGTCCAAAATTGCATAGGCATACATGATAGGCCAATAATGATTTGGCATTCAAGTCATAATCCACATGGCATGAACAAAACTCTCTTAATCTTTTCAATGCTAATGGAAGTGTCTACTTAGCCAAAGGACCCTCCTAAGCATTTGTCTTGGCCTCCCCAACCTTTTTCCTTGCATGCATACCCTCATCATTGTCGAAAAATATTTTTTTAACCCTTGAACTAGTGAGATCACCCATGAATCTCAAGGGTTGCTCAAGCGACCTGTGTTGGAAAAAGAGATGACCCACTATGTTAAAAGGGAAAACCTCAACATTCTATATTGACACATGAGAACTCTCAATTTCAATTGTTTTTCCACCATTTTGGATTCTAATTGTAAGCTTAGTTGAGTCCTAACTCCACCTACCCATTTTTACTCTTGAGTCCTTCCTAATCATAATTTTGATATATATATATAGCCTATTTAAACAATCTCATTTTTTCTTTGGTCTTTGATCCTCTATTGGAAACATTTTATGTGATTTCTAATTTGTTGCCCCTCTTCCCATAGCCATTTGAGTGGGCTAGTGAGTTGATTCCAAGGCATCGAGGCCAAATTCACAAGTTTCTTAGTAGTGTCGACACTCTTGACAAACCCCAAGAATTTTTCTTTAATTGAATATTCAAAGCTTCAACCATTGTATCACATCACTCTTACCACTTTTTCCTTAAGCCCAGTTTCCTATATCCCAATCCTATTGAGGATTTTGACCCATGTTGTAGATATCTAATAGACTAGGATATGTGATCCAAAAAATAGATAATAGTATTTACCAAATTTATCTAGCAACATTGGTAGAAATTTATTAAGTAGTATGTAAACATAGGATTACACAAGACACTAAGTTACCTAATTGCTAGTATATTTCTTTCTTATGTGCTCTCCTTACTTATGCACTCTCAATCTATACAATTATTCCTAAAATTTGGCTTCAAGAAAAGTACTTCAAAGCATTGAAAAGATACGAGAATTAAATGGCTTCCTATACCTTAATCATTATCAATATCAACTCACAATAAATTTCACTCACTTTTTATCAGAACTTATAAATTCGCAAAGTAACTTAATCATTATCATTTAGCACTTGATATTTTTGCCACCCACAATATGCTTTTTATTCGCATGCAAGTTTAATTTGCCACTCAAGTTATTTTATTGGTTTGAATACAAGTTTAATTCGTCAATGAAAATATTTTATTGGTTTGAAAAGTTTAATTCACCAATGAAAAGATTTTATTGGTTTAAATACAAGTTTAATTTTTCAACGAAAATATTTTATTGGTTTGAATAATGTTTAGTTCACCAACGAAAATATTTTATTGGTTTATATACAAGTTTAATTCACCAACAAAAATATTTTATTGGTTTGCATACAAGCGTAATTCACCAAGAAATTTATTTTATTGGTTTCAATAAAAGTATAATTTGTCAATATCTTCTACAAACTTCTAGTGATTAAAAAATATTCGCCAATAGAATTAATATTTTTCCCCAGAAAAAAAAGATTTTCCCATAGAACTAATATTTTGTTTTAGGAATAATGCAAGATTCGCCAGGTTTTTATGTCTTTTGTTAGGGGATTTCTTAAAGTTATCCTTGATGATATGGTGCAAGGAAGCTTCATTTCTATAATGTGCATCTTATCCTCTAGCATATCAATAGGATAGTCATGTTGATAGTTCCAACCTTCCTCAAAGCTTTAGGAAGATAAGGAGAAATATTTGAGTTCCCCTCATGCTCCTCACTTAATCCATCAATGCCTTCATTCTTCTTCTCACCATACTCTTTTCATTCCATTACACCTAGTGACCACAACCCTCGATATCAAAAAATGCATATCCTCTACTCTCTTCCTCTAACACTCCTTCAACCTTTTATCATAATTCAATGCAATGACCCTTTTTCTAGAATATTTACACTTCTTATTGCACCCTTATACTAAAATTCTATTGGGATTCAAAGATCTCTATTTAGGAACATTTTTCATTTCTTTATCCATATCATTAAAATGAGCTATTTAAGCTTCTCCCTTGTTATTTTAGGTTATTTGTTTTCCTTATGTTAGGGGATATTTATTTTTTCTTACACATTATTAAGCTTGCTTAGTTTATTTAGGTGCGGTTATTATGAGAATACATGGAAAAATCTATCAATAACATGTGTTGCTCTCACCCATCTTTGGGTAGTTGATTCTCAAACTCTCTTTTGGATATATATGTCATGTATCATAACTATTTGTTTGTCTTCATCTAAGTAGATGTAACCATGTAATTTGGTATTTACCAAGCAAGTAAAACTCTTGCTTATTTTAGGAAATTGGATTTATTACACCTCTTGGATGTATATGTCCCTATTTGTGTTATACATAGCACTCACCTCTCTTCTCTATTATTCAAAAAGAGTAATGCGAGCATTGCCTACACTCTTATATTTTTTCTCTTGAATTCTCTCCTTTCAAGATTCTCTCTCCATTTCATTATTTTGATCTTTGATCATCTATCAATTGGAGTGTTGTGATCTATGATCAACAATAGATCTTGGCTCAAATTCTCATTTCTTATAGAATCTAATATCCCTAACTTTCACCAAACTACTATAGGACACCTTGCTAAAAATAGGTTATCCTCCCCCCCAAAAAAATTAGGGAAGATGGATATGTACAAACTTAGGAATGTTACATTAGTAGTTGGATGAGGGCTTGGTGGATGGGAAAATAAACCCTTTACAAATAGACATCTATAACTAAAATCTCAAGAGACATTAATAGGAAGAACATAATGCTAACCAATATTATGTTTTTGAAGTGATTTAAAAAGGTATAATGGTAGGAATAAATGCACTTGAATATTTCTTTCTATGTAACATATCTAATAATTTGTAACCCAATTTCATCCCAAGGCTTGGGTAAAGAGTTTCTAAGAAAGCTAGCCTAAAAATTCTTTTTTTTTCCTCACCCTTTAAAAACCCATTTATAGTCTCATATGAGCCCTTGTATCTTTATACACCTTCACTCCATCCAATAGCATTCCAATGGCATGTGTAATTATGTCTTCTAAGACTTCAAACTCCAATCATCTCAACACCACCCTCTTAGCTTTCCAAACATTAGAAAATCCCAACAAAAGAGCAAGGACATGACCCATTATCATCTCCATAAAAAAATTTACCCCACCCTTCCTAAGGATATGCAAAATAGTATGTATTCTTAATATGAACACAATAATATGGTTCTATCCTAACTCTATCATCTCCCACATCTAAATTGATACACTATCTTCTCTTATTGACACACCTTTTTCTCCATATTGTCTTCTTCTTACAAGATCCCATCTTAATGCAACTAAAAGAAAGACAAAAATGTATGATAAACTAAAGTTTATAAGTTATTAATAGAATAATCTTCATAAAACTTGTAGGAGTACAATCCACTCCTAACACATATGAAACATCCACTATGAGCTCAACTAAAATTAGTGACTTGTACTAGAAATTATGAATACAATAAATAATAAGAATAGCATAACTAAAATGAGGATTTATCAATAGCATAACTAAAATGAGGATTTATCAATGTTAATAAGAGTTGCCATAAATTTAGTCAAATGATCCACATTAAACCATTTCTCATAGTCTTTACTAAGGACCCCTTCATTAGCAAGCCAATTTGTAGGTCTCTTACCTTCTCTACAAATACGGTTTATACTAAATTCATCAACCATAACATTCAAATTTTCCAACAAGGGGATGTCTCCTTATTCAAGCATTTTATAATGTTTGAAGAGACCCTCAATGACTAGTTTAGAGATGCTCAAATATTTAGCCAAATGAATACCCCAAAAAGATGTCATGGCTTGAATGTAGTAATTAGTTTGTACTCATAAATCAATTATTAAAGTGCCTATAAGTTTCCCATTATGATCCCTAATAATTCCCCAAGCACTTGCTTGCCCAAGGTTCCCTTTAGATGCTTCATCAAAATTTAATTTAAACTAATGAGTGAGGGACAAGATCATTTAATGAGATTTCTAATTAGGTTGATCTTATCAAATATTTGGATAAAGCCCAACTAAATTTTCCATCTCTCAACCCTATCCAATTTTCACTGAAATAGTTGCATTCTCCTTGTTATTGTCTTCACCCTACTTAATCACCAGGAATTTTTCCTTTATAGCCAAAAAATACTAGCTCCCACTCTAATGGTATTATTTTTATTATCTTTGAAAATTCGTACATTTCACTCCAACCATATAACATAGAGTGAGGGTAGAGTTAACAACCATATTTTTTTATCTTTATATTAGAAAAAGGAGAAACCCATTGGCAAACCAAGTCCAACATCAAAGCCAACTAAACCCATTTAAATCAACACTTGGAAAGGGAGTAACTCTTGACACTCCAAAAAAAAAAAGGTCAATCAAGAAGTAAATGGTCAACATATTTTGGAATATTTATTACATATAGGTCATTTACTATTAAAATACCATTTTTAGCCAAATTATCTTTCATAAGGATTTTATTCTAGATGACCAACCAAAAAGACAAGTTTATCTCTAGAGTGTGATATTTAATCTTTGCCTACGACCAAGGGAAACTCTCGTCATAATCAATTAGAAAAGAGAATCAAAATAAAATATGATAAGACTTGTTTAAAATGGCAACCTAAACTAACTCAACACTATATTAATTGACATAAATGGTAACCCTTCAAAAGATCATGCAAAAAATTGGCCTATTGTAAGACCTCCTCATTAGGAGGATAAGAACTAAAGTTTTTCCAAAATTAAGTAGCCCTCTTCTTTATATATAATTCCCAACACTAACCCCCATGGAATCTTTAAGGAACTCACAAAGAGGGTGCAAGCCATCAACAAAGACTAAGGGGTGATAAAGCAACCAAGTTCCATCCTAAAAGAGAGCACTACTTTTAGACCCCATATTTTATTGATCCCTTTCCATAAAATATTTCTTCCTTTACATAAACTATTTCAATAGTTAGAATCATAGGGAAAGACACATTCGACAAAAAGAATAAAAGATCTAATATTATCGAATATTTTACCTTCATAATTTTAACTTATTGACTCTCCTTCAATATCCTTCATATCATTTTCACTAGAACCTAACTTAAATTCATTTATACTCTAATTATCTCTACCATAAACTACATACCTTTAATATTGTGGATGTCTCCTAATCCTTGAAAGTGTACTTGCAAGAAGAAAATTACTTATTTTAATTTTATATTTATTGTGTTTTCTAATGGTCTATAATTTTGTTTCTAATAAGACTCACATTCATTAGTTTATTACTTGTTTATCTTACATATGAAAACAATAAAAATAATATATTCAATAGAAAACAAGGTACATTTAATGACCACATAAATTTGGGCTATATAGTCTCAATCTAGCATTAAATGATGCATGCTAAGTATTTTAGCACCTTGTGTTAGATACAAATTTAGTGAATCATTATAAAAAAAATGGTTTTCTAAAAATTAGCCAAAACAAATTAGCTTTAAAACATTAAAACACTAAAAATAATTATTTGGAAATGGCTACCTTTAATTAATTGACTTGGGTCGGGGCGCCGGTCCGAGCCCAGTTGGTTAAGGTGTTCCCTGTCGCAGGGCGCCCACCATGGGTTCGACTCTCCGATGCTCCTGTGGTACCGGTTGGTGTGTCCCGCCAGCACTGCCGGTCACGGTAAAAAGTTTACCGGCAGTGGGGGGTTATATGGGGGGCCGTGCTGCACCCGATTCCCCTCGTTAAAAAAAAATTAATTGACTTGGGTCAAAGGAGATAGCACTATTGTTCTATGGGAAGAAATTTCTTCTAACTTGTCTCTATGTATTCATATTTGTTGTAAGAATTTTATTTATTATAAAATCATCATCATGTAAAATTTTAATAAATCTTTTATTTTCTTATTAGTTAATGTTGTGAAACGTTAATTTTATGTAGTAAAAGAATATTTAAATGGAAAATATCTATATAGGAAAGTTGACTCTTGGACCTATTTGTTTATAAATATGTACATTTGCATATACTAATATCTTAAATAACTAGTGTATTTTGGAGTATGTTAAATTATATGATATTTGTTAAGATTTAACTAGGTAAATTTTGAATTGATCTTCATCAACCCAATTAAATTATAATCAAAAATCACACAATATCAAGAACATATTTATATTTATGAGTCACTACCTACATATCTTTATATATACTTATAAGACAAAATTTCTTCATAGTAATAAAATATCTTCCACTAATATTTTTTTGTAAAATGTATTAAAATACATTTGATCTTTGAAGAGTTTTAACATAATATACTTTTAAAAATGATTGATCTAATAAAAAATATAAATTAATAATAATTATATTAAGATAAAATACTTATATTTGAAGATGGTTAGTTTTTTGTCTTGGAATCTTACTTATTTCATGGAGATGTTCTAAACCAATTAAATTATGAAAATAATATTTGTTATATGAACATCCAATATGAGAGGGTTTGATTTATTAAAAGAGACTAAATAACATACTTAGTTATTAAACATATTGTATAATGCATAAATTAATTGGATTAAAATATGTTTTCAAATATATGAAAAATTAAAGTTAATAGGTAAAAATATACTTTTTAAAGTTAATAGGTAAAAATACATTAAATACATTCTCCTAAATTAATTGTGATAAAATGATCTATGAAGACAATATCAAAATATTCATTAAATTTTATTTTCTAACCATATGTAATTGAAGTTAGCAGCCATATAATTTTCATATAGACTCCTATCCCATATTTATTTATAAGTAAACAATTCAGTATATGTCTCTAATTTGAAACCCGACTATTCAATGAAATTTATTTTCTTAATCTAATAAAATAAAATAAAAACTATTAAATAAAATTTCATTGTGTATATGAGTTTAAGCTTATATATATAAGATTAGAATAATCAAAATCTTTTCAACAAGGTAAGATATTATTGTGCTTGTCTTTCTACTCTACCATATAAAATAAAATATTAGAAATATTACAAAATTTATCCTAGAACAAGGAAGAAGGTGTTACATCTTTCAACAAAGAAATAACCATTGCTTATTAATTAATAACAGCCACATATGTATGTGATGTCTTTTTTGCTTTGTATAAGAGGTTGTAGCCTTAAACAAAAAAGAATTGGAGATTATTTTAAAATGAATAATATAACCATTTAGTTAGATTTATTGTTATTTTAATATTTATCATTGGATAAAATTAAAGGATAACCTATATTTAAGTATTTTCTATGGAACTACTTAATAAAGATAGAATAATTTAATGGAAGTATTTAATAGGCTTAGCTAGTGAAAGATAATGATCATTGACATACCTTTTAATGTGTCTAGAGATCATAAAAAATTAGAAAGTGACAATGTTGGGAAGTAAATTTGGACTTTGATGATGTCTCAAGGGGTAATCTTTAGCTTGGCAAGAGTAGAGATTTACTGAGTAGTGGGGAGAGAGCTTTCTTATTAGAAGAATCACAATGTCTTGACTACAAGACTAATAATACAGCTAAATGGGAAGCTTTAGTTACAAGTTTGCACATGGTATCTAAGGTAGACCATCGAAAGGTTAAGAAATGACACTTCGAAGTGGTGATAAATGTGCTAAAAATAACATAGATCAAATTGATGAATGAGAGCATATTTAGAAAAGGTGCTTTCTTAGATAAGAAATTTAATGTAGTGAATTTTAGTTATTGTTTCCAAGAACAAGATCAATTAGTCATTCTCTAAGCCAGCAAGAGGATAGATTACCCAATTTGAAATGTTATTGAAGGAATTAATGTAATGGAATGGAAAGGTTAATCTTTGATAATAAAAAAAATATAGAAAGGGGTGTGTTAATAAAATCCCTAATTCTCTATGAGAATGTTTTATCCCATTAGGTGATGGGTGGTCTCATTGATCATTTATGATTGCCTCTAATATATTATATTGCTCTTCCTCATATATATGTGGCATTTCTAGGTATATGTTGTAATGAGAATGATGGGCTTTATTTACAATGGGATACTCTTTTTTATGATGGATGTTGATGCTCTAATACCTCAATGTGTGATTTTATGGTAGAGCCAATTGGGATATATTTTGGTTGTTATTTGGTGATCTCTAAATGGTCGGTTATAGTGCTAAGGCCCCCACGGATTCTTTGAGGAAAGGTTATATATTTTAGGTTGAAAAAGATATTTTATTGTTCTAATGTGAAAGCTCTCAATTTGGTGAAGGTAGTGATGGGTCAACAAAAGGTGGTGTATATAAGTATTACTCAGTTGAAGTTAGTGATTTTAATGAATTTTCATAACAAGATGGAGGAAGCAATTAGCAACATGTTTGAGGAAATGCATTGGGGATCTTTTATCATTAAATGCAATTGAGGTTTTTATGGAATCATCCCTAGTGATGCCTAATTTTGGTGTAATTATTCATTTGGAGGCAAAAGGAGATTTAATTATGGTATAATTCAACACTCTTAGTAGGTATGTTGGTATTCTTATGGATTTATATTGGGTATTCGGCAAGTGATAAAACATATGGTGGTTTCTCACCAGAATGGGATGTTGGAATTTATAAGTAGTATCTCTCTCCCAATCTTTGTAAATGATAAACTGTCAAGGTCAATTTGTAGAGCTGAAATCATTGGTGGCATGTGGTTTGTTGGCCTAGAGTCTCCCTCCACTATTAGAGTTGCTAGTAGGGCTAATGAGTTCTAGTGTTCCATCCATGATGGTGTGGCTACTCCTCAATGGGGGAATTATATAATGTAATTACTTCTATGCCCAATATTTTTGTTTTTAAGTTTCTAGTATAGGGTTTCCATCTTATGTATTGGCTAGTTGTTATGTCATAATGTCTCATGTGTGATAATGTTAGTTTCTCCAGGTTATATTTTGGATGTTCATAGGGTTTTAATATGGACATCTTATGATTGGTTTTTCTTTCAAGTTGGACACATCACGCTTCCTAGGTTTTTGTATATGCTCTAGTTGTTTGATAGTTGTATATACAATGAGGGCTCTTAATATATCCTTGCTATAATCATCAAAAAAACAATCCTTAACATATTTCACTAACTTATTAGAGTAAACCTAGAATTGAATTTGTTATGATCTTAGAAGGGAAACATGATTAACATAAGCAACAAGATGTGATATTACTTAAGGAACATTATGACTATGAAACTAGTTGTCGCTATCTCTAGTTAAAATGAGACTTGAGAAATCAATCAATAATATAACTTGGAATATACAAAACATTGTGAATTGAAAAACTCTATAAAAGGATCTTGTTAAAATGAAGAATGAAATATAATATTGCATCATTTTTGCATCATTTTCCTTGTACCATGTGTAGTCAATTAGATGGTTGCATAAGATAAAAATATTATGCTTGATGTTAGCAAGAATCGACACTCAAATTTGTCACCCAAGTCTAATCTAGATTGCATTGTGGACTACCATAACCCACAGGTCCCAAGATCATTTTCACATAATAAACTTGAGAAAATATTATGCAAGAACAAAAAAATGTTTTTATACGATGTGAAACGAAATAGGTTCTCACAAAATCAAACATGGACCTCTAAAATATCATAACATTTGTGGATTGCAAACTTTTTTGTGATATGAAGGTTCAATAAGAAACAGATTTTAACATAAACCTGTTATACATGAATTTAATGATGGTTTTTTCTAAAAATTAGTTGAAATATCCTAATTAGTCTCCATCCCGAAAATTGAAATTCGATTTGACCCAATTACTTCAAACAAGGAAAGATTAGAGTTAGTATTTTTCTCTAAGTGCTTTGGTTGGTAAAAGTTTAGTGGTGTTCTATTGTTGCTTAAGATGTCTTGTGAGATTCTTTGTACCATCTTTATTTTATTGTGCTTTGTTATTGGAAATTATCAACCCAATAACCTTATACACATATTTTTGTGTAATATCATGTAGAGCTAAGATCCTTTGTATTTTATATCATATCATTGATTACTTGGAGTCTATGAGAAAAGTAATGAATGTTGGAGTTCTTTCAATTAAGTTTAGGTATTATAAGCACCCTATTGGTAGCATTGACTTGATGTAATAAAATTGATTTACATCAAATCCTTGTTAAACTCAAACTTGTTCCATAGCCTTCTTTGAGTGACTGTGAAGTGATGAACTTTGTTTACTGTGTACTTTTTGGCATTATAATTGTATTTGGGTATTCAAGTGATCAAAATGCTTATAATAGAAATTTTTAGAAACGAGATTATATATAAGATTTGATTGAAATAAATTCATTATGTTATTGATAGTGCTATATCCACTCATGTAATTGATTATTTTTGTAAATTATATTGTAGATGCAGCTTGTGCTACTAAGGAGGATGAGACTTTTTCTCTAAAGTGAAAAAGAGTGTTACTTTCGTATGTCAACGACTCTTTAGAATTGGAGCGGATAAAAATAAAAGTTACATGTAATTACCTTTGAATTATAAAACGAGGTACAAGGAAAATGTTTAAATTATCTCAAGGAAATGTTTAAAAAAATGATCATAGATGAAATACTATTGAATAATATCAAGGGAAAAACAAAGCAAAAGAATTAATTAATTATAAAGATCACTCGAAGTAGATGGGAGTTTTATGGGCTATTTGCATTGGAAAAGGGGTACATAAAGTTTGTCCAGCTCGGAACACCCAAGATTGTCCTAGTCATCGCTTTCAATTTTTGCTTGCTGAGACAACCACTACTATCTGCTTTATATGCTTTTGTTTTCGATCAGTCAAATTATCTATGAAAACATGTTCCTTCCATATATATTATCTTTAATAATTACCAAATTCTCTCTTGCAGCTCAGAAATTTTGCTATCAAATGGGTAAATATCTTTATAATGGGCACAATATTAAGTACTTATTCCAAGGTACAAGTTAAATTTTGATGAACATTTCTTACGAGTACTTGAATTGATGGGGTTTTTGAAAACTGTAGTCTTATCTTTCATTCCATCTGTTGATGTAATGGTGTCTTCTGCACTTTTTAAGGTCTCCTTTAGGTGCTTAATATAACAAAAAGGAAGAATATATCTTTCATTAATTGTATACTGTACAATTTTTTTCTATTTAGGTTCATCACTTAAAAGGCATCATAAGTGACACTGTTGGGATTGTAGTTACGTATTTAATATCAAATCCAAAACAGTTGTCCCTTTAAAAGTATGTACCAAGCATTAATGCCATTGAATGGTGCATCAGTATGGGTTAGGTGTATACGCTCCTTTATAATTCCAATGGCACACCTCTGGCCTGTGTCACTGCTAAATGTTCTGATATAATACATTTAACCAGCCTTTTTTGAATTGATCTGAATTCTCCTGAGGCACATTTTGCTTCATCCTTAGACATGGCAGCATAATGCACCAGGAAAGGCACCCAGTAATAAATACAGGTGTCATTTGAGGAGAACTAGTATTCAAAATGTTATTCTAACAACTAGCACTTGGCACGCGGCCCACGGTTGGAACAAAGAATGTGGTAAGATGTACAAAGAAAATTAACTTTGAGTACTCCGCCAAAAATGTCAGGAGCCCATAATTAGCCTTTTTTATTCACAAGTTTTGAAGTTCTTCAACTAGAGCCGTAAAAGCTGCCTTCCAATTGGAGCTCCAGGATTGGCTGCTTAAAACTTTATGAAGTGTCCACAGCTCATCTGGACTTGCTTTTTTGAACAAACCCTTGAGCACTGTATGTACCTTCTCAGTTGACACAAGATTTTGAGGGTCTAATTGCACTTGGTGCTGGTTATCTGTACTTGAATCGTGGTGATTATTGATCGTCCCAAGCAAATTCTTCAACGCTACAGTCCTACAATCTTTTCCAATTTCAGAGTTAAAACCCTTGTTTTGTTCCTCAGGAATATCAGTCTTCTCAGAAGGAGATATCTTCATTCCACTGGTTGACCGTGTAGCCCAATAATCTAAACATTTGTGATCACGATCAAGATCCTCAATGGCCTGTAACAAAACAGTTGCAGCAGTCAAGACACTAATTGAACAATCAGAGAGTCTGAATTTACTGTCACTATCAACTAGCAATATATAATAATTCATGCCCATTTTGATAGATTGAAATTAAAAGCAATTTACCAAAGCACCTGAGCACACTCCAATTAACTTGATCCCTAGGCATACCTGAATTATTGAAGGTGATGCAAAACCAAACATTTCGAGACCATTTAGGCTCCCTGGGGGTTGCAAAGAGGGAAGATTCTGTTTGCCAAGACTGCGCTGTCTTCTGATTTCTTGATTTAATCTCTCTTGCACAAGTTCCCAGCACTTATCAACTGTGACGTGTATGAAAACTTCTGTTGGGCATCCTTCTACTATAACCTGTAAGGTCACCATAAACATATTGCTTTCAAACAACATGACAAATCAAATTGTGAATGACAACAAAGAATTTGAAAACCTGTTAAGAGATTTAAAAGCTAAGCAATGGCTTCGTAATAGTTTTAACTGTTCAGAATTTCAAGAACCTAAATAACAAGTGACAAATTAATTGATCTGGAATGCCCTCAATAGAAAACCAAAACCTGTTAAAATCAAGAATCATTCAGGAGTAGGACCTTAAAGTTGCGATGCTCGATGGGTTTGACAAGGAAGTAGCATTCTTAACTCCAAAAAATGTCATGCATGATTTAAAATTACATTCTAAACATAGATCAGAAAGTAAGGTGAAACATTTTTTAAGGTATGCATTATAATTAAAATTTAAGCAACTACTGAAGCACGTGCTCCTGGAAGCATGTAGATTAATCATAACTTCTGAAAGCAATACTTCAATATGTTCCAGAAGTTTCGGTTTCTATTACAAAATAGATCTGTAAAGTCAGTCTCATACTTATAGATGGATCATGGAAACATTGCCAGACAGCAAATTTTAATTGAAAACTTCATCTATTGAACTCATCCTTACCTAACCATTCCATTCCATTCAGAGGCAGAGGGACTTAACTGTATCTTTGAGAGAAAGTTAGGAAGAGGGACTCAACCGTATCTTTGAGACAAAATTGTCCCAAAAGGATCGAGGTTGGGAAAGGTGGAGGGAAAAATATGATGTCAAGGCTTCAAGCCTTAAGACAACTTGTACATAGGAGTGGTTTCTTAACTTTCTCTAGCCTTCTGCAGTAGAGGGAGGTTCACTTTAGCTCCAATGGCCTAGAAGACATTAAAGACATGGAATTTATCTATAGCATGGTATCCATGTTTGCTCTCTAGCATTCCTATTGTATTTTCTCTTAGCTTCGGTTTAAGGAAAAGGAAGATAATCCATGGACCTACAAAAATCTTTTCTAACCAAAATAGTTCTATTTCTACTTCTACTAAGAATACAACTTATACTTAGAGTGGTTTCTTAACTTTCTCTAGCCTTCTGCAGTAGAGGGAGGTTCACTTTAGCTCCAATGACCTAAAAGACATTAAAGAAATGGAATTTATCTATAGCATGGTATCCCTGTGTTTGCTCTCTAGCATTCCTATCATATTTTCTCTTAGCTTCGGTTTAAGGAAAAGGAAGATAATCCATGGACCTACAAAAATCCTTTCTAACCAAAATAGTTCTATTTCTACTTCTACTAAGAATTAATTGCTGAAAAATAATAGACAGCACGTCCATGGGTGTATCAAGTAAACAATTTGACACCACTCTCTAGGCCAACCAAGTTCACTGTTAACAGATTTCCTGAAGAATATAAAGCAACCCGGTTTTTAAAGCTCACGCAGATGTTTACACTGTTAAATCATTCCTAAAAATTCACAATTAAAGGTATGGATGAAACCCTAATTCTGACACGAAACCACAATAAATTTTCACTATATAATTGAACAAGCATAAAATAATTAAAGAATAACAATCTCCAGATTTAGCTGCTGTTATGCTTGATAGCAGCCCACAGAAGAATTCTATCAACCTTATCTTGGCTCCATTGCAGAGCTGGAAATAAGTTGTGTAAGACTGTAAGTACATACTTGGGTACAGGGACCAGTATGAGAATGGAAATATCATTTTCAGAATAATGATGCAGGGCATGTGAATACATGGTTTGTCTATTGAGAATCTGAGATACAAATTCATACAACCTCCAAAATGTCTAAATCATAGTATTGAGCCTCGGACTCACTAGACATGTTCTAGACTGGGGCTCAGAGTCACCAGAAAAAACTCAGGTAAAAACTCTGCCACAGCTTGGCAAGTTAAAAAACCATAAATTTCAAATAGCTATTAAGATTGACCGTTGAGGAAATGCCTACCTTCTATTTTTAATTTAAATATCACTCTTGTAGATATTAAATATACCATGTCCATTTATATACAGATGTACATTGTCAAATTTAACAAAGGATGTAAATAAAGAAGGTTGTAATTATAAACATGGCAGTGCAGCCAACAGCCAATAAAAGCAGCAATTCAGTTGCTACTACTTCCACCTAGCAAACAGAAAATAAAAATGAGCTTTCCCAGAAGTAAAAATAAACAATAAGGTTGTAACCGTAAACATGGTGGTACAGCCAGTGCATATATAGATATATGTGCACTATATATATATAAGCATATACACACCCATATATGGGTGTGTGTGTGTGTGTATTTATATATATGTACATCTGTATATAAAATCTATGTTACCAGACCGGCCCCTAGACAGCCCGGGTTCAGCATCTGGATCCGGTCCCTGGTGGGTTCCGGCAGGGTCCCACCCACAGTGTGTGGGTCCGTCCCGAACGAACCCGGTGAACCCAGGGGGAATCTGAGCGGATTCCACAGAAAACAAGCGAATTTTGCCTTATTCAAAAAAGTTTTAAAATATTTTTTACTTTTTTTAACACTCTAAAAAGCGCAATTTGCCCCCAAAACCCTAAGATGATGTGCACCATGAAGGTTTGTGTGGTTTTGAAGGTCTTAATTTGGGTCTTATTGTGAATGCAAAATAATCTATGCCATGAAGGTTTGTGAGGTTTTGGAGGGGCCCCCAAACCCCCACAAGGGGCACTGCCCCCACTCCCCCATTGAATTCATTTGATTTGCCAAGTACTCTCCATGTTTCATGTTTGCCTACAAGTCTTCATCTATAATATTGTCATCCAATTGGTGTAATGTCCCCTTTTTGGGATAACCCTGAATCTGCCTTAATTTATTAATTTTAAATAATCAATTTGATTTAGAGAATATCTATAACTTGATTAGGTCCCTGTGAGACAAAATTAGAAAATATTTACAAGATAGTATTAATTAGAATGCATATAAGAAAATCAAAGAGAACATGGTTAGGGCTACAACTACCTATTGACCTACAAATATGTTAGTAGACATTTATGAATAGAGACAATATCATGTAATGTCCCCAATTTAGCCCTACACTCTTCGTTTGGATTTAGCCTATTTCCGGAAACTCGTAGGCTAAAGCTGAAATAAAAATTAGGGTTTCCACTTTCAGAGGAGGTTTTGAGGTCTTGCATGCGAGAGTTTCTAACGCATGTCTGGTGAAGCTTTCTGGGTTTTTGGAGAGCTTCGCAATGAGGTAACATGCATGACAGGATATTGACTTGCGTTCTCGGCTGCTTTTTGGAGGCTTGCATGTTGGAGTTTTCCAGTTTGGCTTTTGGATTCCTTCTGGGTTTTCAGAGAGCTTCGCGATGGTGTGACATGCAATTGAATCAAATGACTTTTCCGGACTTACTTTTTTTTTACTCAAAATGTGGAAAAATGTTTAAACTTACTTTTTTATGCTTTTTTAAGCCTATTTTTAGCAGCAGTTTAGCAGTCAGTGCAATGGCTATTTCTGGCAGGTCAGCTTGAGCAGTGGTCTCCAGCATTTGAGGTGATTATTTTGGCAAGTTTGATATTTGATGAAAAATAATGTTTTAAGTGAAAAATATTTGGCTAAGGCATGGAGGACGATTTGGAGAGATAAGTGATTTTTATAATGTTTATTAATTAAACATTTTGGAGGCCTTATTTGATGAATTAATATTTAAGTGAAATATGTGCTAAGGCAAAAGGGGACGCCTAGCTTGGAGACATTTGAGTTTAATTAAATATTTCACTTAAATCTTTTAGTGAAATATTTGCAAGTTATATATTTGCATTTTATTAAATTATATTTCCACATATGGGTTGGAAATGAAATGCAAATGAAATTTGGAGAAAAGGTGAAAAGTGAATTTCATTTAGGCACCCTAATTGGAGGGAAAAGAAGATTTGAATTTGGAGATAGAAAAGTTATAAATAAGAGACTTGGCCTTCAATTGGATTATCTATTGTTGCTTATTATATTGTTATGCTGCTGAAATGCTTTCAGAGCTTGCTTCGAGGAATGCATACCTCCTAGTTCTTTCTCTTGGTTTCGTGCTTGAAAGATAGCACCTAGCTGAGTTTCCAGAGACTGCTTCTCATCCAGACTAGCAGACAGAGCATCAAGGTTGAAGATTCTAGAGATTTGTCAGTTTTGCATTTGCTGGTTAGGGTTTTGCTGAAATAGAAATCTGCTCATAAGTCCATGCACGATTTTTTGGTGGTTCTGGGTATTGGCCCTATGCTTTAGTCTACCTTGGGCGCCCCTCCTTGCAAGTTTTCAGATTTTTTAGAGGTGTCTCGGATTTTATCTTGCTAGTAGAACATTTCTGGAGGTCGTACCTTCTTTGAGGTTGCATTGGAAAGCGTGCATAAATAAATCACTACTATTTGGAGGAGTTTCTTGGCTTGGTCTTGGTCACTCAACTCCTAGCTCTCATTTGCATTCAGTTCCACATCATTCGGAGGTGTTTTGACGAAGTTATGAGCATTTTGGTGATTCTAGGGCTTGCTGGTATGAATTTCTGATTGCTGCAATTTTATATCAGACCTGATATTTTAGTCCCTTTTGCTATATTTCATATGTTGGATAGCTTGTGCTTATTTGGAGTTCATTTCCTAACATTTTGGAAATCATTAGTTATCTATATCTCATTGTATTTGCAAATTGTTCATAATATTGTAACGCTGAATTAGTAGTACTAATCAGCTCTTTTACTTTCTGCACTTTACATTTTGTATCCCCACTTTAGTGGAAGAGGATGGCTTTGCCGCCTAGTTTACTTTCAGTTTAATCACTTTCATTCCCACGGTTGTGGATGCGACTGGCCCTTGCTCAGTCTACATTGTATTGGCTTTCTGTTTCTCCGCCATATGATAGCGCCTTTCCCACTTTGGGTTAGGAATGCACATGCTTGGCGTTGAGATTATTTTACTTGCATAGCATCTTTGTTAATAGAATCTCCGCCATATGGTAGCACCTTTCCCACCTTGGGTTAGGAGTGCACATGCTTGGCGTTGAGTTACTTTCCAGTACTGCATTCTTTACTAGTGATACTCCGCCATATGGTAGCTTCTTACCCAGCTTGGGTCGGAAAGTACATTCTTGGCGTTGAGGCTCTTTCCTTCAGTTGTTGGTTTGATTTGAGCTAACCCTAACGGGTACTTTGGTGCTGTTGTGATCATCTTCGAAGTTTGAAAAAATTTGGGTCAGAATTGGTTCGGTTTATTACATATCATAATAAAATACATTGAATTTCTTTAGCTGTTCTAGTTCATTCTTCCTTGGACATAATGGCCTGATAGGGTGCCCAAGAAACCCTCTACCCTAGGCCCAAGAGCAGTACACCCCTCTTGGCCCATGTGGCCCTTGCCATCCATATGGGTGGGGTACCTAGTGAGGTGTCCTATCACCTTTCCCTTATCAGAACCATTATTACTTAATTATGTAGGGGATTTGAGGGTGCAACTACAGTAGGGTGTCCTGGCTAGTCATTTCCTCTAAGCCCAAGAGCAGTACACCCCTCTTGGCCCATGTGGCTCTTGCCATCCATATGGGTGGGGTACTTAGAGGGTGACCCACACGCCGTTTCCCCTCCTCGTAGGTCCTCAACTCCCTTATTATGACTAGTGTTTGCAATCAGATATTATGAATATCAATCTCTAATGGAAGCACAGATCAATGACATAATATGAATATTATTCCATAATATGAATACACAGATTCTGATCTTGACTATTAAATCAATGACACAAATCCATTATTCATATTTAGCAATAAATGATAACTCAGATTTATGCAAATATACAGAGTTGTTATCATCATGACTAATTATATATATATATATATAACTCAGATTTATGCAAATATAGAGAGTTGTTATCATCATGACTAATAATATATGTATATATATATAATTGCATACCATAGTAAGATATAACATACTGCAAGAATAATAAACATAAATCACATAATATATATCTGCATACAATAGTTAGATGGGGCCTATCATAGGAAGAATAAATATAAATACCCAAAAATAACTACGATAGACATACCACAATCCACTGTTATTCCCGATAATCAGATTTTCAGACAATATCTTCTATTAAATGATTCCTTGTTCAGATTATATATCCCTTTTACTATCGATTATCTCATACTCACCTGTTGGCTGCTATACTCATAAGGATATCTGAAATTCTGGTTTCTTTCTCCTCCTCATGGTTGTTTGATGAGAATAATAAATATAAACAACAAAATATAAGTGATAGTATATAATTATTATAAAAGATATATCACAATAATATAATTAGATGTCCAATAGAATAAATGGCATGTATAATCTGATTATTCCAAAATGACAAAAATAACATCACTAGAATTACTATCCATATGTAAATCATTATTACACTATTATTTAAATCCATATTTAATTTCATAAGATATCAAACTTATTATTATTTTAACTCATAAAATATTTGCTAATTGTCTTTATCTAAATCCTTAATGTATTTACCAAACTGATTATTTGAATTCAAGTAATGTTAAAGTCTACCATAGAAATAACAAATAAATACAAACATACAATAGCATACAATAATTATAATTAAACTTACCACAGTTTGCTGCTGTTGTTGGTGATCAGATTTTCAGAGAATATGATTCTCTGTTAGAATATATTTTTTCCCTTATTCCTTCCGTCCAGCCCGATCTTATAACAAAATATCACGGGCTGCAGAAGTTAGAAATGTCTCTTGGGATGGTTCGCTGCCTTTTTTAATATCTTCAAATGTTCCACCAGAGAAACGTGCCCCTCCACCTAATCGCTGCCTTATTCTTTTAGGAATCGTGCCTCTTAGTGGTTCAATTACATAGTCTTGGTCAGAGTTATTAATTCTAAAGTCTTTAATATTTATTGATAATTATGTTTATTGATAGTTATGTTTTATTATTTTTTTTTTTGATAATAACAATATTACAATAGACTTCTTTTATATTGATAATTATGTTTATTATTTTTATATTGGTTTTCTTCTTATGAAAATTGGACAATCTTCCCCTGATGTTACTTGATGCTTACCTGCAAGGAGAAATGCAACAACGTAGTTAATTTTAATATACAATATATATCATGACATTTGAGTTTGACTAATTGACATTCTAATATTTTTTATTTTTATGGTAGTTTTGTTTAATATACAATATATGAAGCTATGTGTGGTATTTATGGCCTAGGTGGAAAAGAATTACCAGTCTGAAAATCAAAATCCAAACTAACAATAAAAAAGCTGAATTAATATTAGTTTGGGAGATCAGATTAAATTCCAGAACAAGAGGCCTGCCATTCAGGTTCATGCCAGATTACACAGATTCTGGCAAGCGCATGACCAAAGGTCATACACAACAGGCTCATGCCAGGTTAAAGAGATTCTGGGAAAAATGATCTAGAGGCATACCCAACAGCTTGAGAGGTTAGAAATGACAACACTATACTAATATTCTAAGTTACTGGTTCCGGTTCGAGGGTTCGGTTGGCAGGTTTGGTCAAAAAAAAATTTGGGGTTGGGTTCATTTTGGGTTCGCCCATACAAAAACATATAAAAAACAGAAATATATACATATTTACAACAGTAATTAAGTTCCAAATACCACACATAGCTTCATATATTGTATATTAAACAAAACCACCATAAAAATAAAAAATATTAAAATGTCAATTAGTCAAACTCGAATGTCATGATATATAATATATATTAAAATTAACTACATTGTTGCATTTCTCCTTGTAGGTAAGCATCAAGTAACATCAGGGGAAGATTGTCCAATTGGATGACAATATTATAGATGAAGACTTGTAGCCTGTAGGCAAACTTGAAAACTTGGAGAGTACTTGGCAAATCAAATGAATTCAATGGGGGTCTGGGGGGTCTGGGGGCAACGCCCCTTGTGGGCGTTTGGGACAACGCCACCAGCGGGATCGAGGGGCAGCACCCCTCATGGGAGTTTGGAGGCCACTCCAAAACCACACAAACCTTCATGGGGCACATCATCTTAGGGTTTTGGGGGCGAATTGCACTTTTTAGAGTGAAAGAAAGTAAAAAATATTTTAAAAAATTTTGAAAAAGGCAAAATTCGCCTGTTTTCCATGGAATCTGCTCCAATTCCCCCCAGGTTCGTCCAGGACGGACCCAAAGACTGTGGGCAGGACCCTGCACGAACCCACCAAGGACTGCATCCGGACCCTGAACCCAAGCTGGATTGGACCGGGACCCGGGCTGTCTAGGGTTCGTTCGGGACAGACCCACGGACTGTGGGTGGGACCCTGCCCGAACTCACCGGGGACTGGATCCGGACCCTGAACCCAAGCCGGATTGGACCAGGACCCAGGCTGTCTAGGGGGCAGACCAGTAACATAGTAATATTACTAAAGCTATAAATGATTTTACCAAAGCATCCAAGGGAACATCTTCCCGTGCACAACAAAATGAAAAATGCCCATGCATAGAACCATCTTATCATAGTGAAAGATACTGCTAAAATAGTAGAGATTACATACAAATCAAAACCACCAACTTCTACCTTAAACACTGTAGACAAGTAGCAAAAAAAACAGCATATAGACTTGCCAGCACTACAGATTTGCACAGCAGGACCACAGGCTCCACCATCCTATAATGGCATCTACATGGTACAAGAAGTTGTAAATATCATGAAGCTAGGTCTTCCTGACAAGCTGCCATTGAAAGCATCCTGCAATTCCACCCATGTGCATTTACAGGCCAAACTGTGGCCAAATAAATTACGCATGAACTTGAGGGCTTGTGAATCAAAGATGTTGAGAGCACCTTAATTTCTCAGCAGTCCTCACAACCTTATACTCTGCTCCACTTGCCATTGCCCAGAACCAATGTTCTCTCACACAGTATGCAAACAGTAGAATTGCCCAAGTGTGCAGCAAAGTTGTGAGGGAGAAAGCAACATTAAATATATCAATCCAACCAAATGTATTCAGTAAACTTCATCATGAAGAGGCCTGCCATAATCCATGAGGCCCTGTGATTAAAAAGAAGTAAAACTTAAGATCAATCAAATTGAAATTTCTTGGTGAAGAACCACATTTTCCAGCCCACACCAATTCAATGCAAGACTATGGATCCAGGTGCCAGGGCAATCCACCCCATGATTGGCAAGCAGTTCCTGTCATATTCCCTCCCTTGTAGCAGTGTTTCCATTGGACCTCTTCAAATTCCTTTATCAAAGTCTTCCCTTCACTAAGAAGAGAGTCAACTTTCCAATTGGGGCATCCTTTACAACTGATTGCACCAATGACAACCTGCAAATTGCCTCTATAATGAATTTCTGACCACTTGTGCACTAGCTAGCTTCAAACCCTAAACCAAGCTGCATGCCTATGCCATATTGTTAGTCTCCTTCCTCCATTACAGGGGCCAACAGAACACCTTATTATTTCAACAGCCTCATGTTGCCACGTGAGACACTTTCGAAATTTAGTTTCTTGAAGCCTAGAGGAGAGGAAAGAGACTTCACTTTAATCAACCTTATTCCTAATGACTCCTTTATCAGAGGGTAAACAATCTGCAATTTTACAAATGCAAAAAGGTCCATATTTTCAAGGATACAGCCATCTGCTAAGTCAAATGTATGTATTAATATAAGGGAAAAAATTCAGTCAGAATGGATTAAATCTGCTTATAGGTTTTCTGTTCAACAAAATATTCTGTTGGATATATTCCCCATGAATTGTCTTAAATAGAAAGCCAGAGACTTATATTAAAAGAGTATCATCGAGAAACATTTTCAACAGCAAGAACAAAATTAAAAACTCTACACTCTATAGAATGATTGTCCCAAGAAAAAACAGATACACAGACCCTGCCAAAAGCAAAAGGTTTAGTTGAGTAGAAACATCTGACTGGATTGAAAAATGTACTAGGCAAGCTCCTTTCAGAAACTGCTTACTATTTGTTCAAAAAAATTGGAGAGAAATTAATCAACTGAATTTTCAAACGTATAATAGCCATCTGAGAAAGTCTTATTATAGTTATAAAAGCATTGTATATGCCTTTGCATATGCTCACAGTGAGTTGCATGCTTAGAACGGATTAAAGCAATTTAATCCAACATTAAATATATAAAAATTTATGTTGTTTTAAAATTCTAACAAAAAATAAATCCATACATAATTTCTAGGAGAACACAGTAGTACATGTTGATACCTTGAATAGAGGTCCAAGTAGCCCTGCATCCAGAACTTCTGAAATGTAATTACACATTTGTGTTGGATCTAAAACACTATGGAATCTCACCCGGCTTTTGAACCCTGCTAAGAATTCAAAATTGTTGTAATTTAAAGGTTCACCAGAGTTTGAATTAAAAAGCTTAACTGATTTAGTATATAGTATCTTATGCATGCCCTGTACGGTTCTAAGAAAAGCAAATAAATTAATAATTCATCGTACCTTTGGGAAATATAACCTGGCTGTTGTACCAAGACTTGAAAGGACACATAACTCCAAGATCCATGACTTCAACTTCATTACTACTCTTCTGTACACGAACAACCCTTGCAATGCGAGGACCTTTATTCTGAATTATCTTTGTTGAATTTGCTGCAGCATCAGAGGAACTGGATACCAAGAAAGATTGCACCTTTCTCTCATTTGCCATGTGATTCCAAGAAAAGTCAAATCCTGTAACTGCATTGACATCATTGTTGCCTGCAGCTGTACTAGTATATTGCTGAATAGGACAGATATTCCCAGATACAGATATTCTTTCAGCAACTTTTGGTTTTATAGGATATCTTGGATATATATCACTTCCTTCACATACTGAGCCTTGGGCTGTGTGAAATTTATGTGAAGCACCCATCTGAATTAAAGAAGTGTCAAGGAAGGGTGAAAGCTTACTTGCATGGCTTTTCTTATTTGATTTGTCAGAGAAATCCGTTTCTCTTAATAAGTCAAATTGTTTGGCATGGCTTTCATCTCTTAGACATTCTTTAATGTTTTCTGGATCTGAAGCACCACCTTGTTCCATTCCAAGCATGGATATCTTGTTTCCATCATTTGTTTGTCCTATTCTTTCAAATTCATCACGTACTGTTCTGTAAGAAACCTTTTCTGTGGCTAGATTATGAACAGCTGCCCTACCAGAGCTGGTTGCACTTTCAGGCATTCCTACACTGAGATGATGTTGCATGACCTTAGCCCTTTTTTCCATGACAATAGAATTTTCAGTACCTCCTTCATCATCACTGAGAAGTATGCATTCTACATCATTTACAGAAGCTGAAACTTGCCCTCTAAGGCTAGCTTCAGGCTCATACTGCCCTTTATCATCTGTAGCTCTAATTCCATGAAAACTTGACACAAATTTCATGTGACACTTGGATGTAGGTCCATGGTTAGCAAAATAAGGTTCATATTTTTGCTTAGGCTGATCATAATGTGTATTTTCATCTTTTGTGTTTATAAATGGCCACTGTTCACTGTAGCTTGAGCAATTTCCTTCAATCTTGCTTTCACAAGAAAAAGGTTTTTTTCTATTATCTGATTTACAAGAAAAAAAATCACAAGGTGTCTCTTCATTAGAAATTGTCTTTTCCTGAAATGTTAGTTCTGGTTTATTACAGAAATCATTCTCTTCAAAACTGAATGGCACGTTTATGTCTGGGATTTTATCTCTCATGGGAAGTTCCATAGGAATCTCAGTTTTATTTTTGGTCTCTGTACCATGATTTTCATCAACCATTGCCGATGCAAAGTCAGCTAATTTACTGTCCTGATGTTGCACAGCTGAAGACAACATCACATCTTCAGCATTGGTTTGAGGAGCCCATGCTAGCAGTGTATCTTTAACTGGAAAACCTAGGGGCATCTTACTTTCATGTTTTTCTCTTGGACAATCAATTTCTTCAACTAATGTTGCAGAGCCAGCTAATTTGCTGTCGTGATGCTGCATAGCTGGAGAGATTATTTTTCCAGCATTAGACCCAGAAGCCAAATTTAACATACTAATAAATGAGGTCTTAGAATCCCCCGACAAAGAATTAGTATCCATCTTACTTTGTTTAGAATTGACATAAAGAGACTCCGCTGTAAACTGAAACCCAGATTGTAAGTTTGGATATCCTACAAAAGAGCTCAAAGATAATCCCAAATCCACAGTGGCCCATCTGTAAATGGCATTCAACTTTCCTCCTAAAGCTTCAACAAGTGTATCTAACTCCGCAATATCATACCGATATAGAAAGAACCTTCTGTCCCATGCACATTTACACATTTGCTTTGCATGTTCCAAACATGCAAATCGCTCTGGACAGCATTCGCAACCTACAGCTGAAAGGTGCAGATCATAATAACACGAAAGACACTCTCTTTCCTTTGTTGCATCAAAATTATGATCCATTTTCCTTGCCTTTGCAGGATTTGCAAGATAGACTCGTCTAGCACGCTCCATTTCAACACGTGTCTAGAAAAGCCGGATTAAAGAGGCAATAAATAAAATTAACACATTTTGCAGAGTGAAATTCTATCAAAAATAATGCAGCAAATAGTTCACTCCTTTTCTAAACATAAATTATGCTTCAAAAGCTACATGACTGAAAAACTACAGTTCTGAATGCTTCATACCTTCATAGCCTTTGTTAGTATACCATCTTGGCCGCAGAATCTTTGCCAGTCTGAATTTGACAAATTACCTTTTCTCTTTATTAGGAGCTCCCAAAGAGATCTCACTGCCTCCCTTGATGCCCCTAACAGTAATTTATCATGTGATACAGATGTCTTGCGACATTGATCCCTATAAAGCTCTACTGCACTCTGCCCATGTGGTAGCCAGTCAATTGGTGCCACATTGACAGCCTCAGCACAATTGAAACCACAGTTAAATCCAGCATGGTATGCTCTGGGGAATGTAAGTACAAACTCCCCAGACTTTTGAATAGACCTATAAACAGGTACACCCTCTGCTCTCAAAACCGTAGGAGATAGTTGAGTAACCTGTTTCAGTATATCATTTCAAATATTAGAACTCTCTATGATCCTGTTCCTCTGTTAGATGTTCTTGAAAAAGACCTAGTTCCGCTTTATTTAAAATGAAGATACTTTAAAAAGGCCTGGCTAATACATCATATCGTTGAGGTTTCTTTTGGATGTACTGCACAGAAGCTATCAAGCTAATATATTATAGTTTTATTAAATTATTTCCAAAAAGGAGCCAAACAGGGAGGTGTAATAAGGTATCTCCACCCTAAGAGAGATGCTCAAAATAGTGGATAGAATATATAAGACAAACATCAAATGCATAAACTGGAATTTTGGTGGATATAACAGATATAAGAAATGTAGATGCTCCAATCAGCATGACAAAAAAATGTCTCTTAATGTGAACAGTAAGTTATATATGGTTTATTCACTGATGTCATCTAATAGGCACTAATGCACACTTCTAGCTTTTGTATTTAGTAACCATAGTTAATGCATTACATCTCCTATCATCCAATGACAATAGTCCATGTAAAGTAGTGGGAGCATAAATATTACTGCACAGGTGTTTATAAAACTATTAACTAGATTATCCTTCTCCAGTCATAAAAGGCCAATACTTTCCTCACTATACAATAATATTATTTTGTGATTGCATATGTAATAATCTTATAGCCACAACCCATAAATCCTTTTCTATCTGATTCTGTTAAAAGTAGCTTAAACTAGAACAAATATGAAGGCGATTTCTAGTGAATGTTGCATAGAAATTTACATTATTCATTTACCATAGACCTAAATTAACAGTGCACAGGTTGAGTTCAGGTACTGTATGGGGTTTTGCCAATTTTTTTGAATCCCTGGTTAGGCATGGCTTGTCTGCATCCATGTAAAAAAATATTATATATATATAAAGAACATTGATTGGTTGTGTGTGTTTATTTATTTATTTATTGTGCACTTTTTTTTTTCAATCTTTCCTTATTTTTCTGTTTTTATCATGGCTCTTGTTTGACAACCAGGAATGCCCCAGATATCCCAGGTCCTGCCTACATACTATAGCAAGAACTCCAATCATTGAAGAACCCAAGAGGCACCAGGACCAGGACCAGTACCAGTACCAGTACCAGAACTAGAATCATACCTGGATGAGTGTGGGAGACTGCCATGGCCTGGTAAAGTGGTTATGGACGAGTTGGTAAAGTTAGAATAGCAAAACACAATGCATGGTAGTGGGATCTTGAGCCTATATCTAATGGAAGATCCATAGGTAATTTGGTGTCTTACTTGTAATTTACTGCTGCTTCAATATTGTGACCATTTATCAAGTGTGCTTGGTTTCAATATACATCACTACATAAAGGATATGTTGCTCCATCAAAAACTCTAATCTTTGGGCTTCTAAATTCTCTTCAATTAGTTTTGGTCCTTGGATTACGATAGACAAAGACTAGTGGTTGCTTAGAGAATTCTGGCTCATATATTCACCGTAAATTGACAGGCTCAGTTGGCTGGTTATACTTGCTTACCATATTTATATTTTCTAAGGTAGAAACAAAAATTATTGTACATAATGATAACAAAACTGCTTACCAATTTGTGCAACAAATCTGGTTGTTCATCGAACAAATGTGGTAAATGCTTTCTCATTGCCTGTTCCAACTGTGCGGCTGCACTCCCTGGAACACCATACCACACCTTGGGAGCACCCCAGTGCATATAATTCAATGAGTAGAAGTGATGGTCCTCCACATGCTGCCCAGAAATATTTAAAAACCAACATGTCAACATGCAACAAATCCAAATCAGTTCACAATTATCACAATAACAAATCATTGACAACTAGACCACAAAAATATGATTTGTAATGTTAATTATAACAAGCTGCAAAGAGCCCAAAATTTTGCAATCAATTTATTAGTTTGTCTGCCAGTCGAGGATATGTTTTAAATGTCATTCAAGAATGGATAATGATACAAATGTGATATCAAAAAGTAAAATTCAATCAATAAATGATATAATAAAAAAAATATTTGACTGCCTAGGTTTGAGCACCACTAACCCAGCAAAAGGATGAAAAGCACATTCCAAGGTAAAGCCAGGGGACTAACACTCCTGATATATCCCCTCCTTCATATGATAGAACTGATCCTGGGAGCCGTGCAAAGTTATTCAAATTCCAGCCCGATTCCACATAAGGATCTGCATCACTTGATTGAGTCCCAGAAGTAAGTTTTGGAAATCCACTCCCAAAAACCCCAGTTTCCACATCTGCGCCATATAAAACCTGTGAAACAATAACTATGCAATCTGTATTAGTTTTAAAATATTTATGTGATATTGTTTTACTAGAGCAACCAACCTGCTTATTTCAATGTTATGATCATACCTCTATTTCATCAGTTGGTTTCTCAATTACACGCCAATATTCACCTTCAATATTCTCCACAGATGGCTCCCACTTAGTTTTTGACTCACCCAACACTGTGGAATCTAAATTTCCATTCATCTCTCGAATTCCAAAGTACTGTTCCTTGAAGTCATTCGCATACCTCTCATAGGCTTCTAATGTAAACTCTGATCCAGAATCAAATCCAAACCTGCTTTCTTCATCAGAGACCAATTGTTCTCCATCAACTCCAGAGAGACATTGTTGACCACGTCCACAAGACCTACCTGTCCTTGAATTCCTCCTTCTCTTACGCCTTCCACCATTTGCATTCCTAAACTTCTTGCTCACAGGTTTCCTAATTTGAAGCTTGTGAATTTCTTGAACTCGAGTAGGAAACTTTGCACTTTGCCATTTATCCGTATCCCTGAGGGGACATGGAGGTTTCCATGAAGGAGGAGGGACTATGCGACAAATCCCATGTGGTTCAGCTAATGCACGGATGCTGGCAATGTATTTCAGAGTATCCTTGAACTCCTGCAATCAATCAAAATGTAAGAATATCAAGAACAATGAATAAAAGAAACAGTCAGCCTTAGAACATGACGAATGGATTCCTAGCAAGATGAATATATCTTGTCATATGAAAGGGAAGCCCAATAACCTCTTGGTTGGGGTAAAACACAGGTGCTTCATCTATCACAGGCCTGCATCCATCTTCAGGACGCCATCGTGCCGTCACCTGTAATACCGAAGAGGAGGCTTAAATAGAAATTAGATTATTGAGGAAATAACATCAAATAAAGCACACCTTTTCATGTTCACCTTCTGACAGTCACTGCATCTTGAGCATCCACGGATGACTCCCTTTGGTAGATTGGTCTTTGAAGAACGAGCCTACAGTTGAATCTTTAATTAGGAAGGATGAAATAGAAAATAAATAAACCCATTGCAATAGTTACAGCAGTCCACATGAATGCTCCTTCCATTATTTAATGGATAATCAAGCATCTAAAATGTCTAAGACCTCAACTAACTGATATCACAAAAATAAACTTCTACATTAATAAATGGATCATAAAGAGCTACTCACACATCTCTAAAACAAATGATATAGGAATCAACCAGTTCAAAGATCAGGGAATTTGTAACTGCAAAACACACAAATACCTGGAAAGATTGCTGACAATCTGAATCATCATCCGAGCTCATATCAAATTTTCCATAGTTAACCCAACGCCTACGTCTGAGAGCCCTGGTAAACTTCACTTCATCACCACTGCTGCAATCTGCATGTGTCTGAATTTGCTGTGGAGGGCAAGTTCCTGAATTGATATTTGCATCACTGCGAGCCCTTTTCAATGTAAAAGATACCTGAGATAGGCAACTAGCAGGATCTGCTAATCCGTCCTTTTCATCCTCATTCATACCAGCTTCAAAATATCCGCTCCCCATCCTCACTTATCTGTAAGCATGGCAAATAAAAAATTCATAAGAGAGCAATAAGTTAACAATTGTTTATGTAATTCTTCCAAGATGATAACATACACCCAGTGAGAGCACTTGGCCATTGACTCTCAATTGTAAGGTCCTTGAGGCATTCAATGATCAGGAGAGTGAGAGGCTCACTAAAGAATGCTGAGGAGATAAAGGACCAGGAGAGGCTTCTTAGCCTATAAGGCGAGTGCTCTCTGTTGGTCGAGCCCTGGTAATGGACAACATTGAGATAAAGGTGTAATTAAAATCTACAAGATGTCTAATAAAATGCCTCATGTCACAACAAGATGTGTAATTAAAATCTACAAGGTGTCTAATAAAATGCCTCATGTCACAACAAGTTGTGTAATTAAAATCTACAAGGTTTCTAACAAAATGCCTCATGTCACAACAAGATGTAGAACTTTCAGTGTGTAAGACCTGAGCTTATTCTGCATTTTTGGCACTGAAAAGGAAACAGAGAAACAGGCCCAATCAGATGTCAATCGATGTAGCAACACTATGACTTGAGAATTTAAATATGAAACCATTATTTTATTTGGCAATTACCATTCTCATAAAACATAGGATGCCCCATTTAATCACAAAAGTACAGTGAATAATATATATGTAAAGCCTCCAAGGGGAGCTGCAGATCATTGGTTTTTCAAATAGTTTTACACATCCACAGTCCCCCAAATTTTTGCAAACCCAATATGTAGCCAAAATTTCATACCATAGGATTTCACCCAAAAGCTAAAATCCCCACAACTAAAGCACCTTTACAAACATGAAATTATATTTGTAGATGGCCAGGAAAAGCAACAAAGGGGTATATATGCACCAGCCATCAAATTGAAAATCCAACAATATCATGATGACCTGGATTTTCTTTTGGCAAAGAGATTTAAGAGACCTGTATCCTAACTTATCATAGAGATTGTGTCCTTCAATTCAACAAAGATAGAAAGATCCAACTGTATTGTGACAGGGCAGACTTCCATATACCCCATGCATCCCATTTCCATGTCAAAAGAGAAGTCAGAAAATGCAATAGTACACAATGCTCATCAACAAGCACTCAAACAAAGAACCAAAAAAAATCAAATACATGCAAAGTTCATTCTCTCATTTAAACAATACAACTATGTTTTCTTTGTAACCTAGGATTTCCACCACACTCAGATATTGATCACCCAATAGCCAACAAATTCCAGATCTCCATAAAGACCTGGCCTCTGTTGAATTTTGTGAATTTATTTACAAGCCAAAAGATGGGACAATTTTCTCTGCTCAACTTCTATTTTCAACTCAACCAATAAAACAGACAAGCATCCCTTCTTTGTCCAGCTAATTTTTTATTCTTTCACTAATTTGGCACATGCAAAAGAATAAAGGACCATCCTTACATGATATTCTCACCCACCCTTATTTCAGCTCTTCCAATTATCAGAATGCGGGATAAGGGTCAATCATCCTTTCTCCACTCTTCCTTCACTTTGGCAGATAACAGTTCAACAATGCTTGTGAAACCCCAATTTCAACACAGCAAAAGAAAGGACAAACATCCTTCCTTTTCCAATTTTTTGCTATCTAGTCAACTGGAGAAAGATCAGATGTTCTTTCTTCCAAGGGGCAAAATTAGACCATATGGTTCAAAAATTCTTATTCAATGCCCAATCTTTGAGGTAGATTCAGAAAGGTTACATATCTTTTCTGACCTCCAGACTAAATCTGAGACACTTCAGGAGTTACCATGTCCAACTACAAAATGCCCACCCCTCCCACCTCCCCATGATTTGAGCAAGATTGCAATGCCTCATGCACCTACCATGGCCATGCTGGTTGGCCTGTACAACTCAATGCAACACCACTTAGCACCAATGCCAAGGTATTTCAGTGTTGCCCCAGATAGCACCACACAATCTTCCATGATTATCACACTTCAGTACCACCCTTTCAGCAAGTCAGCACCACCTTAAACGACTCAGTGTTGCTCCACATAGCACAGCACAATCATCCATGATTATCATACTTCAGTGCCACCCTTCCAGCAACTCAGCACCACCTTAAACAACACTTCAGTAGTTGCTCGACTCAATTGACTCTCTTCAAGTTAGCATGCAGCACAAGGGACTTCCACACTAGTCAGCCTTAACACCAAAGCTTTGTGCCCATCAACACATCTATACATATACACCTTACACATGGAAACAAACCATCAACTGTTACAAAACCTGAATCATTATGTAACCGATCACTTTTGTAACTGCCCATGTCATTGTACTTACGTTTGTAACTGACCCCTAAAGTTGATAAGCATAGTTGCATGCACATTCTAGCCAAGCAAATAAGCTACAAATGATTCCACTAATTTCCTGATCATGACAATTCTCATTCTCAACCTTTTAATTTCCTTCTTGTACACATATATACCATACCTGTTCAATTCCATTCAATAGAAGAGCATTATTCTGCTCTCTTTGTCTCATGAACGCATGAGAATTAGCTGAGTTGTTTTTTGTTGCATATTTATTAAAACTCGATAATTTACTAGCTAGGCTATGCATTGTGCTTTGTGACTCCATTCTAGACCAAGAGATGCAAATCACTAGAATCAAAGCAATCTTTTGTTCATATCATGAATTGGTATTTGCAGATATTCTTGTCCATGCCGATAAACACCCATGCACAACTTCAAAAAAAGGAGTGCAATCTAGTTCTATATCCTAAAACTCAAGGAAATATCAATGCAAGAGTAAGATGGCTGATTCCCAGATGAAAACTTTTGAGGCCTCCCTGACATCCAAAACAACCCATCAAGGATGCTCTTGAGGAGCAGCGCACTACACTTTTCATCCAATTGGGTCCCCCAATCTCATTGTCTTCTTCTGCCTCACGTGCCAGAAAATCCTTTCAACATTCAAGGTCCAAGTCAATTTGAACATTCATTGTTTCAAGGCAAGATCATCACTGTAGCATTGGTAGACAGGATTTGATCATTGGAATCCTGCTTATCTGTCAACCATTTGACACTGAGAAAATCATGTCCACCACATAGAAGCTATCCACATTGGTCTCATGGTAGTGGAAGGCTTACAACAAATCTCTTAATGATACACATTGAAACAGATGCATCTAACTACAAGCTATGGCAACATTACATCCTATAGAAGGAGACCATCATTCACTCAAATTATAAGTCTCCTCAATTCTTGCACACACAAAACAAGCTAGAGAACATGGACCATATGATGTGGATGACATACTTGCAGTAGTTTCTTCTAGTCATAAAACACAAGAAATGAAAGGACAAGCAGCAAACAAACTAACTTGGCCACCCTCTTAATCAAATATAACTCCTAAAACACAAACTTGCAACTTATCTTATTTGGTTTCCCTCTACTCAGTAGATTAAAATTTTGCACTAGCCTATACCTCTCTTGCAAAAGGTAAATAGGTTGTCAATTTCAACCCATCCAACCAGCTTCTCTACAAGCCCGAGAATCGTTGTTTTCTTGTTGTCATGCTCCAACGACGACTTATCTAGAAGATGCACTATTCCAAAGCATTGAGTCACTTAAGCAAGACCTCACCTGCACTCCAACACTTCTTTTGGCCCCATGTGCAAGGACATAGAGCATAATATCAAGTCATGCATTCTATGTTGCATCACCAAGCCAACAAACAAGAAGCTTGAGTTTTATACACTTTTGTCTATTCCATCTAGGCATTGGGAATCTATCAACTTATATTTTTGTTTTGACTACCTATGATAAAGTACCATAATGGCCTCTACATTTGTTGTGGGAGATAGGTTTTTGAGGATGGTCACCTTGATTGTATGCAAGAAAAGCATCAATTTGCCTCTTCTACTATCACGTTTGGGTGCATTTCAAATTACCTTCATCCATTGAGTCTAACTGCAACCCAAGGCTTGTCAATCATTTTTTGCACAATTAGTGGGAGATGTTGGATACTCAATCGGACCAATCTACGACATTTCATCTCAAAGAAATGGGCAAAAATAAGTGATCAACCACACTTGTCCATTTGCTGTCCATGACATACATACCCAGATAGCTAGGATGATAATTTACCCTTCACTCAACATGCCTATAATTGAGCTCTACACAATCCCTATAGGGCATAGTCCATTTTAGACACAATGTGTTCAAGCTAGTTGCACTCCTTGACACTGCCATTTGTGCACTAGTAAAGACTAAACCACACACATACAACAAGGAAATGGCCAAGGCAAAGAATTTTTTGACAAAGACAACAAGTGCAACAAATTATACCATGCCAACAATAAAAATTCAAAGAGCACCATGACGTGCCACATGAGTTCAAGGTAAGTGATAAGCTATGTTCCACAGGGATGCATCCCCAACCTTAAAATCAGCATCCTTGTCCCCCAAGGCATTTCTCAGATGGTAGGACTTTCAAACTTGCAAGACATCCCTAAATCAGCAAAAACAAATTGAAAACTTCTGCAAGACATCTAGCCATCCTAAGGATGGTTGGGAACATCCAAGTGTCCCAAATCAAAAAGAAACAACTCAAATGTTTTTTCAAAAAATGCCTAAATGCAAAAAAATAGTTTTAAAAGGGACATGGGAGTCCCACAAGCCCCCCCAAACCCTATCAAACCCTAAACACCTAAAAATAATGGAAAGTAAAACATAAATTTCTATCCCTTTGTGCCTACCGCTAGTTAGAGGTTTCACTTTATGCCTTCTATTTTTTCATTCTCAATTCTCAAGTAACCAGCTTGAAGACATTCGCATTTGTCAAAAAGACTATTTTGATTTCAACAATAGTGCTTTAGAAAATGAAGGGGCTACAATTTGCAAGACATTTCCACTTCCAACAATCAAGGTAGGCTCACCAATACAACCATATCAAATTTTTTTCTCTTTTTTTCTTTTTTTCATAAACTTGGGGACTTTGTTTAATTTTTTTAGTTTGCTTTCTTAAAAACCCACACTTCAACAACAATAGTTTCTTTGATCTTTCATCTTTGACAATAAAAAACAAGCAATAGTCATGACAGTGAAATGAATAGTAAGAAGTAAACCCAAGGGAACTTGAAGGGAGCGTTGGGGGGTTCTTGTTCTTCTGAAAAGTCCTTTCTTCAAGAATTTGCAAAAAACCCTTTCAACTCCAAAAAGCTCTTATTGTAGTCTACCACCATTTTGAGCAATAATAAGGTTAAACATACAAGGGGCGGCAAGCACTAGTTGTATCATGTTTTTAAATTGATTTTTATGGGAGCTATAGTAGGGTTGGACACCATTTATTAGGTGAGAGTGGACAAGGGTTAGAGTTTGTGGGGTTATAACATTGGAACAAAGGGTTGAAATGGCAAAGTTGATCAAGGAGAGTGAGGCAAAAAATACTACTAATATATCAGCTGGAGAGGGTTATGATAGAGGGAAGAGTTAGGCCACTTCTATTGTAGATGAAAAAAATATAATAGCAAGGTTGTTGAATTTGCAACAATGTGAGTAGGTTGATGATTCAATGGCCAAATTTTTTTTTTATGTCCACGCCATCCCATTTCATGTGGTAAAGTCTCCTAATTTCAAAGAGATGTTGAGAAATACAACTGTAGTCGTACTCGCTTATGCAGCCCCTAGAGAACACAAATTGCGTACCTCCCTCCTTGATAAACAATATTCAATGATGAACATATTGATGGAGGAGATTAGACAAATATGGATTAGGAGTCTTTCTTCTATTGTCATGGATGGGTGGACTGATATTCAACATCAGCCACTCATTAATATTATTGTTACATGCCCTATTGGTTCACATTTTCTTAATGCCTTTGATTGCTCTGAAAAACTTAAGGATGTTGATTATTACATTGACCTTTTGAAAGAGGCCATAAAGCAAATTGGGCCTTCTAATGTTGTACAAGTTGTGACAGATTTAGCTCATGTCTATAAGTTAGTTGGTTTGATGGTTGAGAGCACTTATAAACACATTTTTTGGACTCCAAGCCATATGCATGCTTTGAAAAATGCTTTGAAAGACATCGAGAAAATAGATTGGGTGAAGACAAAGGTGACCAAAGCTAAAGACATATAAATGTTTGTCTATAACCACTACACATCACTTGCCTTATTCCAATCTTTTTCAAAACAAACAAAATTATCAAACCAATTGAGATTTGATGTGTTAGCTAGTTTATTTTGCTAGAGAGAATGTTGGAGGTGCATTATGCTCTTCAATTCATGGTAGTTTGCAGAGAGTGGAAGAAGTGGGCTAAATCAAAGACAAAAGAAACAAAGAAGGTGAAACAAAGGGTGCTTGATGATAGTTTGTGATCCACTATCAAGTAAGAAATTTTTATTTAATATGATTGCACTTTGTTTTTATTTTTAATTTTAAAATGTTAGTTGGCATGATTTTTCCACAATCCATGTATTTGCAAGAGTGCTTTTGGGGCAAACTGTGTATGTTGTTAATCTTTTTTAAATTTTTAAATGTTGCTTGCAAATATATTTGCATTGTCATACGTGTAGGGAAGAATAATGCATGCTCTACGAACAGAACATTGACTATGTTTGGGACAAATGTTGGAATCAAAAATATACCAATATATGTAATTTATGGGGAGAATGGGGAGTAGAGGTGGTTAGATATACACGTATTAGGATGGTCTAAGATGTTCAATTTATAATATAGTGTAAGTTGATGAAATATATTAATATATGTGACAAGATGGGTGGTAGCAATTACTAAAGACAAATGAAACATGTGGTGATACAACGAGAGATGTTTCATCTGGAGAACCCATCCTCACTTGGTAGCGGACCTATAAAAAGAGTTTGTGGACTTGTTATTGAGAGAATTGATTGTATGCGCATGTTGAGCATAGCATAGGATTGTAGGACATAGTTTGTTGAGCAAGCCAAGTGTATGTGAATGCCCCTTGTCCAAATGGGGTTTGAGCCCATTTGGACAAGAAAGGCTTGATGTAATGGTTTAGATCTACATGAATGAAAAGGATTCCAAGTAGTTTATGTGTGTTCTTTGTGTGTAAGTATTTCCCTTCAATATAATTTCATAGATGAGTCTTGTAGTGAAATGTTCAGTACCTCAAAGTTCTATTTCTTTAGTTCCAAATTCTTTCTGCTATTGGTTTTCCCCAGGCGAGAAATTATTTAGTTTTGCATAAAGACTTGCAAAAGTTAAAAGTTGAATGTTTTGCCTTTATACAATTGTAATGTTCAATTTATGCTCACTTTTGTAAAATTTTAAAGAGGAGGTATCTCTTACTAAAATGAAGAGCATAAAATTACTAAAATCTAACCCTTAAGTATTAAAAGGAGAGGCACAGTCCTATCAATGGGGCTTAGCAAGTTAAGTCAAATAGAATCCTAGGGAATTTGGTAAATGGGCACCACCTCCTATTGGCTCTTTTCAAGATTAAATTTGATGTTGCCTCTAGAGGCAATCTAGATCATTCTAGAGCAAGTTGTGTCATTCACAATAGTGCAAGTTCTCTTATTAGGGCAGCCTCCAAAAAATTATTAGATGGCACTAACAATGAATCTAAGGCATAGGCCTTCATCTTATAATGGAACAATGTAAAGATCTTTTTCAAAGTTAATATAACGGGAGAAGGACCTACTTCCCTCACTTATCAAAAAGAAATGAGAGGCATGCACCCCATAAGCTAAAAAAGGCTAATACTAAAAAGAGGAGGTATTCCCATGAGAAAAGTGGAATGCTAAAAGGATATTCCTACTATTTCAGGACTTGGGTGCCTTTTATTCCAGCCAAGGTATTTTTTTGAGCAAATGTGGAATGTTGGTGAGGAGGATAACCAAGATAAATTTTGAAGGCCTTTCAATGACCTAGATTTGTTTGTATTGTAAATAATGAGCAAAGCATCTTAACTTTGCACAAGATTGCTTCTATTGGGAGTTTTCTTACCTAGGTTGCTTTTCATTTTTGTATTCACTATTCGACAAGCTTCTAGCCTTTAAAGAGCTGCTATTGTGTATATTCATAAACATTTAATGAATAACTCAGTGGCTCTTTCATTTAATATTGAGTTTTATGTGGATGCTTAAGCCTTGTTTGAGTATTAAATTTATTACCTCTAGCATAAGCAATTTACTATGTCTACTTTCTTGTTGAATATCTAGATTTCTAGCTATCTTGTGTATATCGTGTTCCTATGGGAGTAATCATACACAATTATGACCCATCACCCTCTCTTTTATTTTTGCACTTGACGCATTTTACTAAACCTTTTCACCCCCACGCATTTTAGATGTCATTAGCATAGGGAGTTAACCCATATGCAAAGGTTGCTTGAGCTTAGGCAACTATGCTCAAGCTTTCAATCTATACACTTTGATTGTAGGTGCATACAAATCAAACAATCTGCATGTACAGGTTGCGCTTGGCATAGAATTGTGTGTGATAGTATATTTAGCTAGCTAAGATTATGTGGCTGCCCCCTTGTCCAAATGGGTTCGAGACGATTTGGGCAATGCAAGTTTGATGTAATGCTGTAGATCCACATGAATTCAAAGGAATCCTATGTAATTTACGTGTGTTCTTTGTATTCTTGTATTTCCCTTTGTTGTAATTCCATGGATGACTCCATTAATGAAGCTTGCATGCCTAGTTTAAGAAGTAGACCTGCATGCAAATGGCTCTAGCCCTACAACTAGGCAAGGTCCTCGCTCTCTATGCACTTATCTCTATGCACTTAGGCTAAACTATCATTGATGAGGCTTACTACATTAATTGCTCATATACCAGTGCAAATGTGCCTAGGTTCATGAATATTCACCATGTCACACATTGTAGCTCAAATGCAAACCTAGGGGTGGTAAATGTGTCAACAAGTCTTTAATAGAATATTTCCAACCATCCACTTTTGTAGATATCTTTGTCATTTTCCTCTATAGGACCAGCTGAATAAACACTGTTAATAGTCTACGGGTAATTACCTCCTAAACTTCCACCACCCTATCCTTATCTTATACTTTCTATTCTCAAACTTTTAATTGCTAAATGTTCACACAATGGGGACATATTCCCCCTCAACTTGGTGCAAGTAAAATTAACCCTCTTGAGGTGAATGATCTCCTTGTTGGCAGATGGTCAACGCTCCCCTTGGGATTCGTGGCAAGGGACTAACCGCCTCCCGTGCGATCCATGTCTCTACCGTTTGTATCGAGCGTTGATAGATTGATCTTTTGACGCAATGGCAAACATGAGCCAACAATTGGTATCCAAGTGTTGGGTCACAAGTTCGAATCCCCTCAGGTAATGCTGAGGGGGAGATTATTAGCAGATGGTCAAACTCCCCTCAGGATTCATGACAAGGGACTAACCGCCTCCCGTGTGATCCATGTCTCTACCGTTTGTATTGAGCGTTGATAGATCGATCTTTTGACGCAACGACAAACGTGGGCCAACACTCCTCAAGTTCAAACTAGTTCTCTAGCAACACGATTCGCTCAATCAACTCATTCGGATTTCAATCTCCAAAATAAGTGGAAAAATCAATCTATGGCATACATATTGTGTCTAGCAATGGCATCAATAGTTTTAACACTGAAATTTGGCCATAAATTGTGGCATTGAGCACAATGCTACCTCTTTGTTTCACTTTCAGCATGCACCTTGGCTTTCACTCTCCATTGCTAAGCCGATTGTATGCCATCATTCTCACTTGTATAGCTCTCATCATATCTGCTTTATCTCCACCTTCTTCTCAATGTGAACATTATCTTCCTCTTCTGCAAATATTTATTACTCCCTGAGAGCAATTATGTAACTTCTGAGCTCAACTCAGAACAACTTGACTTCAAAATCTGCTTTGATAACAAAAAATGATGGGGTGGCACCAATTCAAATGAAAAATCACTGCAACTAAGTACACAACAAAATATAGGAAGAGAAACTATGAATTCACATACAGTTGGCATATCATTTTGTCACTAGAACCAAATTGAAATGCAATAGCATGCAGGGCAAAGTCCTTCAATTATGAGGAGAAGCTCCTGAGTTATTCAATAATTACAAAATATCAAACAACACTTACAAAATATACAAATGAACAAAATTCAATCAATTTTGCAGATTAGACATTTCAATGATAACTTGTGTAACCAAGAAAGATTGAATGTGATAATGAAAAAATGCAAAGTTCAATTATACATGCAAAAGGAAAGATTCAAGAAAGTAAATGTGCTATTTAGAGCATTTCAAGATTTCATCAATTGAATGTTAAAATATCATCCCACTCATTCTTCCAAGGAGCAAGATTTCAAATTCAAATTCTTGACTTCAACACACAATCTTCAAACCAGATAAAGAAAGGTCACATGTTGCCATTAGAATAATGGTGCCCAACATGCAAAATTTGATGGAAGGCTAGAAATGATCTTATATTAGCAAGGGATATGTGTCCCTAGATATTGTGGGCAAATCTCTCCTGAAACAAGGATGTGGAAAGTCTTCAGAAATGCCTTTTTCAAAAGATGCTTCTCGAAGGATAAACAATGTCACCAACTCAAGTCCCACTTTGCTGGGAGTCAAGTGGACATGAATGATGTTCCAAAGAGTTTCTCAAGTGTTGAGGAAAAATAACCCTCAAAAATACAACCCCAATATAAGGGGACATGTCTCTTCATTAGACGGGCTCATTGTACTAGGATTTTGATATTCAGCTTTTATCTTCAGCAAATGCATTTGTTAAGAACTTTTATAGCAAAAACTCTACATGTGATAGTGATCAAAGGCATGTGATATCTACTCAGTGTCCTAATATTTAGATATTTATTTCTGTTCTGAGGCTGTATTGTTAGGTGGGTCGTGGGCTTGTTCACCTGATTCAGAATAACCTCATGGTATCGTACAGTCATAAAGTGCTTAAGCTTTGCTCCTATTATGTCATTCCATGTTCCATATCTCCCAGTCAGCTACATTCTACTTAACCTTCTTTGTAGGCAATGCTTCTACAACAGTTTGATTGTACTTTATGCTTTCATGACCGATTAAAATAATAATATTACATCTGATAAATGAACTCTTTTTAGGATAAGGAAAAAGATTTTAAACCCAATGAAACTAAATCCAAAAATAGAAAATCAGCTCATAAGATCCCTAACTAATTTTTTCTTTTTGAATTTTCCAATTTTGGCTGATAATGCATTGCTTCTCCCTTTGCTTCCTTTGAAGGACTATAAAGTGATTAAACATCTTGAAAACACAAAGAAGGCTAGGTATGCACAACTATGAAAGTTCATTCCACCAGAATCATAAGCATGAATTGGTGATTACTATTGAGTGCATTTTTTTATTGTCTTTATTCGAGACAATGTCAGATGTTGCAAGGAACAATGGTGAATCGACATAGATTATAGACTAGAAGGGTACAAATTATGTAGTAGGATCAAATGGCCAATCCCATTTGCCACTAGGCAGCAAAGAGTACTGGAGTACATTCAAGCTGTTTTTGCTTCTCTTTTGAAACATTTTTCACATTGAAATGGCCAGATTTATAAGGAGCATTTTTCTTGGAGAACAATTGCTTGCATTAAGTTCTCAGACACATCTGTAGCTGTGATAACATGGTGGCATCAATTCTATAATATCAATAATGGTCTAGATATGATTTCATAGTCATCTACAAGAAGAAACCTGTTAGGCTGATAGGACACTTAATCGCCTAAAATTGCTACAGCCATCTGGTTTCCATCTCCATTTCTCATAACCAGAATCCAATCTCTTATTTCATCTACAGTTTACTTGGCCATTAATGCAGGGATATTAGGTAGCATTAAAGGATAGGAAGCACCAAGGACTCATATCATTGAGAATAAATTACATTACTTTCTATACTCCATTCATTTGCATTCAATTACCAATGCATAGACTTTTGTCCCTGTTTCAAAGACTCTTCCCTATAAATACTATTGTGGCCCATGTCAACATTGTTTGTTAAGGTATAATAGATATAGGTGTGGTTATCTCCAAAAGAGTACAGGAGGCACATGGACATTATGGTAAAAATCACACTTATTTCAATTGGTAATTATTTCTGTGAACATCCCTCCTATTAATGATTATTCAACTACTTAAACAAGGAAAATGATCATAGCTTAAGAGAATGTGTGTATACCAAGAGTTGCAGAGGTACAAGAGTATGTATGTGTGTATGGGTGTGCATGTGTGTGTATATGTGTGTGTATCAGTATATATACTGAGTGTTTTAAGGTCTCCACATCCATAACAATAGTACAAAGTTTGTGCAAAAACATCTGGTAAGAATTTTGAAACCATCAATGTTTCAGATCAAACTATGTGATGCATCAGGATGAGAATGTATACTTCCCTAGAAAGTAGAATATGATGAAAAATGTGTCCTTCCCTGCAATTTAAAATGAAAAAGTATCCTTCCCTGGAATTTAGGATGAAAAATGTATCCTTCCCTAAAATTTAGGATGAAATTGTCAAAAAAATTAAGACTAGCAGGTAGAGATGGGATCAAATTCCAAGTAACAATCAGGGTACATTTCATAGGCCTATATACAAATTATCATAAAAAATCAACATTGCCCTAAGAGCAAATAATGCTTAGAAATAATTACAAGGAGTTCTATATCTCGTAATAGAAATTCAGATCTAACCTTTAAAATCACTCTTTAAAGTAGGGTATTCCCAGGAACAGGACCCAGATCGTGCACAAAATAATATGTTATCAAGAAAGGCATCTACAAATATCACTCTTTCTCTTCCTTGATGCCAAGTTGCAAATCTTCAGTCTGCTAAGACACTCATAGCTCATCCTCTTGAATACAGTTTGCATCTTGCTTAAAGAGTATCATAAATAAGAATTTATTTACTGATCTTACATCACTATTTTATCCCTCTACTCTATTTTTATCCTCTATTTCTATCTTCACACCCTTACAACGTTCTCCAAATATAACTATTCTCTCTAAAAATAACAGATTCAAAACTTGATTCAATTATATTTCAGAATGCTTCTGCATCACACTTTGATTTGTCTAAAATGAATTTGATTTGCAAACTGCAGAGGTATCAACAGAATTATTTAAATTGGCAGATCAGCTCCAACATTTTTTTCACCTAGAATTTTGACATTACAGAAACATATCACAATCTACAATTTTGTAGAGCATACAGATCAATGACAAAACATATACAATAAAAGTAAAGATGGCAGAATCAAAATATAAAAAATTGTTTTCTGGGATAGCTTGAACCTCCAACACATAAAAGATCTCAACAAGAGAAAAAAGATCAGAATTGACAACTTACCTCTTCAGAAAATCAATTGGGTTTGACGAAATCCCCTTTTTAGTATCTCCACTGACCCTTTACAGTATATGAATGTATTTACCCTTGACAAGCCATGGATCCAACCTAATTGACGGTAGATGTGGTCGTTTTGTAAAAATCAAGGAAAAAAATCGTACCCCTCTGAGCAATTAATGAATACTTTTATTATGATTAATATGAAGATAAAAGTATTGAAAGGGACTAAATCAAATGATTGGAAGTTGGCAAGAATGACCCAAATGGACAATTAAAACAATTAAAAGAGAGAGAAACTCGTTACAGCCCAATTCTCATGGAACAGGAAAAAAAACCCAAATGTTAAAAATTACAGACCTTGAAGAGTAAAAAAATCGATCGTGGAATTCGATATAATCGAACATAAGCCAAAAAAAAATTTAAAAAAAAAAAGCAAGCTAAAGAAAATTAAAAGAATCAATTAATTGCCAACTGAAATTCGGTCAACAGCCCAAAACCTAACCCTATGCCCTTGGCATTACAAGAATATAAACCGTTCCTTAGGCCCACGGTTTTAATCTCTGCTAAAAACTATTGTACTTTTTTTAATTATTTGTATATTCTTTCTAAATATATGTAATCTGTGTTGAGCTGACTTCTTTAAGGAGCTTTTTTTTTTTTTAAGATAATTATAGTGTATGTTCTCTATTTTTGGTTGTGGTGTTCTTTTTAGAATATAAATTAATAGATAATGAATTAAATACGTTTTAGTTTTTAAAACAAAGAATATAGATAAGGTTATTTTAGAAAATAAGAGAGAAAGGGTCTAGAAAAGTTTAGTTGTTTGGGTGTTTGGTATAATTTTATTGTTTTCATTTATTATTTTGGATTTGTAAGAGGAGTTTGGAAGTTATATTAGAGTTTTTGTTTTTTACAATTAATTTGTGTTTTCAAGATGTCATCACATGTCATTTTGTCCTGTGATTTCAAGATGTCATCACATGTAATCTTGTCCTTTGTTTTCAAGATGTTATTACATGTAATATCATCTTCTTTTGTGTGGTTGTATTTGTATGGCCTTTCTCATGTCCTTCAACTACAAAAGTGTCTTGTGCAATCACAATCTCATCTTCTACAACCTTATAATTTGTACCTACAATGAAAACTTGTTGTCTAGAATGGATAGCATTGTAAGCACCTTCGGAGACTTGCTTTGAGGGGTTTTGAATTGCAGAGCTTCCTTATTGGCAATCATTCCCAACAAAATATTTGAAAGATTAGAGATTACGACCTTGGAGGGAATGCAAAATGCCTAGATCAAGCTATCATATCTTTGTGGGTGTGTGAGTGTAGTAATAGAGTGGTTCTTGTAACTATGACTTCTAATATGTTTATAAGCTTTATGTGAGGCTTACTTATCTTTGCTATGTGTGTTTCCTTGTGTTTCCCTTATGCATTTGTTTAATTAATTTCTTATTTATTAAACATAATATGACCATTTATGGTCATTTGGACATGGGAGAGAACAAACATGTTGAGTGGGGTGAAAAGGTGTGCATTGAAATAGAAAAAACAAGTTTCAATTGTTGTAGATGCTAGTACATGCATGGTAACATCCAAGATAATGAAATGATAGGGAGTGAAATGGATTGGCATGTATAGGTATAAAAGGAATTAATTGTGCCATGAAATATGTTTTTAGGAAAATATAGTGTTTCAAAATAGTTATAAATGGTCATTATCGTACTTATTAAACATGATGCTAAGAGGGAATTCTAAACAAGAGGGAAAGTTTAAAGTACGCCCTTTTCATCTATATATTTTGCACCCACTTTAGCATGTTTGTAAGCTACAAAGAACAAAGTCTATTAAATTAAAAGTAAAATGTGTATTTGTTATACCTAATTCAAACATGATATAAAAGAGCTTGCTTGGTGTCGTTCTTTCTTACCATTGATCAAACAATGCATTTGGATCTACAAAACACGTGGTAGAATAAATTATTGTATGCAATAAAATGTTCTAATAAACAATTCTAAGAAATTCAATATCATCAAATCTAGAGGGGAGATATAAAGATGTGACCAAGTTAACCTCCATAAAACCTAAAGATAGAGGTTGAACTAGTAGAGGGAATCATGTTGTATATGCTACAACCTTAATTCTATATGTGCTTAGGGTTATGAGTAGTCAACTTGCTGCAACCTTAACTCCTAATTAAGTTATATAATCATTATTATAGGCATATAGTAGTTAGGTCATCCCGAGGGTTATAATTGAGTACCTAAGTTGGCCTAGGTGATAGCCATGGCATAATTAGGTATATAGAGGAGCTAGTAGTAAGTTTATTATCATCAAATATTGTGAAGTATTTTCTCATTGGAGATATTTGGGGGTTCCCCCCTACAAAGTGGCTTCTTATTCCCAAATATTATCAAATATTTATACAATATTTCATATCATATTCCTCTCTTATGCAAGTTATTTTTTACAAGTAGGATCAAAGCATGATTTGGGCACTATGCATGTAAGGCAATTTTTTACAATTTTGGAGGTCATTTTGGTAAGCAAATATCTCTCTGATTTTGGAAAATGTATTCCTTAGTTTAAATGGTTTTTAAATGTCACACTAATTATTCTACAATATAAATTTGAATAAAATTGGATCAAAATTCAAGGATTATTACAAAACTAGAGTTATATTAGGGTTTTCATCTAAGTCATCCCCAAAGTTTTCAAGCAAGATAGAAGAAGAGATTTTAATTCCTTGAAGGTAAGTTGTCAATGAGATAAGAGAGAAAGGCTTGTCAACACAACCAATTCACTAGCCTACTAGATTGACTTCACAATAAATTGAGAAGAAAGAAAAAGGGTTGTATTTCAAGTATGATAGCAAATATAGTCAAGGACATAAATGTATTGAAAAGAAATTATTCTATATTGAAGGGTCAAGTAAGGAAGAAGACGAGGAACCAATATGATATGGTTATAAGGAGTCAAATGAGGAATCACAAGACCGCAAACCAAACATTTTGTGTCAAACACTCTCAAGTTTTAGCACCCCACAAACTCTCAAGGTAGTGGGTTTCTTAAAGGAGAGAGTAACAGTGTTGACAAACTTAGGAAACACTCATAACTTCATCAACAAAAAATTGGCTACTCATCTAAATTATTTTATATATCCATCTCCATAATTTTAAGTCTAAATTGTAGATGGGGGTATTGTTAGTTATTCTAGTAAAGGTTGTAGCATTAAATTATCCATGGGAGAGTACCAACTTGATTGCCCAATGTTTGTTATATCCACATGGGTGTAATATATATTATTTTTGGAGTACAATGGCTCGCTGCTTTGAGAATAATTGATATGAACTTCCAAGAAATATTAATAAACTTTCACTCAAAGGAATGGATAATAGAACAAAGAGGATTGCATACAAAGTCTCCATAGATGGTAAGCTCTCACCAAATGCAAAATTTTCTAAATAAGGGATCAAATTGGTTTGTGGTCCAATTATTTTCATTAGAAGCATATCAATGAAAGGCTTCTACACCATTATATCTACAAGTAGTTATAGATAAGTACTCAAGTATTTCTTGAAGATATATCAAAATGATTGCCTCCTAAAAGATATCATAATCATTGCATTCAACTAGTCTAGGGAGCTAATCACCCAACATTGAGCCCTACAACTATCCATATGTACAAAAAATTGATATTGAGAAGATAGTTCAAGAGATGCTAGAGATAGGCATTATCAGAAATAGTCAGTTTTTTATCCTCTCATGTGGTAATGATGCACAAGAAGGATGAAACTTGGAAGATGTGTATTGATTAAATAGACTTAATAAGTACACCATAAAATATGTGTTTCCTATTCTAGCTGTAAACACCTAAAAATGTCTAAAGTATTCTTCTAATTCATCGTTTCTTGTCATCATCACTCATCACCCTTTTCATCACTATTAATCAAATAATTTTCAATTATTTGATTAAACTAATGTATTTTCCATATTAATTAAATAATTTATAATTATTTCATTATTTTCTTCCATCACCTTTAATTAAATAATTTTTAGTTATTTAATTAATTAATCATTTTCTCCCATCCACTTTAATTAAATATTATTTAATTAATTCTCAATTATTCTTCCATCCCCATAATAAAATAATTTTTAATTATTTAATAAATTTCCAATTATCTTCTTGTCCACATAATTAAATATTTATTTAATTAAAAATCATGCATCCTCCTCATCCACATAATTAAATAAAATATTTTTTATTTATTTAATTAGCTAATTATTCCTCCAAAACTAAATAAATTATTTAATTTATTGAGTTTGCACATTCCTCTAAAAATAAATAAAATATTTAATTTGTTTTATATATTGTTATTTATATCCAATTGTATCTTTATCCTTCTAAACCCTAAATTTAGAAACCAAACTAACTTTAGTTATCATTCCTAAAAATAGTGAACTCCCCTAAATTTTAGTGACTTTGCTAAATTTAGTGAGTGAACTAAATTGAAATTCAGTCCATCTCTCCATGCAACCTCATGCATAATCATCCTAGTCTCTCATCAATCCTCATTTATTGATCTCACTTCACATCTCACACCATTGATCTCATGTCCTCAAAACCTATAAATCAAACACCCTTTGATCATTCAATCTCTCCTTGAATCAACAGCCACACTATACTCATTTTCATCTCACTTTTTCTTAATAAGGTTATGCTAGGTTTATGAGCAATCCACATATCATACTTAAAAAGTATAATTTTTACACTTTGACAGTGGACTAAGGCTAGGCATTTTTCAGTGGAGGTAAAGTAGGTTAATTGATTGATTTAATTTACATTCATTTTGATTACTTTCATTTGGATAGTGCACATGCTTCATTGGTAATAGGTCTATTCGATCATTGGATCAAGGTTTTTGACTCGATTTCCCATTTGTAATTGAATTCATTGATAAACTTTAGATTATTCATATTCACATTCTAGCACACCTAGTGGGACCCACATCCCTAATTTAATATTCAATTGAGTTTCTTGAGATTTTTAGGTTACATGTTACAGTGACATAGTTGAACTCATAACAATGCTTTTGATGATAAATCAATGCATTTGACACGCATATCAACATCTTTGATACCCATAACAATGTATTTGAGGTACATTGACACATTTCAGTTCACTATTTTTGTAGGTTTTAAAATTTACAACAATGCAATTGAAAGTTGTAGTGACACATTTGATGAAAGTTTGATGCTTTTGAAGTTACAACGACACGTTTGATAGGTAACTCGATGCATCTGAAGGTAAAATGACACATTTTAAATTCATAGTGATGCATTTGATATTCATAATTCCACATTTGATTTAGTTTATTAATTTTTATAACCCTAATGTTTGCTTAATTTTTGGAACTAACACATCTTTGTAGCATTGGTGAATGTTGGGAGAAGATTGATAAACAACAGACTACTGATGAATCTAATGTAGGGAAAAAAAATTAATTGCTTTGATTTCTAGCGTAGTTCACACTTTATTTTGGATAATCAATGAATTATATATCATGTTTGGTAAAAATTTTGTGTGTGTATACTCTCTCCTTGTGCTTCATACGAGCCTCGAGATCAAAAGCACTCTTAGTTTACACATGTTATGCATACCCAAGGAGTACTAGCAAAGTATGCTCTTCTCTTGTGCTTCGTGTGAGCTTGAGAATCAGAAACACTAGTATCTTATTTGTAATTTAGTAGGAGGCTTGTTTGGGGGTTTCATCACCCTAAGGGAAACCTCAACCACATTTATCCACGGGGTGTATAAAGGGGGGAGAATGAAAGTTGTACCTCTAGGTGTGGCTAGTGTTGTTCAAGCCAAGACACAAGACCCTCGATTCATTGAGACTTGTTTGGTGAGGAGAAGAGGGGAGAACCCCCTCATCTTGGTCATTTTCAAATGAGCTCACTACTCTTAGAACCACTATGAACCTTGTTATTAGAATCCTAAGACCATCAAACATTATTGCTAGTAGGGTGTAGTGTACAGGATCATGCACAAAATTACTCATCATGTACTATCCTAGGGTGAGATAAAATTATTTTGAGATCATAAAAAGCCTTCAAGGGAAGGAGGAAGGTGATCCCTTATGCAATTGGAGACCTAGCTATCCCTTTTTGAGAGTGGATTGTGTGTGTCTACATGATCCTACAATATTTTATTGCTTGGGCCTCTGCTAGCAAGACACACCTTTAAGGCTATACAAAAAATGTGTCCCTGTGTACTCTCAGTATCTTGAGCTGCACTAGCTATGTCCACCTCCGTGGTGACTGCCTCAGCTCTGATGATGAGACCATGTGGGTCTCCTTGATGTGCCTGCACGAGGGGTCCTAGTAGAAGCTATTTGACTAAGGTAGGAGAAATCTAGCTCCCCCCACTCCTGGGCCACAACTTTGTAGTACACGGCCTTGTAATACGAGGCCTCCTACATCGTATGGCTGTACATCTTGACCGAAACTGTAGCCTACCCCTAAATCTGCTAGGCCGCAGTCTCTAACTATTGTCGTTGTCCTTTCTCGAGCGCAAGAGCCATATCAGAGTCCTACCTCATCTGGCGCTCCTGCACCACCTCCTATCAAGCCTGGTCCCTCTCTTGGACCAATGTCTGTATCTGGGCCTGTGCCTACTAAAGTTGCCCTATAAGAACTTGGACCTGCACCTGTAGCGCTGCTATCTGATCGTCCCTAGGATTGGGACCTGGTGGTGGTCGTGGTGGCGACATGTGTGGCTATTATGGTGGATGGACTGGTGGCCTCTACCTAATAGGTGGCACTAATGGCAGAACCTGTTCATCGTTCCCATCGTGTCCTGCACCCATCCTACACATCCTATCTTGGCTGTTGTGGGACCTATCCAATCCTTAGTTCCCTAACCTGTCCTCTCCCTACGACTGAAACTATTGGTAAAGTCAATCGAATAGGGGCATGGGTCCTCCAATATGCATTATAGGCCTGGGTCATCCCTACATCCATAGGACCATCAAAATATACCCATGGCACCATAACCTGTTGCCTAAAATTATCAATTTCCTGTTGAGGTGGGATCCTCTATCCCCATGCTACCTCTCTAGATTTGCAGGCGAAGATGGCTCTCTGTGTGTCATTATGTGCATCCTGCACCTCCTCGAACTAGTGAGCAACCCTATCGGGGAGGTATCGCTCAACCATGTAATGCTCTCATCCCTACATGTATCAGGACTGCTGACAATAGAAAAGATGATCGTCACCATCGTGCCATCTCAAAAAATGGAGCCAAGATCTCCATGTGAAAACTGTCATCTCGTCCAAAACCTGCCACTAGTGCAAGATGCCTGTGATACCTGTGAAATGGAGGGTAGTCATCCCCCCGTATATGTACATCATAGGATCATCGCAGTCAGGTTGAACATGTGCAATTTGTGGCCTCAAGAAGACAATGTGCTCATAGGCCCACACGTGCAAAAGGGTGACGCCTGCTCCAATGCTACGAGCCCTGCTATAGATGACCTAGTGCATATCATGATACAAGGAGGCTAGGACGACTGGACCCCAAGCATAGACAATCATCACCTCCATCATCCAGGACCAAGCGATCCCCCAGCCAATGCTGCATCCTTGAGCTCATCGATTGGGAACAAGGATTCCCAAGATCAATGTGGCAACAAATAATGTTAGGTGAGGGGCAATCCCCTCATAGTGGCAAAGGTCTATCTGGTCGCTATCCTTCTCGTATGAGTCAACACCAAACAAGGAAAAAATAGCGTCATTGTCGGCCTCAACTTCATAGATGATGCACTCACCATGAATCAGGATCCATAGGATCTGCCACACATCCTCCAAGGTAACGGTGGCCTCACCAGTCGGTAGGTGGAATGAACAAGTCTCACTCCACCATCTCTCGACTAGGGTTGTCATCATCGCAAGGTGCATCCGCACCCCTGGCATCTGTGCAATGTGACCGAACCCAATCACTCCAAGGAAAAATAGGGCCCAATTCAACAAATGTCTCGCTTTGCACAGGAACCAGCTCTTGTGCTCCTTCGAATGGAGCACCGGTAGGACCTACTGCAACCAAAACATGCACGACGTCAAACAATCACAAAGGGCACTTATCGAAAAAAATTAAAAAAATAAATTAAAGGCAAAAGCGAGCCTATATTTCAAAAGTGGTGTGACATTTTCAAAAGCGACGCTCTGCATTTTTTCAAATATGGCGCTAAAATCAAAAGTGGCGCTATACTACAGAGGCGGGTCGACATTCTTGCGCAACGCCAGAACCTCTTAGGGCCGCTCGACGCTATATCACAAAGGTGAGTCGACATTTTTGCGTGACTCTAAAACTCTAGAGCGCCACTCAATGCTTCATTGCAAACGCGGGTCGACATCTGCAAAAGCAACGTCGCCCGTAACAATTGCGACGCCCTAGAGAGCCACTTTTGGCTAACCTAAATGAACCCTAATAAATTCTCAAAAAACACGAAATACGAGGAAAGTTTTGAAAGGCATACCGAGGGTCCTACATCCTGAGGCCTCTGAAACTCTTGAACTCGATCCGTTCGATGCTTGGGAAGCACACAAGCAACCATTATGTCAACACCTCAGAGCAAAAGTGGCAAAATTTCTAAAAGGCAAGAGTGCAAATGATTTGAAAATGACCCTCTTAATCCCTTTTATGCATTTTTTTTGGGATTTTGGGTATTTTTTAGGGGTTTTGAACCCATTGAATCTGTTTTTTCCCAAACAAAGCTCGTTTTAGTCCGTTTTCATCACCATAAGCCTAATTTCGCATCCTGTGGGCTATTTTCTGCTCTTGAATCGTTGTTGAATATTTTTTCGCGAGCTCAACCTAAAATTGAAATTTTCACCCGATCTCTCAAGGAGGCAATATGGCAACGTAATTCTTCCACTCGGGCAGCAGTGGGGCATCCAAAAAATCAAGGAAATTTTGAATTTTGATCATGGCAGTGTTATTATTTGAACTGATGCAGCAAGTGCTTCACTTCAAAGAGGGGCAAAATGTAGACACTGAAAATTTCTTGATTGATAGTATGCATTTGATTCTAATCAACTAACACCATTTCTTCTAAAATCATCTCAAATTGATCAATTAATTGAATAATCAACATTATTTAATTAAAATCAACAAATTCAGCTATTAATCAAATAATTAAATTTATTGGATTAATTCACCCTTCTTCTAACTAATTTTTATCTTATTTAATTAAATCAAATCATTTAATTAAATCCTCTCTTAATTCCCCCCATTTGATTAAAAATCAATCAAATTAAATGTCACATCTCCTAATTCTCTCTAATTAATTAATTCTGAATGAATTAATCCTAAATCAACTTTCTAATCATCATTATCAATTCCTCCAGCTTTTAACTCCTCAAGAGTTAAATCAACTCATGGTCAACTAACCAGGTTGCACATGAAAATAATTTCAATTAATTATTTAATTCATCTATTTTCCCTCACCAAAGCATATTTTGAGAAATATTCCTCTCAACCACCTCTTAATCAATTTCCCTCCAAAGGATTTCAAAAATCTATCACATCCTCTTACATTTGCAATAACTTCTCTTACAACCTTTCAAATCCTCTTACACCCTCTCAAATATCATTCAATTCCTCTTACAATAATTTCAAATTCTCAACCAACAATATTTACTTCTCTTCCATCTTCTTCCACTCACACATTTCCAAAAATGTGCTCCACCTTCATCCAATAGAATTTTGACACTTGGCACATTCTCATTGGCTCTCAATTTATCCAACATTCATCAAATCCTCTCATTCTTCCACCCTTGGCTTCTATAAATAGACCCATCCTTTTTATAATATGGATCCACAACTTCATGCATTATCACTATAGCCATTTAAGTTCTTAGTTTCCCATCATTTTCAAGTTTCATAGCTAGATTATAGTCAATTTCATCTTGGAATCTTCAACAACTCAGCAAGCTTATCAAGGGATTGGGAAAGGGCTTCTTTCCATATCAAAGGAGCACCACTCCCCCTATGGGAAGAAGGTTTTTCTAGTTTAGATTAGATTACATGCATCAATTTTCCTTGTTTATTTCATGTTTTCTCTTAAATTAGTTGAAGAATCTCATAGGGAGCATTAGATTTGCTTTTCAAACATGTTTGACTCTTGTTTGATGATCTTTTGTTAGTCTATGCAGGTTTTGTGCTCACAAATACCATACCTTGGATTCAATTTTCTACTATTCTTTGTTGTTATATTATCTCTTTCCAATCAAAACAAGTCAAAATTAATCTTACAACTTGTCAAAATCAATCAAACCTGATAAGATTTTAGTTAAATCTCATTATCATACATTTGATTGTTATTGTGACACATCTAATTATCATTTAGTACATCTAATTATCCTTTGATGCATTTGATATGAATAGTGGTGCATCTAATATGTAGATTGACCCTTTTGACCATACTTCAATGCATTAAACCAACCTTTTCAATCTAAAACCTAGTTTTTTTTTGCATAGTGGTGCATCTAATTTTAGTTTGACACCTTTGAAAACCACTGTGATGCTTTTGATGGCCTAGTGACACATTTGAAAAATAGAATGACACCTTTGTTACCTACATTGACTCCTTTGATTCTAGTTTGTCACATCTAATATCTATCTTGACAAAAATGATACCCCTAATGATGCCTTTGAAACTTAGAGATCAATGTATTTGACTATGTAAACAATATTCTAGAATCCTCCAATTTTTAGAACTTCTAGAGTTCTTGAGAAAACCAACCAAGTTTTGAGACCTATAGTACAATAGAATTACAACCAATAACCATCATTCAAATAACAAACCATTCTTTCACATCTATTTCATATCATTTTCATCTTAGAATTCTAGGGTTACCTATCATAGCTTTATTAGAAATTGGATTGCATCAAATGGTTGTCATCAATGTCAACACAGTACCAAATGTATGAGGCATTTACCATAAGCTATTCCCTATCAAAGATTTTCTTTATTAGTGAACCAGTGTGCTAGTTTTTGGGTCCGGATTCTACCGCAAGACAAGCTATGTCTCTGATATCTTAACTATGTCATCATGATTCACTTAGACAACTATATTCAAGAACTTGAGAGGTTTTGTGTTGGGAGCAGTAAGTTATCAATGATAGAGTTTAACTCTGTACACTACAGTTATGGTAGTATGATGAGAATTTGATGTTACATCGTATTCGAAATTTGTTTGACCGTTTGAAGCTTTTATGTTTGGGTCCCAGTCTTGGCTGACCTAACACACGTTATGTATTACGAAGATTGAATCTACCTTGGGGATGTTTTGTATAGATCCTAGCCGCTTAATATGATATACTACATGAATCATATATAAGATGTTTTAAAGTGAAGAAGTGTAGAGGTGAGAGAGTGAGCGAGAAGTGGGTGTGTAAGGTATGAGTGTGAAAAGAATTAAGGGGTATGTGAAGATCTGAGCCTAAATGTGTTATTAGTTGTGGATCAGTGCAGATTAGTTGAGCAACTCTTGTGCGAGGTAGTACTTCATATTCTCAACTTCATTTGGAACTGAATCCTACACAAGGAAGGTGTATTCCATCAGTTCACACTTTTGGCAGTGAGCCATAACTTTTATATTCTGGTAGAAAGCCATCTTTTGTATCTATATGGCAATGAATCCTCCAGGTTGTAGCCCTGTTGGATAGTGAGTCCTTGTTCTAAATAGCGATTCCTTATTTCAGGCAGTGGGCCTTTTTGTAATATGTTTTGATATTCTCTATAGTGTGAGTTAATCCTCACCATGGTTTTTCCCTCATTGGGTTTTCCACGTAAATCTGGTGTTACTATGTTTATGTGTTGGATTTGAGTTTCTACATTGGTATTTGATGATTAATCATTTAAGTAGTATTTAGTATTAGTTCTGGTGATTGATTAAAGGTTTAATTTTGTGACAAATGATTCACCCCCCCTCTCAGTTGTCCTATTCAACAAGCTTTGGACAAATAACATTATCATCATCAACAACAAACATCATTTCGCAACAACCAATATTTGTCATAAATCTTATCTTCTAGTTTAACTTTTTCTTGAAATTCAACATTTTCAAGTGGATAGTTGGATTAGCTTAGTGGTCTTGTCTACTTCTAAGTTTGTGAACTCACCATCATCCTTTTGCTTGGACTCATTAGTCTAGTACATGTGAAAATCATCATTAGCACTTATCAAAACAAATATCTAGGTTAACTTTAACTTTTAGAGGTCTTAATATCTTACATCAACCAAACAACATCAACATCATTTTCTATCTAAATCTACCCAACATATCTCTCATAGTCCATCTTGAAACAACACTCATTCATATCACATCACAAGGTCATAAATTTTTTATGCCTATTACAATGTCACAACACAAGAAAATCATGGAGTCTAATCATAGTAGTTCTATCACACCCCGTCTTGTTGTTACCAATTTACTTTTATCTTCATGGGAAAATAGGATGGTAAATGCAATCATGATTTGATATGTTTGTAAAATGAATGGAATACTAAAATAGGTATTAAGATTTTATTGCTTTGGAAGAGTAATTACATTTACATTGATGATGAACATGTATTGCTATATGAATATGCTTAAGTTTTATGATGCATATGGATTTATTATGAATGTCTAACTACCTTGGTGTTGTACTAAGCCGGTTGCAGGGACAGGTTCAATCCTCCAAAAGGGAGGGGAAGTATCACTCAGGATAAGTAATTGGTCAGATGACCCTTAATGATGCCTATCTGAACTCACACACACACTCACAATAGAATGGTTGAGTCAAGTCATAGGCCGAATTGTATATAAGAAACATAGGCCGAATTGTATATAAGATATGCAAAGTATTTAAAGGTCAAATAATACATATGTTGACATAGGATAAAAATCGAACCATATGCAAGCAATGCGCAATGATAAAAGTCGATATGGAAGTAGGCCATAGATGATACTATTGGAAATGCATCTTTAAAATATTAAACAACGAATTACTCCAAACTTGGACACTTTTATACAAAGCAATGAAATATTATAAGCTGCAATATAAAGTGTAAAATGCATGAGAATAGGAAAAGTGAACAAGAAGTTATAAACTAGCACCATTTATACGCTATTATTGTGGAGTGATTCATCTCTTCTTTCTTGCTTAGTAAAACTATGACCAAGTCGACATGGTATAGGTGTTGCCTATAAACAAATGACTGTTTCAATGAGAATAACCATGCCAAGAGATAAGGAAGTTGGATGAATACTTGGCACCAACATATGGAAACTCTATAATATGTAGAAGTCTATTTTGGTTGCAATTCAACTGTCATCATTTGGGCATGTGCACATTTGAATTAGTATTTTGTTGTCAATTATAAGGGTCGATCTGTAGCATTTTTTACTGAGTTTACACTTAGTTTGCTGCCACCTTTTAGCTGTATGTTGTGAGTCGACTTGCATGGAGAAAGGTGTTGAATAACATGCCTTTTCTATAGGCTACAATGTCTCAATTTTGTTGTATAAATAGAGAGGATAGTTCTCTCATTTGGATGCATTATTCTACAAACTTATTCTGTTATAATTAATCAAAGAGTTTACATTGCGAGAACTAAGTGTTAGTTTGTGAGAGTATAGTGATATCTAGTGAAAGAAATCATAGTGAAGTATTGCTTTGAGAGGACTAAGTGGAGCTAGTGAGCTACTGTTTGGAAGGTTGTGCGTCAAGTTAGTCAATTGGTTAAGTGTATTACAGGCATGAGGATCTAGTCTTCTCTTATTTGTCTTTGTTTATAAAAGAATGAGATTTGAATGTTGTATTTGAATTACTTGAGATTACTTGCATTAGGAAGTCATAGCATTTGCTTTGGAAAGAAAAAAAAATGGTTTTATGCTTTTCTATGAAAGTGCTTGTATTTACTCCATAATAGGAGTGTTTGTTTATCAATGGTATTATATACCAGGAATGATGAAATATGATTAAAGGAAGTATCTTAATACTCCTATACCTTCTATATAGGGATTAGATATTGATGTTCTATACATAGATAGTTTAGACTAAGTGTATAATGTGAATTGTATCAACATCATGAAGTAACTTGACACTGTAGCTTATTATGCTAGGAAACCTGGGAAATGATAGGGTTAGCATTGCAACAAAGGTGAAAGTATGAAAAGCATGATGTGACATTATGTAAACCACATCAATTATCTTTTTTGATATGATCACTTGGTCATACATCACTCTCGAGTGAAATCCTAGGTTTGGAATAACCTAATGAGTCAAGAAGTTTATTTAAGGAAACCATAGGTTAAGAATTACCTACTGGGTTGAGAAAAGTACTTGACTACCATTGAAAACTATGGGTTGGGATTACTCTACATGGTTAGGAAGATGAATTTCTCTTGTTTATGTAGGGAAATCATGGTCATCTCAGAACCAACATCTAAGATCAGTAATGCCTTCAGTTACTTTCAAAACCATTAATTTACTTCAAAGACATGTACTACTATGCCACAAAGTAGAAACAAAAATAGTTGATTTCCCACATTAACCCTCATGAGAAAATCTCATGCAAATACAACCATTTTCAACAACATGCATTAGATAGATTCAATTTGTAGAATCGACCAATATGAAAGACAAAAGATATGGACACACAAATTTATGTGGGGAAAACCCTTTCGGGTAAAAAACCCCACACTCCAAAATGATCGATCCATTGTATTATTCAACAACAAACAGAGTTACAATACAATCTCGAGCTCATAGCCTTTACAAGAGTTTTCATCTTGTTCCATATGGAGAATACAGATAACATAACCATTCATAATCCTCACACTGTTACAATACTCTCACACAACATATAGTGTAGATACTTCTCCTCCCTCCTCTCTACATTTTTCCTTCTCCAATCATGGCACACTAAATGTTCAATGTTAATACAACACTCATTTTATCCAACAGATTCCCAATTATCGATCAAACCATCAACAGGTTCTAGCCAATCATTGTTTTCCACCTCAACATTCATCAGGTCCCATTGAGACATTCTACATAGGTCACTGAGTCAGCCATCGTCATATCGGGGGGACACCAATTTGTCTCCCACTGATACAGGGAAGTCCCACCGACATTCACATTGCATCTTCATGTCTATTAGATCATTGATGAGAACCAACACGAAGTCCCAATGATACCACTAAGTCAGACCGACATACCGTACACCTCCTACACCATCGGCCTATAAGAGGGACATTCACAAAGTTTCCACCAATACTAGCATCTCCCACCGACAAACCAATCCATCATTCCATCGGTGGGACAAGCTTCAATGTCCTGTCGAAGACACAACTTCCCACCGATGAGGATCCAATGCTATGTATCAGGTTGTTGTGTGATAGCTCATAGAATCCCACCAATGATGCCATCTCCCACCGACAAGTATTTACCGCCATACAAGTCATTGCTCCATCGGACCATCGAGGGAACTCAAGACAGAGTCCCACCGGTGACACAAAGTCCTACCGATAAGTGACCAATGTAAGACATCAAGCTATTGTGGAGACTTCTTGGAGACTCATGCCAACATGACTAACTCCCGCTTATTAGAACAAAATTCCAGAGGAAACCGTTAATGCCAAACTATGGAGGTCATTGGAGCATCGAGGGGACTAAGAACAAGGTCCTATCGATATGAGGAAGTCAGGCCAATAAGAGATAGAAACAAGACTTCGAGGAGTACATCAAGCCAATAATTTGAGGCACAAATCCCAACATACTCCCACTTGATGAAGAACTTATTGACTTCTCCCAATCAAAGATCGAAGTCCCTATCTCCAAGACATATGCAACAACATTCAAAATGTTCACCATCTCTGACAACTATTCCAACCATCCTCCAAAGGAAAGAAACTCACCATGGTGCATATGCACCAGTCTAAAAGAAAACCATCTCTAGGCCCAACTTACAACAATGATTACAAATCACTGCCACCACTCCACTATGCTCATAGCTTGTACAAAAGCACCAACTTCAAAGCCCCAAATAGAACACAATCGTGAAGCCATCCTCCAGAAACAAGATATAACACCAACCAAAACAACAACTAGAAAACTGAATTCTCCCATCCAACTGATCAACCCACATGACTAAAAGTAGCACCCACAACATGTTCTAACCATCCAATCTCTCATACCTTCAATGTATTCACATTAGTAAACTAATGACACCTACATAGCCAACCCATCAACAACAAAAACAAGCCCCATGCACCAACCGGTCGAAGAAGATAAAACACATCCAAGAAATCCCATTGCATGGGTAATGCCAAATATGAAAGATCAAAGGAATAACAAGTCTACCAATGGCAGCACATAGAAAGTGTAACCATGTAGTACCAAGGAAACATCCACAATGATATGCAAAATTTGTAAATCAATAACCTGTAAGAATAATTCTCACCACCAGTCTTCACAACTCTCCCAAGTTCTTCACACCCAACACAGGAAAGAGATAAAGAACCTCCAAGTTGCCACCTAAGAACTTGAGTGAAAACAACAGCTCCGACCAAATCTCAAACCAATGTAAAATGAAATCAAACCTCCAGGAAGATAACCTAGACCAAAGAGAGAAACATTGCACATCATATACTTGTAGAAAATCCTCCTACATAAACCTCTAAATGCCAGCTATGAAAAGTATGATCTCCTTCATAACTCCTGAAAGAGAACAACATAACAACACCCAACCATTCAATATCCAAGATCAACACAACATAAATATATATAAAGTAATCAATATGGATGTAAGCCTCTCAAAGAAGATCAAACCACTCCATTTCCCATCTCAAGAAAACAAACCCATAAAGCATCTCCTAACTGTTCTTATCAACAGAAGATATCATAAACTCAAATTCACAAGGAGATAACCATGTTGTTTCCATCTTTCACTATGAATCCTCCAGAACCATTAAACAACAATTCAAGATCCATATCATGAAAGAAAGCATAAAACACATCTGAAAGATATAATGGGAAAATACCTCTCAAATATACTTCACTACCGAGTAGACCAAGAGTGGGAAATGAGAATGCTCCTCCAATATATACAAGCCACCATGACTCATCCAAGAGAAATCTCTTCATTGGTCTCTATTGAACTCACATCCAACCAAGGTGTAGGATCCTCAGACTTTCTGTTGAAATCTTCATCAGGAATAACCATCAACAACACTTTTCTCATCTAAAGAGAATTACAACCTCACCTTATTCTCCATATATCCATGAGCACCTGCAAACAATAATTTCATACTAAACTCCAATCTACATCATTGCATTATCATAAAGTTCTCAAGCATATGACCAATGCACCCAAAACATAGAGAATCTCCAAAGCATTGTCAAAGCTCCAAAAATTTGAACCAGGAACTTATCATGACATTATGATCTTACCATCCCCCTTAGGAGATACCACACACCAAGTGACCTTACCATGGTCTCAAGAGCAATGCCTCATGCTAAAGCTCTAATGCACAAGAAAGAGTATGCCATGACATGAAACAACTCTAAACCAACATCACTTGTCAAGCACCACCAACACTCCAACCAAAGACTCCAAACATCCTCCATGGTTCCAAGATGTTACACATCCTCAAATAGTGTCCATGCAAATGAAAAAGAACCCTTATGTAGCAATAGGATCTGAGAGTCCCTCCTAGTAACATCTGCAACACTAAAGAAGATCATTCACCACCAAGTGATGAATCCACAATCACTACTAAATCTCCCACTAAACCGTGACACCTAAGCTCTCCAAGCATCATGACCAAACATCTGCTAATCTGAAAAACCTCCAGGTCCACTAAAAAAAATTTCCATCTGACAACAATACCAAGCAACACCAAGATCTCCAAACCAAGCCTGGACAAAACCATCACTGTCAAAAGGAAACACAAACCAGTGTACCCAAGCTATCCATGACATTGTGATACACATGCTACAAGTCCCCATAGCTGACTATTCAGGTACTCTACATCATCCATCCTCTCATCCCAAATCAACCACACTAATGCATGAGTGATCACAGACAAGGCCAACACAAATCTGCACCATCATAGAACCAAACCTCGTGGATATTGACAGTTCACTTCTGAGTTTTCCCACAACAAACACGTAGGTAAAGACAACCCACAACACTGCTCAACCTTTAGATTCAATCAATGAAACATGCAAACCCATCCTTGCACTAGAAATTACAAAACTTAGATCTCAAGGAGAATAACAATGTAGACAACTTGACTCAAACACCAGATCAAGTTCAAATCTGATTTGCCAATCATGTCCACAATGAGTACCATAGTTAAGGGAATCCATTAAGCACCACCATAGAAAATTTTAGTAACTATAAAATTACCAACACTCCCATTTAGAGAAGAAACCTAACCTCCTCTCACCATGCATGAAGCATGCATGTAGAACTACAACTATCTCATCCAGTAACACCCCACAGGCCAGAGTCTAGAAAATTGTTTACTAGCAGCTCCACAAAACTGCAAGTTTTTCTTGATCGTGTAAAAATTGCAAAATCATTGTGTTTATAAAACACCCATGCACACCCATATCCATTGCACTCTACATAAAACCATCACAATTAACCAAAACAATGGAATAACATGAGTATGCATAACCATAGATTCTTTAAACAAAAATCTATAAAACCCCTTCAAATCCAAAGAACATGAATCTGAGCCATGCAAGTACAAGGCATCCTTAAAAGGAACAAGTAGTACAAGAACTCCAGGCCTATTCCAGACCAATTCCATAACCACCAACATGCACATTCATATGAGAGATCCAGGCTATTCATAAGTTTTTAGACCACCCAAAGATCAACTTCATAGCCTACATGCAATCAAAGTAACAGAGAACAATGCCTTCAATACCAGGACAAAGCACCCAACACAAGCACAATACTCCATGGTTGAATAACAACCCAAGCTTCTCCATATCATCGGGGAGCCTCTCACACAAACACCCAGTATGAATAGCTTTGCTGCAACACAACCACAAGCATAAACTCACACCCCTTGTATTAGGATTATTTGTTGTCAACTAGGAACCGTAGACCATATCATTATAATATGATCAACTCCAATTTCTCCATCTTCAAAGTCCTTCACGCTGCATGTTGTCTCTTAAAACCAAAAAAAAAGAGTAAGAACTTCTACTCACCAAAGGATCAATCATCAACCGACTCCTTCAGATCTCCTCAAGCTTTCCAGGCTAAGAAATCTTCATAGAAGGAATCCACAAAACTGAAGAACACCAAGAATTCTTACATGCAAGCACATGCAAGCAATCCACATGTAAGTCCATGCAAGTACATGCAACACACATGTAAGTACATGCAACTCACAAACCTGCACATGCAAGCAAAAGCAAATCTTGGAAGAAGGTGTTGAGATTATGGATGCACAGGCCTTTTCTATCTGCAGACTTCGAACTATGGGCCGACAACAAATAGAATAAAGATTTTTTAATATTGCTAAAAAGCAATTAAAAAATCAAAAGATGATTATAATATTTATGCCGGCGGATAATCAAGTCTGCGGATTGAAAAAAAATAAAATAATGCCGACCATATAAAATATTTGTAGGTCGCTCTCCAAATATTTTTTACAAACTATATAAAAATTCCCGTATAGTATAATTTTTTTGCCAAATAATGTAGAGAAATTGCTCAATTTTTTTTTTTTAAAAATGCCTGTGACTAAAATTTTTTTGCCTCAGAGGACAAGTGACCGGGGTGATTTTTTTACTGCAAATTGTACATATAGTACGGTTGATTTTGCAAACCTAAATACCTTTGATGGCTCCCAGGTTGATGAATCCGATTTTGATGAATGGGCAAGCGATCCTAGGGTTTCAAGGCCTTCTGAAGATAATGGTGAGCTCAGATCTGACTCTATCTGCTTCAGAAATTAGCTTGGTCCCCGGGTGGAGTAAAGTAGCCTTCAATGGAAACCTTCAACTTGCAAAGAATCTCACACACCAACTTTCTTGATTGAGGGTTGACATTTCACTGGACAAGCTCTGATACCATGTTGAGATTATGGGTGCACAGGGTCCTTGAAGTTGCAGTCTTCAATGGAGGACCTTTTCCAAGAAAGATAATCAACCACATAGAAAGTGTTGCAACTAGGCATGCACAATGGAGATTCTATATTGATCTACATTATGAGATTGGATTGATTACAAATATACAAGATGCCTTGAATATATAGGCATGAATGAAAACCTAAGATGCATGAGATGTTTCCATTTCTCTTGATCTAACAACATGTGACAACATGTGAACCCTATCTAGAAAATTATTAAATGTTGAGATAAGTTCTAGAAGGAATCATATCTCTACAAACAAGGAAGGGAATATTATCCCATTTATTAAATGATTTATTAAAATATAACCTAGGACTAAATGATGCATGACCTAACTTAACTTATGCTAGTGTAATAATTAATTAATTAATTACACTAACAGAAGGCTCTGATACCACTTGTAGGGAAATCATGGTCATCTCAGAATGAACATCTAAGATCAATAGTAATGAACATCTAAGATCAATATTAATGAACATCTAAGATCAGTAGTGCCTTCAGTTACTTTCAAAACCATTAATTTACTTCAAAGACATGTACTACTATGCCACAAAGCAGAAACATGCATAGTTGATTTCCCACATTAACTCTCATGAGAAAAGCTCATGCAAATACACCCATTTTCAACAACATGCATCAGACAGATTCAATTTGTAGAATCAACCAATATGAAAAACAAAAGATATGGACACACAGATTTACATGGGGAAAACCCTTTTGGGTAAAAACCCCACACTCCAAAACAATTGAGCCATTGCATTATTCAGTAACAAACAGAGTTACAATACAATCTCAGGCTCATAGCCTTTACATGATTTTTCATCTTGTTCCATCTAGAGAATACAGACAACATAACCATTCAGAATCCTCACACTGTTACAATACTCTCACATAGCATACAATGTAGATACTTCTCCTCCCTCCTTCTCTCTACATTTTTCCTTCTCCCATCATGGCACACTAAATGTTTAATGTTAATACAACACTCATTTTATCCAACAGCTCCAGGCTGACCTTGAGAACGAATCGATTCCCAATTGTCAATCCAACCATTGATAGGTTCAAGCCAAACACCATTTTCCACCTCAACATCCATTGGGTCCCACCAAGACATTCTACATAGGTCACCGAGTTAGCCATCGTCATATCAGAGGGACACCAATTTGTCTCCCACCAATACAAGGAAGTCCTGCTAACGTTCGTATTGCATCTTCATGTCGATTGGATCATCGATGAGACCCAACATGAAGTCTCGATGATACCACCAAGTCACACTAATGTACCGTACACTGCCTACACCATTGGCCTATCAGAGGGACACTCACAAAGGTTCCATCGATACTAGCATCTCCTACTGACAAACCGCTCCATTGTTCCATTAGTGGGACAAGCTTCAGTGTACCGCCAAAGACACAACTTCCCACCAATGAGGATCCAATGCTACATATCGGGTTGTCGATGTGATATCTCATAGACTCCCATTGACGATGTCATCTCCCATCGAAAAGTCTTTACCACCATACAAGTCACTACTCCATCGAACCATCGGGGGAACTCAAGACAAAGTCCCATCGAAAACACGAAGTCCTACTGACGAGTGACCAAGGCAAGACATCGGGCTATCGTGGAGACTTCTTGGAGACTCTTGCTGATATGACTAATTCTTGTCGATTAGAACACAATTCCAGAGGAAACTGTTAGCGCCAAATTGTGGAGGTCATCGAAGCATCAGGGGGACTAAGAACAAGGTCTCATCGATATGAGGAAGTCGGGTTGATAATAGATAGAAACAAGACTTCAAGGAGTATATCAAGCCAATAATTTGAGGCACAAATCCCAATAGTTTGGAACATATAGGTTTAGATTAACCAATATGTACAAACTAGTCATTGGATGATGTTTTATGCTAGGATTAGGGTATGTCATGGTTAAAACTCACCTATGTGATTAAGTTGATCACTTGAGTTTATGGAGTTCTATATGCTTAGGAATATAGGTGGGATTACCTATTGAGTTAAAGTGGCTACTTGATTAGTTGCTTAACACTCTTGAAAAGAAGTCACATTGTTGACAAGATTCTACTTTGGAATAACTCTTTTTACTAAGGGGATCACACTCTTGAATGGAATCATCTATTGCTATGATTATCCTTCGATTGAGGTCAATCATTGATGTGGTTATTCTCTTAATGAGAACCACTTATTAATGCGATATATTTCTGATTGGAGTTGATTATTTATGAATATTTAATCCATGAATAGAAGAAGCTTATGTAGCTATACTTCAGATTATTAAGATATTCCTAGGACTAGGTTGTCTATCCAGTGAAGGAAATAACTTGGAAAGATGCTTATGAAAATTTATTGTGTAAACTAGAAAATCTTGTATGTTATACCTAGAAGTAGAATATCCATTGAAGGGGGAAAATAACTTATGCTTATGTTGGTAGAGATACCATAGTGTTTTGGGAAAAGGAGAATAGGCGTTAGGGATTACCTAAGGAAGGAAATTACCTAAGCATAGTATACAAACAGTCATAAATCTAAACCGAGCTATAGAAGTGTATGTGAAAAGGGAGACTGTCACTCGAAGTACTGGGTGAGAATAATTTGGCCAAAGTAGTGTAAGTAGCCACTGGTTACACTATCAGTTCACTGTGTTCCTTTTATGTGTTCTAGTTCAAGATTTTCATACTTGTATAATGACGACCGTATGAATAGGTTCTAATTTGTAGAACATGACACTAAGCTAAAAAAGGCTATTGTTATGGGGTTTACCAACCAATCTCTTCATCAAAGGGTAGGGTCATCTTGTCATATGTGACAGATGTGCAGGGGACTGCATTTGAGTCCATGGTTGGTGGAAAAGAACTTGAGTGATGCTTCTCCTCATTAGGTGGCAGTCGAGGTTTACAAATGTTTGCACCAGCATTGGGAACAACTGGAGTGTATGCACCAGAGAGAGGAAATCTAGAAGGTATGCACATTTGTGGCGACATCAGAATGAATTTTTATATCTATTGCCGGATGAAGCTTAGAAGAGCTATGTATGCATCATGTACCCATTTATATGGAAGGATGCAATCATGAACAATAAAATCAAGTTCATTCAATATGATATCTATGTTATGGAAAGATTTGTGAAATTACAATGGAATGTAATGGAGGTTTGGAAACAGTGTTATCTCAAATGTGCATGTAATTTACATTATGGAAAGAAAAAAAATTATTGCTATGTTAGGGCATCATGAAATATTCAGTTAACGTGAATTCTTTGGAATTTATTGAGTAGAACACCAAGGTTGTTACAAGTTCAAACGTCATGACACCTATGGGTGTTACCAAATCAGAGATTGGAATGCCTCATCATTTATTTTATCATCATGAGTACCAAACTTCACAACCACAACCATAACAACAACCTCAATATCCACCAATCATCATAGAAGACATCACAAACATATATGTGGAATTTGAGGAATTTACTGAAGAAATTTTTTTAGAAATGCAACAAGATCCCTCCTTATCTAGAGCACTTGATTCCTCATTGCTTTAGATCCCAACACATACTTTCTTACACTTGCAAAAAATGGTGTTAAGCTTCCTTCTAATTTTAATATTGCTACACTGAGGGAACAATCCCTCACACATGTCATGTCATTTAATGTTCCATCACATGAGAACATATCTATAGTTCAATCTATTAACAAAGATATGCCACAATCTTCAATGCCAACCATACTTAGTCAACCAACTATACCATCATATGTCACAAATTTGATATCATTTTCTAGACAATTAGTAAATTCATTGTATCAAAACCCAAACATGGTAAATCAAACAATTGCACACATCCCAGATCCACCAAACCCAAAAATTCCTCATACATCATCATACATATCCAACCAAACAACCATGCATATACTTGTTGACATTTTTTATCAATTATCACTAAGAAAACTAGAGAATGGTTTCATAAAGTTAAATGCAACTAAGAGGAATGATAAATGTTGAAATATTTGGCCACGTTTAAGTGTCAATAATGCAAAAGAGGAAGAAGTTAAAATTTTATCACTAGTTTGCAGTGCTAAAATGAGAAATGGGAGGGAAAATAATATATTTTTAAACCTTTTTACTCTTTCACCCATGATGAAGGAGAAATCCTGGTGTTTTTATTCATTGGCATTGAAAGTATCTCTAGTTTGACATGAAATTTGGACCTTGCTGCTCTAATTTACCCACATTGCAATGATATTGGAAGGTTTTGAAGGAGTCACTTATTTTCCATCCATATTGCAAGACCAAATAGAAGATATGGCATGTTGAGGGGAGGTTCAAAGGGTTCTCAAAATATAGGGGTATTCATGTTTCTAAGCCACGTTGCAAGACCTTCCCCTCATATTCTGCAAGGTACGCCTTAAAACATGCCTTTTATTGTTAAGTATTTAGTCTTTGATGGAGTACTCAAAGGTTTGTGTGAAGTTTTTTTTTTAGTTTAATGAAATTTATACTAGAATGGCATAGGATAAATCTCATGTTAAACTAAGGGCAATATATTTAATATTTTGTATAACCCATAGATATCATCGATAATACAAGAGAAACCCAAATCCCATCTTGGTTGTGATAAATCCTACTAGTTTATGTGATCTCTTGAAGGTTAATGATCATCAAGATCATAGGGAAGAGAAGGTCGTATCGAATGAATCCCTTATTTACTTGTGTTATCAAAAATCTCATTTAAGCATGCATAGCCAGTCATACGAAAAGATAGAGTAGTGAATTACAGTGTAAAGGAAGGCTTGTAATATTTGTTGTATTATGAGTTGGAAGTATCACCCCATGGTATCATCATGTTTGGAGTAGACAAATTTGATGAGACAAATGATGTTAAAGTGAAAAGAAGAGTCCATTTTTTTCAACTAGCATTTTTTCAATAAAATTGGTGCTCTCATATCTAGTAGTATCCTTGTTTAGATCCAAGATAATAATGATTAAAGGTTATCTAAGGGAAAGGAAAGATTACTATAGTTCCATGTTAAATCCCTAAGATAAGAGTGAGGGGCAGAGGTATGAGACAAATATAATAGTTAAAAGGAGCAATTCTAGAACATAAGATAAAGCCTTTGAAGTGAAAACATCAAAAGAAACGTTTCAGTGAATGGATGACATTCAAAATTTTAGGGGTTTGCAAGTCGTTTAATAATTTAAACACATATACCAGATATACAATAAAAATAATGCATGTATTATGAAAAGAAAGATTTGTCTATAATAGCCCAGACCCAAGAATATTGTTATCATTATCTATGTAATGTTGCCTTCAAGTTATATAGAATGTGTTGAGAGTTATTGGCCCCAAAACATGGTTCAATATCTAAAAGATACAATCAAAAGTTGATTTGTATGTTGATGGGTATGTTGTAGATGTTGTTGATTATTTATATTCAAGCAATAGATAGTCCATGGCAATAACCAAAAGGATAGTATCACAATGGTTGTAGAGATAAAGATGACAATCATGATAGGAATGAGTAATAACTTGAACATTGTATGAGGAGAGGAGTTGAAACAAGCTAGTCAAGGGAAAATATCATAGTGAAAATGGTAGAGAATAAGGATATCTCCATGATAGCCTAACACAAGAAGGAAGAGTGACAAGGAGGACAACCAAAATCATAAAAGAAGTGTTAGAATTTCAGACCTGTAAATAGTCTCGGAGAAAGGTAGACAAAATGAAGACAAGTAGCAGTCCACAAGGGTAAAGTGTTGAGGGGTAACTTACAAGACTTAATCCTAATATATCAGCCTCCTAGTGTATCAGCCTGGTGTAGTGAAAAGAAATGAAAGAAAACTACACAAAGAATCCTACAATCACCTCTTAGTTAAGTTTTGAAAATGAAAATTGGTCTCTTCTCAAAAAATTGCTAAACCCTTACTAAACCATTGTTATCAAAGCCATAGGAGAGAAAATGAAGACTAGATAATCTCAAAGCTTGATAACAAGGGCAGTGAATTATGACCATGAAATTGGAAGATTATCCTCTTTAGAGGATTGAGTGATGATCCTTTGTATGGGACTGAGACATAAAATTATGAATATAGTAGCCTTGACAGATGACAAATAGAGGGTAGATCAAGGCTAACATCAAGAGCTTATGACCACATGAAAAGAATCATATGTAAGTCATAAAATGTATGGCACAAGAACTAATCAAATATAAGAGATGTTGATGGTGATAACAAATTCAAACAGTTTCAAAGGAATGATATCAATGGTTGTCATATTCATTAGACAAAGAAGGAATATGTGTATAGGTTTAGAGTAGTAATAAGTGGTAGACTACAGATGGATAATAAGTTGCAGGGAGAGAAGGTTCATCTAATGGACATATAGGGGTTGTTGGATCAAATTATTGGAATATGAAGTGTGGATATAATGATGCAAACAAAGAACAAGCCTTAGAGGAATAAGGGTATAGTAAATTTTTTGAGTCTATCCCAAATACTATGATAAATACCCCAATCTATTTGGAGAGTGTTTCTAAATGCAACAAAGGAAAAGGTTCATTTTATTTTGAAAGTAAGGAACAAGTCTTAAAGAACATGGAAATATTGGTGTTGTTGAACTAAGGATCCCAAATATTTTTGAAGAATATTTTGGAACCTAGAAAATAAGAGAATAGATGTGACAAGAAACATAAAGTTCTTGGTGAAAATAAGAGAGACTATATTTTGCAAAATTTTCCACCAAAAATTAGTGCTCTTTTAACCTAGAGGATGATGCCTTTTATCCATCTAACAAGGAGAGTTGGACTCCAAAAGTTTCATGCCAAGTATCAAAAAGCAACTACAAGGAACATTGGTAGAGTAGACCAAGACACTCATCTTCTTCAAATAGATACATGAAGGGAACTATTTCAATCTCCCCCTTAGAATTTAAGGGTGAATAACAAGCCAACCATAAGCTCTTCCTTATAGAATACAAGCATAAGTATAGATAATCATAAGGGATTACACTCTAAGGTTCAAATACCTGGAATAGTTCAACATTCAAGTCTAGTTGACTTAAAGAAGGAATGGCATATGGTGAATTGTTGAAGTTTGACATGGCAATAGTGATGGAAAAATGGAAGTTGTTGCAACCATGATTGAAAAGGCCTAGGCTTGGTAAGACTGTGAGACAGTAGAAAAAGGGAACTGTAGCAAGGTAAAAAAGTGGATAGAGTTTGTGAAATTTGAAGTTGGAAATGGTCCATGAGAATCAAGATAATCATGATATATAGATGCCAAAAATGGACCATGATGATAGTGATTGTGATGATAGGGAGTAGAGGTGAAAAGTCTTGAAGATAGAGAAAGAAGCAAGTTTATAGTGCCAAGGCCTATTATAGCAAAGAAAGAGGAGACAACCATAATGGAGATCTAGAGGATAGTTACATCTCTTGAAGTGTGCTAAGAGAATTTTATACAAAGAAAAAGGTCTCTACTATAACCTCATGAGGAGTCATCAAACATCAAACAATCTTGCTAGCAAGAAACTCCTATCAAAGTATTATGATGTATTAATTCAATTTGAGAAATGTTAACGTTCTTTCCCAAAGCATTACAAAACTTGGGAAATATTGTCAAGTATATAGAGGTCAACCTAAATGATATTGTGAAGAGATTATATACATAATCCATGATTTTACTTGCAAGATAGCAATGCATAGAAATAAAGTGAGATATGTTTGTGGAAAACAAAGGACTGTGATAATCTTGTAAACTTTTTGAAAAGGATATTATTTCACATATTAGAAGTGAAATATACCCTATGTCATGCCTAAAGGAGAGAAAGTGGCTTTGTTTTCAAAAGGAAAAATGACAGTTGATGGGCAACAAAACCATCAAATGGCAAAGGACAATGTTATGAAGTAAAAATATAGATAAAAGGTTTGGAATAATAATCTAGGAACATGGCATATATATTTCTTTCAAACAACTTGAAAGAAATGTCAAAGGATAGACGATCTCATAGAAAATGAGAAGGATGGTAGAGCTTAATGGATAGTGGTGGAGATTATGAATGAGAGAAGGCTTAATGAGTGTCATACGTGGAAACTTCCTTTCTTATAAACCCTCCCACACCCTCCTAGGTTTTCTAACTATTTTAAATCTCTTTCACATATATCCTATAAACAAGTTTGAGGATGATTATGGTAGTTTGATGAGGTAAAAGTCAGTTTAAAGTAGAGGAGAGGATATCTAGGAGATAGTTAATGATCAATTATTGTTTCTTCTAAGCATATAGGGAAGTTTGGTAAGTTGCACAAAACAAATGGAGAGAATATAGGCTAGTTTGACCCAGTTTAGGGCATTTCCAAGTATCTAGGAGTTACTCAATGAGTCTTGATTGATAGATAGGGTCAAAGCAATAAGTTTTCATTCAACCACCATCTTGGAGCATTTTAAGGAGTTGAAAAGAAGGGATAATTTATTTGGATGATCAAGAAGTTTTGACCTAGAAAAATAAAGAAAATACAAGTCACTTATTTATAAAAACATGTTTCTTAATATATAGCAAGCTATTGAGCAACTTAAAAAGAGGTCTAAGGGAAGATTTTCTTAGAGTTCTTATAGTTTTTTGGCTAAGTGTTGTAGCTCTTGTAAGCTCTTCCAATAGAAGCATTGTATTGTAACTCAAGTTATTTTTAGTTTCTTAAGACTGAAATAGCATGTAATTTCATATTTCAAGAATATTCAATCAAATCAAATCATCTTTCAAACTATATGTAAAACTATAAGACATATTTATCAATGAAAAATCAAGTTTTCACCTTCATTGTACTGGTTCATATTGTGTTTTGACTAATCTTATGTAATTTTCTATGTTTTTATACTAAAACCTCTAAATCATGCATGATTAAACACCTACAAAACTTGAAAATTTGTTCTTTATGTGTCAATTGTTAGTTACAAAACACCTAGATTAGTTGATTCAGTTGTGAAAAGAACTCAATTTTTTTCTTCCAAAACAACAAAGATAGGTCACATTTTAGCTAATAGCTTAGAGCATAAGGTAGAATGAAAAAGTTTTGTGACAAAAATAATCTTTTCGTCGAGCATTGTATACAAAAGATTCTAAACATTTAGTCTTAAATTTTTTGTGTGCATCACTATCTATATTTTTGAGTTCAAATTTCTAGTCTTCTATCCATTTTCCATGGCATAATTAGTTATATTAGTGTTACCTCAAATTTTGGTCATTACCTCTTAAATTTGCACCCCATTCAAATTTTTGTCATGTTTATAAGTTGGGTAGTGTTTCATTAAGTTCGTCTAACTTGGGCAGTGATTACCCTTGTTCTTCTAACTTCCTTTTTTACCACTTTCTATTCGAACTTATTGTTTAATTTTGGTGGGCGGTGTATTATGGAATTGTTATAACTCCCCGAGCATTCAAAATCCCTTATAAAGCCTCCACTTATAATTTTAAGGTTGGTGGTCCGTACCTAAAGTTTGTGAACTTGCCTAAAAGACCACCAGTGATAGAAATTTAAAGATTACAAGTGTTAGGCGAGAGTTTTAGTTGTTTCGAGAACTATTGGTGGTTCTCACCCAAGTTCCATGAACCTTTTGTTTTATCGCCTCAATGGGCATTGTTTGAAAGCAGATCAAGAAGATGACAATGTAGGCTATTTCCGTTATGATGCATTCCAAATTTTTAATAATGTACCCCATTGATGTAGAAGATAGTGAATGCCTGAATAGTGTATGACTATGAAATATTAGATGCAAAGAAACAACATGAACGAATACCATGAAAGGATACAACAAATGTGATTAAAATATAGCAATATTTAGAGAGAGATCCAAAACACCAAAATATCAAAAAAGAAAACGTTGTATGATATATATAGTCAACATTACAAAATTTGGTATTCGATTACAAAATTGGGTGCACCAAAAGTCAATTATTAGACACATAGAGTAAAAATTAGCATGCAAATTCCCTCCACCACCTCCTGGAGGTGCTCAATTTGGATTGGTGACAAAAGAATTTCATGGGATTGCAGGAATTGGGCAAACAACCCCATATCATTCCTCACCAGCCCGACACAAAGGAGGGTTATAGCTTCTTCGGAAGCTTCATTCTGAGTTGTGTTTGTGATGCAAATAGCATCTCCAACAAGACCAATCCATGGAAAACTGTTGAGTCCTAGAATAGCTATGTTCACTATGTGCAAAAATTCAGGCCTAACCAAGTGCTCCGCTGCCCTCATTCCCTAGTCTCATCGTCCAAAGGTGCGAATGACAGTTTAAATAAAGCGCTTGAGGAGTGTGGCATTGTGCACATGAACTTGACTCAAAAATGATTCTCCCAGTATGCCATGCAACACTTCCTCCTCTATCTCACTCTAGACAACAAAAATTTCTCTAAGCTGGTCTGATAACAGTTTGGAGAGGACTACATTTGACTTCCTCAATTATGATGAAGTCATTTTTAGACACACCATCACTCTGCGCACTCGCCATCCTTTGAATGCTTTGGGTTGATGAAGTATGGCAATGTTCATCAAATTTATAGAAAATTGGCGATGTATCCAAGATGGCTCTCATAAAGAATTAACGAATGATAGGATGGTGATGTGATTGGAATTAAATGCCAATGTGACCTAAATCCATTCAATTTTCCCAATTGATCTTCCGGTTGGATAGTTTGCATGTGTGATTCAATTACATACTTAAAATAGTCATTTAATGTATAGTCTGTGAAGCATGTTAACTACACAAGGACTGACAACCACGAGGCAGAATTAAAACAAGAAACATTTGGTGATTTCCTAAGGTCATATCATTAGTAATGTAATCATTTTTGGCCATTAATACTTCTCGTCTGTTGGTTTTCAAGATAGGCAATTAAGCGACAAGAAAACATTGTTATATTTAGCAACCATTTAGTAACTGCTTGGGGAAGGAAGGGATTCCTATGTCTTTGTAGAAAGTGACTCTTGGAGGGTCTGATTTATCTTGGGGGCACTATGTTGTAATAGAGGGAAGGACCAAATTTATTTCTATTTTTAATTAATTCATGTTGCAATAACTCACAATCTTTGAATCGTGGGTCTTGAATCTGATGTTGATCGTATCGATCTATGTGTTGTGTGCATATTTAGAGCATGTTTTCTATGAAAGATGTTCTCTTCTACATTTAATTCATTTATTGCAACCATGAATCTTACTTGTCTATATCTTAATGATCATCAATCGTTCTAGTTTGTGTGCTAGTTGGTTCATGATTTTCTTGAACTTCACTCACATTAGCTCCTTTTTTGTGAGCCAATGTTTGTCGCCTTTACTGCTTTTTGGTCAAAAGCATACCAATTATCAATCAAATCATACGAGGGAGTTGTACCTGGAAAATTCAAAGGAAATTCACAATTGCAATTGTGATATTTCTAGAGTTGTTAGCATTTTGGTCCTAGTGCTCCATGGGAAATAGAGTTAATGTTTGAATTATAATTTAAAATACCAATCCATTCACTAATTTTTTTTTGGCAACTCTACTGGGGAAAGCTAATTGTAATTTTGATAAGTTGCCATTGTGTCATGCATCAAAATGGTAATCCTGCATAATAATGTTTTTCTTGTACGTCAACCTGACTTGGATTGTATGCAGGAAGAGAAAGAAGATATTATCTCTTAATTGAATACGCTTGTTGAGAGGTACAAAAGAAGCACTACTAATTATATGCAAGCCTACCTTGTCTTGGAAGAGGAACGAGCTCAACGACCACCAAGGCTAATAGTTGAATACCCACCTAGACTTGAATTTGTGTATTACAATAATCCACCTCATCATCCCAATCAACATCCGAATCAACTTCCTAATCAATGTCAAAACCCTCCTCTAACTCAACCGCCACCTAGGAATTGACCTAGGGGTGACATCTTTTTACTCTCTTAGGGAGTTGGCGACTCTGAACACCTATGGCTTCGAACCCCTGGGGTAATTGTATTGGACCTTTTTCCCTATCACAATGTAATGATTTACCATGTAGTTCTAGAAAAATATTCCCAAAATTATCTGGAAAAGACACACAAGATCTAGAGGAGCACTTTTTGGCCATGACCGATGTGAGTGGAATTCTCAGAATTTAGAATGCTCTTTGTTGAATGTTTGATTGAAAAGGTAGCAGAATGGTTCAGAGGACTCAAAAAGGGTTGCATAATTGGCTGGAGCATTCTTGAAGAAAAATTCCTTAGGTGCTTTAAAGGTGTTGTTAATGTTGTTGCTTTACTATGATAGCTCTTCCAAATCACAAAGGGAAGAAAGGAATCTATGAGGGATTTTGTGTATCACTTCAATCGAGAGCTTCAACGAATTCTAGTGCCAGAGCAACCAAGTAAGGTAATTCAGTTTCATCTTTTCACTTCTAATTTAGATTTCAAAGTTCAACTTATACTTAGAAGAGACAAGGTTCGTGGAATTGAACAAGCTCAACTTGAGGTGGTAAATATCGAAAATGATTTAATCTTCATAAGAAAATGGAAATTAGATTATGCTATTAAGTTTGTTGTTGCCTGTCCACCACCCACTTGTGGATTCTCTGAACCCTTGTACCTTGCAAGTCAATCTGTTCCCACTACTGAAAACATGAATTTGACAATTTTGAGTTCTGCACACCTCCCACATGATAGAAAAGAAGATGAAGGGAAGGAAAATTAGGTTTGGGATGCTCAGGCATATAGCTTGATTACTACATTTGAAATGGAGGATAACTTTAGTTCATCAAGTGATGATGAGGATTTTTCACCCCGAGCAAAGTGCACTCCCATATCCCAATTTGTTTCACTTATTCTCCTGAGGTTAATCTACTTCTTTGCAACTCTATCGAAGAAATTCAATTACCATATCCTCTATTCTTTCTAGCGTATGAAGTTTTTACTTTTGAGAACCTTGTTTACGAAGTTTTGAATGTAATTAGAAAGGATTACAAAGATCCTTTGAGTGAAAATATAGAGGGTAAAGTAAAATGGTTTACAAATTCTAACCCTCTATTTCTCTTTAGTGAATCATTTGAAGTTTAGGACAACCCCCTGTTTGAGAATCCAGATCTCTGTTTGCAAGACTTTGTAGTAGGTGAGGTTGCTTATTTTTTGGGAGCCAATGGAGTGATAGGCTTTAAAGCGATGGAGAATGAAGACATAATGGAAATGCAAGAATGCAACGCTAATGAAATGTAGGTTCCTAAAATTAAAAGTTTCAGTGCTATAAAGATGCAAGAAGATTCAAATCCAGTATAGGAGCAGGAAACTATTAAGATGATCAAGTCTCAAGAAAAGGTGAATGGTAACATGGGTGTTTTAGTATAGGATCATCTACTCCAAATAGGAATTTATGATGAAAGGTGATTGTTTGAGGATATGGGGAGTAGCAAAATCCTTTTCAATGATGCCAACATTTGGAAAATTCTAGTCTCTATCATTTTTCAAAATTTGCATGTGGTGAGGGGATTTTTTAGGTCTAGATCATTTTTCTCCCAACCCATCAATGGTCTTGTGTGAGCAGTCGCTTCCCTTTTTCCTTGGTAGGTTCATCCTACCTTGTACATATTTTTCCCTTTTTGGTGCGTGATTTTTGTTGTGGCTATTTCGATTTTGGTTTTGGTTTTATTTTATTTCCCCCTCTATTTTTGACTCTATGCCCAATGGATATAGCACTGGCTCTTTACATCTTTGGGTTCCTTGCCACATTCTTTTCAGTCCTCATCCCTAGTCAAAGCCATTGTTACCTCAGATTTTGGTCATTACCTCTTAAATTAGTGCCCCATTCAAATTTTTCTTAAGTTGATAAGTCAAGCGATGTTTCATTAAGTTCGTCTAACTTGGGTGGTGATTACCCTTGTTCTTCTAACTTCCCTTTTTACCACTCTCTATTCGAACTTATTGTTTAATTCTAGTGGGTGGTGTGTTATGGAATTGTTATAACTACCCAAGCATTCAAAGTCCTTTATAAAGCCTACACCTGGAATTTTAAGGTTGGCGGTTTGTACCTAAAGTTCGCAAACTTTCCTAAAAAACCGACAGCGATAGAATTTTAAAGCTTTCAAGTGTTAGGTGAGAGTTTTAGTTGTTTTGAGAACTATTGGTAGTTCCCGCCTAGGTTCCATGAACCCTTTGTTTTACCACCTCAACGGGAATTGTTTAAAATCAAATCAAGAAGATGACAATGTAGGTTATTTCCATTATAATGCATTCCAAATTTTTAATAATGTACCCTAATGATTTGAAGATAGTGAATTCCTAAATGGTGTATGACTATGAAATATCATATGTAGAGAAACAACATGAATGATTACCATGAAAGGATACAAAAAATGTGATTAAAACATAGGAATACTCAGAGAGAGAGCCAAAACACCAAAATATCAAGAAAGAAAATGATTACAAAATTGGGGGCACCAAAAGTCATTTTTCAGACACAGAGTAAACATTAGCACACAGATTTCCTCTACCACCTCTTGGAGGCGCTCAATCTGGGTTGGTGATAGTAGATTTTCATGGGATTGCAGGAATTGGGCGAACAACCCCATATCATTCCTCACTAGCCCGACATGAAGGAGGGTTACAACTTCTTTGGAAAATTCATTTTGAGTCACGATCATGATGTAGATATCATCTCCAACAAGACCAGTTTGTGGAAAATCACTGAGCCCTATGATAGTTATGTTCACTATGTGCAAAAATTCAAGCCTAACTAGGCACTCTGCTATCCTCATTCCCTAGTATCACCATCCAGTGGTGCGAATGATAATGTAAATAAAGTGCTCGAGGAGTGTGGCATTGTGAACATGAACTTGACTAAAAAATGCTTCTCCTAGTATGCCACACAACACTTCCTCCTCTATCTCACTCTAGACAACAAATATTTCTCTTAGCTGGTTTGATAGCATTTTGAAGAGAGGACTACATTTGACTTCCTCAATTACGATGAAGTCATTCATAGACACACCATCACTCTACACACTGGCCATTTTTGAATGCTTTGGGTTGATGAAGTATGGCAATGTTCATTGAATTTAAAGAAAATTGGAAATGTATCCAAGTTGGCTCTCATAAAGAATTAACGAATAACATGATGGTAATGCAGACGAAATTAATTGTTGATGTGACCTAAATCCATTTTATTTTTCCACTCTATCTTTGGGTTGGACAATTTGCATGTGTGATTCAATTGCATACCTAAAATAGTCATTTAATATATAGTCTATCAAGCATGTTAACTACACAAGGACTAATGACCACAAGGCAAAAATCAAAACAAGAAATGTTCAATGATTGCCTAAGGTCATATCATTAGCAATGTAATCATTTCCGGCCATTAATACTTCCCGTATGTTGGTTTTCAAGATAGGCAGTTAAGCGGCAAGTAAACGTTGCTATATTTAGCAACTGTTTAGTAACCAACTAGGGAAGGAAGAATTTCATATATATTTGTAGAAAATGACTCTTGGAGGGCCTGATTTCTCTCAAGGGAATTTTGTTGTAATGAGGGAAGGAACAACTTTATTTCTATTTTTAATTATGTTTCAATAACTCACAATCTGTGAATTGTGGGTCTTGAATCTAATGTCGATCATACCGCTATGTGTTTTGTGTGCATATAAATTAGAGCACACTTTCTATGAAATATGTTCTCTGCTACATTTAATTCATTTATTGCAACCATGAATCTTACTTGTCTCTATCTTAATGATCATCAATCGTTCTAGTCTGTGTGCTAGTTGGTTCATGATTTTCTTGAACTTCACTCACATTGGATCCATTTTTATGAGCCATTGTTTGTTTCCTTTATTGATTTTTGGTCAAAAGCATACCAATTATCAATCAGATCATACAAGGGAGTTGTACCTCTAAAATTTGGAGGAAAGTCACAAATGCAATTATGACATTTCTAGAGCTGTTAGTAGTTTGGTCCTAGTGCTCTGTGGGAAATATAGTTAATTTTTGAATTACAAATTAAAAGTCTAATCCATTTTCTAACAATTAGATTAGGATAAACTCAAAATTATGAGAAGCATCAAGGGAACCAACCCTCTTTGGAGGTTGATCTACATCATTTGAGCATGTGCACTAAGGGAGATCATCCCATGTTTCATGAGGTGGTTGAGTGATTTTATTAGCCCAACAAGGGTGCACAATTCCATGACAACAATACCAAATCAACCAAATAAAAACACCCCTCATTCATCATCAAAAAACATAGAAAACTACAAAAAAACCATTTCACAACCTAAGCCACCACATCTTAGGTGCTTCCTAGTATTCCATAACCTACACAAGCACCCAAATGATCACCTATAATCCCAATCATTCATACCAACCTTCCATTTCACAAATTCCATCACTTACCATTTCAAAACAAGATTCCACATTCAACATACTCAAAGCTTACAACATCCCACATCTTCCCAAACTATCACATCTAACATATCTACAAATACAAGCATCCCCCAACAATAATTCATTACACAACAACAATCTCAATCCATTCCATTTACTATATGTACACAAACACACGTCACTCAAACTCAAAACTATCCATATAATATCCCTCAAAATACTCCTCAACAAAAAATCATTCCACAACTACAAGCCATTCCATAACAACAATTCATCCCTTAAAATCAAAACACCTCATACAAACCATACAACACTACTAAAAAATAAAACATGGCTCAACAAAAAGTATTCCCCAACATCAAACCATTCCATAAAACTCATATAACATCCCTCAAAACATCCCAAAAAACCAAAATTCGTCATAAATTCTTCATCCATTCCTCAACATCAAATGTACACTCCATCTAACCAACCCTTAAACAACCCAAACAATGAATTGGCATTGCAAATTTAAAGATTACACCAAAATATTACCAAAATGCAACTAGAAAAAATGAAGAAAGGCTATAATCTTGAAGAAATTTTTCTATATCCATTTGATAGAAACATAGCTATGACACCCTTCCATCACAACATTGAAATGCAAAAAAATGACAAATACAAGGCAAGAAGTGATCCATGAGAACATATACAAAAAATTTACATATTATTTCTAGAGGTTGCATATAATGATACCTGATGCACCTCTTACTTCAAAGTTGAGGAGGACAAGCAATAGAATGGTTCTCCCATTTACCGCATTGTATCAAAAAAATCCACAAACTTGTTAAAAAATTTATCGATCATTTCTCCTATAACATAGAATATGAAGTTACCATGAACAATTTATGTAGCACAAAAAAAATAAGGGAGAAACATTTGCTTCATTCCTATAATGTTGGAGACACAAGGCTAGCAAATGCAAACAACCCATTCCTAAAAAATAACTCGTGAATATCTTTGTCCAAACTCTTAACACTGAAATTGGATTTCACTTAACTATACAATGTGTGAACACCTTAGATGAAATCATAGAAAAATGGATCACCATTGATAAAAATCTTATTTCTAAGGGACATATCAAAATCTATAAGGACAACAAAGATCATACATCAAACTCTAATGACAAACCTCGCCTATGGGCAAAGAACAAAAATATTACCAATGATGTTGTCATGGATGCAAATTTTGTACAAAATATATAAACCCCACCAAGCAATTGAAAAAACAATCAAAATTTGAATCCTCTAGAGGAACCACTAAGACCCAACAACACCACTAAATGTAAGTACACTCCCTTAAGGGATCCAATCAAGATAGTCTTGAGCAAGTTAATTCAAACCAATATTATCAAGCTTCTAGATCGTAGAAACTATGATGAAATCCAATTTAAACCCTCATGGTATAATGATAATGATTATTGTGAATACCATAGGAAAAAGGGTCACAAAACACCAAATTGCATGAGGCTCAAGAATCTTGTACAAGACCTCATTGACCAAGGAGAAGTCAACATTGAACAATGTTCTATAACTTTTAGAAATAATGATCTAGGAATTTACGAGGATCCAATCCCAAACCATGGTAAAAGAAATGACTCAGGGAAATCAAAGTGTAAGGAAGCTAAGGTAGTGGAACAACTTCCTACACTAATCTTGAGAGGAGGATAATGCAAAAAATTTACAAATATTTAATAGTTATAGAAACTTAAACATAAATAAACATACATATCATGCATATCACAACACAATGGTTTACATGGGGAAAACCCTTTTGGGAGAAAAACCCCACACTCCAAAAGGCACCCAATATATTATTCAGAAATTATGAAGATTACAATATACTTGTAGAGCAAGATTCTCATGAGAGTATCACCAACTAGAGATCTAGAGGCAACACGCCGATATCAGACTCTCAAAATACATCACAATACCCAATTGCAATACAACATGCTCATAAAATAGGGTTGGTCAAGCCATCAAAATATCGACTGTCAAATCTGAAACCTAATGGTGAACAATCCAAATTTACAATAATAAAATATACATAAAATGTGGCTTTCAGGGGCACTATCCTTGAACCCCCACAGGGGCGCATAGCCCTCGGACCCCCTACCAGAGGGGATGAGCCCCCCCAAACCCTTGCAGGGGGGTACCCCTCTGCACCCCCCACATTAATGTATCAACAATACTTTATGTATTTTCAAGGTTAAGACACATTTTCCCAACACAAAGGACAATAACAAAGTCAACCACTCATATGGTAACATAGTAGGATATATCCAAGAATATAATAATATCATTGTCATTGCCACTATATCTAGTAGGAGTCCTATATGTGGAGTCACTACATGATGAGGGAAAGTAGCCATTCAAGGAGCTCCAACCCAATATAAAATCTTATCTAGGTTGCTACCAAATGAGTACAATCTTATAGATCATCTTAAGAAAACTGCAACTCGAATATCCATATTAGGACTTCTTAGTATCTCTCTAGTGCATAAAAAATCTTAGAAAAGGAACTCCTAGAATCATTCATTCCTACTAACATAGATACTGATCAATTCTAGGCCATGGTAGGACATATCATATCAACACATCACCTTGTATTCACTCTAAAGGATCTTCCTTCCACAATATATCATAACCAAGCTCTATATCTAGAAGTCTTCATCCACAAAAATAAAATCAAAAGAATCTTGATAGATGGTGGAGTAGGCTTGAAAATTTGTACCTTGAAACTTGAAAAATGATTGGGATGCTTCAATGGAGTTATTGAGAAACAAAATAGCATCACCATTAGAGCATATGATGACAATGAGTGCGAATAAAAAAGGGACAATCAAACTTCTTATCTAGGTTGGTCCCGCTATTAGTGAGATGACATGTTAAGTCTTATACCTTTATTTACCATACAACATCCTCCTAGGACACCCATGGGTACATTCCATGTAAACCATCCATTCAACCTATCTTCAATTTATCAAATTCCTGTACAATGAAATCGAATTCACCATTTATGGGGATCCTCAACCTTTCCATTATTGTCATAACTTAGAAGACAACTATCAAAAACTACTCCAGGTGCCTAGCAATGATATCACCTCACATTCATTTCCCTATATTGATCCATCCAATTTAGCCTCATCATCCACCATTCATAAACCCATTTCAAATATCATGGTCCAAATACAAGACATGGATTTTGGATATTATGATCTTAAAAGGTCATTTTATGTAGGAAAACTTTTGTCTTCTCCTAAGACATATAGAAAACCACAACACATAGACAAAACCTCTTCTACTATCAAATTTGATACCACATTTTTCTCCAAGTGGGGAGAGCTAAACAAAGAGGTTATAGAGGATGACATCTCCAAGTGGTTATACCAAGATGAGGAAGAGAAAGCAACTCTATCAATTGATCATAATAGTAAAGGTTTCCAAATCATTAAGAACATCGAGGATTCACAGGCCATGGTGGCCTTCATCTACATCAATAAGGAATAAGAGAACCCATTGTTTTAGAGAAATGATAGAAATATCAATGGATTGGATATGGTTCATTAGATAATGTTACTCTTAACATTGAGAGTACCCCTAGTGAGGTAGTTGGAGTTTCTCCCACAGTTAATACTTCTAACAATGATACCATTGAGGAATCTTCCATGTACATCAAATAAATATTTAAGAACACATCCATCAATACCATTACAATCATATCCTTTACATCATCTTCATAAGCCAATGTTCGTCAACTTGTTTATCCCCAACTCATTGATTAGGACCAACAACAAGAACCAATTTTAGACATATCCAAAAATGATGACACTATTGTTGAGTTTATGGGACTTAGAGATGGCATACCTCTCAGAGATCAAAAAGTAGGATTTTACATAGACATTGATGTGAAAGCATACTTTGGGAGGAAATTCGGATCCTTTAGTTGTAAAAGAGAAAATAAAAAAAAATTAAAAATAGATCCCCTAGTGAAAACCACAATGTGGTGCTTTTGAATCATAAAAAAGTCAAAATAAAGGATTTATCCAAGGGTGAAAACCTCTTTAAGGTGCACAAGAATGAAGGATTTGACCTCTCTAGTATCAAAAAGCATAAAGAGAAATCAACAATACTAGTAGAAGATTGAATTAAAATCAATGTTGGAACCATAAACACTCTTAAGATCACATTCTATGCATCATCTTTATATCTTGAAGAGAAACATGATTTTACATCATTCCTAAAGGCATAGAGAAATAAATTTTCTTGGTCCTATGTTGACATGCCTAGATTAGACATAACATTAGTGGTCCATTATTTGATGTTATATCCAAAGAAGAAACTTGTTAAACAAAAGCTACATAAGATGTATCCAAAAATTGCACTACTGGTCAAAGTTAAGCTACATAAAAATTTAGACATTGGCTTTAGAAGACCAATTGATTATCCAAAATAGATGTCTAATCTAGTACCTAATTCCAAGTCCACTAGGGGCATACTCATATGCATAAATTTTAGAGATCTCAATAAAGCTTGTCCTAAGGATGACTTTCCATTGCCTAACATAGACATCATAATGGATTTGACAACATACCATGAGACACTTTCCCTCATGGATGGTTTTTTAAGATACAACCTGTATGAAGCAAGATCCTAGTACCTGCAAAACACAACAAATACACACATTAGAAGATTGAAATGCAAGTTAGAATCTAAGTTCCCCATGAAATCAATTTTCAAAGCTTAAATTAGGAAATAAAATGAAGAACATAATAAGAAATCAACAAAATAGATTGAATCCTAATTAAACAAGCAAACTCTTGATCCCATGGGGGAATTGGTGCCAATTTGATGTGAAAATTGGTCCTTTCCCAACTCCAATGATGCAATGTTGATGATTGATGAAGAGTGATCCACTTTTTTGAAGATTCAATAAGGCTTCATGATGAAAAATCTGCATAACCTAGCTAAGACTTGATGAAATGGATAAAAATTGCTAAGCTTGAGGATGGATTTGAGTAGAGTAAGTTTGCTCAAATTGTGGATGATCAATGAGGAATGAAGCCTCTTATTTATAGAATGACAAATTGGAGAAATGCCCAAAATGAAGCAATGTGGGACTAACTTTCAACCAATGGCAAGGTGCCACTTGTCAAGAGATGGATGGATGAAGGATGTGCACATTTTGATGAATGTGCCAATAAATGCATAAATTTGAAATTTGAAAATGGTGAAATGACAAGGTGGATGAAGAGTCAAATGGAGTAATGGCCACTTGGCTCAATGCAAAAGGACTTGTAAGATGAAATAAATGCCTTGTTGGAAGGACAAAGTCCACTTGGATTTGAATTCAAATTTGAGGGAATATTCTCTATTGTGCCATGTTGAGAGAAAATAGAGATTTAATAAATGAATTAAATCTATTTTCATGTGCAAGTGGAAAAAGCTAGAGGATGGGACATGGATTATGATTAAATTAATCAAGGGTTAATTAATTTAATGAAGGATTAGATGATGTGACAAATTTGATTTAGATTTATAGGTTGATTTAAATCAAAGATGAGAAGAATGTGATTTTAGACTTAGTTAAATAAATATTTTGTTTTATTTAACAAAAGGGGATGATTGGTTAGCTTAAATTAAACAAGGTTTAATTTATTTAATTTAATAGATAGACCTTAGATATTTAATCAAATAAAGTGAATTATTTAATTAAATATGGAAATAGGGTTAGTTAGATCAGATAGATTGATTTAATTAACAAGAGAGAAAGACTTAATTAAATAAAATGATTTATTTAATTAAGCGAGGAAAATTGATGAATTTAATCAAATAAGGGTGTTCGATTAAATGGTTAGATTGAGGGATGATTTAGGATGAAATGGTGTTAATAATCGGGATCAAGTATGTCGGTATATTTTCCATGTCTACATTTTTCCCCTCTTTGAAGCATTGCACTTGTTGCGCTGGTTCAAAGAATAAACTGTCTTGATTGAAAGCCAAAATTTTCTGATTTCAAAACTTGCCCCACTGTTGCCCTGACAAAGGAAAACATGCTAATATACTGCCCCCTCGAGAGATCGGATTAAAATTAAAATTTTTTGGGTGATCTCGCGAAAAAAGGTTCAAGATTAGTTCAACTCGAATGCTTGATGTAGACATATTTGATGATGTAGACAATTCATCAGCCAAGCTTCATGTCTATTTTGATATATTACACACACTTGGTCCTGATTTGTACCATGACAGTTACATTATTGATGATATAAATGAGATGATTATGATGTTTATATGTAATGGATGATATGATGATGCATGGATGATATGGATGCACATGATATGATATGATGATGCTTTTATGAAAAGGGATGATAAATGTATGGTTTATGAGATGCTTAGAATAACCAATCTATATTATGCAATGATGAAATGCCATGCATGCGAGATGATCAATGTTTCTTATATGATATGATATGATATGCAAATGGTTTGTGGATGCATGATGGATCCATTAGTGACGATTCATGATGAACTGTCATGGTACCATGTTAGCACGAAAATCAAGAGATAGAAGAAACAAGAGATTCCAAGAAGACATGAGATGATGATGATAATGATGATGATTACTTGCCGAGGAGTTGGGATTTTCAAAGGGATAATTACCTTATGTTTGATTACACATGGAGGCACAATGCATCAAGGTATAAAGAACCAAGATGATGTTGTACCTAGTGTGATGGACTTTGATTCGACAATCGGATAGGAGTATCTTTGTTCACACCTGGCGTACGAAAACTTATTTAGAATGTAGTTCAGATATTTGAAACATCTTGGACCAAAAGGAAAGCCTTCTTATGTGGTCAACAAGATACCTAAAACTTCTTCCCTACATTTAAACAAAGCACGTATGACCAAGGTTATATTACAAAAATATCCAACAAGCACAATAGATAAAAGATAATGATCGTTGCCCCATTCCTATCTCTCTAGATCCTTTTGTTTGGACATCATTGAGAGGTCCTTGGAATGAGTGCAATAAGATAAATCAAAATACAAAGATAAAGTAAACAAACAAGCTAATGTTCTTCAATACTGCTAGCCAAGACTAAACTACGGTGATTCCTAATGTTGATGTCCATCGTAGGAAGGATGCATCCTAGGACATGACAATATCAAATGATTTTGATATGGGACTGATTGGATGATAGGCTATTGACACAAAGAGTTGACTAACTTGCTTATGTACTAACTTAGACTTGAGATTTTGACGTTTAAGTTTTTAATTTTGGACTACTAGACCTATTTCTGATTGTTTCACCAAAGGTTGAGGGTGATGATTGATTTATTATGAGTGATGTTTATTGTGGGTGAAAGCAACATGAGACGAATGGATTTTTTTGGTTTTTTTTTTGAATGTTTTTGATCTTTTTGAAATGTTTTGAGGCTATTTTTGGTATTTTTTGAAATTTTTCAAATGTTTTGGTTTTCAATTTTTTCAAATGTTTTGGGGTTTTCTGAGATTTTGACCAAGAGACTAACCTAAGGACCTATCATAGGGGCCTTGGGGGTTGATCAACAGATTAGCCTTGCCTACATTATACACGTAGAGACCACTTAGTTCGACTGAAACAAACTTGATTATTGATGATATATGAATATATGGACTGCTAGTTTATTATAATAGACACCTAAAGGACTGACCTAAGTGTCTCGGGGGATGATCAAAGATCAACCTTGCCTACATTCAAGGCTCAGAGACCTGTAGTTCAACAATACGATTCTATTTTTTGGATTTTGAGATGTTTTGAATGTTTATAGATTTTCTTGGTTTTATGAATGTTTTTGGATTTTCTAATTTTATGGATGTTTTTGAATTTTTTTGATTTTGCGATGCTTTTGGATTTTTGGATTTTCTGATGTTTTTGGATTTTCTGATTTGAGGACTTCGAGAACATACACAAATCTGATCCGATGAGAACATGCCCCCAACGTGATGCAATAGTCTACTCCGATAAAGGCAGGACAAACTGACCTTGAAAATGGGCCGAGTAGTACTAGGAGGGATCATGACACGAACACAGGACCAAGCTATGATGCAGATGCCGAAAGGATGGGTGATGAATGGAGATATGGAATGCGATGGATGATGGAAGCTTGATGGATGGATGATGCAAAACAAGTCGTGAAGATCTTGGTGGATGGAAAGTGCTTATTTACACAAGGTGTTTGTTTTCCAGGTTTTCACCAAGGTACTTGCCCAAAGTGCCACTAAAGTGGTTTTCACTAGAGGATGATTTTTTTCTCTTTACTGTTTTCAATCCTTTTTCTAATTTTTTTGGATTTTTTGCTTTTTTATTTTTTTGTTGTCACCAAGATGCCTATTTGCCAGGTTTTCATCAGGGTGACCATTTTTTTCAGGACGATTTTATGATTTTTTGGTTTTTTGGTTCTATACCTTGAAAGATTAGGCATAAATTTTTTTGACATGGGAGTTGTTCATGGGCTCCTGTAGAGGTTCCCCTTCAGGTGTTGATAACTGATATGCCCATGACTTATAGCTCGCTGTGATAACAAATGGTCCCAACCAGTTGGGTTCAAATTTTCCTTTGCTATTTGGATTTGGGACATTCTTCTGATTCTCCTTTAGCACTAGTTCTTTGACTTGGAAAGTCCTGCTTCTCATCTTCTTGTTATAGCTCCTTTTGAGTCTATTCTGATAGACTTGCAAATGATTTAAATTGTCCATTCATTGCTCATCCAGTAGTTCCAACTCATTCAGTCTTGATACTCGGTATTCTTCATCTGTGATGAGGTTTTGCAGTGATATTCTCAGTGATAGGAGCTCAATCTCAATGGGTAATATTTCCTTTGATACATAGACCAGGGAGAAGGGGGTGGCACCCGTTGGTGTGCAGATGCTGGTTCGATAGGCCTAGAGGGTGAGATTTAGCTGCAGGTGCCAGTCACGACCTGCATCATTGACTGTCTTTTTGAGGATCTTTAAAATGGTTTTATTGGTAGGTTCTGCTTGGCCATTACCTTGGGGATAATACGGAGTGGAAAAATGATGTTGGATTTTGAATTTTTCACATAGATCACGGACATCCTAATTTTTGAATGGTGTCTCATTATCTGAGATAATAGCTTGGGGAACACCGTATCGACATATTAAGTAGTTCAAGATAAACTTTGATATCTACTTTCCAGTGATATATGTCATGGGGATGGCTTCCACCGACTTGGTAAAGTACTTAGTGGCAGTTATGATGAACTTGTGGCCATTGGATGAGGTGGGAGTTATCTTTCCGATGAGATCGAGCCCCCACTGCAAAAAGAACCATGGTGTGACAATATGATGAAGCTTTTGAGCTGGAGCATGGATAAGGTCCCCATGCTGCTGACATTGTAGGCACCTTTTGACGTAGTCATGTGCTTCTCTTTCCATTGTAGGCCAATAATACCCTGTCCTCAACAATTTCTTGGCCAAGGTCATTCCACTCGAGTGTGAACCACAAATACCGTTATGCACCTCAGTTAAGGCAGTCAATGCCTCCTCAACATTTAGGCAGCGTAATAAGATTCCTTCTATGCTCCTACGGTAAAGGGTATTTACTAGGATGACAAACTGGGATGCTTTCTTGACAAAGGTTCTTTTTAGGCTTGAGGGTAAGTCAACAGGTAGGACCCCTATTGGAAAGTAGGTATAAATGTCATGGTACCAGGGATCACCGGGACCAACGATTTCACACACAAATTCTAACTCAGGTACCTCAAATGCAAGTACGAGAAGTTGCTCTACCAAGAATTTATGTTTCGGGACGTTGCAAGGGATGTCCAGTAGGGATCCAATCGTTGCCATGGTGTCTGCTGCTCTGTTGTTTGCTCTAGGAATCTACTCAAATGTGATATCAACGAATGATTCTTTGAGGCTGTCTACCAACTTTTTGTATGGAGTCAGTTTATCATCCTTAGTCTGGTATTCACCATTCACTTGATTTATTATTAGCTGGGAGTCTCTGTATACTTTGAGGGCCATGATGTGCCACTACACTACTATTCTGAGACCTATCATTAAAGCCTTGTATTCTACAATGTTATTAGTGCATGGGAATGCCAATTTGTAGGATCTAGGTGTACAACCCCCTTGTGGGGTGATGAAGAAGACACCGGCTCCTGATTCATGCTACGTGTAAGAACCATCAAAGTAGAGTTTCCAGTGGTCGACTATGTTGAGATTGATATGGGTTCATCTGGAAACTCTGATATGAGTGGATTCTTTGAATACATGTGTGCTTCTGCAAGCTGATCTGCGATTACTTGGCCCTTGATTGCTTTTTGTTCCATGTACTTGATGTCGTATTCAGATAGAATCATGACCCACTTGGCCATCCTTCTAGTAATCATTGCCTTTGACAGTAGGTACTTGAGGGGGTCAATCTTGGTGATGAGTTTGATTTTGTGTGCCAACATGTAATGTCTAAACTTCTGTGAAGCAAACACTACTGCTAGACATACTTTTTTGATGAATGAGTAGTTTAACTCATGCCTGACCATTATGCGGTTGATGTAATAGATGGCCCTCTCTGTCCCATTTTCATCGTGCTGAGCTCAAAGAGCACCAAGTGCTACTGTTGTTGTTGACACATAGAGGATTAGTGGCTTTCTTGGGATCGATGACATGAGGACCAGTGGTGTGAGTAGATATTCTTTGATTTTGTTGAAGAATTCCTCACACTTGTCATCCCATTTGTACACTACTCCCTTGTGAAGTAGGTGAGAATATGGGTTTTGCTTGTCTACCAGTTGTGCTATGAATTTGTGGATAGATTGAAGCTTGCCTTGGAGGCCTCTCAATTGTTTCAATGTTTTGGGTGCTTCTATCTCAAGTATTGCTTTTGCCTTTGCAGGATCTATTTCAATACCCTTCATTGACACTATGTAGCCCAATAGATTTCCTGATTGTACGTCGAAGACACACTTCTTTGGATTTAAGCAGACCTTGTATTCCTCCAGCCTGTCAAAAATAGTGCTCAAGGTTGCCATGTGATCTCTCCTCTTTCTGGATTTTGCTAGTATGTCATCAACATAATCTTCAATAATCTTGTGGATCATGTCATGGAAGATTAACGTCATGGCTCTTTGGTAGGTGGCCCCAACATTCTTCAAGCTGAATGGCATCATGTGCTAGCAGTAGGTCCCCCATGGACAAGTGAAGGCCACTTTGTGTTGGTCTTCTTTAGTAATCATTATTTGGTTGTACCTAGAGAAACCATCCATTAGAGAAAGCATTTCATGTCCCGTCGTCATGTCTACAATCACGTCAATGTTAGGCAACAGGAAATCATCTTTTGGACATGCTTTGTTTAGGTCTTTGAAATTCGTGCAGATTCAAATGCCCCCATTTTTTTTTGAAATAGGAACCAGATTGGATACCCACTCGGGGTAGTCAATTGGTCTTATGAATCCTGCATCAAGTAGCTTCTTTAATTCCATTTTGACTAGCAGGGCAATCTGAGGATGCATTTTTCTCAATTTTTGTTTGATAGGCTTCGCTTCAGGGTAGATTGCTAGATGATGGACCACAATCTCTGGATCGAGTCCAAGCATGTTCTCATAGCTCCATGCAAAGTTAACTTTACGTTCTCTTAGGAAAGCAACTAGGAGTTCTTGCTCTTCTGATATAATGACTTTGCATAGAATGTGATATGCAGGGTCTCCTCTGTTTCCAAGTTAACCAGATTGCATTTTTTTCCTAGGACCTCTGATTTTTCCTGGTGGAGTGCTCTGAGAGGAAGATTGAATCCCCCATCCTCGAGTGCCTCAGAGAGGTTTTCACTATTAGATGCGTTCTTTCTTTTTACTATTTTCAGGTCGGAGAGTGCCACAATGTGGTTTTAACTCAAGGACCTAGAGATTATTCTCAGTTTTTCACTTTTGCGACTGAGGGATCCAATTATTTCTCCATAATATGCATGTGTATCTAGATTGATGATGAATCCTGCTTTGTGATCCCCACATGGAATATTATCCCGCAGTCCCATGAATTCTGAGAGTGCCTCATCGTTTTCAAATGTGTCAAGAATTGGCAGTCCTCATTGGTCGTAATTGATGAGTTGGGGGTAAACTAGCGCCAAATGTATGAACCGAGATCCTAGTACCTACAAAACACAAAAAATACACACATTAGAAGATTGAAATGCAAGTTAGAATCTAATTTCCCCATGAAATCCATTTGTAAAGCTTAAATTAGGAAATAAAATGAAGAACAATAAGAAATCAATAAAATAGATTGAATCCTAATTAAACAAGCAAAATCTTGATCCCATGGGGGAATTGGTGCCAATTTGATGTGAAAATTGGCCCTTTCCCAAATCCAATGATGCAATGTTGATGATTGATGAAGAGTGATCCATTTTGTTGAAGATTCAATGAGGATTCATGATGAAAAATCTACATAACCTAGCTAAGACTTGATGAAATGGATAAAAATTGCTAAGCTTGAGGATGGATTTGAGTAGAGTAAGTTTGCTCAAATTGTGGATGATCAAATGAGGAATGAAGCCTCTTATTTATAGAATGGAAAGTTGGAGAAATGCCCAAAATGAAGCAATGTGGGACTAACTTTCAACCAATGGAAATGTGCCACTTGTCAAGAGATGGATGGACGAAGGATGTGCACATTTTGATGAATGTGCCAATAAATGCATAAATTTGAAATTTGAAAATGGTGAAATGACAAGGTGGATGAAGAGTCAAATGGAGTAATGGCCACTTGGCTCAATGTAAAAGGACTTGTAAGATGAAATAAATGCCTTGTTGGAAGGATAAAGTCCACTTGGATTTGGATTCAAATTTGAGGGAATATTCTCTATTGTGCCATGTTGAGAGAAAATAGAGATTTAATAAATGAATTAAATCTATTTTCATGTGCAAGTGGCAAAAGCTAGAGGATGGAACATGGATTAGGATTAAATTAATCAAGGGTTAATTAATTTAATGAAGGATTAGATGATGTGACAAATTTGATTTAGATTTATAGGTTGATTTAAATCAAAGATGAGAAGAATGTGATTTTAAACTTAGTTAAATAAATATTTTGTTTTATTTAACAAAAGGGGATGATTGGTTAGCTTAAATTAAACAAGGTTTAATTTATTTAATTTAATAGATAGACCTTAGATATTTAATCAAATAAAGTGAATTATTTAATTAAATATGGAAATAGGGTTAGTTAGATCAGATATATTGATTTAATTAACAAGAGAGAAATATTTAATTAGATAAAATGATTTATTTAATTAAGCGAGGAAAATTGATGAATTTAATCAAATAAGGGTATTTGATTAAATGGTTAGACTAAGGGATGATTTAGGATGAAATGGTGTTAATAATCGGGATCAAGTATGCCGGTATATTTTCCATGTCTACACAACCAAATCTCTGTAGCACAAGATGACCAACCTAAGACAAATTTTGCATGCCCTTGGGGTGCATATTATTAGAATGTCATGAGATGTAGTCTTAATAATGTAGGTGCAACATATCAATTGTCGGCCTCCTACAATGATCTCATAATGAGGCTTTTACAACCATGATTCAGAGATTGGACATCTAACCTGAATAGTCATTCAACCATCATGAAGGTGCATTTAACTTGTCAACCCAGGGACGTGAACTTGAAATGGGTCAGCACTGTATGTGCACTAGGGGCTCAAGTAGTCATTGCATTCTACAACTAAGAAACACAATGCTGAAAGTAAATAGTTGAAAAGAAATAAATAAAATGCCAAACATCCACCAACAACTATGCTTAAATAGAAATTCAAAGCAAGAATGAAAGATCTAAGCAACAGACAGGAACTACTCTATCTGCTTTGGCTGCAGGAACAAACACAAAATGGACTTCTAGTGGCTACAAGAACAGTCAATGCCAGATTTCAAACTAAATATCAAATGGCAAGTAATACTAAGCTAATATTGAACTAAGAGAACAAATTACTCACCAAGTGGGCCCCCTTGGATAAGTATCCTCTAAACTAACAAAAAATTAGATGTTCGAACTCAAACTTGATTTTTATTCATTGTAAATTGTGCATACAAAGGGTAATATATCTATATTACTGAAATGAGAGTATAATGTAGAATCGAGCAACCCCCAAAGAAGGAGCATCAATTTATTATTTATACTACAGCTAACAAGGCAGTCAACTCCACAACTAGGAGGACACCATTTAGGGAAAACAGGGGAAAGTGGAGCGGCGACGGTTACACATGCATGGAATCCAGTCAGACATGCAAGTCAAGCTCGGATCCAGCACAATAGTAATGCCCATGCATGCTCAATCATTAAGGTCCACTACAAGGTGGTTACATTATGTTGCATGAATAATCTCTGCTACCAGCTGCCTTTGACTTGGAGTGGCTTCTCAGCTGGACGTTATGGTGCATGCCCAGCTGGCCGTGTCTTCCATAACTTGATGTATTAAGTCTACAGTCCACGGTTAGTAGACATAATATCTGCACATCAATAACCACTCTAAGAAACACTCATTAATTACATGCAAAATCAACATAGATGACCCACATATTATGCCAAATATCATTAAAGCCTGCAGAGATAGGGTAATGTCAAATGTCAATGGTTTGAGGGAAAAATTATGCCAATACCAACATTTAAGCATTAAAATTCATGAAATCAATGAGCAAATAAGCTATAGATTCTACCAAAACTAGGCTCATCACCCCCCCAACCTAACGTTTTGCTGGTCCTCCAGTAGGGGAAGAGTTGTTCTTCTGCTTGGTCAAAACTCTAAAATTTGCAAATGAGAGTTGTCCAACATCAATGGCTACAGTGCATGAGTTAGGATCCCAATAGAATCCTCCCAATCTATCTTATCTATCCCATCTTTGTCTTTTTGCAGCAATATCACTCTGGTAGAATCTAAAATTTGGAACGGGCCACATGAGCATGGGTGGTTGAAAAGTCAGGGGAAGAAAATGTCATCCTAGAGTTCTTCCAATCTGAATGTGTCTCTCAATTCTTTTTAATGTTGTAGCATAATTGTGGATGGAATGAGGCTCAACCTGTTTCAACTCATCGGTCAAACTATTCCATCTCTGGGATAAACATCTCCTCATAGTTTCCTCTTTTGCTGTTGTTTTTACCTCATACTTAGTGTAAACTACCTCAATCCAAGGCATAATCCTATTGCTGTAGCTTGGTATGAGCAACATTCTATGCCATTCTCTATAAATATCCCTTGGGTTACTTGATTCAACTCTAACATGCAGAGGGATATCAAATTCCAATTATTTATAAGCACCGTGCTACTGACCCCAACTAATTTCATTTTGCACCCAAGACATGAATGCTCTCGATTGAACATCTCCAACATATAGCAGTGGGTTCCACTCATGGTCCTTTGTGACAACATAATTATGTAAATAAAATTCACATAACAAATTCTTCATTTCAGGGGAGGAAATCCTATAAGCATTGAAAAATTCCATAGGGGTATCAATAGAAGGATTCAAACTTGAGGCAAGTATTGAAATCTTAAAAGAGAGATACTTCTCTTTCAAGAGCAGAGCATAGACCCTTGGGGGTTCTCTACATTCTAGAATATTTGGCGCCAAAGTTGCCATATCATCTACCCTCTGCTTCAGGGTAGCAATTTCTGCATTTTTCTCTTCAATTTCTTCATCCTTCTTTTGAATTTCTTCCTTTAACTTCCATTTTTCCTTCTTCCATTCTTCCTCCCTCCTTTGTATTTCTATCAAAAGATTCAAAATTGCTCATGTATTGAAAAATCAAGAGGATTATGAATGCTTACTGGTCTTTTTTTTGGTATGACGGCTCCTCATATGGCATTATTTGTCCAGTTATCTCCAGCTGTAAGGGTGTTGTTTCTTCTTCCTTTTGCTGCAGGGACTCTTGTTCTTGCTGCGACTGCAGGAACTCCTGCTCAGGTTCTGGTTGTTGCTGCAGGAAGTTCTGATTTCCTTCCAATTCCTCTGCAATGTTAGCAAGATCGACCAATTTTATGTTTGTTGCTCCCTTAAATATGCCTTCTTCTTCTTTTTCAACATGCTTCTGCTCCATCAGAGCTTCAAGGTCCTCATGTAGGGTCTCATCAGGTTTAGGGATTTCTTGCACAAGCCTAGCTAGTCTTGATTTTCTGGAAGGTCCTTCACATCTTCCTTTGGTTGTAGGAGGAATAGTATCAACCTTTCTCTTTTTTGGACTTAGTACTTTTATTTCTACAAGCTGTGTTTTAACCTTTCCTTTTCTTATTTCTACCTCCCTCTGTTGTGCCCTAGTTTTCATGAGGGTTTCGAGTGGAACCTCATCGTAAAAATATGAGGAAGAGCTTTCTTTTTCTGAGTGCTTTGTTCTAGAAGAAATAATTTCAATGGTTTCCTTTGCTGCAAGAGGATTCATGCCAGAGCCAACACTAGAGGTTGAAGCACTAGGAATGGCTTCCACCTTACTTACCCTCCTACTAGACCTACGAGATCAAGGTGTAGCCCTAGGTGGCAAATGTTTAACATCGACAAACTCCTCTTGGAGATAATCTTGATCAACCTTAATAAACTCTTCCCAATTCATTCCAGAAACATCACGCAAGGTTTTTTCAACTAGCAATTTAATCAGGCAATGGTGGGAAACAAAATTATCCCTACCTTTCTAGGTCTCAACTGCCATGATTGAGAGAAGATTGTACAACACATTGGGTACATTCATCCTCCTCTCGTGCCTCATGTGGTTCAAAAGCTTGAAGTGGAAAAAATGCAAGTTTGATTGGTGGCCCTCACAAGTAATGTATTTGATAACATACACAACTATCTACTTCCATGGCTCAAGCAGAGACATTTTTTTTGCGCCTTGCTTGTCTATGGTCAATGGGGGATCATTTGGCTTTGCGAATTCAACCCTGACTGACCTAGCGTCTTTGGAAACAGGGTAATTTTCACCATCGGTAAGTAACCCTATAACTTATGCAATTCTTTCCTCTATTGCTACGACTTCTAACCCTTTTACTGTGGCTTTTCCTTCTAAAAATGTCTAGGAAAATTCAAGGGAAATGCCTTCATCAAAGCCATCCAGCTTCAAAAAGTAATCTATCCATCCATAGTTTTGAAATTTGGCTAGGCATTGTGCATCCTGTAGTAAAATATCATGCACCATGGGTTCGTTTCAAACTAACCCACCTCCCATTGTCTGCAATCAAACAAATTCTCTGCAACTTCTTTCAACTTTTTTCTGCAATTCCCCTTCTGAAAATCAAGTGCACTTCCCTATAGTATCTACGTCAACTAGATTTCCTTTCTTTTTTTTTGTCTTCTTGCTTGCAACTCAAGATTAGGATAGGGAAATAATAGCAAGAAAAGGAGTGATCAAGGGAAACTATGATAGGAAGAATTGGTGGCTGCAGTTATTGTGACTTCACTCATGCAGCCAGCTCATTTTAAAATTCTGACGTAGCCTAATATGGTTTGACACATGGAAAATAAAATCTTTGTATCTTTTTTGTTTCCCTCCCCCCAACCTAAATTTGGACATGTGTCCACACATGTGAGATGGGAGTGGCGATTGACAAGCAATGATGACATTTATGTGAATACCTATGCTAACGTACAATGATTAAATGAACGTACTTAAAAGATGATTAAAGATAGCAATTAATGCGCACATACTTGAATGTGTGGAAAATTTACTGTAGAGATGATGGATAAGGTAACACTCACCTTGTTGGAAAATGGATCAAGCAATGAATGAAGATGGGGTGGAATGGAATGAGGTGGAATGAAGTGATGGAAGAGAGAGTTAGGTGGTATGGATGGGTGGATGGGCGGATAACAAAGAAATGGGCTTCCACATAAGTGAAAGTATTTATTATGAGAAGTACACACCTCAATTAGACTGAAGGAGGGACACTAGGTCCACCGCCTTCTGTTGCAGGAAGCTTTGAGTGCTGGGTGAATTGTTGTAGGAATTCTTCTTTAAAAGTTGGCTTATGATATAACCTGAGGCGATGACCGTTGACAAGTAACTTGAACTTGACAGGGTCAGTGGTGGTAAGTTGGATGACTCCATTGGGAAAGACCTCAGTAATCTTGTATGGTCCTAGCCATCTCATCTACAATTTTCTTGCATTGTCCTGATATCTTGAATCATAGAGAAAGGCCCAATCTCCTGGTTTGAACTTCTTATCTTTGATAAATCTGTCATGCCACTTGATTCTATAATTCTGCACTACTTCTATATGCTATAGGGCTGCTCTCCTTATTTCATCCAAAGCATTTAGTTGCATGATTCTTTCTATCTGTGCTTCAAAAATGTCCATTCCTAAATCCACTGTAGTTTACAGAGTTTTGTGTTCAAATTCAATTAGCACCATAGCTGTCTTTCCATACAACAACTCAAACAAGGTGAAGCCTGTAGTTATTTTCCATGTTGTCTTGTAGGCCCAAATAGCTTCAGGCAATCTGTTTGCCCAATCTTTCATATGGATAGCTATCGTTTTAGTCAGAATGGCTTCAATTTCTTAGTTTGCCACCTCAACTTGGCCATTGGCATAGGGGTGATAAGGAGTAAACTTTCTATGCCTGATATTATACTCATTGACCAGTGCTACAACAAGAGTTGATGTGCATTGTGACCCTTGATCAGTCGTTATTTCTCTTGGAACTCCATACCTTGTGAAAATCTCCTCATATAGAAACTCTGCAACTTTGTTATCCTTTGCATGCTTCATGGCCTTGACTTCTACCCATTTTGTTACATAATCAGTGCATACTAATATATAAGACTTACCATTTGATGGAGGGTCAATTGGTCCCACATAATCTAATCCCCATTTGTCAAATGGAGTGATCAATATCTAAGGACACAATGACATCTCATCAGATCTGGTTGGTTTGCCCATTCTTTGACATCTATCACATTTTCTGGTATACCTTCCTGCATCTCTGTGAAGTGTTGGCTAGTAGTACCCTATGTTCAAGATCTTCATTGCTATTCTTTTGGCCACAAAGTGTCCTCCACACGGTTCATTATGAAATGCATGCAAAATTTCATAAGTCTCATCTTCTCTTACGCATCTTCTCATGACATGGTCAGGTCTAGTATAAAATAAACATCCAACAATCCAAGAGAAAGGAAAAGATCTTTCAATGAGTGCCCTTTTCTCTTTTGGGGAGAAATGAGAAGGAACTCTACCTATGACCAATTAGTTGGATATGTCAACATACTAGGGTATTTGTACATTGAGGGAGAATAGATGCTCATCAGGGAAAGAGTCATCTATGGGCTGGTTGTCTTCTGATGTAGTTAGCCTTGAAAGAAAATCTGCAACAACATTAGCTCTTCCTGGCTTATCTACAATAGTTATATCAAACTCCTACATCAATAATAACCATCTTGCCAATCTCCTTGTGATCAAAGGTTTATTCATGAGATATGTAATGGTTGTATGATCAGTGTGCACAAAGATTTGGTATCCCCTTATGTAATGTATGAATTTGTTCAGTGCATAAACTATGACCAACATTTCTTTCTCTATCACAGTATAATTGAATTTAGCTCCTTGCAAATTTTTGCTAACAAAGTAGATAGCATTTTCAATAGCTCCCTCTCTCTATCCTAAGACTACTCCTATGGCATAATCTGATGCATCAATGTGAATGTGGAAATGAAGCTCCCAATTGGGTCCCTTAAGTATAGGAGCATTTGTCAATGCTGCCTTCAAAGCAGAAAATGATTTGTAACAAGCTTCAGTCCACTAAAATTCAGCATCCTTAGTGAGAAAGGTATACAACGATGTTGCTACCTTATTCAAGTCTTTGATAAATCGCCTATAATATCCTGCATGACCCAATAAACTTCTAACATCCTTTTGTTTTGTAGACGTAGGCAGATTGGTGATTATCTCTATTTTTGTAGGATCTACTTGAATTCCCTTATGGGAGATGTAGTGGCCAAGAATTACACCCTCTTGCATCATCATAAAGCATTTTTCACTATTTAAGGACAAGTTTTGATCCTCACATCTTTGTAGGACCCTTTTGAGATTCTCTAGTGCTTGATCAAAATCAACACCATAAGTAGTAAAGTCATCCATATAAATCTCCATGCAATCATGAGAAATGTTTGAAAATATACCAATGACTGCCCTCTGGAAGGTTGCAGGTGCATTGCACAAGCTGAATGGGAGCACTGAATAGGCATAGGTCCCCCATGGACAGGTAAATGTGGTATTTTCTTGGTCGTCTGGTACAATTTGGATCTAGTTGTAGCCGCTGAATCCATCTAGAAAAGAGAAGTATTGCTTCCCTGCAAGTGTGTCTAAAACTTCAATGAATGGTAAAGGAAAGTGATCTTTCTTGGTGGAAAAATTAAGTTCTTTGTAATCGACACAAAATCGCCACTCCTTAATTTCTTGGGCATAATCACCAATGGAGACACCCACTGACTATCTGAAATGGGATAGATAAATCTTGCATCTAGTAATTTCTGCAGTTCTCCTTTCACAATTTCTCTTAGTGTAGGGTTAATCATCCTTTGTGGCTATCTTACTGGAATGCAATCATTTCTTATATAAATTCTATGGGTACAAAGTTTAGGATCTAGTCCCTTCATGTCATGATAATCCCATGCAAATTCATGTTGATGGGCTCTTAATAGATTTTCCAACAACAGTTGTTGCGCTTCACTCAATTTATTATTAATATTTAGATATTTTCCTTCTGACACTTGTACTTGTGTAGTTAATTCTACCATGGCTGCTTCATTAACACATGGTACCTTTAGTTCATATGGCAGCAATGTATGGAATGTACCTGTTGTTGCAGGAAGTTTGTCTATAGGAATAGTGGCTGCAGGAAGAACGTCTATAGGAAAATCATCTACAGAAACAATGGCTGCAGGCAGAACATGCAGGAGTGTGCTGACTGAAGTAGAAGATGATGTGTCCTCCACTCCATAATGGTTCTGGATGATGTTAATCAACACCTCATCCTCATCTTGGTGCTGCATGAAAGAGCTTCTTCCTAGCATCCTAAGTTGCGCCACATAATTAACTTCTTCATCCTCTTCACCAACTTGTGGCCATACAAAATCTTCTCCATCATGAGATGGTTGAGTATGTGGATAAAGAATTTTTTTTTTAGTACTCCTTCCATCCAAAATGGTCATGTCACCTGATCGACATCCAATATAGGCATCGACAGTTGCCAGCCAAGGTCTTCCAAGGATAATGGGATACCTGCCTAGTGTGGCCTTAGGAGAAAGAATCATAAAATCTGCTGGATATTCCCAAGAGTCTAGCACTACCACAAGATCCTCCACTACACCATCAGGCTTAATAGTAGAGCTATCTGCAAGCTGCAAGATAGTAGGAGTAGATCTCATGCTTGCAATATTTAGTTGTTGTAGGATGTCTTTGGTCATTACATTGATTTTTTCCCCTAAATCAATCAAAGCATTCTTCACTTGAATCCCATTTATGACAACTGCTACCACAAGACTGCCTGGGTCATTATACTTGGGAATAGTCACTTTTCCCAACATGATATTAGCTAGCTAGCCCACCACATGAATTGTAGTTGGGTCTTTCTTCTTCCTTCCTGGTTTCTTAAGACAAGCTTCCCTAATGGATTTGTCATAGATTGGAACATCTTTTATGGCCTGAAATAGGGTATTTGAATGCATATATGCTTTAGCATATCTTGCTCGGTCAGTTTGGCTTGGACTGGTTCAAGACTTTTAGGTGCATTTGGCTGAATAGGATCATTAAGAGGCTCCTCCTCCTTTTCCACAGGAAGCTCAGTAATGATGGGCTTGGAAGGGGCTGGTAGCTTAGTTCCTAAATGAAAATGAATATCACTTACACTCACAACATATGTAGAAAATTGGTTTGAAACAACATAATATATAGGCTGCTACTGTAGCTTATTATTAGGATTGGGTGCGAGCTGAGCTAGTAGCTGAGTTGGATTAGGTGCATTAGGAATTGGATTAGTAGGTGGAGGCATTATAGCAGGTTGTTGGGGCTGAGAAGGTGGCTGCATGTAGGTGGTATTCTAGGTAGGCCATTGCTGCCCTCCTCTCCATTGATTCGTTTGCTGCCAATTTCCTGGAGGTCGTTGCCAGTGCCCTTGAAATTGCTGCCAATTCCCCTGAGGTTGCTGCCACTAAGGTGGAGGACTCTGATGGTTAGGCCAAGCATTTAGAGGGTTACCCCAAGGCTGTGGTGGATATCCTCCATAACTAGGTGGATATGGGGGCTACCATTGGTTACTAGATGAATAAGAGTTAAAATATGGTCCAACATAGGATAGTGGGTCTGGTGGCATACCTTGTCTTGAAGCCCAGGGCTTCCTTTGTGCAACATAGTAGACTTGGTCTTCTTCAATATGAATTGGCTTGAACTCAGGTGGAATCTGCTTACTTTCTAGGTTAGCAACCATCTTACATTTGTAGTCCTTCTTTTGTCTGTAGTGAGGACAATACTTTGTCAACATCATTTATGCTTCCTTTTACTTCTTTTTGGCTTGAAGTGTATCTAGCCGAGTAGCTAGATTGTTAATAATATCTTGCTTGACATCTTCCAGCAAATGAGTGATCTCCATTCTTGAAACTCCACCGGTAGTTGACTTACCCATGGATGATTGATAAGCACTCCCTTTCTTTGAAGCTTCCCTATAGTAATTCTGGCATATCTTCTTGATATCTTAACAAGGAACTTGGGAGATATCTCCTCCTGCCATGAGGTCCAAAGCATCAGTGCAACCATCATTGATTCCTCTTAGGATTTTTTTTTTTGTGAGTCCTCATTAAGTGCATGGTGTGGAGATTTTTGTAGGAAAAACAAAAATCTTTCAATGTAGTCTTCCAGGCTCTCATCTTCCTTCTACTGCATCCTGAAAATGTCTCCTCCTTTCATGTCACTACCCCTGCAATATTCCTTGTATTTTTCAAAGACTTTTGTCTTCATATCTTCCCAAGTTTGCACACTATCTCTGCCTAGGCTCATGAACCATCTTAATGCATCCTCTTTCAAAGTGATAGGAAATAACTTAAGCCTATGGTCATCAGTAGTATAATCATAACTCTTATAGAGTATGTCAAATTCAAATAAGAGGGTATCAGGATCTTTGGTCACAAGTCCATAGAAGTTTGGGAGTGCTGAGGTAGGAATGTTCTTAATGTTGTCAACTTCATTCTGATGGGAAATGGGGAAAGGAAAAGTTGGTTGGTTTTGTTTGTTCCCATTTGCATCACCCATGCCTGCTTGATGTGGTTCAAAGACAAAGGGGTTCTCAAGTTGATTTTGATCTTCCAAGGAGACTTCAGAACTAGTCAAATTAGGTTATGTGTCTGCAAAGGGGTGTGGATCTTCTTCTTCTGATAAGTTCTGGTACTCAACTAACTGGAATAGACGAGGATTGTTAGGAAGAAATCTCCCATAAGCATCCCTTCTCCTTCCTCTATGCATGTAGTATCACTCACTATCAGTCAACTCACACAAAGAATTGGTAAAGAATCAGGAGGGTCATTACTTCCTATTCAAGGGTATGCAAAGAATTTTTTTCAAAGATACTACAAGAAAGCTATGAATGACTCCAAAAACTTCCTAGCTTGATACCATACCTGGCAATGATGCCAAAAATGTTGGCCTCCTACAATGATCTCATAAATGGGCTTTTACAACCATGATTTAGAGATTGGACATCTAACCTGAATAGTCATTCAACCATCATGAAGGTGCATTTAACTTGTCAACCTAGGGACGTGAACTTGAAATTGGTTAGCACTGTATGTGCATTAGGGGATCAAGTAGTCATTGCATTCTATGGCTAAGAAACTCAATGCTCAAAGTAAATAGTTGAAAAGAAATAAAGCAAATGCTGAACATCCACCAATAACTATGCTTAAACTAAAATGCAAAGCAAGAGTGAAAGATCTGAGCAACAAACATGAACTACTTTGTCTACTTTGGCTACAAGAACAAACACATAATGGACTTCTAGTGGCTACAAGAATAGTCAATGCTAGATTTCAAACTAAATATCAAATGACAAGTAATACTAAGCTAATGCTGAACTAAGAGAACACATTACTCACCAAGTGGGCCCTCTTGGATAAATATCCTCTAAACTAACAAAATATCAGATCTTCAAACTCAGAACTTGATTTTTATTCATTGTAAATCGTGCATACAAAGGGTAATGTATCTGTATTACTGAAATGAGAGTACAATGTAGAATCGAGCAACCCCCAAAGAAGGAGCATCAACTTTTTATTTATACTAAAACTAACAAGGTAGTGAAATCCATGACTGGGAGGATGCCATTTAGGAAAAATAGGGAAAGTGGAGTGGCGGTGGTTACACATGCATGGAATCTGGTCATACATGCAAGTCAAGTGTGGATCCAACACAACAATAACACCCATGCATGCTCGATCATTAAGGTCCATTGCAAGGTGGTTACATTCGGTTGCATGAAGAATCTCTGATGTCGGCTACCTTTGACCTGGAGTGGCTTCTCAGTTGGACGTTATGGTGCATGCCCAGCTGGTGGTGTCTTCCATAACTTGATGTATTAAGTCTGCAGTCCACGGTTAGTATGCATAATATCTGCACATCAATAACCACTCTAAGAAACACTCATTAATTGCATGCAAAATCAACATAGATGATCCACATATTGTGCCAAATATCATTAAAGCTTGTAGAGATAGGGTAATGTCAAATGTCAATGGTTTGAGGGAAACATTATGCCAATACCAACATTTAAGCATTAAAATTCATGACATCAATGAGAAAATAGGCTATAGTTTCTACCAAAACTAGACCAAAAACTAGGCTTATCATCAATGAGCTATGATAATAATCTAAAATGTGGGGAAAGGGAGCCCTTTTGGTTTTTTTTGGCCTTAGGGTTTGCCACTTTTCCCAAATTTCGTTAAAAAATAGGTTATGGGTGGGTAGATGTGATGAATTGAAAATGCAAGGATGAAATGAGGGTTTGATGGATTTGGACAAGGTATGAGATTGACTTATAACTTGATAGGTGAGTCAACCAACCCTTAACCAAATCTAAAAATGTCCTAAAGATGAAATGCAATGATCCAACTAGGCTAATGATGCAATTTTTTGTTTTGATGCAAATAAAGAAAGTATAAAAGTTCACAAACAAATTCAAACAACAAAAATGAGCAGAGTAGGACACTATGCACATGTGGTTCAAATTTGGGGTAGAAAATAGAGGACATAGACGCCCAGGGCATGAGTTCCCTTGTATTCTTTTTCAAATATATTTTTAGGGTCCTCTAATGTTGGATATGAGCTTCTAAATTCTTTCAGATCTGTTGGAACACTTCTAGATATTTCTATAACCGAGTTTTCGTGACTTGACAAGGGGTATGACAACAAATTCAACAATGAGTATTTTGTATTCAACACCTCTTCAATCTTCTTCAACCTGAAATCTGCACATTCACAAAGAGAAGAAATGTTGGGCCTTTTTAGGGGCTTGGCTCAGTCAAACCCCGTGTAAGTGTTTCCACTTCCACAATGGAAATGCCAATGATAAATGGATAATGAATAGGAAGGAATAATGAAATCACAAAGTTTTGCAACTCACCACCCTTTAATGGCTTCCTTGAAGGACTAAATTCATGCACATCACTTCAAGGTCTTGGATCTTGCTTTGCTTGATTGCTTAAATGCTTGAATACTTTAGAGATCTACAAAAGTGTTAGCCTTCACAAAACAATGATAATATGAACATACATAAACTCACATATAATTAAACATGATGTTAGGATCTTGAATTGTTGCAAAAAAGCTCTAAAAATTTTCCTCTTGACTTGCTCAATAGTGTTGCAAGGTGTGCGCCCTTGGTCTCCTTATGTTGTGCAGTGCAGTACTCAGGTTCGTGACATGGCTTATCGGCCTCACGTGGATTCATTAACTCTAGCAGTTGTATTGGGCATTAACAGGTCAATCTTTTGGTGCAATGCCAACTGTCTGTGCAACAATTGGTATTAGAGCTTGGGTCGCGGGTTTGAACCCCTCACTTGCGTTGGGGGTATTATTGAAGGTGTGCAACCTTGTTCTCCTTATGTTGTGTAGTGTAGTGCTTGGGTTTGTGACATGGCTTAACCACCTCTCATGGATTCAATAACTCTGGTAGTTGTATCAGGCATTAACAGGTCAATCTTTTGGTGCAATGGCAACCATTTGTGCAAAAAATAGTGCTCTTGTCAATAATTTCTCCAATGATTTCCTAGATAGCTCTTGTTAGATTTAAAATGATGCAATAACTAGGTATTTATAGGCATATATTCAATTTATCAAAAATTAAATCTCGATAGTTGGCTTTAGACAATTGACTTGTAAATATTAAATTGCCGACATTGACATATTTGAATTTAGAGCCAAAATAGGGTACACTCATGGTTAGGGCATGAGTTTCCTTGTCTTATTTTTTGAGATTTAGTTGTTGGGGGAAAGGTCTTAGATGCAATTGATTCTCACTTGGAATTCCTAAAAATTTATCAAAAATATGCCATTGAATGCATAATTTAGGAAATTAAATACTTAAATAGGTCTAATAATTTAAGGGGGGGCCAAACATAAGGTGAAATTGTCATGAGTGAAAATTTATGATAGTACATAATCTTTCATGACACGTTCCATAATAATATGGAAGACTATGTAGATGATCTCCTAGAAAAATCAATCACAAGGAAATTTAGATGTTCTAGCACATATATTTAACAAACTAGAGAAGTATCAAGTGAGGCTTAACCAAAAGAAATGCATATTTAGTGTCACTTCAGTAAAGCTATTGGGATACATCATGTCTTGTGGAGGTATTGAAGTGGACCCCACAAAGGTTAAAGCTATTATTGATATCCCTCCTTCAAAAACTCTAAAATAACTTTATAATCTCAAAGGGAAGCTCCAATCTATCAGACGGTTCATAACACAACTAGCAGATAAGTGTTACCCATTATCTCATATCCTACACAAGGATGTCACATTCAAATGGGATGAGAAATGCTAGTAAGCTTTCTAATAGCTTAAGGATTTCCTAGCATCACCTTCAATATTGATGCCTCTAGTTCCAGATAGACCATTGATCTTTTACATTTCAGCTACATCAACAACATTAGGTGCTCTCTTTACACAACATGGTGACTTTGGGAAAGAGAGAGTGGCCTATTATATTAATCGAACATTAGTAGTCTATGAGATTAATTACACTCCCATTAAGCTATCATGTCTAGCAATCATATTTGCTTCACAAAAGCTTCGACACTATATGCTCAACCACCAAATTAAGCTTATCTCTAAGGTAGATTCATTGAAGTAGCTATTATCCAAAGCAACATTTACTGGATGCATGGATAAATGGGTCATGATACTTAGTAAATTCGACATAGAGTATGTAGACATGAAAGCAATAAAAGGACAAGTCATAACAAATTAGTTAGATGAAGCATGCAATTATATGATGGTAATCCTCTAGTATCTGATTTTCTAATTGAAATAGTCTTCACTACTCCCTCCAATCAATGGAAACTATGCTTTGATGGTTCACATACATATCATGGTTTAGGGGCATAATTCCTATTTATCACACCCCAAGGTGATCGTATCCTAAAATCATATTAAGGTTAGCATTTCCATGTACAAACAACATTGTCAAGTATGAAACAATTATCAAATGAATGAAAATGGCTATACAATAGCATATCAAAGAGTTGTAGGTCTATGGTGATTCACAACTAGTGGTTAGACAAGTCAATTATGACTACCAAACAAAGGATGACAAATTGCTCCCATACAAGAGAATGGTTGATAACTTCAAATAGTATTTTACTATTATCTCATTTGTGCAAATACCTAGAGTGAACAACAAGGTTTTAGATGCCATGGAAGCTATTGGTTCTCTCCTAGACATGCCTCATAATAGTTAGAAGCATGAGTTTCTCATTGAGCAATTATTGGCACCAACATTTGATGTCCTTGAATCCAAATTTATGTGCAAAATTGTTGGTCCTAATTCCTCGTGGTAGCACAACATTTAAACTTACCTATAAAATGGTATCATACCACCAACCTTACCATGAACCTAAAGAAAACTTTTATACACCAATCATCTCACTTCACTATTCAAGTGGTGACACCCTTTGCTGAAAGAGTCTTGATAACGTGTCTTAACTCAGAAGAGGCAATGATTAACCTATGTGTGGTACACGAAGGTGTTTTTTTATCACATTCTAGTGGCCCTACATTGGCCTACCATGGATCAAGAGGTACACTAATTTGCTAAGAAGTGTTTATAGTGTTAGCAACATGACGATCTTATTCAGGCACCAACCTAAGATTTGCAACCTATTACTACACCATGACCCTTTTCATTATGAGGACTTGAACTCATAGGAAAGATATCTCCCCATCATCCAATGGTCATAAATTCATTATTACCACCATTGAGTATTTTACAAAGTGGATAGAAGATATCCCCTCACCCACGTCACCGATAAATAAATAACAAAGTTCATCCTAAACTATCTAATATTTTAGTATTTCCACACACCATCACCACAAATAACATCACACCCTTAAAAAATAAGGATTTATAAAATATTTTCTCCTAATTTCCAATATTGCTTTTCCATGCCATATTAACCCTAGGGAAATAGCCAAGCTGAGTGTCTAACAAAACTATCCTAAAAATTCTCAAGAAGATAGTTAATAATGTTTCCCATGATTGACACCTCCAACTTAACCCAACCTTATGGGATTATCATACTAGTATTTGAATGCCTATTGGTGCTACACCATATTCCCTAGTTTATGACACTGAGGTGATCTTGCCTATCAAGGTTAAACTTCCTTCTTTGAGGGTGTCGTTACAACATCTTGTTGATAATGAAGAGTATAGAGTATCCAAATTAAATGAGCTAGAATCACTAGATGAAAGATGTCTCAATGCACTTAATCATCTACAAGATTACTAAATCATCTTTGTCATAGTTATAACAAGAATATCAAGAATTGAAAAATTCCAATTAGGTGATCTAAACCTCAAGGAGAATAAAAAAATTGGCTAGATCAAGACAATAAGGGAAATTTGAACTAGATTAGTTGGGACCATTTGTATTCATAGTGAGGTATGGCTCAAGAGCCTATCAACTAGCTATTTATTCCTGAAGGTGAGCCCTTACAAGAGCCCATCAACAAAAGTCACCTCAAGTGGTTCCAAACTAACCCATCGAGGTATCCCAATGTTCAAAATCAAAATAAAAAAAAGAAAAAAAAGAAATATAAAAGTTATCCTCTAGTGAAAACCACTTTGGTGATGCTTTGGATAAGTACTTTGGTGAAAACATGGAAAAAAGGAGTCATGTGTAATGAGCACCATCTACCATCTACCAAAACTCTTTTCCATTCCATCCATAATAAAACCAACATTCCATCCATCCACCTATCATATTTTCGCCTACACACCTAGCATGGCTTGGTAATTTACCAGTATCTAGTGTTACCCATCTCACCTAGTATCATCCTAGGATCACTTCATCTAATCTATAATAAATTAATCATACATCTAACTAGGGGCATTTTCCCAAACCTAGTAGTTAGATTGGATCATTATTCATTAAATTAAATTTGAAAATCTAAAAACATCCAAATAGTTTAAAATCCAAAAACATCCAAATAGTTCAAAATCCAAAAACATCCAAATAGTTCAAAATCCAAAAACATACAAATAGTTTAAAATCCAAAAATATCCAAATATTGCAAAATACAAAAAACATCTAGATATTTTGAAAATCCAAAAACATCTAGATAATTCAAAATCCAAAAATAAAAAAAACCTCAAATATTCATATAAATCCAAAAAACATTCAAATACTCCAAAAAGAATTCAAAAATAGCCTCAAATACATCCAACAAAAGTTAAAAAACATTCAAAAATTCCAAAAACACATAAAAAGCAAATCAACATAACCCACACATCCACAATAAAATTATCACCCATAATAAACCTATCATCACACTCATCTTTGACAAAGTAAGCAAAAGAAAATGTGGTAGTCATTAAAACTTGGAACATTCAGAAAAAATGAAAGCATTGATCATTGCTAAAACAAACCCATTGCCTACATACCAATTTCCTAAAACATTTAATTCAACATCCAACATCATTTCCTTAAAACAAATATATTGTTCTTACAATAGGCACAATCATAGGTCAATAATTATAATCTCCCTAGCAAGAGATATGATGGATTTGATATATTTTGTTAGTCAGTCTTTTCTTTTGATTTATATTTTATCTCATTCAATTCCTTACTCAAATCCACCTCAATCTTCAATATCTTGGTGTGTCTAGAGGAGCACAAAATGGGGCATAATCATTGCTTTCATCTATTGTGTTTGTGGGGCATTCTTGTAATACTACCATGGAAAATACTTGCTTTGTATGTGTAGAGGTAGTTTTAGGCAATACAAACAACCATTACATATTAGGTTCTTTAGACCTTTTGTGCATAGGCCTAAATTTCTTTGAGCTTCATTATCTTGCATGATAAAAGAAGGTTTTATGCATGTTTTGTATGAATAAGGATACTCCTATTTGTTTGCAGAGTCAAAATCCATGCAATAGATATGACCCCACCTAGGTTCTTCATACCTTGGTGCATAGTGTCTATTTTCTATATCAAAATAAGGATTTCTCTCTACATTTTTAAGCATAACCAAAATAGAAAAAAACATCTTTCTCATCCTATTTTCCAATAAAATCCAAAATCATCCCAATAACCATAGTTTTCATCAATATTTGATCAACATCATTCATTTTTACATTTACCCATCTATTTATCTATTCACCATAATCCAAAATCATTTCTTCTATCCTACTCATCATACCAATTATTTTATCCATGTATCATGACATAAACAAAAAATCCATCACATCCCTACATGCACAATGCATGCACAAATCATTAGTACTATCATAACATCATACATCATGCAGCAATAACCATAACATAATTAGGACATAACATCATTAATCATGGCATTAATCATAATCATCATATATACATAATCAAAATACAAAAATATCATAACATCATATCATGTAATCAACTAGTCTAATCATCATCATAATCTATCCATCATATATATCATAGAATCAAAAAGAAAATCTATTAGATACATACATCAAATCACATAGATATCTATTTCATGCAAATAATAACATCATAGCCACATCAAAATCTCATCTCATCTCATATACACATAAAAAAAAATGTCATGACATAGAGCCTGTATATATAAAATATATGTACAAGGGCTACCAAGATCCATGAATAATATACATATGCTCATAGGCATATTAAAATATGGTGTCTATATAAAAAATATCTATACATCATATATACAAAGATATGGCTACATAGAACTCCCTCTCTCCTCCTCTCAACTAGGGGAGGGTGGATGAGGAGGAGCAACCTATTGAACCACTAGTTGAACCCATGGAGCATGTGTTGTTGGTTGTGCTAGTTGCTATGGAACCAAGGGAAGACACCCAAATGATCCTCCATCTATCTACTTATAGATACTATTGCCACACTCCTAGTTGAGAATCTAGGTGCTCTCCTCCCTAATGGCATTGTTACCTCATATAATGTATAATAGTAGGTGGTCTCTTGCATCATCCTCTACATATCCTCCACATACCCGTCTACGGAGATGATCACATCTGATCCTACACCTCCTCCTCCACCCCCACCTTTCACCTCTGTTTGTTGGTGACATGCCCTCTCCATGTCTCTCTTAGTAGTCAGTTGAGCTATATGTAACTCTGCTTGTTAACATTGATCTATCTTGATGTATCTCTTAGTTATCCTCTAAGATAGTTGTACGAAGAGGTTATCCCTCTCCACTTTGTATCCATCCCTCTCCATTTGGGCTTGGTCCTACTTTGAAAGTACAACTCCAAGCCAAACAACCACATCCTTATCATCTTCGCCTCTTTGACCATCATCTCCCCACTCCACCAAGCCCCTCTAGCCATCATCCCCTCTAAATCCAACCTCCTCTTCACCTATATCCTCATGTCCAACACCTTCACCACTACCATTGATTGCCTCTACCCATTGCTTGACTCTCTAAGCCCTAGTTGGCTTGGTCTCACATTGAGGTCTCCTAACTACCCTGCCATCTAGATGTGTAAATATCAATGGTCTTTGCAATGCCCACCACATGACATAATCAAGGGTAGTCCCTGCATCCTCAACAACTGATTTCCATGCTCATTATACGAGCACCAATCCAATAATGTCTACTACTGCCGCCTAAGGTACCACCATGGCCCCCTAGTCACCTATCTCTTGTTGTATGCAAGCAGACATCGCCATATCCTATGGCACACCCTATACCTCCCCAAACTATCTCTTGACTCTTTTTGGAATATATCTCTCAATGATGTGTCGAGTTTGCCCAATAAGCCATTGTGTGTCTGTGAAAGGGAAGATGCCTATCATCATCATCCCATGCCTCACATAATATCCATGGCCTCCATATGAACATATCCTTATCATCAATGAATTTCCTCCAATAGTCCAAGTTTGCTAAGCGATGATGTGTCAATACAACCTCATAAAAATAGACATAGGGATGTCTAGATATGTGAGTAACATCTACCAATGGTTGAGTAACAATGATATACTCCCATGCCCAAACATGAAGTAATGTCACTCAAACTGATAAACTAGTCATGTGCCTATACACCACCTAGTATATATCATGATATAGGTGAGCTAGTACACACAAACCCCAAGCATAGACAACACCATCTATAAGCATCCTCTGAAGGATGTGACCCCATCCAATTGAAAATCTATGTGATTGATGATCAGGCACAATAACCCTTGAAATCAAACCTCCTAGCACTAAGAAATATATGCTAGAGGTAGTTATTATCAGGCATAATTAGTGCTTACTCCTCTCCTATGGTAATGGTGCAACAAGAAGGATGAAACTTGGAATATGTTTATTGATTAAATAGACTCAATAAGTGGGGAAAAGGGCCTAGCTGGATTGGCTAAAGCATCCTATTGTAGGCAAGAGGTCATGACATCTAGTCTCCCCTTCATCCCTATAGTATCGAAGGGCGTGTCACGCTAGAGTCACCAGTCACGTGAAATTTTTTTACTAGGCACATTGCAATTTATAGGGGGGCTACCTATTTCCTACACTCTAAAAAAAAGACTCAATAAGTGTATACTTTCTATTCACACATCATAGCCACATCAAAATATCATCTCATCTAGATGTATGCTAGCTGAGGAGCATGCACATGGGTTTGCATGCTTGGTGTTGGTACTTACAAGTGACGGGTTGGGGAGGCTGAGCCCTCCCCCACTAAGGTTAGTAACTGCATAAGTACCCCCACACACCTTGTCTTTATTTTCATTTATTTCCTTAGGTTGTGCCACTGTTAGGTTGGGGGTTTCTCTGGCTATATTTTTTTCTCATGTGCCTTCCATTCACTGCTAGTTTATTTCAATCTATGATCTATTTTTGGAGGGGATCTCATCCCTTCTAAGCATTCATGAACAGGGGTACATACCCCCCATCCCTAATGTAAGTGAGGGTGAAAATAATGAAACCCCATCTATTGTTTCAAAATCCTTCATAGACATGGTCACAAAAAAAGGAATTGTGGTGCTTGAAAACACTAAGTTCTTGGTTGTGGCCATGTGGGAGGAGAGCAAGGGTGTCAAAAATGGTGGAAAGGAAGGTAAGTAGGCCTCCAAAAACCCTAAGAATCTGAAACTCAATACGAATTTTGAGATGAAAAAAGTTATTAATAATGAAAGATCAAGGTTAAGAGACACTACCATTTTCATGGCAGCTATTGATGTTAATAACGTTCTAGCCATAAATTTTCTTGATAGTTGGTTTTCAAATGTTTGGTCTAATATGTTTAGTATTCAAATAAGTTTCTATAGAATGGGCCACAATGTTGGTTATTTGTTATTTTTCTAAAGAACCATTCTATGAAAGAAAAATCTTTTTCTAAATCATTGGAATCTAGGTGGGTGTGTTTTTAGAGCCCTAGCATGGTCCCCCTATGGCCATTATAGAGGAAGTTCTCACCTTATCTTTCCCTAGATATGTAGTTATTAAGAATCTCTCTCCTAAGTATTGGAAGCTTATTCTACATCTACTTGCTCCAATTGGGGGTGTTGTGAGGGTGGATGAGGTGAAGGCTTCCCTCCCCCACCTTAATGCCCGTGCTTTAGTTTCTCTAGAGCTTGAGGTAGAAATCCTTGGTGGTATATAACTTGAAGATGATGAAAATCATTTTATTTGTGCTCTAGAAATTTTGGGAGGCATAAATTCCTATTACTTATATCAAAAGGAGGGGCGTATTTGAAATGATTGCCCCATAATCTAAAGAGAACCTATAAAATGGAAGCCAAAGGCCAATCCTAGTTCAAACCATAATGTGGAGTTATCGGTTGAAAACCTTGGTCCCAACCCTAATGTAGATTTTGGGGATGGAGATCTTGGTGAAAACCCTAACTCCAGTCCCTTATTGGGATGTGAGTCCTTGCACACCCAAGACAATATTGTCTACAATTCCATGGAAAATGTGTGCCAGGAAGGTAGTTCCAAGTCACCTAAAAGTTGTAATTCTTGGTGAAAACCCTAACTCCAGTCCCTTATTGGGATGTGAGTCCTTGCACACCCAAGACAATATTGTCTACAATTCCATGGACAATGTGTGCCAGGAAGGTAGTTCCAAGTCGCCTAAAAGTTGTAATTCTTCTCTGGTGGTTGAGGAGGTCCCCAAAGGAAGAGACTTCTCAAGAGATCCAAACTTTGTTTGGACCCCCATCATAGACCCTAACGTTGTCAAGCTCAAAAATTATTTTTTTGTTTTATTAAAGGAGGCGGGTGTTATTGAGACGTGTTTGGGAGATGTTGTAGCCACATCCTTTGGTGACACTAGAACACCTTCAATGCCTCCTAGTTCCCTCCTTGTGTCAGCTATTATGGGAGATAAGGCTTTAATTCAAAAACTAAATGCTCAACAATTAGTAATGTGAAATATTAGAAAAAGAGTAGAGGACAAGTTTTTAAAGGGAGATTCTACTAATAAATCTTCAATCTCTGAGGTCTTTGAATTTCAAATTAAAAAGATGTTAGTAAAATAAGTATAGTAAATAACAATCGAAGTAATTAAAAGATTGAAGATGCTAATTTGGCTAGGGGCAATAGGGTCACCTCCATGTTGAAAGACCTTGTTTCTAATATTGGGGAAAAACACCCTTTTGTTTGTTTACATGATATTAGTTCCATTAAAAACCAAGGCCTCATAATGGGTGCCTTGAAAGATGCTAATGGGTTGGTTGAAAATATGTTTGGAAAATCTGCTACACTTGGGTCTTCCTCATCGAGGAGTGGATCCCTAGAGCTTTCCAACCAAATTATCAACTTCACTCTTGAACATGTCTTTGAGGCTAAGAAAAATGGAATTAGAACTATTCAAAATCTAACTCAAATTAACAAGGAACTTGAATCCTCTGTGCCAAAGGAAGTTTTGGCACCTAATTTGGAGGATGAAAGGAACCTAAACAATGAAGAGATCAAGGGTGTGAATACAAAAAGCCTTGTACTCCTAATAACGATGGAAAAATAAAAATTAGATCAAGAGACAACATGAAACAAACTAAGACAATAGTGAAAATGAGAATATCACATAAAGGTAGCTAGAGAAAACTCCTAAGCCACGGGCTGGACTTGACAAGCCTAGGAAAAATGGGAAATATTTATCTATAAGCAGAAGTATCTAGATTTCCAAAAACAAAAGGAAAAAAACAAGTGTTGTAATCTAGTCACCTACTACAAAAAGAATAGAAAATGAAGATAGGCTACCAAAATGCTTTGAGCAATTCAAGTATGAACAAGATGTCTTCCCCATGAATGCTGAAAATGAATCTTAATTGTATATCTTGGAATGTCAGAAGGCTTGATCCCCCTGACAAAAAATACATTATAAGGATGATTTTGAACCTTGAGAAACAAAAGGACATTATCCTTCTCCAAGAAACCAAAGCAACTGGTTTCACCTTAGAAACAATTATGAGATTCATTTGGAATGGATCCTCCTACTACACCACCAAGCATGAAAGAGGGAGGGAAAGTGTTGTTATCCTCCTCTCCTGCAAATGGGCTCAATATGTTACCAATCAGGGTACCTCTCCTTGCAATAAGGTGGTGTGGATCACCCTAGAAAAGGATGGAGTTAGCTTGAGGGTCTACTCTGTATACGCTCCCAATGATCACAAAGACAGAAAAAAACTCTAGAAATGTCTTATTAACTTTCTTGAAGTTCCTTGGATCTTGGGAGGGGATTTCAATATGGTGGAACACATGGAGGACAAGTGGGGTGGAATAAATATGGCCTAGAAAGGCAATGAGAAGTATTTTTGGTAGAAACTAAAAGCTAAGTTAAACCTAGTAGACCCTCTAGAAAGGGGGAGGAAAGACAACAAATGGATTTGGTTTACATGGTGTAATGCACATAAAGGCCACAAAAGAATATATTATAGGCTAGATAAAATTTATGCAAACAAGGATTTTTTTAGTTTCTTGCCAGAAAATGATGGTCTCAAAGTTAGTGTATACCCCTATACATTATCTAATCACCACCCTATTAAATCAAAACTTGTCACCAATCAACACAAGCCCAAGGAGAATGTATGGAAGGAAAGGTTCATCCACAATACCCACCTGCTAAAAGATAGTGATTGCAGGGATGCTATCACCTTTGTGAGAGAGATCAACAAGTGGATGTTAAAAGATGTAAAGGTAATTGATAGATGGAATCAAAATGTGGAAGCTTGGAGGAAGTTGTTCCAAACCATTGGAAAGAAAAAGGCCATTGACAACAGAAGGGAAGAAAATGAGGTCCAAGAATGTCTATTCTTGGTTGAAGCCAAAGTTAAAGCAAATCCAAAAGATGAATGGTTGGGAGAGGAGATTTCCTTGGCTAAAAATAATCTAAGAAGAATCCAAACTCACAGGATCCAAGGTTTAAAGGTACAAGCTAAGCTAAACTAGTTAAATTGTGGAGATAAGAGATCTAAATTCTTCTTTAAATATATTAAGGAGAAGAGTTTCAAAGAGTAGATTGACCAAATTTGTGAGGGTGACAACTTGTTCACCTCCCAAGAGGAATTCCTAAAAAGATTCCAAACATACTTAAAAAATATGTTCGCCTCGGAAGGTGGGGTTGAAGGAAATCATAATGCTAGAGAGTTCATTAAAGGAATTATACCATGAAAGATAAATGATGAAGATGCCTCAAAATTATCTGCAAGCATAACTAAAGATGAAATTAGGAATGTAATTATGTCCATGAATAATGATAAATCCCCAGGGAAATATGGGCTATTTGTGGAGTTCTATATAATATTTTTGGACTAAATTTGTGATGACCTACTACGAGTTTACCTTTAGGATTGGATAAGGGTTCCTTGAGAAGAGATATTAATAAAGGCATCATCAAGCTTATGCCAAAAGGGGGTGACAAGACTTTAATCAAGAATTGGAGGCCATAACCATTTTGAATGTATCATGTAATATTTTGGCCATGGTAATAGCCTTAAGGCTGGTTAATTTTCTCCCCAAGTTCATCAATAGCACTCAAGCATGGCTTATTAAAGGAAGGCACATCTTGAAAAACTTGATCATGAGTTGGGAGGCTATGGAATGGTCAAGATACTCCAAAAAAATGTAGCTATGCTCTTATTAGACTTTAAAAAGCTTATGACATGGTGGAATGGTCCTTTTTAAGGGCAACCCTTGAAGCCTTTGGCTTCCCTAGAGTGTTATGTAATATGGTAAACACTTTACTGAAAGATGTTATTGCACAATTTGAATTTAATGGCTCACTCTTAGAAGAGTTTGACCTTGAGAGGTCCATCAGGAAAGGGTGTTCCTTAGCACCTACCCTTTTCTCTATTGCTTCAGATGCTCTCTACTACCTACTGAGGGATCAAACCCACTCTCCAAGGATAAAGGTATACAACTTCTAAATCAAAATGAACCTATCAATATGCAATTTGTAGATGACATGTTATCTTCTTAGAGCTTGATGAAAATAACATGGAATCTCTAATGGGGAAGCTCAATCTATTTTTCCAAGCATCAAGTGCAAAAATATCTAGTGCTAAGTCCTACATTCTTGGGTGGGAGGAATCCCCTCTCGAATGGATCAAGAAGTATGATTTCTAGTGGGGTGGCCCCAACAAAAAAGTAAGATACCTTGGAATACCTTTTGCTATCAGTTTGAATTTAAAGGAGATGTGGTTATCAATCAATGCAACAATTGAGAAAAATATAGAAGGGTGGAATAGGCAATATCTATCCCTTGTGGGTATACTATAGGTCTATCAAAAAATCTTATCTTCCTATAGAATTTAATTTTCCTTGGTGTGGTTATTTAGCAATTACCAAGTTAATGAGATCCAAAAAATAATCCAAAATTTCCTTTGGTCAGATGGTAAAGGCAAAAAGAAAAAGCACTCAGTTAAGTGGGATTGGTGTTACCTTGATAAGTTGCATGGTGGGGTTGGCCTGAAAGATCTAAGGCTGCAAGGAGTTGCCTTGGTAGCAAAATGGTTAGCCAAAGACATGGCGGGCAACGAACCTTATAAGGTACTAGTAAGGAACAATATTCAACTTGCTACCCCTAAGCAAGCCAAGGCATAGAAAAGATTTCCAATCTGTGATATTATCATAAATAAACAACCAATGTCTCTAGTAGGTTTCATGGTCTTCAAAATCCTTTGGAAGGCTTGGGAACTAGTTAAACATAATATTAAATTTAAGTTGAGAAATGTGTTAATTAACAATAACCAAAAATGGCAAAACTATAGTTCCATTTGGTGGAACTTGGAACATAATAACAAACCTCTTGCTTTGTTATAGGGATGTTGTGCAAAAAAATGGAATCAAATGGGTATTCAGACCTTTCAAAGCATCCTTTCCAATGGTTAGCTTAAAAGTTGGGACAACTTAGTCTCATAGTTTAATATACTAGCTTCTAATTTAAGAACATACAATGTTATTGTGGAAGTCTACAAAGAGGCAAGTTTTCCCTTAAAACCTGATAAAAACATGGATCTAACTTGTGACCTTATCTAGAAAGATGGTACTATTTAAAATGAGATCAAAGCTAAATATATTTGAAAAGAATTAGTCAACAATATCTTTATAACTAGGCATATTAATAAGTGTTGGGGGATCTCATTGCTTGACAACTGTTGGAAATTTTTTTTGGTTTAGTGTGGCATAATATTAAATAGCCTAAAAAGGCCTACTTTAGATGGTTTATTCTTTTTGCAAAAAAAAATCCATTAAAGTTAACTATATTGATGTTGGTATCTGCAGTATTTTTAGAACTCCATAATTTATAGTGCATATATTTTTTTATTGTTACTATGCAAAGGAAGTTTGGAAAATTGTATATAATGATTTAATGATTTTGGATAAAGATGGTAGAATTAACTAGAAAGATGTTTTTATCAATAGTAGGAAATTAAATAAAGATTATCAAGTGTTTTGGGACTGCCTCTCTATTGAAATTTTATGGCACATCTAGAAGGCAAGGAATGAGGATAAATTTTAAGGGTGTAGGAGGGTGGTTACTAAGTCTTCAAAAAGACTCACCTTCCTTAATATTGTTTTGTAGGTCATAGTCACCATGGAGATTTCTATGGCCAAGTTCATGAGGTTAATCAACGATGGTATTGTGATAGTCAACAAAGAGGAAGTGGAGTATGGGCACACATGACACCACAACCATGAGGACTCTGAGACATTCCTAAGAGCATTGAGGGAATTCCAAAGAGTGTTCAATAATGCAACATGTGGGAATGTAGTAAGGCCTAGGGAAGCACACCAAACAAGAATTCAGGGGAATGATGGAGCCAAATCAATTGCTAAGGAAATCAAGTCCAATGTGCAGCCTTCTAAAACAGAGTTTGGTTGGGGAAATTCTAAAGACTACAAATAGAGTTGCAATGATTAATCTCTAATAATTCACTCAAACTGCTATAAATAATAGTATGGTATAAGTTGATGGCATGTAACATTTTTGTATATCTTGAAACTCTATCAGTCTTGTATATTTTGTATATCAATGATATGCTTGTATGCCCTTAACTTCACTGATTTTGTATATTCCCAGTAATAGTAGATATAGAACAATCTGAAGAGAATTATGTAATGCAAGTTTTAACTAGGATATTGGGATTTGAAAGCTGTGATGAAAAAAATATGTAATGGTTTTGATATACTATTATTAATATAAAAAACCTCATCTCATCTCATATATACATCAAAAAAATATTTTATGACATAGAGTCTATATATACAAAATATATGTACAAGGGCTACCAAGAGCCATGGATAATATACATATGCTTGTAGGAATATAAAATATGGTTTCTATATCAAAAATATTTGTACATCATATATACAAATATATGGCTACATAGAACTCCCTCTCTCCTCCTCTCAACCAAGGGAGGGTGGATGAGGAGGAGCAACTTGTTGCCCCACTGGTTGAACCCCAAGAGCATGTGTTGTTGGTTGTGCTAGCTGCTATGGAACCAAGGACAAACACCCAAATGATCCTCCATCTTTCTACTTATAGATCCTCCCGTCACACTCCTAGTTGAGATCTAGGTGCTCTCCTCCCTGATGGCATTGCTACCTCATATAATTTATAATAGTAGGTGGTCTCTTGCGTCATCCTCCACATATCCTCCACATACATATTTATGGATATGACAACACCTACTCCTACATCTCCTCCTCCACCCCCACCTTTCACCTCTATTTGTTGGCGACATGCCCTCTCCATGTCTCTCTTAGTAGTCAGTTGAGCTACATGTAAATCTGCTTCTTAGCATTGATCTTTCTTGATGTATCTCTTAGTTATCCTCTAAGATAGTTGTATGAAGCCCGGTTATCCATCTCCACCCAGTATCCATCCCTCTCCATTTGGGCCTAGTCATTCTTTGAAAGTACAACTCCAATCCGCACAACCATATCCTCATCATCTCTGCCTCTCCAACCATCATCTCCCCACTCCACCAAGCCCCTTTGTCTATCATCCCCTTTGAATCTAACATTTGCTTGATCAAGTGCACCTATATCCTCACCTCCACCACCTTCACCACTACCATTGGTTACCTCTACCCATTTCTTGACTTTCTAAGCCCTAGTTGACTCGGTCTCACATTGAGGTCTCCTAAGTACCACACCATATGGATGTGTAAATCTCAACGGTCTTTGCAATGCCCACCACATTTCATAATCAAGGGTAGTCTCTACATCCTCAATAACTAATTTTCATGCCCACTACTACCGCCTAAGGGGCCACCATGTCCCCCAATCACCTATCTCTCATTGTATGCGAGAAAAAACCACCATATCTTGAGGCACACCCTATACCTCTCCAAAATATCTCTTGACTCTTTTTGGAATATATCTCTCAATGATGTGTAGAGTCTACCCAATAAGCCATTGCACCTATCTATGAAAGGAAATATTCCTATCATCATCATACCATGCCTCACACAGTACCCATGGCCTCCATATGAACACATCCATATCATGCATCGCCTCCAATTGTCCAAGTTTCCTAAGTGATGATGTGTCAATACAAACTCATAAAAATAAACATAGGGATGTTTAGATTGGTGAGTAACCTCTTCCAATAGTTGAGTAACAACAATATGCTCGCATGCCCAAATGTGAAGTAATGCAACTCAAATTGATAAATTAGTCACATGTCTATACACCACCTAGTGTGTATCATGATATAGTTGAGCCAGTACACAAACCCCAAGCATAAAAAAATCCATCTGTAAGAATCCTTCAAAGGATGTGACCCCATCCAATTGAAAATCTATGTGATTGGCGATCAGGAACAATAATGCTTGAAATCAAACCTCTTAGCACTAAGAAGGATGTGCTAGAGATAGTTATTATCAGGAATAGTTAGTGCTTACTCCTCTATTGTGGTAATGGTGCACAAGAAGGATGAAACTTGTGGTGAAACCCCTAATTTTTTTTTTTCATGTCCCATCTCTAGTCTTGCTTAAAATTGGGTTGAAATTGTATCTGAGGGCTTAAGGTTATGTTCCTTGTCACTATGTTAGGGTTTTAGTTACTCAAAGTCTTATTTGAAAAAACCCTTTTGAGTCTATATCCTCGCTAAGGTTTTAATTCTCTATTGAACCCTCACTACCATTCGATTAATGCAAAAAAATCTCCGCCATTCCTCGTGTGCCCGTTCCATTTTATTACTTCTTATTTTATTTTCACAGGCTCATGGGAAAAGGCCATGTGTCTTGTTCGTTGGTGGGCCCAACGTCTTTTATAAGGTGTACAAATGGTTGTCAAAGGAGATCAACGGTGGGCAATGAATGATGTGGCTGCATTTGGACTGTTTCCCATGCGCCCGTTTGTTTTTCTTGACTATTAAAATAATCACACGGTTTGGCAGGCGGATGTCGCGTGTCCAATCTAAACAGTGGACCTAGTGGTGTCAAATGGTATGTCACAAAATTTTCAAATGAATCAATGATCAATAGCAGGTGACATGGATTAATCTTGACCACTCCTCACTATCCCGTATGGGTCTCACCTTTATTTCTAGACTCTCAATGGGAAGCGAGCATTTACCACATGGAGTGATCTAGAGGACGTGGCAACATTTCCGCAAGGGAAAATATTAATTAAATATTTCTACATGGGGCATGGAAAATAAACTGTGCGTTACTAATGCAAATATATTGCACGTGTTTGAAGATCTTTTAATCTGGACCATGGATTTCGTAAGAGGGATAAAGCTGCGAGTAATTAAGAAGTGTGTATGAAGAAGCCGAGAGATTTAATCTCAACCTCTCCCCATCTCACTATTGATGAAAGTTGCACATGGGTATGAATCATGGGGGGAAGGGAAAGAAGACATGTGGATCCTGGTTATGGTAACAAAGAGATGGTGGAGCCCGCATACTACTAGCAAGTGGTTCCATGTGGATTTTTGTCATTTAGTAAATATTGTGGTTGTATACAGTTAGATCTTTCATAATAAGCTGGCCAAATCTGGATCGTAAATCAATTAACACTTCAAAAAGATCAACGACTAGCATTCAAAACTCAGTTGAAGGAAAGTGAGCCATTTTGGTTCGCGTGAGGGAGCCTTAATAGCTGAAAGGACATCAAGCTACCAAAGTAAGAAGTTGAAAAATTATTAAATACCTATTTTAAAGGCATAATTTAGCATTGTGAAGTATACTCTACACACTCAAGGAGCTCGTGTTGTGGCTTTTCAATATTTTCTAATGTCAAAATGAGGGTTGTCAACCTACGAAGAAAACCAGTAAGTGAATTGTTGCCCTCCCATTAGAATTATTGTTAAGTTGTGGTTTTTCAAACTCTTGAGTCTGTTAGGGTTTTCTTGGTTTAGCATTTTTAAGGTTTGACATTCATAAAAATAATTTATTAAGTTATGTATTGCATAATTTGTGTCAAACCCTTACAAAAGTTGTAAGCCTTGTTCAAATAAACTAGAAACCCTTCCTTGTAATACATCTTGTGTTATGGCCCCTAAGGTAAAAGTGTCTTCATCTAAAGGGGAAGCTTATGCTCCCAAAAGGCCTTTAAATAAAGACCTCATGGACCAGTTACCACCCTCGACCATTGATAAACCTAAGGGCCAACTTCCTCTTAGAGGTCCGCAAGTAGTAGAGGGTTTTATTAACAAGAATTGCTTTATCAAGGATGCCAAATTGCCTTATATTGGATGGGAACTATTTTATAGCCGGTTCAGGAATAGAAACATGGGTATCCCAATAGGTAATCCTTGGAACTATGACCTAGGAAAGTCGATTGTACTAAATGTTTATATGGATGTTGACTTACCTAAGGCAGTGGCTGCAAATTATGACCTAGTTATAAGAACTATAAGAACATATGATGGGAAGGAAATGGTCAAAATAACCAAGGAGGAATTGGGTCTTGTTTTCAAGCTTACCAAATGGAATGATGAAATGTATAAGTTAAACGGGGACATTCTTAAGCAGGAGTATGATAAAACTAAGATTACATTCAGAGTCCACATCTTGCCGAGATTCGTAACAGAAATTGCAGGTTGAAAGATCATAATAGGGCTACATGATAAAGAGCCTTTCTTGGTTAGCTATTTTATTTCTTATTTCTAGAAAAAATTCTATTTTATTTGCGAAATAATTGGTTATGATCCTGTCATGGGAATTCCAATGGCATGGATGTATATGGCAGCTCATATTCAAAACCACTAGTATTGTGTAGTGTATGATTATGTAGTGTTTCTTTTAGAAAGGGTTGATGAAGTCACGGATTTCAATTGGACCACTGAAGAGGAATTCCTAGCATGGAAAGGTAGATACTTGGAGGGAGTGGTGAACTGATATGAAATGGCAGGGCGGTAATTTGAAAATTTGAAATCTGCAACCATGAAGAGTAATGAATAAGTGAGAGTTGCACTGCATAGCCTGGATTTAGTACAGATTAGGCTTTTGATAAAGTATGGAAAATATAGTGAATCTTCTTCAAGTTTAATTGATGACAAGGCTACAGACGTGGACATATCTTTTTACTTTTCTTTTCATTTTCTGTCATGCTTTCCTTCTTTCACTTTGTGTGCGTGGGCACAAATTTTGAGGTAACTATTTGAAGATACCTTTTTGAAGATTGGACCAGATCTCCAACAATGAATGAAGATTACTTGCATTTCCACAAATGTTTCCCACCTCTTGGGAATGCAATGCAACTGAATAGGGGAATCTTTATTTTGAGTGGTCCAATAGGATATTGACATGTGTACTTTCTAGCCTGAGGCTTGTTTTAATCCTTCATTTCTATAAGGAATTCAGGGCCATAAATTAGGGGTTCGTTGTTTTGCATTCAACACTGTGAATTGTAAAAGGAATATCAAGCATATTTTAGGGTTTTGTATTAAGTTCAGATTTTTGTTATTATGTATGTAATTTTGATAACAATATAGCAAATACAATACAAAATGATATCAATTTCATGGCTATTGTCTCTCCTTGTACTCGTTTTATGAGTTATGAATGAAAGTAATCCAGGATTCCTTTTGTTTGTCTCTACTATTTCTCAATAGATGTTTAATTTCATTCCTACTTATTAGTTCAATGAATTAATGTAAGTGCTTGGATGAGATTGTTAACTCATAAGAATTAGGTGCTAGGATATTTGTAACCAATGATGATCATGAATGTAATAGGGGAATGCTATAAAGTAGTGTTTCTTGAGATTGTAACTTGCTATTGATAATATGTTGTCTAGTTGCATAGGTTGATATTGATCCCGTGCTTGGAATAAGACATTGGTTCATGCAAAGTATTCATAATTCAGTTCCTAAGTTGATTCATCAGCTAATCACCTTATTTTATATAATTTCAAAATGGACACCACTATAGTTGTTTTGTGTTGAGATTCATCTTCTCATTCTCTAAGTGTAGGATATTAGTAAATGAGCTGCCAACTTGTTTGATAGATGGGAGTTTTGGGTTAAGAATAAGAAGTTTTCAAAGCCTTCAACTCTTGGAGTTAGCTCCATTTTTAATGGAAAGAATTTTAAGCCAAGAGGTGAAGCTCCTAATATACAAGTGCATCTTTCTCTTGAGGAAGATCCTATTGACCAACCCTATTATACTCCTACACCAAGTGGGCTTGGAGATCTTCTAGAAAATGAAGAAGATATAGATAAAGATATACAAGCTATAGAAGAAGAAGAGCTAAGGCTTAAAGAAGAAGAGGAGAATAGATTGAGTGTGTTAAAGGAGAGAGAAGAAAGGATTAGAGCTAAGCAACTTGAGAGAGGTGCTTGGAAATAAATGTTGGAGAAGATGAGAGAAGATGCTGCTAGACATAAGACCTTTGAAGAAAATGTCTTTAAATTTGCTGCTAAAATGACCAATGATATCCCTAAAATAACAGTCCCGATGGGAACCTCTGCTACTGATACCTATACCACATTTCTCTCAACTACCAAAGCCTTAGATCCTCCTATTACTGCTAAGAAGACATCATTTGTAGATCATGGGAAGATGCCCATTGATCAACCTAAGAAAACTACCTTCAATACCAATACCACTACCCATACTTCACTATTGAAACACCATACACAATGGCAAAAAGGGTCATATTCTATCCAATGCACCTCTAGATCCTAAATTCTTGAGATTACAGTTGGAAAATGAAAAAATGCAAGAAGATTTGCTGAAAGCTGAGATAAAAGCTTCTAATGCAGAGATGGCTAGGAAGATTGCTTTTCTTAAAATTTCCACACCCACTCTAGAAGCTTCAAGATCTGTACATACTAATAGTGTGTCACAAAAGAGTCTAGAAGGACACATTCCAAGTGGAGGTGGTGGTAGAGGTGGAGGAAATAAGAAGAATAAGAATTCTTATTTTGAAGATGATGAAGTAAACAAGAAGGGATGTGGTGATGGTGAAAGTGGAAAGGGTAAGGATAGTAGTCAATCTGAAAACAAAAGAGATGGTGAACAAAGGGATGTTCATAGGGATTGACATACTAGGAGGACACTCCAAGTAGATAGATACCAACAGTTGTGTTTCACTAGAATACCTGGCTACCCTAACCCATTTCCTGAAGATTTCAAACCTGCTCTAGTCAAATTCTCTGGTAATAATGCCTTGAGTGGTGAGGACCACCTCAAAGAATTTTCTAATGTTATGATGATTTTGAGGTAGAGGTAGAGGATGTCATGATGAAGTTGTTTATGCAGTCTCTCATTGAAGATGCTAGAGAATGGTATAGGAGTTTTCCTGCCAAGAGCATTATCTCTTGGGAGGAATTTAAAAGGATATTTAGAGAGAAATATGGTGACAAGACTAATTCAAGTTTTTGTTGAATCAATTTAATAATATTGCTAAAGGTCCTAATGAATCTGTGTTGAGTTCAATACAAGATTCCAGAAGGCTAGGAAGAGGTTGCCTCCTCATCTAATATTGAATGACCATGTGTGCTTGGTAAATTACTGCAATGCTTTTGATACAAAAATGAGTAACCGACTACTAGATAAGAATCCTAAGACATTGAGGGAAGCCTTCAAGATGGAAGAGCATATTGAGAATATTAGCAGAGCAATTGGTAAAGTTGGCAGAAGAGATAATGCAAAAATCCTCATATATTCAAAGAAGGAGGATAAGAGTTCAGGAGCTAAAGGGAACACCTTTGAGGATAAGATTGATAATTTTATGAAAACTATAAGTGGCAAAATTGTAAAACAAGAAAAGGCTCAATCAAAAAATTATGGAAGGAATGAAAGACTTAGGTTGCAAGATCACCCATATAATACCAATTGGTATAATGGGAAGCTTGATCCTAATAATCAAAGAAATACTCAGAACAAGGTCCCTCTGGACCCTTTGCAAAAGAATTTAGGAAATTTTGTTGAAGACACCCCTTGGTGTATGGTTTGTCAAATGCCACACTCTCCTCAACAATGTGTAGTTGCACAAATGGTTGAGGTGGAAGAGGATATTCCTAAATAATTTGATCTACAAAATGAGGAGGATATTGATGTACTTATGGTTATGAGTGATTTTGATGTTGCTAACAGTGAGTGCTTTTCCGATATCGACTCTTATGAAGTGGATGTAGATAGTCAAAGGAAAATTTCTAGTCCATATTATCAACAAGTCCTCTTTGATGAGGATGTCGATAGTGATATTGAGGTGTATAATTTGGAAGCAATTGAAGATGGTGTGTCACTAAGAAGAACCTTAGATGAGGAAATTGTGAAATATATTGCAGTCTTGGCCACCCAAGCCAGAAGTTCTTATCATTTGAGAAATAAAACAGTTGGTGGTGAACAAGGTAGTCCTGCTGGTATTTTCATAAAGGAGCAGAATGCCAAAGGCAAGGGGCACAAGCTTGATAGAAAAATGGAAGCAGTCAAAGCTAAAGAAGGTAGGGGAGATAAAATTTGGGCTAAAAGGGTAGGTAAACCAAATGTTGCTGAAGAATTCGAATCCCTTGCTATGAAGATAAAGACATAGAAGAAAAATCCTGAAGTTACAAAGAAATATGCCAAGCATAGGGTTGAGGTACCCAAGAATCGACAAAAGGAGAGAAACAATGAACAAGGTATGCTCCCAATTGAATTACCCAAGTATAATCCTATTGATATGTTTCGATTACTTAGCCAAGTAAAAGTATTTGTGCCTTTCCTTGAAGTGATGAGAATAGAGGACATAAGTAGAAGGAAGTAGCCCTTATCAATGGTGCTACTATAGCTTGTAATGATTTAGTGGTGCCCACTCCACCCAAATTGAGTGAAAAAGATAAGAAAGACAAGGAATTTGAGGGAGTTATCATTGATATTCCCCATATCTTCTTAAGAAATTTAGTAACTACTTGTACCAAGAAGATAGACCCATTTTTTCTCACTTTGATTGTTGGGGAAAACTTTATAAAAAATGTATTATTGACTTTGGAGCGTCAAATAACATCATGCCAACTAAAATCATGGAGGCATTAGGATTGAAAGTGGATAGCATTCATGGTAAGTGCTATGCTATGGACTCAAGAGAAGTCCCTGTTATTGGTGTGATAAATGAACTTCCATATAGATTAGCATCCCACCCAGATAAAGAGTTTAAGATGAGTGTGGTGGTAGTGGATATCCCACCTAATTATGGAATGCTGCTATATTGAAAATGGAGTGCATCTATGGGAGGAAGTATGCAATGTGACATGTCTTATGCCACATTTCCCATTGATGGTAAGGATGTTAAAGTGATGAGAGAACCAAGGGTACCACATATGTTGGAACACATTCGTGAGGATGATACAATTCATTTTGTAGAAACTGACATCATTGATTTCAAAATGGAAGAAGTACCAAGAAAAATTGATAGGTTCCCTGTGCCAATAGAAAATGAAGTTTTAAGATTGTATGACAAGAATGGACTTTGGAAAATTTACTTTGATGGTGCAAGTTCCAAAGAAGGTTCTGGTGCAGGGATATTACTGGTATCACCTAGTGGTAGTACATATAAATTCTCTTTTACATTGTCTTTTGTCTGCACGAATAATGTGGTAGAATATGAAGCATTATTACTAGGATTGACATTGGCTGAGAAGTACAGAATAAGAAAGTTAATGGTAATTGGTGATTCTAAGCTTGTGATATTCCAAGTAAGAGCTAAGTATGCTTGCAAAAATAACAGACTTAAGCAATATAGAAATGCTATTTGGGATTCCATTGAGCAGTTTGATGCTTTTGGAATTGATTGGATGGAAAGAGGACATAATAGAGCAGCTGACTTACTTGCTAACATTGCATTAAGACCAAATGACATAACTTTTATAGGTATCTCTAAAGTTCAGGTGCATACAAGACCTTCCATTCCTGGTAATGTGCACAAGTGGCAAATTTTCAATGATGATGAGGAAATTCTCAAATTCTTGAACTGTGTTGATGAATATGAAGGTCAGGAGATCAACTTTGGTGGATTTGTTGAAAATATTGATGGAAAGGACACAATATTTGGAAAAGAGGTTATCCAGTTGAAGACAAATAAAATCCCCAAAGGCCTTGTAGCACTTGAAAGGGTCTTTGACAGTCAAGATAAAAGCAAGATTAAAACAACTGTTGCTCACCTAGAGGACCTGGAGGAAGTAAATTTGGGGACTGAAAATGCCCCTAAGAAAGTGTATGTAGGAAAGAAAATGAAGCCAAAGGTGAAGGAAATGTTGATTTCCTTGTTTAGAAAATACAAACATGTCTTTGCTTGGTCATATGATGACCTGAAAGATTACAAAGAGGAATTGTTTCAACATGGAATTCCTCTAAAGGAGAATGCTAAACCTTTCAGGAAATAGCAAAGACCCATTAATCCTACTATAGCTCCCAAGATGCAAGAGGAGTTGGTAAAGTTAAGAGATGTTGGCATTATAAATCCCATTAGACATTCTTCATGGGTATCCAATCTAGTGCCAGTGAGGAAAAAGAACAATGATATAAGGTTGTGTGTTGATTTTAGAAAATTGGATATATCCTCACTAAAGGACAACTACCCATTGCCAAACATGGGGGCCATGTTACAGAAGGTGACTGGATATGAGCTGCTGTCAATGATGGATGGTTTTTCAAGTTATAATCAAGTAAAGGTGAAGGAGTCTGAACAATACAAGACTGCATTCACTACTCCATGGGGTACCTACGTCTATGTAAGAATGCATTTTGGCTTGAAAAATGCGGGTGCCACTTTTCAAAGGGCTATAGACGTAGCCTTTTATGATTTTACTGATTTGTTTATGGCTATATATCAAGATGACCTGACCACTTACTCCAAGAAAGAGGAAGATCATTGTAAGCACTTAGAGAAGGTATTTGTTAGAGCTCTAGAGTATGGGATATCTCTGAATCTGAAAAAATGTGCTTTTGGGGTTTCTAAGGGAAAATTGTTGGGGCACATTGTGTCTAAGGACGGAGTAAGAATAGACCCTGAAAGAGTAGCAGCCATAGATAAAATCCCTCAGCCAAAAAATGACAAGGGAATTCAGTCATTTTTTGGATAAATAATTTTTTTAAGAAGGTTTTTGACTAACTTTGCAGAAATCACAAGACCTATTTCCAAGATGTTGAAGAAGGGTGAAAAGGTGCTTTGGAGTGAGGAGCCTAGCCAGGCATTGAAAAAAATTAAACAAGCTATTAAGGAGGCTCCAATATTGAAATCTCCTGATTTATCTGAGCCAATGCACATTTTTTCTTTTGCTTCTTTTCATACAATTGCTGCTGTTTTATTATAGAAAAATGAGGAAGGCTATGAACAACCAATTGCATTCTTTAGCAAGTCTTTACAGGCTACATAGCTCAAATATGACTTGATGGAAAGGCAAGCATTTGCTCTAGTTAAGGCTGTGAAGAATTTTAGGACATACTTAGTGGGAGCTACTGTCATAGCTTTTGTGCCAAGTGCTACTGTAAAAGATATTTTCACTCAACATGAAACTATAGGAAAAAGGTGTAGATGGATCAATAGGATCTAATAATTCAACATTGATGTCCAAATTACCAAATTTGTAAGAGGACATGGGCTAGCTAAATTAATGGCAGAAACTAATTTGGAGGCTAATCAAATTAATCAGACAAAAATGGTTGATGTGGCACCTATCTGTGATATGCAAACATGTGGGTGGTATAGAAGAATTGTCCAATATATACAAAATTTGTAGTGTCCTATAGATATGGCTGAGAATGAAAAAAGGACATTAAAATTGCATACCATTAAGTATGTAATTATTGACAATGAGTTATGGTGGAGAATCCTGGATGGTATATTGCTTAAATGTGTGGATGGAAAGTAGGCATTAGAACTCTTGTAGGAAATGCATAATGGAGTGTGTGGTGGCCATTACATGGCAAAGACCACTACTCACAAGGTCTCGAGAGCAGGATTCTAGTGGCCTACTATTTTTAAGGATGCTCACAAGTTTGTTAAAACTTGTGATGCTTGCCAAGGTTTGCAGGAAAACTGAGGTTTTTAGGAAATTTACCAGTTAGGCCTATTTCTTTTCAAGCCCCTTTCCAACAATGGGGAATTGATTTGATCAAAGAGATAACAAAAAGTTCTAGTGGAGGGCACTCATGGTTTCTTATTGCCACTAATTATTTTACAAAATGGGTAGAAGAAATACCCACAAAAAAGGAAACAAGCAAGGTGGTGGTAGATTTCTTATTGAATAACATTCTCATTAGTTTTGGAGTCCCAGAAAAAATCATCTCAGATAATGCTATGTGTTTTAGGTTTGAAGAATTCATAGACTTTTGTGACAAACATGGTATGCAGGTTTCCTACTCTTCACCTTACCATCCTCAAGGAAATGGTCAGGCTGAGTCCAACAATAAGAGCTTAATGAAAATCATCAAGAGGGTGATGGAGAAAAATAAAAAGGCCTAGGATTCAAAATTGAAGTTGGAACTCTGGGTAGATAGAGTGACTGTGAACAAGGCTACAGGTTATTCTCCGTTTGACATGGTATATGGTTTGGATGATAGGTTGCCATAGAATAACCTGCTAAAGATGTATAAGTTTGTACAAGAATATAATGAAGATATATGTGAAGATATGAAACACAAAATCAATAATCTGGTGCAATTGGATGAAACTATAAGAGAAGCTCATGCTAAGAATACAAAGTTGTAGTTGCAAGTTAAACACTTGCATGATAAGAGAGCTTCTCCTAGAAAATTTGAGGTAAATAGTATGGTGTTAGCCTGAAATGCAAGGGCTAAGGATAAGGGTAAACATGGAAAGTTTGAAGCATTATGGTTGGGCCCTTAACTGATAGCCAGTACACATGGTGAGGATTCATATTTCCTTCAAAGCTTGACAGGTGAAATTTTTGAACTACCAGTTCATGGACAATTCTTAAAGCCACACTTCTCCTAAGTATGTTATGATTCCATGTACACTATAGGTTTTGTATATTTTGTATATGTGTGTTTGCTTTGGTTGCTTTTGGGTTGGTCCTGCTACCTAGTCTGGGTAGTTCCCTAGTTTTGGTTCAATGTGTTTTGAATGGTCTTCTTTGACCATTGACTCTAGAATCTCGTCATGCCTACGAGAGACATGCATCCCCAGTCAGAGCCACTGGTGGAACCCCTAATTTTTTTTCATGTCCCATCTCTAGTCTTGCTTAAAATTGGGTTGGAATTGTATCTGAGGGCTAAAGGTTTTGTTCCTTATTACTATGTTAGGGTTTTAGTTACTCAAAGTTTTATTTGAAAAAACCATTTTGAGTCTATATCCTTGCCAAGGTTTTAATTCTCTGTTGACCCCTTGTTGCTAGTCCCCGGTCTTTTAAGTCATATCTTGTGCCATTGAAATGTGTTGAGCAACTATCCCTCTGGTTTTGTTTTACCGATTGTCATGTGTTGGGTCATTGCTTTAATTTTTCTTAAGTTGGGCTAGGTATTCCCCATTCAAAAGTTAAGAAATATTTTCCATGGGTGTTATGTTGTCGTCCTAGTCGGGTCCCTCTTTTAAGATTAACAGTTTTGGCATGTGCAGATATGAGGACCCCTAACTACCATTCGATTGATGCAAAAATATCTCCGTCATTCCTCACGTGCCCATTCTATTTTATTGCTTCTTATTTTATTCTCACAGGCTCATGGCCGAAGGCCATGTGTCTTGTACGTTGGTGGGTCAGATATATTTTATAAGGCGTACAGATGGTTGTCAAAGGAGATCAATGGTGGGTGATGAATGATGTGGCTGCATTTGGACCATTCCCTACATGCCCATTTGTTTTTCTTTCCTATTAAAATAATCACATAGGCTGGCGGGCGAATGTCGTGTGTCTAGTCTATATAGTGGGCCCAGTGGTGTCAAATGGTTTGTCACATAAATTTCAAATGAATCAACGATCAATAGCGGGTGACGTGGATTAATCTTGACTGCTCCCTGCTATCCCGTATGGGTCTCACCTTTATTGCCAGACTCTCAACTGGGAAGTGAGAATTTGCTACATGGAGTGATCTAGAGGACATCGAAGCATTGGTGCAAGGGAAAATATTAATTAAATATTTCTACACGGGGCATGGAAAATAAACTGTATTACTAATGTGGATATATTGCACGTGTTTGAAAATATTTTAATCTGGGTCGTAGATGTTGTAAGAGGGATAAAGAAATGATTAATTAAGAAGTGTGTATGAAGAAACCAAGAGATTTAATCTCGACCTCTCCCCATCTCCCTGTTGATGAAAGTTGCACATGGGTTATGACTCACAGGGGAAAGGGAAAGAAGACATGTGGATCTTGGTTACAGTAAGAAAGAGACGGTGGAGCCTGCATACTACTAGAAAGTGGTTCCATGTGGCTTTCTATCATTTGGTAAATATTACGGATGTATACAGTCAAATCTTTCATAATAAGTTGGCCAAATTTGGATCGTAAATCAATTAACACTCTAAAAAGATCAATAGCTGGCATTCAAAACTCAGTTGAAGGAAAGTGAGCCATTTTGGTTCGCATGAGCGAGCCTTAATAGCTGAAAGGCCATCGATCTATCGAAGTAAGGAGTTGAATAATTATTAAATACCTATCTTAAAGGCATAATTCATAATTGTGAAGTATACTGTACACACTCAAGGAGCTTGTGCTATGGTTTTTCAATATTTTCTGACGTCGAAACTAGGGTTGTCAACCTGCGAAGAAAACCAGTAAGTGAATTGTTGCCCTCCCATTAGAATTATTGTTAAGTTGTGTTTTTTCAAACTCTTGAGTCTGTTAGGGTTTTCTTGGTTTAGCATTTTTAAGGTTTGATGTTCATAAAAATAATTTGTTAAGTTTTGCATTGCACAATTCGTGTCAAACCCTTACAAAAGTTGTCAGCCTTGTTCAAATAAACCAGAAACCCTACCTTGTAATACCTCTTGTGTTATGGCACCTAAGGTAAAAGTGTCTTTGTCTAAAGGGGAAGCTTCTACTCCCAAAAGGCCTCTAAATAAAGACCTCATGGACCAGTTACCACCCTCGACCATTGATAAACCTAAGGGCCAATTACTTCTCAGAGGTTCACAAGTAGTAGAGGGTTTGATTGACAAGAATTGCTTTATCAAGGATGCCAAATTTCCTTATACTGGATGGGAACTATTTTATAGCCAATTCAAGAATAGAAACATGGGTATGCCAATAGGTAATCCTTGGAACTATGACCTAGGAAAGTTGATTGTACTAAATGTCTATATGGATGTTGACTTGCTTAAGGCAGTGGCTGCCAATTATGACCTAGTCATAAGAACTATAAGAACATATGATGGGAAGGAAAAGGTCAAAATAACCAAGGAGGAATTGGGTCTTGTTTTCAAGCTTACCAAATGGAATGATGAAATGTATAAGATAAATGAGGACATTCTTAAGCAGGAGTATGATAAAACTAACATTACATTCAGAGTCCACATCTTGCCAAGATTCCTAGTAGAAATTGTAGGTCGAAAGATCATAATAGGGCCACATGATTAAGAGCCTTTCCCAGTTAACTATTTTATTTCTTATTTCCAAAAAACCTTGTATTCTATTTGTCAAATAATCGGTTATGATCCTGTCACGGGAATGCCAATGGCATAGATGTATATGGCTGCCCATATTCAACACCCCTAGTATTGTGCAATGTATGACTATGTGGGGTTTCTATAAAAAAGGGCTAATGAAGTCGTGAATTTCAATTGGCCCACTGAAGAGGAATTCCTAGCATGGAAAGGTAGATACTTGGAGGGAGTGGTGGACTGATATGAAATGGCGGGGTGGCAATTTGAAAATTTGAAATCTACAACCATGAAGTGTAACAGATAAGTGAGAGTTGCAATGCACAACTTGGTTTTAGTAACGATTAGGCTTTTGATAAAGTATGGAAAATATAGTGCATCTTCTTCAAGTTGAATTGATGACAAGGCTATATACATGGACATATCTTTTGTCTTTTATTTTCATTTTCTATCATGCTTTCCTTCTTTCACCTTATGTGCGTGGGAAATTTTTTTGAGGTAACTATTTGAAGATACCTTTTTGAAGATTGGACCGGATCTCCAACAATGAATGAAGACTATTTGCATTTCCCCACATGTTTCCCACCTCATGGGAATGCAATGCAATAGGGGAATCTTTATTTTTAGTGGTCCAATAGGATATTGACATGTGTACTTTTCTGGCCTGAGGCTTGTTTTTCTCCTTCATTTCTATAAGAAGGAATTCAGGGCCAAAAATAAGGGGTTCATTGTTTTGCATTCAACACTGTGAATTGTAAAAGGAATATCAAGCATGTTTTAGGGTTTTTTATTAAGTTCAAATTTTTGTTATTATATATGTAATTTTGATAACAATATAGCAAATACAATACATAGTGATATCAATTTCATGGCTATTGTCTCTCCTTTTACTCATTTTATGAGTTATGAATGAAAGTAATCTAGGATTCCTTTTGTTTGTCTCTACTGTTTCTCAACAGATGTTTAATTTCATTCTTGCTTATTAGTTCAATGAATTAATGTAAGTGCTTGGATGAGATTGTTAACTCATAAGAATTAGGTGCTAGGATATTTGTAAGTAGTGATGATCATGAATGTAATAGGGGAATGATGTAAAGTAGTGTTTCTTGAGATTGTAACTTTCTATTGATAATATGTTGTTTGGTTGCATAGGTTGATATTGACTCTTTGCTTGGAATAAGACACTGGTTCATGCAAAGTATTCACAATTCAGTTCCTAAGTTGATTCATCAACTAATCACCTTATTTTATAAGCTTTCAAAATGGACACCACTATAGTTATTTTGTGTTGAGATTCATCTTCTCATGCTCTAAGTGTAGGATATCAGTAAATGAGCTGCCAACTTGTTTGATGTGCTACGTTGTTGAGTAATTTTATGAGAATTATCTATTATTGACCATGTATTTGAGTAGTAATCATATAAATTCCTAAGTATACATTATGGGATCACCCTCTTGGGTTTCATAGAGCCCAAAGTGTAGGAGTAGAAGTCTCACAACTTTTACTCATTCGGTGGCCAATCCCTTTGAAGTACTAAGCATTGGAAATGGAAAAGTCCATAAGTATTTTTTGAAGTTAGTTTGGTTCTTAAAAAATAACCAACAACTTGGAATATGTACATACTGATTAAATAGACTCAATAAGTACACCGTAAAATATATGTTTCCTATTCTAGTAATTGGTGATTTGTTAGATGAACTTAATGGTGTTATTTGTTTTATAAAACTTGATTTTTATTTTAGTTATCATCAAATAAGAATTAAAGAGGAGGGTGTACATAAGACAACTTTTTGAACCCATGAGGGTCACTATGAATTTTTATTAATGGCTTTTGGTCTCATAAATACACCATAGACATTTCAAAGTTTGATGAACTCTATTTTTAAGTCATTTATATAAAATTATTTTGGTATAAATTTTTATGACATCTTAATAAATAGTAAAACTTGGAAAGATTGTTTGTAACATATAAATCAAGTTTTGGACATTTTTGAGAAAAATCAACTATATGTTAATCCATTCGAGTGTGTATTTGGAGTCAAAGAAGTGGAGTACTTAGGTCAAATTATCTCTCATGAGGGAGTTAAAGTGGACCCTCATAAGACTAGGGATATTATAGAGTGGAAAGTACCTAGGACCCTCAAGAACCTACAGGGTTTCTTAGGGCTTACAATTTATTATCATAAATTTTAAAATAATTATGGTAGCATAGCATCACCTATCATGGTTTTGTTGAATAAGGACTCTTTCCAATGGAACGAGGTAGCTAGAAAGGGTATTTGAGTAGCTAAATAAAGCCTTGTGCATGACTTCAATCCTAGCTACCCTAGATTTTTCTAAAACATTCATTATGGAATGTGATGCTTCAAATAATGGTATATTGATGCAAGAAGGAAGACCTATAGAATTTGAGAGCTACCAACTCAAAGGTAAAAATTTGTTGAAACCAATTTACGAGAAGGAATTTTTGACTATTTTGCATGCAGTCAAATAATGGAGACCTTATCTAATGGACATACACTTTAAGGTTAAAAAATCATGATAGTCTCAAAAATTTCTTGGAATAGAGGTTTTCATATAAGGAACAACAATAATGGGTCAAAAATATGTTAGGATATGATTTTGAGATCATATATAAGAAGGGAAAGGAGAATGTTGTTGATGATTTCCTCTCAAGTCAAAATGAACCCACATAGTTACTATTGTGTGATATTTTCATAGAACAAGAAGATTGGATAAATATGGTGAGAGAATAGTGGAAGGACTTAGATACTCAAACTATCATCAAGAAAATCCAACAAGATTCAAGTGTGTTAGGCACATTTTCATGTAAAGGATTTTTTTGGTACAAGGACATGCTATACCTTTGCAAAAATTCTACCCTTAATTTTAAGGTGTTGGCTAACTACATGCTTCTCATAGAATCAAGCAAGATTTCTTTTGGGATGGATTATAAGGGAATATTCAAAATTTTTGTAGAAAAATGCATGGTATGTCAACAAAATATAAGGAGCGATTAATAAGACTCTAGGTCTTTTATAGCCCTTATCTATCCCAAGTTGATTGTGGGAGGAGGTATCTATGGATTTCATCACAAGTTTTCCTAGGTCTAAATGAATATTGTTGTTGTTGTGAATCATCTCACCAAATATGTACACTTTGTGCTTAAACACACCCTTCGGTAGAAAGCACTGTAGCAAAAACCTTTATGAATGCTATTCTAAAAGTTATAGTAAGTGATTGTGATCTGATATTTATAAGTAGTTTTTGGACTAACTTATTTTCTTTTTTGAGAAATTAATTGGCTTGTAGTTTATCATGTATCATCCCCAATTTGATGGGTAGAAAGATGTGGTCAAAAAATGCTTGGAAGGGTATCTTTGATGTTTTGATTTAGATAAATAAGAGATATGGGTGTTATGGCTACCACTAGTAGAAAGTTTGTATAACACTTTCTTCCATACTCCAAGATGTCTCCATTTTTGGAACTATATGGGTACTAGCCAACATCAATCACCTCTTCATTAAGGGAAAAACCAAAGGTTTGATCAGTTGAAGAACATATTCAACATCAAAAAGAGGTACTTTCTAGTCTTTAAAAGAACCTAGCAATGGTATAAAATAGAATAAAGCAACAATATAATCAACTTCATAGTGAAATAAATTTTGAAATGGGAGATTAGGTCTTTATGCAATTATAACCATATAAGAAAATGTCTCTAAAGTAATAAAAAAAGATAACAAGTTTGCACCTAAGAACTATGGTCCTTATAAGGTCTTTAGAAGATTGGTAGTGTAGCATATAGTTTGAGTTACCTATGTCAATAAAAATTAATCCAATTTTCCATGTTTCATGCTTGAATAAGGGTATTGGGCCAAGTGTTATAGCATATATTGAGTTACTAGAGCATGATGAGGAAGGAATAATTATTTTGGGTCTTGAAGGAATTAAATTCAAACATGAACGAAGAGGTTATGAATAAGGGAAATCATAAAGTATTTAATAAAATGGAAGTACTCTCCAGTCAAAGGAGCTGCATGGAAAATGAAGATTTTTGTAAAAGAATTCACATTTGATTAGCGCCGAGGATAATGCTTCTTTGAAGCTTGGGGGGAATATTATTCCCTTAAACTTATATGTGCTTAGGGTTATTAGTTTTAGAATTGTGGCTAGCTTAACTTCCAATTAAGTTATATAATTATTATTATAGTATTATAGGTAGTTAAGCCATCTTAGGGGTTATAATTAAGTATCTAAGTTAGCTTGGGTGGTAGCCATGAAATAATAAGATATATATGGGAACTAGCAGTGAAAATATTATCATCATATATTGTGAAGTGTGTTCTCATTAGAGATATTTGGATGTTTTTTTCCCTTGAAGTGGCTTTTTATTCTCAATTATTATCAAATATTTATAGAATATTTCATATTATATTCCTCTCTTGTGCAAGTTATTTCATTAAAATATATGATAATCATAGATTTGTTATTGAGATAACCTTCATGAAGGATACATTCCATGAATGGGTATAATTAGTATAGGGCCATGTAGATTCAATTTAGCTATCATGTGTGGTATAAGACTTTTGAAGAGTCCCTTTATCCATTACAAAATATGAGAGTGTCTAATATAAGATGGAATATATGCCCTCCCTCAAATTTATCACATATAATGAACAAAAGTGAGACCTTAGGTCAAGTTTTTAGATGTGTATGTGTTTAAATTATCAAACCTAGGTTCACAAGCCTTTCAATGTATTAATAGAGTTCTAAATTCCTTCAAATTTAATAATAAAACAAGCTAATATAGAGTTGAGAAATAAATAATTTTAAATGACAAATCAAGGGAGAAAGAATAAGCATCCCTAGGTTATTATAAGGTTATTGTGGACTTAAGGAACTAGAAGGAGGTATAATGAAGAATATTATAAAGTCACAAATTTGACATATAATTTGAGACACTAGCATTAAACACAAACCCCATGGTAGGACATATATATTGGTGCAGGTTGGCTCTATAAGTTTGGGACATTGACTTAGGACTATACCATTGATCTTGGGTGCTCCTACCTTTTATAAATATCCAAATATGTCACTATAACTAGTCAACGACACTCTCACCATTCATGTAATAAAAAATAGAAAATTAGCACTAGAAAGGGGCACTCATATAGGTCAAGATCATAGAAAAAATTATAAAATCTCTAACACAAGTCACTTTTGATGTAGGAAATTAGGGTTTGGGTGAAGGATGGATATATGTAACTTTTTAATCTAGTTGATCCTTATATTCAATCTTTAAATTCATTATAAAATTTCTTGCGAGAGCCTTGAACCTTTGATAATCTAAATATCATTATGAATGTGGGGAAAAAGGAAAGGGTGAGGCTATTTAGAAGAACACCTCAAATAGTCCCATAGATTATATATTCCAACCTCAACTTGGCCCTGATAAAATTTGATTGTATTTGATACTTTAATATGGATATGTGGAGTGTTGTGTGCAAATACAATTCCTAAAGCTTATTAAACTTCTTTAACAATTTTGTCAAATCATTTTTCAAAGATATCAATCCCAAATCAACAACATTGTCAAGTCAATTAGTCCTTAATATTTAACACTTGGGCCATCTTATATCATCAAGTGCATATATCTAGTTTCTTTAAAATAACATTGCTTCTTGTAATTACAACACCATTTCAAAGAGGAGAAAAATATAGACATTGAAATCTTGTGAACACTCATTTTCATACCACCACCCCTATTTCGATGTACAAACAACACCCATTCATTAAAATAACTCATCTTATATTAATTAATCCATAGAATAATTTAAAATCTACTTTATCAAAATAAGATTGATTAAATTATCTTTATTATTTAATTAATTTAAATAAAAAAAATTCCCACACATATCCAAAATAATAAATAGTCCATTATCCATAATTATTTTAATAAATCATGACAAATCAAATAAATAAATCAAATCAGTTAACTCTTTGATCAAAATAGTTAACAATACTAAACAATCAAGCTAAATCAATCTTTGAAAGAGAAAAAATAGTTAACAAATATAACTCAATAAATCAACTCTTTGATCAAAATAATTAAATAAATCTATTAAATCAATAAATGAACTAATTAATTAATAATAAACACCATTTATCCTCATCCACTCCACTTTTAATTGGACAAGCTCTTGATCTAAGATTGAATCCTAGTTGTTCATTTGTTTCCTCAAAATCCTATAAATTGAGATTGAATTCCTTACCTTCAAAGAATCATACTCCTAATTTAAGCAAGTAGGTAATATATGAATGGGAAACAAACATACAAGTATTCTTAATCAAGAGAATATCCACAAGACACAATATTAAAGTTTGCATTGGATTAGACTAACAAGTTTTTTTTTAAATCTTATTTTTATGCTACTTTTCATGCTTACAATTAATAGAATCCTATTTATATGTTGAAGGTAAACTAAGGTTGGTTTCTAACCTAAAGGTGATTATATTACTCAACCCTTATCTCTAAGCATTGTGATAATAAATTACTTAACTGGGCTGTTTGATGCAAGGGCATCCTAGGATAATTATGGAGATAATTAATTACATGAGAGATGAAGTGGAAGAAAGTGTTAGATAGAAGATAAATTTAGATTTGTATGAGAGGATTAATAATTAATTAAAGTAATTAATTATCATTGAATGTGCAAGATGAGATGAATAAATAAAATAAGTAATTTCTAAATATAAATTTAGATAAATAAATAAAATAAATGATTTTATTTATTTTTGAAGAAGATAATACTTGAGAAATAAATTAAATAATTAAAAACAATTATTTAATTCAAGAAGTGAGAACTTGCTTGAGTATTTAATAATTAAATAAATTTAATTATTATTTACATGCGCAAGATTGAATTAATTAATAAAATAAAATAAATGATTTTATTTATTTTTATAAGAAGATAATATTAAGGAATTAAATTAAATAATTAAAATAATTACTTAAATTAAGAAGTGAGAATTAATTAAATAATAAATTATTTAAGCTTGGAGATAAGAACTAGATAAGGAATTTGCATGAGATTTATAACTAACACTTGCCCCAAGAGGGGGTGCAAGGAATACATCGATAGAATAATATATGTAGGTGAAAATGTACTATTTTGTATTGTATATATTGTTTGAAATATAACAAAATTGCTAGATTTTTTTTAAAAGTAATTATATTGTATTACATGTATTCAGGTGGAATTGTTGTAACCAAGCTCTCACACACTTGGATGTTTAATTCTGTGTTGGGGTAGTCAAAATTTATAATTTTGATCCCATCAAACATGGATGATTTGTTGTGATTGATGTAGACATATCAAACATTCAAATCAATAAGACTTGTAGACTTCAGATTGAGGACATATTTTTAAATTTCCAAGCTTAGTGTAACCGCTCTTTCATTTATTTTGAATCTTTTAAATTCAATTTTCTACATCCATTCTACTCATGTTAGTCATCACTCTTTTCAATCTAAGAAAACTCTTAAAGTCCAGAACTGGAGGCTTAGCTGAGTCCACCTCAAAGTAGTTGTGACCCCACCACTATACTCAATTATTTCGGTTAGGAAATTGGAGTTTCATAATATTTTCCTCTGCATTATAGTAGCAACCATGATAATTAAAATCGTGATAATACCAATACAATTTATTATTGCAAAATTTTGTACTTCTCTTTTTAAAATGTCCTCCTTCAATTTAGACCATCTTAATCTTATCATGAAGGGCTAATATTGATGGAAGATAAGAGTACATACAATAATAAGAAAGAAACCACATGATAAGTAGCTGAAAAGTACACACAAAAAGTTTTGAAATAGAAGCTTGAGATCTGGAAATGGAAATTTTATTTGAAGGCTGCAATATGGGGGAAAAATGATATTTTGATACAAAAATCTAATTATTGGGCTCAAATACCACCACTTCTCTATCATATTTTTACAAAATTTTTTTAAAAAGACCAAATTGATATTTAATTGATTACACAACAAATGTATTCTACGTGATATTATACTTTGTAAACATTTCAATCTACGTTGTCTACAATTCCATAAAAAATATTCAATTTCTAATTCAATGGAGTGAACTATAACATAGCTGAAAATTGATGTGTGATAAAATAGTAGTCACAAACATCTCCTACACACTCATATGTTTTCCTAACCATTTCTTGAAGTGCAGTTACTCAAAATATTGTTCTATTCTTTCTATATAAGGAGTTCATTTGTTTGATTTACAATTATAATATTCATATAAAAATAGCCTATTCAAATGCACACACACATAACCTAACTCACAATATAGACTTTTACCATGTAGAAACCCATTTTAGGAACTAGCATGGAATGGGGCTGCCCCTCAATTATTTTGTTGATTCCTATGGTTAGAATGCAAATTACAGGGGTTTTTTATTTTTGTTAGGAATAGCAGCCTGACAACAACCCTCTTAAATGTAAGAAACACGATGTGCCAAACATCTCATTTTGCATTTTTTTTACCATGCAACCTATTTATAGCACAAACAATGGTTGCAAACATAATATCTATTTCTAGAAGAAAATATCAACAAGAGAGATCATAGGATAGAAATGGCTCCATTTCATTGCCATTGCTTGTTGTTGTGCAACTTTTTCATAGCAAACATAGAGTCTATGCTTCTCCACTACTTTTCCACTTTCTCAACAACATATATATCCTCACCTTTTGCTACCCTACTTCTAGAATGTATATTGATTAAAATAACATGTAATTCTCAGACTATCTGACTGCTAAAGAATCACTAATGTGAGGATGAGGCTACATAGGTTGTGCCAATAGAAATATATACAACCTTGCTTAAATTTTGGTCAAGAACCAAATGTCAAATTAAATCAAAGTAATAAGAATTAGGCATTGAAATTAGTGAAATTCATGGTCAAATAGAAGAACAAAGTACAATACTCATCATTATGTGTGAAATAAAGTGTGAGTATAACTATCCATCCTACAATGTATGTCACATAACTAATAATGAAGAGTCCCACAAACAATTATTTTTGTAGCTCCCATTTTTTGAGACATTCTGATTCCTATGCTTAAAATCTACTTAAAATTGAATTTGAATGAACTAAAAGTTGTGTGGATAGTATCACCAATACAAATGCTTAGAAACTGATTGTTATGTATCCCATCCAGAAAAAAAGGTGTGTTGGAGAATTCATATAAAGAAGCACAAACATAAGGTTGTCCACATGTAAGAAAAATGTACATAAGCACAACAACAAAGCAAAAAAGAACACAAAATTGAGACAAGTAATCACACTTGTTTGAAAAAAAAAGTTTTTAGAACTAAAGATAGCTCAACATAAGGGTAGACGTCATTAAATCTAAAGCTGAAAAATTTGCACCTTGAATGACCTTATGACACATCGTAGCTGCATGTATTAATTTACTACAAATGCACAAATCTTTAACATGAAAGATGTCAAATATTAGAGTTTTTTTGTGCCACGTAGAAGGCTATTCTAATATGTGGGAAAAAATGTGGTAAGGGGAAAAATCATGTAACTTTCCTAATAACAAAGGTCGTAGGAGTGTTGGGTAGAACAAGCAATCCATGGACAAGGGAAGACAATGTGTTGTCCAAATTGTTCACCACCCAAAAGCATGTTGAAAGCAAGGGATCTTGCTACTGTTATCAATTTTACTTCAAACTTGGTTGAGGTAAAGTGTAAGCCCATTCCAAAAACTTTATAATGGTACTATGATATGCAAGAATACACTATATATTGTGATATAAGAATATAGAATTTTGCATTACTTAGGATTTTTCACCAACCTTTCTACATTGAAAGGAAGCAACATCAATAGAACCTTTCTTTAGTAGTTTTGAAAGAGCATATCCCAAGCATGAGGGGAGTGAATGAGAAAAGGGGAACCTTCATCTTGTAATTTCATAAAATTTCTCCCCTTGCAATCTCACATACATTCTTTCATCTACTTTAGTTTCCACTCCCCTAGAATTTGTGTTGGCTCATTTTAGCCCCTGCATCAGCCTTTTCCCCTCTCAAGATGCTCAGGGCCCCTTTTTAGTAGCTATCCTCACACGTCAACTTTGCATCAAACCTTGTACTTTTCTCGTTTTCATCATTTTGTAGCGTGATGTGTTTGGACACTAGTGCGCCACGCAGACTTCCACGCGCTGTGCTAGCATCCCATGAAATTTCAACATTCAAATGACCGCTTCTGAGCATGTTTGCCACTTGTCAACTCCTTTTGTTGGTGGTAATAGCTAGGGACACCTTGAAATGGCTCAAGAAGCTTCTTTTCCCTTTTTAAAAGATGTCTTTTCAATCCATTTGGTCTTCTAGCTTCTCCTCCTTGGCTTCTATCTTGGACATTCTCCCATCTTACTCTTTCTTGCACAACTCCCTTGTTTGTTACAACAACCTCAAGCTTTCACAACTCACTACAACAACACTCTTGCGTTCTCAAAACACCCTCTAAAACTATCTTGGATTTCATAGCCCTCTCTTTTGTCCTTGCTCTCCTTGGCTTCCTTAAGCCTCACAATTGGCATCTCCCTTAGCTTGTGCTTGCGAGCATCCTAGGATTTCACACATCCCCTATCAATTGCATCTCCATTTTGTGATACAGGTTCTCCTCCTCGAGTGGGGATTTCTTTTATCACTCTTTTGTTCATTTCTATCTATCTATTTGGCTTTCCGTGGAGGTGGGAAAACCAAAACGGGGGTTTGACTAAGGAAAACCCCTATACAACCCCAACATTTTCTCCAAATGTTACGCATGCAGGTATTGAAGATATTCACGTGCTGGAGACTTCATTACTTGGGTTGTTGTGAGCAGTTTCTATCTTTCCTTCTCTTCCTTTATCATTTCTACTTCATTTTAGTTCTATTACATTCTATTACTTTCTCACATTCTGAAAGTTCTTAGTAATCAGATTGTTAGTAGTCACTTTGTGTTTTTTGTGATATACTTGGTTTTTGGTTCATATGAGATGCCATCGCACCTCTAGGACGCCAACGTGCCATGCTATAGTCCTCATTCTGAGCTGTCATCCTTTGGCTGAGGCCTCGTTAGTTCATCCAGAAAACGTATGTGGCTTGTTCTTTCCAATTCTGAAACTCTCAATTTTTTCCCTGAGGTAGTTTAGGATAGTTTTCCCCTTGAGAATATTTTGAGAATAAAGAGACTCATGAGTAGTGAATCCCCCTTCTCTACATTTTGGTGAACTTGACGTGAACCACATTATTTTTCAAAAAACTAGAAATTTATTTACCCCAACTTGGTGGGGTCATAACTTTTGACTCGGTGCTTAGAATTCAGAAATGTTTACATTGTTGGAAAGGTCTACAAGAGGAATAATTTAGTCCCTAAAATATTGTGCCTTTAACAACCAAATTTTAGGGATTGACACAAGTTTCAACCCCAAATTCTACTTCGAAGACCTTCAAAAATGCAAATTACTAGAACCTAGAAAATACAAAAAAATTGGAAAATCTGGATTTTCTATTTTTCTCAATTTTGTCACCCCTGGATCACTCTAGATCAACTGACTTGGTTATTCATTATTCATTATGTTTAGTTTAGTATTTTCAAAATGAATTTAATATCTTCTTTTACGAGTTCAATATCTAATTATATTCAAAATGTTAATGATGTTCCATTTCATGCATGTGATAGTGACTTGGCTTTGCCCATGTCACTTTCTATCTTTGACTCTTCTCGTGAGATTCCTCTTGGTTTGAAGGATATCTTGTTGCAAGAAGACGAAATCATTGATACCTTTCTTAATGTTACTCTACCTTCTATTCATTCCAATGCACTCTCTTTTGGAGATGATGCATTTGCGAATGATGAATCTCTTCTCTATTCCAATGCACTCTCCTCTAGAGATGATTCATTAGCGAATGATGAACATCCTTCCACATTTGATCCTCCTCAGATCGATGATGAGAACTTGTATTCAAATAACTATTCCACTAGTTGTGATGATTATGTAAATGTAATCTATCTCTCTGCTACCCCTCAAAGGCCTAAGAGACCAATCATTTATCTGACTGCAGCTAGTCCTTCTCCTAAAAGGATTTTTTCTATTGATGGTGTCCCATTCGATAGCGATTCTCTTGATCTTTCTATGGATACCCTTATAGAGCGGTAGCCGATACTTATAAGAATGGAATGAATAAACAAAAAAGCATTCTTCAAGCTCCTAAACCTATGACTAAAGCACCCAATGATTATTATCTTGTCGAGCAACTTCGAGTTACTCTGGCTAATACCTCACTATGGGACTTACTTCAGTTTGCTCCGGTTTACCAAGGTATGCTTTAGGAAGCCTTGCAAAAGATCCTCTTTCCTTCTTTTTCCAAGCCGATGGATGTTAATGTGTTGATAGCCCTTATTCATGCAAATTCATCGAATATTACATTCCATACGTAGGAGCTCCCACCTCTAGAAGTGCAGAAGCAGGCGGATCCTCTGATGATTATAGTTAACATTAATAATATTGACATTAGATGTACTCTCATTGATGCTAGTTAAACACTCAATGTATCTAGCATTGATCTATATAACCTTCTTCTTGGTAGACTATGGATTCATGCTATGGGTGCAGTCCTGTCTACCTTGCATAAATCTATTAAGTTCATTTATAACAATCAAGTGGTCATAGTCAAGGCTGACCCTGAGGCTATGCAGTTATGTGAGATAGCAGCTGCTGGTCAGGTTTCAGTTGTGCCTACTCTTATTCCTTCAGTGTCTTCCAATGTGTTAATTTTTACTCCAGTAGTGCCTACTATAAAGGATACTCTTGAGATAGATGTCCCTGAAGAAGATCCTTCTAAAGAAATAAATCTTAAGTCTACTCCTTCTAGCTCTTCTCAAGAAAATGCATGTCTTGGTGATGATTGGGGTTCTCTAGAATTTACATAACCCTTCATTGGAGAATATAAAGTTGACCTGATCCACTTAAGCCTTCCAATAAAATCAGCTGAACCCACCATCAAAGATGATTATTCTTCTGTGTCGCATGATAACGTGAACATAAATTGTAATGTTCTTAGTGTTGATCCTCCTTTTGAGGAAGATGATCACACTTTTGTTAAAGAGGCTAATGTTGGTAGTCCTATAAAGAAATATGATGGTGATCCCATAGAAGAGTGTGATCCTCATTGTTGGAATAATGCTATGTATGAAGATTCTCCTCCTCAAGATTTGTAAGCATGTTATGGCCCTGGCTTTAAGCTTGCCTCTAAGTATGGCTATGGGTGTAAAGGTTGTGGGTGTAATGAACAAGGCATTTGGGTCCCTATAGAATGTGCACCTCGTAAGCATAATTTGGGGCTTGGTTGCTCAAATGAAAAATCTAAATGGAAGCCATGGTTGAGTGACATGAATTTTTCTCAACCTCATTCTATTGAAAAGATTCATCCTCCATTGTATTCTATCTTATTTCCTTCTTCTTGTGAGAAATCAAGTATTTCTCCACAAGAGAAAGGGTTGCTTCCTACTCCTTATCCTCTATCTAAGAAAGAGCATATTTTGTTGAGGATTCTCAAAGCCCACTTGATTACTCTTCCTCCTCCTAAGAGATCTCACAAACATGATGAAGAAAAACTTTTTTTCTGTGCATACCATTGAGTGCCTAGCCATTCCACTAGTGAATCTAAGGCATTGAATGATAAAATACAATAGGTTCTTGATTCAGGTGCCATCACTCATTTATTTTCTGATGCAACTATCTCTTCTTCAAATGATAAGTGATATCGAGGTCTACCTCTATCCTGTATGTTCTAAGTATCTTGTGTGGTTCTCCTCATCTGTATGTTGGGGGTAGTGATAACTTGTTCTGGAGATGTGAATCCTCCTTAAAGGACCCCCTCTCTTCTCCATGTCTTTCAAATGAAGCATCCCTTGAGTGGACCCCTTGTTGTCTTGAAGAGTTCCCAAGGGACCCCCTTTGAAATATTTTCTCTCGAATGAATTCATTGGTGTCTAGCTTGGGGGTAGCCTAACTAGACCTATTTCATATATTTGCGTCTAACCTAGGGGTAGCCTGACTATACCTCAATTTTCAAATAGTGTGTCCCTTGAGTGGACCCCTTTTCTTTTGAAGGGTTCTTGAGGGACCTCTTTGAAAGCTTTCAAATTAAAAACTATCTACGTGACTGTATGATTTCTTTCATGCGTGGTTTTTTTCTTCTAACATGTTTTATCTATGGATTAACATGTTGCTTTGCAGGTGCACCTATGAAGCCACTTTCCAATCTGACTCTACGAAGTCCCCTACATCGGGCTTCCCTTAGGAGAGAGTACCTAGGGTTCCTTCTTTGCAAGTCTAAGAACCTATAAAGCGCTTTCATCCTACGTGATCTATTCACCGTTGGTCTGCGGGTCTTTGATGTAGTTTGTTCAACTCTAAAAGAGAGAGTACCTATAGATTCTTTTGTTCACCTTCCATAGGTCTATAGATTTGCAGTGTATTTTTTCAACTCTCCTTGGGTCTGAGGACATGTGGAGCCATCTCTCTTGGAATCTTGATTCCTTTCTGGCTTCTCGATCTCTCTCTTAAATTCTCTTTCTTCTCAATTGTGTATATTGTATCAAAGATCTGCATCTTCATCCTGAGTATATGCTCTTTCTCTCTTTGATATTTTTTGCTTCCCTATATTTTGGCTATATTCTTCTATTGAAGAAATCAATCCTCACATTCTTCTCTTCATTTTACAATTCTTCTATGTGTTATTGTTTTTAATTTGGGGATGACACATAGTACTGAGACAACCTTTTACATCGAGGTCTCTTTCACTTTGTTGACTCAAATCCTTTAGTTTGTTGTGTGCCAGTGTGTGTTTGTTTTTATGTTCTAACCCTGTGATGTAATGGCTTTTTATGTTCTAACATTTTTTTCTTGCGTAGGTCTTTCTTGTCTAATGTGTTTGTTTTGTAGGTCTTCAGCCTGGGGGCATGATTCTTTGTTTCGAAGAGTTATCTACTTCCTCTACAGTATCATTTTGGCATAATGATGTTATTTATGTTTAATAGATTTTCTTTAGCGTGCATATTAGTGTAGATTCATATGCTCGCTAAAGTGGGGGAAAAATTTAAGGTCGTTAAATTGCACCCCTTGCAATTTCACATACATTCTTGCATCTATTTTAGTTTTCACTCCCCTAACATTTGTGTAGGCTCATTTTAGGCCCTGCATCAGCCTTTTCCCCTCTTAGGATGCTCAAGGCCCCTTTTCAATAGCTACCCTCATGCGTCAGCTTTGTGTCAAACCTTGTGCTTTTCCCGTTCTCATCATTTTGTAGGATGATGTGTCTGGACACTAGTGCGCCATGTAGATTTTTGAAAATCCCGCTAGCATCCCATGACATTTCAAGGTTCAAACGACCACTTCTGAGCATGTTTTCCACTTGTCAACTTCTTTTGTTAGTGGTAATAGCTAGGGACACCCTAAAATGGCTCAAGAAGCTTCTTTTCCCTCTTTAAAAGTTTTCTTTTCAATCCATTTGGTCTTCTAGCTTCTCCTCCTTCTTGGCTTCTATCTTGGACATTCTCCCATCTTGCTCTAGCTTGCACAACTCCCTTGTTTGTTACAACAAACTCAAGCTTTCACAACTCACTACAATAGCACTCTTGCATTCTCACAACACCTTCCACAACTCTCTTGGCTCTTGTAGCCCTCTCTTTTGTCCTTGCTCTCCTTGGCTTCCTTAAGCCTCACAATTGGCATCTCCCTTAGCTTATGCTTGTGAGCATTTTGGGATTTCAAACATCCCCTATCAATTGCATCTCCATTTTGTGATACAGGTTCTCCTCAAGCGAGGATTGCTTTTATCACTCTTTTGCTCATTTCTATCTATCTATTTGGCTATCCATGGAGGTGGGAACACTAAAACGGGGGTTTGACTAAGGAAAACCCCTATACAACCCCAACATTTTCTCCAAATCTTACGTATGAAGGTATTGGAGATATTCACGTGCTGGAGGCTTCATTACTTGGTTTGTGAGAAGTTTCTATCTTTCCTTCTCTTGCTTTATCATTTCTACTTTATTTCAGTTCTATTACATTCTGTTACTTTCTCGCATTTTCAAAGTTCTTAGTAATCAAATTGTTAGTAGTCGCTTTGTGTTCTCTATGATAAACTTGGTTTATGGTTTGTATGAGATGCCAACGCACCTCGAAGATGCTAGCGCACCGCATTGTCATCCTTTGGCCGAGACCTCATCAGTTCATTTGGAAAACCTCTGTGGCTTGCTCAATCTAATTCTAAAACTCTCACTTTGTTCCCTAAGGTAGTTTAGGGTAATTCGCCCCTTGGGAATCTCTTGAGAATAAGGAGACTCATGAGTAGTGAATCCCCCTTCTATGCACATCTCACAATCCATCTATGCTTCCTAGTGAAAGGAAATCTAGGATTAAGAGGACTCTCCCCAAAATCAACCTAATATTTGTAATGGAGGTATAAATTTAAATGAAGTTGTAGAACTATAAACTTCTATATTGTAATAAGATTCAAAACACACTTTCCAAGGGGCTATATTATGTGAATTCACATAAAAAAAATGCAATTAATATTTTGTATGGTGTGGCTTGTTTCCCAAAGGATTATGAACATCTAAGGAAAAGGATGCCAAAACTGAGTGTTGAGTGCAGTTCAGATGTTGATATCAACCAAACTGTAGGTTGAGAAAGGAGTAAAATGGTCATATATGATAGCAATTGGATTTGAGAAAGATTTCGATGGTAGCTATGGTATAACTATTTTATGTGTATCTATATGGTGGATGTCTTCTTCTTTATAGGTTTTGGTGATTATGAGTAACAACAATAGCACTATGCTCGTTCCTTTTGTTCTTGGTTCTTTCCTTAGTTGTACTTCTTTCCTTTTATAGTAGGGAAGACAACTTTTCACAAATAGCTGAATTGGTGGAATTTTATGCAACTAAAGGACATGTTACCATCCTCCAATTGTTGTTCCTAGGTTATCCCAATTAAATTTAGCATAGGAAAAATACGATCTATGAATTGAAGGATCATATTTTACTTGTGATAAATTTGAAAAGAAGATCTAGTCTCACTGAATTTGAATAATGATATGTATTTTAACTAGGAAATACTTATAATAAGAAGAAGCTTCATATACTAATTAAGAAAAAAAAAAACAAAATATCTAAGGCAAATCAACATTAATTCCATTAAGCTTAAACCCACATACAAATTTGATTGTCCTTAGAATCTCATACAAGAAAAATGACAAAGAAAACTTCATTATTAATCACATATAATAGATATGTGTCTTAAACATCCTTCCTCACACAGTTATCAGTGTGCCATGATAGTTTATTTATTACAACTATCATATGATAAGCTTTTCACATAGACTTAAATAGGATACAACATATGTTATATAATGAGAATATAGTTGTATTGATCATTTGTAGTTGCAAGGATTGCAAGTGCATTTGTCCCCACACTTATACCTGCCAACACACTTGCATCCATTCTCCCTTGCCACTCATTTCTTCATTATACCCGCATTTTCAATCATAAATCAAGAATTCAATACCAACTTAAAATTATTTTCAAATCAATAGAACCTTGGGTATGTAAAAAAGAGAAAAAAACACTTACTCCATGCTAGAGGTAGTGGTAGAAAACACAAGGGATTCTACAACCCTCTTTGAAAAGGCCTTGCATTTGTATCACAATAAAATCAGTAATTAAATCTGTAACTTTGTTCTAACAACTGACAAACTCATAGGTGGTAAGCATATGTCTAGGAGTTGTTACCCTCCATAGTTGCAATTATCACCACACCCACAATTTCCACCATAGCATGACATCTTTACTACAACAACATCCAAGAAAATCAAACAAAAATGATGGGAAGCATGTAACGTGAGCTCACCTCTCAACTTCTAGTCTTCTGTAGCTACAACTCCTCATCTCCTTTGCTCATTTTTGCATCACTCAGTGACACGAAATTCCTATTCTCTCCACCCATTTTCCTTGCTTTGCTTCACTTCTCCCAGCTGAAAGCGCAACATGTTTCCTTTACTCATTTACAGAATGCAATGTATTTATACACATTGTAGGTGGCAAAGACATTATAGGAAATGATAATAGTTGGAAAGTAATGCATTAAAAGCAAATAAAATACCTGAAAAGAGATCAAACCAAATCACTTATTTACTACAAGAATGATCTATATTTATTTAGTTACAACATACAGGTGTACAAGATTGATCTAGAGTAAATTGATCTGCATTTACTCAATCCAATAATATACTAATTTAAGTATTTTGTGCTCAAAGAATGAAACAACACCAATGCAACATACAACAAACAACCTCAGGCAAATTGTTTGACAACTAGATATTCAAACTGTGAGCAATGAATTCGATTGACAAACCAGATTTATATGCATTTATTGCAAATATTTTATAGATTTTATCTTTGAATGCATTTCACTTATTAGTACCCATAACTCAATTTTCCAACCTAGTGGTTGAGAGTTAATATCTATTTTCATGCATGACATACATGAGATCTGATTTCATTTAGGGGAACTATAAACCAACAAACTATTCACAGTTTAATGACAACCCATGAGTTGTTTGGAGAAAGTTCTTGGTGTGTGAAAACATTCGGGCATGAGACATCATTTTGGATGAAAGATGGTATAAAATATAGCCTATCGACTAAATAAAGTAGTGAAAAAGTTAAACTTTCACAAGATAATTAGAAAACAGAACCATAAAAGTTGATATTTACAATTAATAACACAAAATTAAAATGAAGAAGGCATAACTAAATATATATATTTTTTAACAAATAGTCACTCCATTATAAAGACCCGACCAAGAAATCTATTGGAATAAATAAAGAAACCTAAAAAAAAAAATAGGGCATCCCATACCTCAAAAAAATGTACATTGATACTAATTTTCCACTTTTTCTCATTCATATAATCTCTTATATACCCTCATAGATTATATACGAAATATCTAATAACTCATCCAACACAATCATAAACAAGATAATTGAATGCATAATAAATTGAAATTCCATCTGCACACTCATTCCCATTTTGTTTACTCTTACCTATCTTATCCAAGAAAAATGTATTGCATTTTTGAATAACATAATCCATAGATACCTCATCCTTCTCTAGATAACCTTGATGTATCTATGATCAGGGCTTATATCTACAACTTGTGCTACCATTAACTTTCCCCACATAGCTTATCTAATCTCCACAAAATCATTTTTCCAAAATTCGCTTGGTGATTTGTGTACTTTTCACCCATGACATGTGTTTTCCTCTACTAAATTTTGTCACTAAGCTCATTCTAAAATAAAACTAATAGTTTTGGAATTTAAGAGAAATTTAGAAGGCTCAATTGGTTTTTTAAGTAAAAAAGACAAACTCAAAATAATTTAAAAAATTAACTCTTCTAAATTTTTGATATTGAAGTATACTTTTAAACTTTCATTTGCATGTTATCATTCTCACTAAAAGTTAGCACTATAGTAAAAAAGAAAGAATAAAATATTTGCTAGAAGTTAGAGTTTTATAATGCATCTTTAAAAGAAAGGTTCATGCAACTGCCTATTTTTTTAAATGTTAGATTTTTTGGAATTTATTTTAATTTTTTTTTATTTTAAATAATATTTAATTTTTTATATAATTACTAAAAATTAAATAAAAAAAGAAAAGAAAATATTTAATTATTGGATATGTTCAATTTTTTTTCCACAACTAAACTTTAAAAATTTGTTTAAACTATCTATATTGTAAGAAATAAATCTAAGGTCAATTAAATAGAACCATGTTGCAAGTAAAAATAGTAAAGTCTACATGACAAAATTTCAAGTAGAAATAGTAAAGTTGACATGATAAAATTTTAGTGGATAGGAAGATCAAAAGGAAAGCTACCATCAAATTGGTAAAAAAACATTCTAATGGAAATAGAAGCAAACCAATGTTTTAAATTTTTCTTTAAATTACTTATAATCTAATTTTTGAAATTTTTGCATGCATATTTAAAACATAAAGCAATGCAAATGAAAAAATATCATTGGAGCATTTGGGAGGTGAATGAGCTGCTAGGGTTTCTTGTGTTTGTGGTCATTCTTGGCCCCTCTTGCATCATACCATGCCTTAGGCATAGGATTTTCTCATTTACTGTGTGTACGACCGTATTTACTGTGGTTTTCTTGGTTTTATTATGCTTTCAATTGGCTCTAACCTAGCAGTTCTTGCTGGTGTTGGTGGCTCGATGGCTCTGCTCAATGGCCCCTCCTCCGAACAAGCATTCCCAAAAAATTGTTCTGAAAGTGGTCCATGAGGTAAGTCTTTTGACTCCCCAACTGATGTGGTGTTACCCACATTGGATTTTGATTTTGCATGTCAATGGTTAGAGCAACATACTGTTAGTTATTTTGTTGGGAGGACTCCCCCTAAAAGTGTGCTTAAAGAGTGGGTTCAAAAGACTCGAGTCCCTCATGGGGTCCATCTTCATATGGTCCAAAATTTGACTAAAGGTTTTTTTCTTTTTTGCTTTGCAGAGGCCAGTCATGTTCAGGAAATCCTGATCCATGGTCCTTGGTATGTCCAGTCCTCTTTGTTGGTTTTCTAGTCATGGACCCGAGACTTTGCTGTCTCAATTGACACCAAATTGTGTTCCAGTCTGGATTGAGTTTCTTGGTTTTCCATTTCCCTATGTGTATTTTTTGCAGCATATTGCCTCCTCTGTAGGGAGAGTTATTTGTGTCAAACCAAATAGGGTCTTTCAAGCTCACCCTCAAAAGTGAGTCTGTGTTGAAGTGGACCTTTCACAAGATTTGAAAGAGTCCATTGATATTTAAATTGGTTCTTTTCGGCATACCCATAAGGTCACTTATTTTAATTCACCGAATACTTGTTATAGGTGTCAGTTTGCTGACCACAAGATTAAGGATTTCCCTCTGGCAGTTCCCTATACTCCCTCACCACCACGAGATGCTATTAAGCCCCATCAGGCGGAAGGTGTTGCCACCAAACCAAAGTAAAAGTGGACAATAGTTACCAACCAAAAAAAAAGTCCAATGGCTCCAGGACAGTTTCCAAAACCCTCGAGCTAGTGAAAAAAGTTTCAAACCCTTCTGCAAAGGGGAAGAAAGCCTAGATGGGCTTAAATAGCACTTCAATGTGACCAAGGCCTAAGGATATGCCCCAACCTGCCTCAGTTATGATAGCACAACCGATTGAGTTTCCTCCCGTGTCGAGAGTTCATAGGAGGTCTCAAAGTCCTTCTCGACCCCTGGAAGAAGGATAATATGTTAAGGAGAAACAAAGACATTCATCTCCAACTATTCAAATTGGCTCAGTCCCACCAGAATTTTTATAGAATTGCTTCTCCACTCTAGGCAAGGAGCCGAACTCCAATGATATGGAGAAGTTTCATTCATGAATTTCCTCTCATGGAATGTTCGAGGTCTAATAGACCTCTCTAAGAAGTATTCCATTAGGGATACTCTTAAGAAATATGCTAGTATTGATGTCTATGTCTTCAAGAAGTGAAAGTTGCTAGTTTTTTTCTTTCTTTGGCTTGTCATTCCATTTGGCCAGCCAGTAAAATGTATTGTACTAAACATGAGGCTGGATGTGGCTGAGCAGTCACCCTTCTGTCCCCATGGTGGCACGCTTGTGTGGTGGATCATGGGTTTGACCCCACATATTGGTTCGTCTGGATTCTTCTTAACATTGATAATCATTCCTTTGGGATTATTAATGTTTATACCTCAAATGATGTTGTTGAAAGATTACTTCTTTGGCGATGGATTATTGATTCACTACCAGTTACAAATTGGCTGCTATGTGGGGATTTCAATATGGCTGAGGTGGCATATGATAAGAATGGTACTCTACCATTTTAATGGGCAGTTGGAAAAAGAGAGGCATGGTACTACATGCATAATAAATTGGGTCTTTTCAACCCCAATAATGGCCGCCACCACTCTCATTCTATCTGACACACTTGGTGCAATTATCGAGTTGGGTCTGACACAATATTTAAACACCTTGATCGTACTATGATCTTGGCTCAATCTTTTTTCTCTTTTTCTAGCTCTTCACCACTTCTAGTAAGGACATTAGTGGACGTGACATTATCAGACCACTTTTCCATTACATTATGCATTGAATGGGAATTAAAGCAGCCTCATGCCAGTAGGACCTAGTTCTTTTTAACACTTCCTTGCTGAGTTACCAGCCCACACTGGCCTAGACCCACACTATTTAGAATTTGGAATGCAAGCAACCTCATAATACAGGCTATATTGTTTGGTGGAATGATTCCATCACTTGCATCATGTTAGAACTGTTAAATTCTGATATTTTCACATATTGATTTTACTCATTTGGCCTTACCGTGTGCATTTTCCACTCATGTTTTGCCATATCTCTCCATTGAGTCCATTGAGTCATGCATATTTAACATCAAGGTTCAGGTCGGTGTGACATTTTCCTTGTCTCCCCGACTCATTTTTGCTAACTTATGTGTTTCAGGGTGGTCGGCAGGACTTCTCACATGTCTCGGCGATCACATTGGTGGGTGGAACCTTATTTACATGTATTGTGGCTATCGGGTTGAGGTCTCCCTGATCTTCTTCTGTCTTACCGACCGGTGCCTAAGTGGTCTTTTTGGTGAGAGTTGGATTTATTGGCGGGGGGTCTCAACGACTTTGAGATGTTATGTTGACTCGAAGGAACGAAGGATGTGTATTGGTATATGTTTTGGCTATCGGTATTATATCTAGGTGAGTGTCTTGGTCTTGCCGACAGAGTGAATATAGAGCTTTTGGTGTATGTTTCTCTTTCTCTTGGTGATCTATAATGTGCTTCAGTTGTTTCGGTGTAACTTTTTATTCTATGTAACATCTTGTCGAGGGATAATAGCTATATCGACATATATTTGGCAAGTGAGTTCGTCGGCGGGAGAAGCCATAAGTCACAGGGACTTGAGAAAATGATGTCTTTGGTAAAGCTTGGTGAAATCTCTATAACGTCTCCCCGAAGGCGATAACCTATGGCGGCACTTCTCGTTTTCGGCATAACGATAGTTTGGTCTCAGCGACATGAAGTTAGTAAGGTGGCTTTCGGTGAAACTCAAAATGGTCTATGTGACTTCTCCCCGAATGGATATTGTCTTAGCGAAGGTGTTTTGGAATTGTTTTTCGGCAAGAGTGCTGGCGACATATGAATGATAAAAGACCCTCGGTGTAGCCCGATGAATTCTTTATAACGTTTCACCAACCTGAGCGGGCTATAGCGATGTATAATGGAACAAAGGGGCTACTTCCTGACTTCGATATAACATGCGGATAGGTGTTTGAATTGCCTTTGGCAGGATGAATGTGGTGTCTCGCCGACTGTATACTGGTGATAACAGAATTACAAGTCATTGTGGCTGACATGAATCTATGTGAATAACTGTTGCAGGTCGACATATTTTGGGCCCGAATCTTGTGGAGGGCCGACATAATATTTTATTTTTCCCATGCTGGTGTATAAATAGGCATGTTGTAGTTGTTAATTGAGGGGACCAGAGATTAGAATTTTCAATACACAACAAGTAGATATATTAGAATAAAATTATTAGACCAGAAGATTTTGTTCCATGATTTTCACAATGGAGGTATTTATGAGATTCAGTTGATGTTGCTGCATTTTTCTGGTGTCAGTTATTTGTTGAATTAAATGAAAAATACTGCTAAGTTGTCTCCATGATTGATTTTTCTGGTTATTTAAGTTGACATAACAAGTTTATGTTCGATTTATCAATACACATTTGCTGTATTCGTGTGATTAATCAATTGGTTCTTTCAAATAAAGATTAAATCCTTTTATTGATCACAGTAATCAGAGAGATTCATTTTGGATCATTAAAGTAGAACTTAGTAGTCACAATATTGCATGTTCATACAAGTTATGAATAAATCATATGCCAGATAATCTGTGTCTCGTCCAAAGAGTGCTGTTCATCTTGATCTCGTTTGACTCCACCTACCCAACAAGGCACTAGTCTCTACAATTCGCTATTTGAATCCATTTCAGTTTTTTATATCTATTAATTAAGCATTCTAGGATTTAGATCAAAAGGTAGCTATCAAGTTTGGTTTCATTTGTTCACTATTATTTGCCATTATGGACAAAGCATTTCAGAAAGATAATCACAAGTTAGGTCTGCATTGTTCAAGAGAGGTACACCTACTGTGGTCTTGCAGCACCAGAAGAGTAGAAGGTTCAATTGTTTCGAGCCTTGTTCTGTTACCCTAAAACGTTGTGAAAGCTTGGAAATCTTTCGTGGTGCAAACCTGTATTTTTGAGAGCTAACAAATTGGTGACTCTGCTGGGGAACAATCAGAATCAAAGCCTTATAGAGTCAAAATTATTGCACAGACTCCGCTGGGAATTAGAAGTATTAAACTTTTTTCTCATTTTTGATAAAAGTGAGTGGCGACTCTGACATAATTTCTGTAGCCGTTCATCATGAATGGATGAAGATCTCAGTACAAGGGAGGTCATACTCGAGCTCCTGCTGGCAGCAGTAAATGGGCACATAAGGATGACAGAGCTGATAAGGGAAAAAGAATAAATGAAGACATGTGCATAACAAACAAAGGTAAAGCACAAAGATCACATTGTGAAACAGATAACTGCTATGATACATGGAGAGATGATTCAAGTGCAGAGCTTCGTACTCCTGAAGACCAAAGAAATCCTTTCTATGATTCTCAGAAACAGGCTGAGTTTGAAGCTATGAAACGGGCTGAGTTTGAAGCTGAACAAGAGGCAGAAAGAAACCAAGAGCTCTTAGTTTCTGATGAAGTAAAAGCACAGTTGGAACAGCAAGAGAAGAAGATAAAGGAATTGGAGGCTAAATTACAGAGAGCCCAAATTGCTGATCAGACAGCTAGTGGCCCAAAGTATGTCCCACCTCACAAGCAGGGTGATCATGGCGCAGGGCCCTCCAATCAACGAAATGCTCCTCAAAATCAGATTGGGAATCATTACAAGCAGCCGAATCGTCCACCTCAAATTCCTACACAACATATGGGTATGTATCCACCTCCTGGTCAGTACTATATCCCACCTCATAATGCACAGTATAATAATCAGATACCTCAGTATCAACATCCGCCTATGCCTCCACCTCACCAGCATGCAACCATGATCAGATAGTTTGATTTAACTGGTTTTCAGTTGTATCCTTACCCTATGGATGGTAGTTGGAGGAATATGGTGCCAAAATTTATAGGGAGTAATGCAATCACAGCTGAAGAGCATTTAAGAAGTTTTAATATTTTCATTCAGGACATAGATATGCCTTATGAAGATTTACACATGAAGCTGTTCATGATGTCACTTCTTGAAGATGCCAGGGATTGGTTCAACAACTTGCCAGCATTCTCAATTAATTCGCTCCAAGCATTTCAAGATAAACTCTTAGAGAAATATGGAAATCAAAATGCTCCAGATGCAGCTCTTCATGAATTAATGAGAATTCAGAAAAATTAGAATGATTCAATTTATGATTTCAACCGAAAATTCAACAAGTTGCATACTAAAGTTCCTCCTGGATCAAGGTTGCCAGATTCTGTTGCATTAAGTGTTTATTTAAATGCATTTGATCCTAAGATTGGGTATGAATTGAGAAGTAGATCCCCAAGAGATTTGGCTGAAGCACAAAAAATTGCATTGACAATTGAAAATAATAGGAAAGCTGCTGGTATAACTAATAAGAGAGACAACCCGAGACCTCAACAAAACAATAATTATCAGTACAGACAGGAGAATGCATACAGAAATGAAAACAGAAATGAAAGGCCAAAGTTGCATGATATGCCTTACAATACAGATTGGAAAGATGGGAAACCTGTATCTGCTAGGCCCAGAAATAAAGAAACTCTAGATCCATTGAGCAAGAAAGGGACTTACATGGTGAGTAATAATTACTTTTGTGAAGTTTGTAATCAGCCACATTCTCCAGACTATTGTGTTGTAGCTCGAAGGATGCGTGAAGATGGAATGTTGATGGAAAATGATGGAGAAAATCACAAGGTGTATTTGACTTCGAATGTTTTTCACCATGTTGAGGAAAGAAATTCATCTTCAGATGATGAAGGTTATGAATATGATGTTTCAAATCAAAAATATAATGTCCATATGGCTGAACAACAGATCTTTTATGATTCTGATGAAGATTACATAGAGCCACCTCTTGTAGAGGCACCTACTCAGTGTAGTGTGAGGAGACTTACTGAGGATGAAATAGAAATGATCACTATTGCTAAAGTTGAGAAAGCAAAAAGTCAATACTGGTTGAGAAACAGAAAAGTAAATAAGCAAGATGGGGTTTCTGGGGGAATTTTTATGAAAGATCAAAAGACAACACAGGAAACTATAAAGAAGCCAGAAAACAAGCAGCATGATAAAATTGAAAAGAAGCTTGTCCAAGAGTAGAAAATTGTGGAATTAAATAAAGAAATACAGACGCTTGGAAAGCTTAATAAAAAAGAAAAAGAAGAAAGCAAAGGAGAAGCGCAAGAATTGAGGAAGGTTGTTAAGATAGAGAACTCTTCTTTTGACTTCACACAGGCATTATCTCAGGTAAAGATGTCTGTACCACTACTTGAATTCATAAAATTAAAGAATATAGAGATAATACTATTCAATTGATTACAAATCAGAATGAAAAGCATATGAATTCTGAAGAAGTCAGTAGGCAGGAAAAGTTAAATAAATCAAAAGTCTGTATGGGTGATGTTTTAACAACTTCCCCACAAGTGGATCGTTTCTTCACCACATTGCTTATAAATAATAAATTACTGAGGAACTGCATGATAGATTCTGGTGCTGCTATAAACATCATGCCAGTCGGAGTAATGAAGTAGTTGGGCATGTGGGTTGATACATGTGAAGGCAAGTGCTATGCAATGGATAACAGACCTGTACCTGTAGTGGGCATTATGAGAGGAGTTGAAGTCAAGTTGGCTACTTATCCACAGGTGGCTTACAATATAGACATAACAGTCATTGATACTCCTCCACAATTCGGGATGCTTTTGTCAAGGTAGTGGACCGCAGCTATAGGGGGAAATGTTCAATTTGATATGTCTTATGCTACTATACCAGTGAATGGTCAGGAGGTCAAGTTATACAGAGAGCCAAGAATGAGCCAACTTGTTGAAAGTGTGCCACAAGATCAGATCAATTATTTCTGTGATGTTGATCTAGGGAGTTTTAAGATTGAACCAGCTCAACCAAAATTAATGAATAGTGACCCAATTGAGAAGCATGCTGCACTTGATTGCAATGGTGTCTGGAAGATGTATTTTGATGGAGCCTGCAGTCAAGAGGGTAATGGAGTTGGGATCGTATTTGTTTCGCCTGGAGGTATGAATTTTAAATACTCTTTCCTGTTTGCATTTGAGTGTACAAACAATGTGGCAGAATACGAAGCCTTATTGACAGGCTTGAACATAGCTGTGAAACACAAGATTAAGTTGCTGGCTATTTTGGGCGATTATGAGTTGGTTGTTTCATAGATTAAATCAAAATATGCAGCAAAGCACAAAATATTAAAAAAATATAGGAATGTTGTATGGGACACAATTGAATTATTTGATGCCTTTTCGATTGAGTGGATTGACAGGTCAAAAAACATAATGGCTAAATTTTTAGCAAATGTAGCACTGAAAAGAGATGATATCACACTGGCTGGTGTATCACAGATTGAGTTCAAGACGAGGCCTGCTGTTCCTGATAACATTTATAGCTGGCAAGTTTTTAATGATGATGCTGATCTTTTGAAAATTTTGCACTGTATAGATCAGTATGAGGCACAGGAAATTGACTTCAATTCTTTCGTTGAGGAAGTAGATGGCAAACAAACTGTGCTTGGCAAGGAGATCTTACAGCTCAAAACAAATAAGTTACCCAAGGGACTAGTGGCATTGGAAAGGGTGTACGATGGAAATGATAGATCTCTAATGAAGCAAACACCAGTCAGAAAGGAAGATGTTGAAGAAATTAACTTGGGGACTGACATAGCACCACGAAAGGTTTACATTAGAAAGAAGATCAGCCCTGCAATTAGAAGAATGCTGATAGAATTGTTGAGAAAGTACAAACATGTTTTTTCTTGGTCATATGAAGATCTGAAAGCATACAGGGAAGATTTATTTCAGCATGAAATACCACTAAAGCCAGACACGAAGCCTTTTAGGCAGAAGCAAAGACCAATAAATCCAATACTGGAGCCTAAGATGCAGGAGGAATTAACTAAGCTCAGGGAGGGAGGAATCATTAAACCAATTAGACATTCAACCTGGGTTTCAAATCTAGTTCCTATAAGAAAAAAGAATGGTGACATCAGATTGTGTGTTGACTTTAGAAATATGAACATGGCGTCTCTTAAGGATAATTATCCTCTACCAAATATGGAAGCCATACTGCATAAAGTGATAGGGTGTGAGTTATTGTCTATGATGGATGGATTTTCTGGATACAATCAGGTCAAAGTCAAGGAATCTGAGCAATACAAGACAACATTCACTACTCCTTGGGGGACATACGTATACATAAGAATGCCATTTGGTCTCACCAATGCTGGAGCGACTTTCCAAAGAGCCATGGACATTGCATTTGCTGATTTGATTAACATTATCATGGTGGTGTATCAAGATGACTTGGCTGCTTACTCGAAGAAGGCTGAAGATCATGTGCAACATCTTGAAAAGGTATTTATCAAAGCTCTTGAATATGGTATTAGTTTAAATCCAAAGAAGTGTCATTTTGCAGTCACAGAAGGTAAGCTCTTGGGGCATATTGTTTGAAAGGAGGGAATTAGAATAGATCCTGAAAGAGTTTAAGCTATTGATAAAATTCCTATTCCCAAAACTGTCAAGGCTATACAGTCATTCTTTGGACAAATTAATTTTGTTAGAAGATTTGTTTCTAATTTTGCTGAGATCATCAAGCCCATATCAAAGATGTTAAAGAAAGGACATAAAATGGATTGGATGGCTGAAGCTTTGGATGCTTTTATGTCTATCAAAAGGGCTATCAAAGAGGCTCTTGTTCTTAAATCTCTAGATTTTACAAAGCCTTTTTAGATTTTTTCATTTGCCTCAATGCATACTATTGCTGCTGTCATGTTACAAAAGAATAATGATGGTTATGAACAGCATGTATCTTTCTTTAGTAAATCATTACAAGGGTCTGAATTAAAATATGACATAATAGAGAAACAAGCATTTGCATTGGTAAAGGCTGTAAAAGCATTCAGACCATATCTTGTTGGAGCAAAAATAGTTGCTTTTGTCCCTCATGCTGCTGTCAAAGACATTTTAACACAATCCGAAGTTACAGGGAAAAGATGCAGATGGATCGACAAGATTCAAGAATTTGACATGGAAATACAGATTACTAAGTTGGTAAGAGGCCAAGGCTTGGCTAAGCTGATGGCAAAAACTAATATTGAGGCAAATTAGATCTGCAAAGTTGAAGAAGGGGCTACAGTTGCAAGCATTGAACATACTCCTTGGTATACTGATGTTATGCATTATCTTAAATACATGAAGTGTCCAGATGGATTGAGTGATAGCCAAAGGAGAACTTTGAAGTTGCAGGCATCAAAGTATGTTTTCATGGATGGAGATCTATTTTGGAAAAACAGGGATGGCATATTGTTTTTATGTTTGGATGAGTCACAGGCCAAGCATGTTCTAAGTGAAATGCATGAAGGGATTTGTGGAGGTCACTTCTCAGCAAAGACAACTGCACACAAGATTCTCAGGGCTGGGTATTATTGGCCAAAGGTTTTTAATGATTCCTTTACACATGTGAGGAAGTGTGAAGCTTGTCAAAAGTTTGCTAGTAAATTGAAGTATCAGGGTGCTTTGCCACTTCGACCTTTGCAAGCCGATGCCCCTTTTCATCAGTGGGGAATTGATTTTATTGGAGAGATACATGAGAAATCAAGTGGAGGACATAGATAGATACTAGTTGCCACTGATTATTTTACAAAATGGGTGGAGGCAGTCCCAACCAAGCAGGCTACAAGTAAGATAGTGATTAATTTCTTGATGGACAATATTATCACCAGATTTGGTACACCAGTAAGAATAATAACAGACAATGGAATGTGCTTCAGATCAGATGAATTCAAAAGCTTTTGTGATAAGTTTGGCATTACTATTTCCTATGTAGCTCCTTATCATCCACAAGCTAATGGACAAGCGGAATCCAGTAATAAGAGTCTCTTGAAGATTATAAAGAGGATGCTGGGACAGAACAAAAAGGCTTGGGATTCAAAGTTAAAATTGGCTTTGTGGGCTGACAGAATCACTGTGAAAAGGGAAATTGGAAAATCTCCATTTGAGTTAGTGTATGGAGCACAGGCTAGGATGCCCCTGTAGAATTTGCTACCAGTCTACAAGTTTGTCTTGCAAGAAGATTTGGAAGTTCTTGAGCCTATGGAAGACAGGATGGAGCAACTTGCTGAACTGGATGAAGTAAGGAGAGAAGCCCAAAATCAAAACATGAAGTTACAAGCATAGATGAAGTATCTATTTGATAAGAAGGAAAAGGATAGAAAATTTGAAGAAAATGATTTGGTGTTGATGTGGAATGCAAGGTGTCAGAAGAAAGGAAATCATGGTAAATTTGAAGCTCTATGGCTGGGACCATTTGTTGTTGTTAGAAGAGGAGGTGAAGACTTATACTATCTACAAAACATGGTTGGTGAAGATCAAGAATTGCTTGTTCATGGGCAATTCTTGAAGCTTTTCTTCTCTTGAGCATCACAGAGGATTAAGGGTTGCCAGTGCATGGAAAACTCTTGATGTTCCTCTTTAAAATTTTATTCCATGCACAGTAGCTTAGGTTTTCATTCATTTTCACTTCACTCCCATTTTGCATCCATTTTGCATCCATTTTCACCTCCATCTTGCATTCTCTGCATTCATTTCCATTGCCAATCTTTCCATTGCTGCTCATTGGTTCATTCTTTGTCTGGTTTGCTCACCCAGAGATTCTGGATCCTTGCAATGATCTGACTATCATTCATCCCCAGATGGAGCCACTATTAGAACTGTTAAATTCTGATATTTTCACATATTGATTTTACTCATTTGGCCTTACCGTGTGCATTTTCCACTCATGTTTTGCCATATCTCTCCATTGAGTAAATTGAGTCATGCATATTTAACATCAGGGTTTGGGTTGGTGTGACATTTTCCTTGTCTCCCCGACTCGTTTTTGCTAACTTCTATGTTTCAGGGTGGTCGGCAGGACTTCTCACATGTCTCGGCGATCACATTGGCAGGTGGAACCTTATCGACATGTATTGTGGCTATCGGGTTGAGGTCTCCCCGATCTTCTCCTGTCTTACCAACTGGCGCCTAAGTGGTATTTTCGGTGAGAGTTGGATTTATCGGTGGGGGGTCTCAACGACTTTGAGATGTTATGTCGACCCGAAGGAATGGAGGATGTGTATCGGTATATGTTTTGGCTATTGGTATTATATCTTGGCGAGTGTCTTGGTCTTGCTAACAGAGTGAATATAGAGCTTTTGGTGTATGTTTCTCTTTCTCTTGGTGATCTATAATGTGCTTCAGTTGTTTCGGTGTAACTTTTTATTCTATTTAATGTCTTGCCGAGGGATAATAGCTATATCGACATATATTTGGCAAGTGAGTTCCTCGGCGGGAGAAGCCATAAGTCACAGCGACTTGAGAAAATGATGTCTTTGGTAAAGCTTGGTGAAATCTCTTAACGTCTCCCTGAAGGTGATAACCTATGGCGACACTTCTCGTTTTCGGCATAACAATAGTCTGGTCTCAGCGACATGAATTTAGTAAGGTGGCTTTCGGTGAAACTCAAAATGGTCTATGTGACTTCTCCCCGAATGGATATTGTCTTAGCGAAGGTGTTTTGGAATTGTTTTTTGGCAGGAGTGCTAGCAACATATGAATGATAAAAGACCCTCGGTGTAGCCCGATGAATTCTTTATAATGTTTCACCGACCTGAGCGAGCTATAGCGATGTACAATGGAACAAAGGGGCTACTTCCTAACTTCGATATAACATGCAGATAGCTGTAGTGAATGCAGTTAAAACAAGGATGCAAGCGGAATGATAGGCGTTTGAATTGCCTTCGGCAGGACGAATGTGGTGTCTCGTCGACTGTATACTGGTGATAACAAAATTACAAGTCATTGTGGCCGACATGAATCTATGTGAATAACTGTTGCAGGCTGACATATTTTGGGCCTGAATCTTGTGGAGGGCCAACATAATATTTTATTTTTCCCATGCTGGTGTATAAATAGGCATGTTGTAGTCGTTAATTGAGGGGACCAGAGATCAGAATTTTTGATACACAACAAGTAGATATATTAGAATAAAATTATCAGACCAGAGGCTTTTGTTCCATGATTTTCACAATGGAGGTATTTATGAGATTCAGTTGATGTTCCTGCATTTTTCTGGTGTTAGTTATCTGTTGAATTAAATGAAAAATACTGCTAAGTTATTTCCATTGATTTTTCTGGTTATTTAAGTTGACATAACAAGTTTATGTTCAATTTATCAATACACATTTGTTGTATTCGTGTGATTAATCAATTGGTTCTTTCAAGTAAATATTAAATCCTTTTATTGATCACAGTAATCAGAGAGATTCATTTTGGATCATTAAAGTAGAACTTAGTAGTCACAATATTGCATGTTCATACAAGTTATGAATAAATCATATGCCAGATAATCTGTGTCTTGTCCAGAGAGTGCTGTTCATCTTGATCTCGTTTGACTCCGCCTACCCAACAAGGAACTAGTCTCTGCAATTCGCTATTTGAATCCATTTCAGTTTTTTATATCTATTAATTAAGCATTCTAGGATTTAGATGAGAAGGTAGCTATCAAGTTTGGTTTCATTTGTTCACTATTATCTGCCATTGTGGACAAAGCATTTCAAAAAGATAATCACAAGTTAAGTTTGCATTGTTCAAGAGAGGTACACCCGCCGTGGTCTTGCATCACCAGAAGAGTAGAAGGTTCAATTGTTTCGAGCCTTGTTTTGTTACCCTAAAATGTTGTGAAAGCTTAGCAATCTTTCGTGGTTCAAACCTGTGTTTTTGAGAGCTAACACATCGAAAGGTTTCTCTACATTTATGGATGCCAGCTTGCCATCTTTCATAGACGATCTTATGAAGCAACCACGTTTGACCTTCGTTCTATTGTCAAGGCCTTGATAACTAACCCCTTTTCCCATTCTCTACAAGTCAGGGTTGTAGAGTTAAGGAATAAAAAATAAGTTGCTAACAATTATGCTTCTAGAGGAGCACAAATCAAGGCTAGGCTTCACTGGCTTAAAATTGGAGATCATGCCTTGAAATAATTTTTTCTAGCTCTTCGAGCCAAACACTCATTTCCTATTATCAAATAGATCAAAGAAGGCAATACAGTGCTTTTTGAATTATCTGACATTCTCTAGGAATTTTTTAGGCACTATGAGTAGGTGTTCACAGCTCAAGAGTACACTTTGGAGTGGAATCAAGCGCTTTAGGATTGTCTTGCTGTTGTGCCAAATAGGCTCTCCTCAACCTAGGAAGCCTTTTGTTAGTAATTGCTCACAATTGAAGATCTTAAAGAAGCTGCCATAACTATGGCTAGTTATTGATGGTTTCCCATGTGAATTTTACAAAGGACTTTGGTACTGTGTTGGGAAAGATTTACATAAGGTTTACCTTGAAGCTTTTCATTCAAAAAATTTAGGAAATCTTATCAATAAGGTCAAATATTAAATTCATACCTAAATCTAGTGATCCTAAGGATATCTATAATTGGCAGCCCATCACGCTACTTAATTTCTCTTATAAAATCATTGCTAAACCTTGGCCTTGAAAATCTACCATCTTTTGCCTCAGATTATGCACCTAGAACAAAATGGATTCATTAAGTCCAGGTTCATCTTAGACAACATTATTGTTGTCTGGGAAGGTATGGAATGGGCGAGATGCTCCAATCAAAGAGCTATCTTTATTAAAAATTTGATTTCACTAAAGCCTATGATCACATTGAATGGCCTTTCATACTTGCTATACTGTTTGCTCTGGGTTTTGGTCCTCAATTCATATAGACTTTGCAAATGTTTTTTGATGCCTCCACTTGCATCACCATTAATGGCTTCCAGTCCCCTTTGGTCTATTCCATTCCATTCGCAAAGGTTTCCTGCTTTCCCCCTCATTTTATGTGCTTGCTGTTGAGGGGTTTGGGTATTTCCTGGCTTATGTTGTTTTCCAAAGGTGGGTTCGTGGCATTTCTTTACCTAATTTTCCAATCTAGCTAGTCAATGGCCACTTTTTTGATGATTCTTTTCTCACATTATTGGAAGAGGAAAATAATGTCAAAGCTGCTCTTGATTGCCTTCAGAATTTTTGCTTGGCCTCTGGTTCCATCATTCAATGGTACAAAACCTTGTGCTACAGACATTCTATCCTACCTAGTCCTCACTGGATTCAACATTATGGCTGAAAGTGGATTGCTCTTGGTGAAATATTTTGATTTTTGGGCATTCCTTTTACCTTTCAGGCTTCTTTCATTGATCTTTGGCAAGTGGTTCTTTCTCAGATTGAGTAGAAACTTGTTTTTTGGATTACCAAGGTACTCTCTCTGGCTAGAAAATTCCATATTTTCTCAAAGATGATAGCAGTGACTCATGTGTATTATTTTTCTTGTTGGGCTCCTTCAAAGGCCTCATATGCTAAGTTAGAAAAGTTGCTATGTGATTTTCTATGAGACTCTTTTGAGACTCACTAAGGGTTTCATTGTGTTGCCTAGGAGTTTTGCTACCTGCCCAGAGACTTTGGTGGGCTTGGCCTTCTCTCCACTCAGTGATAAGGGATTTATCTTTGTGTCAAGTGGATTATCAGAGTGCTTACTAGTGATGAGGCCTAAAAATCCTCCTTAGGCATTGTATTAAGTCTAGCTTTCTTGTACATAGACCTTCTTGGAAGGGAATCGAATTTCAAACTATTTTGGTTATGAGGGAGCTAGTCTAGATTGTGGGAACTTTCATGGTCAAGAGCATTTGGAGAGCTTGGGAGGTGGAGAAGCCTTGGATCCATTGCTCTAGCTCTGACTTTTATGATGGGCTCTTGCTTAATCAATAGAATGTGTGGTGGTCATCTCTATTTTCCAATGTTGGTTGACCTTTGGCCAAGCTTCCCTGGCTTAAGGTCCTCAAGTTTCATAAGAAGGGTATCTAGACCCTTCAACACTTATTTCATAGACCCACAATGCACATTTTTCCTTGGGAGGCTTTTCGTGCTCAATATGGTTTTCAAAACCATGACCATGAAACCTACAATGACCTGGTGTATGCCATTCCAGTTGAAATGCTTTGCAAGGTGGGTATTCGTGCCACCAAGCCTTGGTGGAAGGACTAGAAATGGTACCCAGACACCCCGTTCAAAAATGGCAAGCCTAGACCTTGTTATTAGTGGCTATCTCTGCATTTTCCTATGATTTATAGTTTGAACCAAAGATGGAATCTCCAGTATTTAGTGTCTGTTTGGTGTAAAATATTTTTTGCTATTTGGTCTGCAAGTGTTGAGCCAAAACTTACCCACTTTGCTTGGTGTATTCTTTTCCAAGGCCTACCAATGGGGTATTGGCTTGCCCATTTGGGGGTCTAGGACCCTTGTTACCCTTTTCATGTGTATGCTGAGTCTTTTAAGCACCTTTTCTATTTTTGTACCAAAGCTCAACAGCTATGGAATTAGATTCATGACTTCTTTCGATCATTCAGGCCAGAGCCTTTTTCTTGGCATATGACTTTGCTGAGCAACTCTCCTAGGATTCCCACTAAGTATACCCAAATTTGACACACTTTCAGGGTGGAAATCCTCTTTAGTATTTGGAAAGATGGAAATTCCTGCATATTTTCTCATAGCTAGATTGATAAATTTGTTTCTTTATATTCTAAAATGATTATTCTTTTTTAAAGAAAAAGTGGCAAGCCACTATATTATATTATATTTTTAAAATAAGTAATACAAAAACCCTGATTCAATAGGGCATACTGGTAGGAAAGAATCAGGAAGAAAACCTCTGGTTATAGCCCAAATAGTTACATAATTTGAGTACAAATTATCCCTCTTTGCTTTGACATAGTAACACTTTATACATACCGAAGCCTATTTACAATTTTCTGTCATAATACAATTTCCATTTGTTGCACCTTGTGAAAACCAGGAGTGAAAATTTGCAAAAAAATTATAGTAGCAACACCATAAAAAATGCACCAAAAATATCCTTCAGATTATGCTTCAATCTGCATGATAACTAGTGAATTCCATCCTTGCTCTCCATTACTCACATCCTTAGGCATATTATGTTGGTCAAAATTTAGGCAAAAAACCTATTAGCTATTAAATTTCATAAAAACTCAATCTTTATCGGAGCTAATTGCTCATTCTCATCTTGGACTTATTTTGTCATGTCAACAACCTACTCATCTTCCACAACAGGTAAATAATGAAAAGTGTAGGAAAATTGAGACTCACCAACTTGCATCTCACAAGAATTTTGTACTCCCACTTGTAGAAAGTTTGTATTTTTCTCATCAATCGCAGCCTCAACTAGAGGCTCTTCATTAAGATTGAGTTCAGTAGCAATTCAAACTCCAAACAATAGTAACTAAACATCCCCAGTTTACACATTTACCTCTGACATTTCCTAGGCAAAATCACTTTCCACTTCGGCTTCATGCTCACCCACAACCTAAATTGAATTGTTCCCATTTGGTTGTATTTGTGCTTGGCAAGACATAGACATAGGTAAGTCATGAACATGTGTAAGAAGCACCAAAATAGCATCCACTTTTAATTTTACCTTATCAACAAAAATTGGAGAAAACCCACAAGCATAATTTCTAAGAACATTCAACATAAAACTTGAATTATGGAATGACAAAGTCTTATTGATTGCAATATATAGTTTTTGAAACTCTTTTCTTTGTAGGAGAAAATGTCTAGGGAAGATTCCTCCTACATACCCATGCCCTTTCCAGAAATCATACCTTTGGCAGGCTTTTTGAAGAATCCCTTTTTGTAAATAAACCTCATTCACAACTTTACCTGTGATAATCTCCACCAAATTGAAATCTTGCAACAAATACATAGGATTGCATATAAAAATGGATAACAATTGAGAAGGATAGATTAAAATTTTTGCTTTCGGCTCTAGAATTTCCATTCCTACAACCCTTTTGATGTGTTTTATAAAGATTGAGCAATGATCTTTAAAAACCAGTTGTAGCTCTGCATCTCCAAATTCTTCTGATATCGGTAGCTCCCAGTCATTGATTGGTATGAAAATTCTATAATTCCGTGGATAGAACTCCATTTGTCTTCTTGTGCTCTTAGAACATAAAAGCTTAGGAATACTAAGCTCACCACTGTTGGAGCTATTCGACAAAAACATATACCTTATTTTCCAAGCCTTTCTCCCAGACCTCAATTTCATTTGTGAAATTTTGAACAACATTCTATTTAATTTATTTCTCATGCCTTTACTGGCATATCTTTTCAAATCCTGTGTAAATTGTACTCTCATACCACAAGGATTAGTTTTTAGATTTAAATTAATAACTTCTAACTTGATTGTGATAAAGTTTAAAGTATGGATTTTAGCTAGCAAAAGAAAAGTAACTACAAAGAAATTATCTAAATTTAGATATAGTTCCTTTAGATTTTGTCAATCAATTCGTTGCAGATTGTACCATCATGTTTATTTCATACTCCCAGCTCGCACATTTTGAGACAATGTGTGAAATCATATATTTGACACCTATAGCCTGCACAAAACAAAAATGTTAGAGCAATCCAATACCGTGCATTCCTCACCAGGATATCATCATAAAATTTGATTGCCTTTTGGTGTACTGAATGACATATTCTTTCTTCTTCACTCTAAAACCTGGAAGGCACATTTTGCAACAAAATTCACATGCGACTACTGAAGCCCATTTGAATGCTAGCAAATTCACACAAACTTGAAAATACTCCAATGGTACCACTTTGTGCCACAGGTTTAATATGCACTATACTAGTTTTATGACATTAGTACCAACCCATAATCTATTACATGTGTTGATGCAATAGCACCATGTGTTGTTTTTCTGACTTGATACAATCCAACTGGCCTCCTTGTGACCTCAAAACTACTAGTTTTTTTAACTCACTTGGCATTTACACTTGGTAATTCTCTGACACAATCATGAAACATAATTAGATTTATACTAACTCATCATGAGGATTTATAGACCAAGCATACTACAACAAAGAAAGTGTAGAGATTGTTTGCATCACTTTGTTTCTTGATTATGACATCATCAATGATGATTTACATATACATGCAATCATGATACTTTCATTTCTAATTTTTAAAGATTTGGACCTAACACATGTAATTTCCAATTACATATGTGTTGCTAGAACACCCAGTATAATAGTTTTTTTCACTTTTTCATAGATCTAGTGAGAAAACATAACACATTTGTAATTGTCAATTACACATTTGTTGCCAAAGCATCATTACCATAAGATAGCATATTCATATTCATATGCTTACTCATAACACATTTGTAACTGCCAATTACACATGTGTATCCAGATCACCAAGTATAATGCTTTTATAATTTTCTTTTTCATAGTTCTAGCTAGAATCATAAGACACTTGTAATTGTCAATTACACATGTGTTTCCAGATCATCTCAATGCCACATAAGATAGTTATCATAAATTTATGTACCATATGCTTATTTAAAAATTATGTCAAGCAATTGAATATTAGCTAGAGTTTGACTACTACCATCTTTAAAATCTATTCACACCTCAGATTGGATAGATGATCCACCATACATAAATGAAGCTTGGGAGGAATTACTAACTTTCCTCTTTTGATAATAAGGCTTCTAGTATAGGATGAATCTTACCCAGTTCAGCCACATGAGTAACTTCATTATCTGCTTGATCACACCCATAATTTTCCAAAAAATGTCACCATATTTCCTTCTCTGTATGTGTGAAAAATTTGATAGTTACCTATCTTATCAAGCAAGGACCAAATCTGTTTAACAATATACTCCAATTTCCAATTCTAAAGCTTATGATCCCTACATGCATTGATTAAGATTAGGGAGTCTCCTCCTACTTGGATCATAGAAGCTTAAAACTATGAACTAATTTCAAACCATGCAAAAGAGCTTGAGCCTCAACAACATTGTTAGTCCCAAATATTAATTTAAAAGATTTAGCACATAATACTAATCCTTTGTGATCTCTTATAATCACCCCTGCTCCAGATAAACCTGGATTCCCCCTAGAGGCTCCATCAATATTCAACTTGAAAATGCTTGAAGGAGGGGGTAACCAAACTATGGAAGCTTTGTTTACTTTTTGAACATACTGATGAAGATTACCTTTGAAAGGAAAAGATAAGAATGTCCATGAGGACAAAAAGCTTGAATCCCATTTAGTGAAAAGTGAACCTACATGTTTTTCTTTATACAAATATGCATTTACTGTTTTAGATATGGACCTTTCCAATAATAACAACATCTGATCAATATTCAATTTCTCTTTCCTAAAAATGCATCTATTTCTTGCCCACCAAATAGCCCATAAAACTGAGGATGTTATAATACATCAAATACTTGCAAAAAATGAAGATTTGTACAACTGTGGCCAACTAGTAAATAGTTTGCAAATAGTGTTTGGCAAAAATATTACCCATTTCATTTTAACTACAAAAAACAACCAACACATCTGTGCTATTGGACACAAGGAAAAGATGATTAATGTATTCTAGTGCCTAATCACAAAACACACATTTGAAAGGAATAGCTATCCTTAGCTTTGCTAACTTGTCACTTGTAAGAATTTTATTTTGTATTGTTAGCCATGAAATACATCCTGCTTTAGGCAAAACTTGTGAATTCCAACAAAACTGATATGCTCTTTGAGCTGTTATTTGGGGAACTTGAGAAATCGATTTGTACCCCTCTTTAACTATATAGCAACCTATTTTTGCTTTAGAAAAAATTAATCTATCTGGTTTGGATGAAAAATAAATTGTTCTTTCTTGTAGGATAGATGAAATCTGACCTTTATGATTCTCATCTATTGCCTCATTTGAAAAATATTTCCACTTGACTTTCCCCGTCAATGAATCCACATGTTGAACATAATCTTTTACTTTTGGCCCCCAATTTTGGGACAATATGGATGCATAATTCTCAAAGTTATAACCCATAGCTAGATTCTGATATCCATTCCATGAATCTTTCCAAAATAAGGCTTCATTACCATCATTAACTTCCCAAGTTAAATGAAGTAAAATGACTTTTCTACATGAGACTAAAAAATTCCACATTGCTAACCCTGAGGGTGGATTTGTCACAGTTAAAATTCTAGATGGACATTGGTTATCCAAATACTTTCTCTACATAAGATGGCACCATTTTGTGGAAGGTTTTGCATATATTCGCCAAACCATTTTAGCTCCTAATGCTAAATTCTTTTCTAACAAGTTATGAAGGCCTACTCCACCTTTTAACTTCTCTAAACACATTGTTTCTAGAGATATCAAAGGAATTTTATTTTTTCTGTCCACATTACGAGACCATAGAAACTTTGTAATCAAATTTTGAATTTGAAAAATGATGGACTTTGGAGCTTTTAAAACTGCCATATAGTAATTAGGAATTGTTGATAACACAAATTTTACTAGTAAAATTCTCCCTGCTAAAGATAGCCATCTCCCTTTCCATGATAAGATTTTAGCTTGAATACTTTGAATGATTTTTTTCCAATAAGTAATCTTGTTTTGACCTATAAAGAATGAAATCCCAATATATTTACATGGCAACCGAGCTTGTTGAAAGCCAAATAACCTCACAATTCGCTTCTCAATTGCATATTTTGTATTGAATACATAGATTTTTGACTTTCCTTCATTTACTTTTTGACCTAAAGCTCTAGTATACTTATCCAATAATGACTTTATATGCAAAGTTTCTGACATTGAAGCTTTACCAAAGAGCAAAGTATCATCAACAAAAAGAGAGTGAGTCACTGATATATTAGTATTTGGAATTGGAACGCCCTGAATGAGACCTTACACATGAGCTTTATGAAAATACCTGCTCAAAGCTTCTGCTAAAATGATAAATAAAAAAGGAGACAATGGATCCCCTTGACAAACCCCTTGAGCAGATCCAAAAAACCCAATTGCTGATCCATTTAGTAACACTGAAAATTTGGCACCTGATAAACCTGCCATTATCCACTTACACCATTTAGGAGAAAAACCAAACTTCAATAGTACCTGATTCAAAAAAGACCAATCAACCCTATCATACGCCTTCTGCATATCAAGTTTAATAATCATGGAAGACATTTTATTTACAACAATGGAGTGCAAAGTTTCATGAGAAACAATTGCTCTTTCTAGTGTTTCTCTGCGAAGAACGAAACCCCCATGTTCCCCAGAAATGATTGAAGACACAAGAGGATGTAGTCAAAGATAAATGGCCTTTGTAAATATTTTATGTATTGTATTACAAATTTAAATAGCCAAAAATTAGAGAAAGTATTTGGGGAATTAATTTTTGGAATGATAGCAATATTGGTAACATTGAACTTTTTTAGCATACCTCCTGATTTTCTTGATTCCTCCAATGCATTTAGAATATCAACTCCAATGAACTCCCAACACTTTTGATAAAAGATGGCAGTGAAACCATCAGGTCCTAGTGCTTTGTCAAGATTCATGGAGAAAACCACCTCTTTTACGTCTTTGGGAGGAAAAGGATCCAACAACCTAACATTATCTTCATGAGAGACCAAATTTGGAATATCCCAAAGAAGCTCTACTCTTTCCCTTGCTAAATTAGCATTGCCATTGTTATTTGCAGTTAATAAGGAAGAAAAAAAATTGACTCCTTCATTCTTAATCTCTTCCTCATTAGTAAGCAAAACTCCTGTCTCACTATCTTGAATTGAGAAAATTGAATGTTTAGTTTTTTTATTTGTGTTGATATATGATTTTTTTTTGTATTCCTATCACCATATTTCAACCATAACTCTCTTGATTCCTGTCTCCAATAAACCTCCTCTCTCAATATAAACTCTTTCCATTCCTCTTGCAATTTACTTTGTTCCTCAAATAATACACTATCAAGTCCATTAGAAATAATTTTATCATTTACCTCTGATAACCTTTTGTAAACCAAATATTTTTGCACAAAAATATTCTTAAAAACATGTTGATTCCAAATTTTTAAACATGGTCCAACTTCTTGCTCAACTGAAACATTCTAGAACCATGAAGAAAGGTTGCACTCAACCACCATTGCTTTATCAAAAGAATAAGATCAGGATGTCTAAACCACATTGCCTCAAACTTAAAAGAAGATTGAAATTTTGGATTTACCTTTTTTGCTATCAAATCTAGTGAGATAGCAAAATGATCTGAAGCAGCAAAAGGCAATATTTTAGATGCCAATTCAAATTCACTTAAGACCAAATTCAAAGAAGTTAAGAACCTATCTAACCTTTCCGCAATTTGAAGGAAATTCTTCCTTCTATTTGTCCAAGTAAATCCTCCATTTTGTGGAATTACATCCACCAAAGCATTATCTTGAATAAAAGCAACAAAATCCTCCATGTCTTTCTTTAGAGGACATATGCCACCTTTTTTCTCTAGTAAACTTGTAATTGCATTGAAATCCATTGCAAGAACAACTTTGTGTTGCCCCAACCCATCTAATTTCAATTTCAGAGTTTCCCACAACTTCTTACCTACTGTACTATTAGGACCATAAACATTCAACAACCAAAAAGATAAATCAAAATGATTAATCTTCATAACCTGCCAGTTATGGTCAAAAGAAACATTACTAATACAAATTGTTTTTGCATTCCAAAGGGAAATCAAAATTCCTGAAACTCCTTGAGATGGAGAAGGAGAATCTTTCCATTTGTTCCACTTCTTAGTAATAGCTTGAAAAGACTCATCTGAAGTTTTGGTTTCTTGAAGAACAACTATATTTGCCCCACAAGCATCCAATTGATGCTTGATTTGGGACCGTCTGTCAGGAGAATTTATGCCTCTGACATTCCATGATATTAACTTCATTGCAACTTGGAAGAGCAACAAGCTATCCTTGGTCTTTTTTATTTCAAGCCTATACCCATTTTGACATCAAAAGTTGACTGTAAGCCTGCTGCTATTTATTCTTGTAACTTAGTAGCTAAAGACTTCCTACCCCTTTTGGCAGGTGACTTTTTGCTTGAAGTAGACAAAGGGGACTGCGATATTGATAACAAGCCTAGCTCATTTGGAAACTTCCCTTCCCCAAAGACCTCATAAGCAATATCATCAATCATTTATTCTTCTACAATTACTAATGCCTCATCAACAAATTTCTCAAACTCCATCTCAAAAGGAAAACTAGAGGAACAAACATTAGAATAGACTAAAGCTGGCTAAGAGTGCAAAATGCAATTATCCACATCATCTTGGCCATAAAAAATATTTAACCTTTCTTCACATTGATTTGAGAGACCAAGTGTTAGCATTGAAGCACATTGATTCAATTGTTGAAAACTATCAAAATTGATCTGAGGAACCAAGAACTTGAGAGAATGAAGAAAAATATTCATGGGAGACAAAAAAAGATTTTCCAATCCAGATACAAAAGAAACAATAATAGGCCTTATATGAGAACCAAAAACCTTGGTAAGTACCCCTTCACTACTGAGATCAACTAATGAATTTTTGGCCAGAAGAAGAGCTTTTCCATGGACACATTCTACCTCATTAGAATAAACTACTTGAACACCCTCTACTTCCCCCAAAGAGAGATAGCTACCACAAGAATCCCCAACTGATTTCAATACTGATTTTTTTTTTGAACTTAATCCAGTGATAAATTGACGCCACTTAAAACAGACATCAAAAACCTTAGAGACGAAAGACAAATCAAACGTTCTCAACAGATCCTTGGTAGAAGAAGTGAAAGGCACAATCGACATGTCATTCAAAAGATTAACAAAGCTCTTGGATGAATGAATATTGGCATCCATGTTCAAATCCTCATAATCCACACACTTTTGTGAAGGATGAATAGGATAATGACAAAGAAAACAAGATTGCTTTGTATACTCAAAAATCACCTTTTGTTTCCACAAGCCATGAATTGACTTAATATTGACAACTGTTGGTAGAATCTTAGAAACATCAATAATAACACAAAGCCTAACTAACGATGGATTAGAGAAAAAATGAAAATCTTGATGAAAAAAAATCCCTAATTGATTACCAAGGACCTCAATAATGCTGATGGATTAGAGAAAAAATGCAAATCTTGATGCAGAAAATCCCTAATTGATTACCAAGGACCTCAATAATGCTCAATTCTCTGAACTCCAAGGGTAACCCTTGCAACTGAACCCAAAAGGGAATGAATTGAACCCTAGTCCAAGAAGGACAAAAATTTGGAGTCCATAGGGTTGTGAATAAACCATTATCCTCACAAATCCAAGATTTTTTTCCTATAAACAACATTCCTAGAATCTTTATCAAAAAATATCACTACAAAGAAACCTTCCCCTTATGTAAAAAGAAAACTTGATTAGATCCTTCCCAAGTTTGAAATATCCAACATTTCAAAAAATCAAGATTTGGAGTAAAATTCCAAAACTTACAAATGAGAGCCATGTCCTTAAGATCATCAATCTACGCTTGAAGCATGGCATGAGGGAGAGTAACATTAACTGAATCACTCCCCAAATTTTGTTTTGGGGTCCACTTCTTTCCTTTAAAACCTAGAGCCTTATCCTTCCCCTACATATGAGACTAAGGTTGAACCCCCTGCTCGAGACCATCAACGCTATTAACATTCGGGCCTGAAAGGACCTTCTTAGTAATAATGATGTTATTTGGAAAAGTGAGAGGGGATCTCAATGGAGCAGAAGATTTAGGACAAACAATAGGAATGTCATTCGAGAAAGTGGCTGGAAAGAAAAAGAATATTTTGGAATGAAGGGAGCCCCAAAATTACCAAAAATAGGGATATTATTGGGGAAAGAAGCCAATGAACGGGAAGCAAAACGACTAGAAGCCACATCTGCCCACGAGCAAGAACTTGAAGAATCTGCAAGGGCTTCCAAATTAGAGACACAAATGTCAAAGGGTTCTTGCTTCTCCCTAATAAGAGATTTTGTGGCACGTGATTTTCTTTGAAAATTCCTATTAGGGAGCATGGAAGCTTGCTTATTAGGAATCCAAGCTCTGTTATGAAAAAAATTAGTAGGAAATCCCTTAGATCCTTTAAACCTGCCAAAAATTTCCTTTTTTGCCGATGAAGATGACTTTCCATAGTAACCCAAAGCTGATCTATTGGAAACTACACCATTGAAATTGGGAAGACCAGTCGATGAATTCTTCATGCCCCTTGAAAACCCTTGGTCTTTATAGAATGGGCATAAACTTTTGAAAAGTTACCATTAATGGAAAAATGCGAGCTCCATTTCGTGCGGTCCTCCATTTCAAGTTTTTTTCTAGTAAAAAAAATAAAATTCTAAAATGATTATTTGCTTTAATGTTCTTTTGCAAATTCAAGTGCAAGTAAATAAGGTTGCGCTTGAAGTTGCTCACCTTTAAGAGCTCTTGGACCACTGGGGTAATCCCCCTTGCACTGTGGCGCATGTGCCTCCCTCACACACTTCTTCCTGGGGTCAATCACCTTCATGAGGCTGGTGATGAAGTGGCTCTACTAGGGACTCTCGCCCCACTCTCAGGCCCCTCGGTGTGGCTCTCACCCTCCTCGTCGGTCACCTTCTCCTCCTTCATGGGCTGACCAAGGGTGGCCTTTTGGAGGAGTGACAGGGGTGACGGTGGCACTTTTGGGTGGCCTATTGGTAATGCTCCTGGTGGTGGTTCTATTTGACTAGATACTACTAAATGGTTCCTGCTGTTGGATTTGGGAATATCACCTCACCATGAGGACAAAGATAAAGAAAAAGATGACGAATTTTGGGCTCCCCTTGACGTCACTCTAGATCCCGCTGAGGCATGGGGAAACAAGCAGATGACAGGGACCCTCTACCCTTTGCTGGCATTGCAATGGCTGCTTGATGACCTTTTATTTTATTGTGTTTGTATGGGCTCAACCCATGTGACTCTTGGGATGTGCCTTGTTACTAGCCACCTTTTTTTGTGAACATGTATTTCTATCTTTATTAATTATATATATATATATGCCTATTCATAAGAAAATGCCATTAGCAAAAAAATATTGCAAACGAAATATTTAGTTTTTATGTGATGGAGATTTTGGAGGCTTTTACCATTAAGCAACAATTGATTTACCATTAAACAACAATTGAAACTTGTTTTTTGATGACTCAATAGTGGTTTGTAGGAGTGAATTGTTTCAAGCTCAAATCTCACACTATATGTAGCCTATCAACTAATTAATTAAATGAATTAATTATTAAAGGAATGTGCAAGTGAGATTTAGATAAATAAATTAAATGTTTTATTTATCATTAATGAATGGATAATGTTTGAGAGATTTAAAGGATAATTAAATAATTAAAGTAATTATTAAATTTAGAAAGTGGGAAAGCGGATAATTAAATAATAATTATTTAATTTTGGAAGGGATAATGGATGATTAATTAAATAATGTTAATTTATTTAATTACTTTAGAAGAATAAAGATAATCAAAGACGTAATTAAATAGATTGGATTTATTTAATTAATCAAAAAGATAAATAGGATTTATTTAATTAGTCAAGAAGATTAATTAAAATGAATTAATTAAATAATAGGATTTATTTAATTAATAGTGGAAATATGATTTTAGACAATAATTAAATAATTGAACATTATTTAATCATTAGGGAAAGACGAATATTAGTGTTAAAATGCTAGTTCATATGCTAGGATAATTTTAGGTATCTACATTTTTCCCCTCTTTGATACAATGTGTTTTTATAGCATTGTGTCAAAGAAAATCCAAAAGTTCATGTTCAGGAGTTACCCTAGTATGCCCCAATGATGGTGGGATAGCGTGTTGCCCCTTGAATTTTTTTTAGAAAATTTATGAAATTTTTTGATAAATTTGAGAATTTGTTATGACAAGCTAATTTGATGCATTTAGATGTGAGGACTGATAGAAGAAACATTAGTAAGAGGAAAAAGTTAATAAGAAGTGAAGAACAATTAGATAGAATTGGAATGAAATGAATTGAGATGGATGTAAGATTTTGCTGATAGATTTTGAGCTTTAACTTTAGTGCACGATTATCATCATAGAGTGTTTTATTTGGCAATAAACAATGAACACCGAGGCATGACATAGACCAAGGTGTGAAATGTTATCCCTTTGCATAAATAGACACATTGCAGACAAGGAATGCCATGACGCATATGAGTGACAATAGAACCTTGTCAGAATATGTGAGGAAGTAACCATAAAGCATGTTAACTTCCTGATGCAAGAAAGTGTCAGATGACCTTTAACTTGCACAAGATATTTTGATTATGCCAAATGAAACCCCAATCACACACAAGGAACTTAGTTTCCCCAGTCATATTATCAAGACAAACCACAAAAAAAAATCAAAGAGAAAAAGGTCATGATCCATCATTGCTCCTCTCATCACTTGTGGAATTCCTCGAGGTGCATAGTAACATAACCAAAGATAAATCAAATAAAAAGATAAGAATAACTAGACCAAATGAGTCAACAAGCATTTAGATCTTCTTGCCAATCAATGAGTGTTTGCTGATAGGATTGTAAGGATAGTGTCTAGTATCAAAAAAATAAGCATGTCATATAATACATCAAGTTTGGTTTCAAGGATGCAACATACTATATAAGACTAATGATAGGATAACGTCTAGTTTTAGGAAATGAAGAATCTCATATAAGACATTTGGTTTGGTTTCGAGGGTGCAACAACCTATATAAGACTAATGATAGGATAATGTTTGGTTTTAGGAATGAAGAACCTTGTATAAGATGCCTAGTTTGGTTTCGAGGGTGCAACAACCTGTATAAGACAAAAGATAGCTGATAAAGGTAATTGATGTTGATAGGTGCTTATGATTAGGAAATTGACTAGTTAGGATTGGAGACTAATTGGATAGTTCGTTTGTTATTTTATGTTTTTTTAAGCTCAATTCTTTATAAGATATCTTGTTTGTGTTTGATCAAAGTGCCAACCTTAGCAAGGGACAATGTATTATGAGATGTGGATTGTGAAAGATAGAAAGTTTATTTTGACGAGACCATAAAGGATAGACCTAGGCCTTTGGAGCTCATCAATGATGGCCTTTCCTATGTACACACGCAGAGGCAATGTAGTTTGACTAACATTGACAATAGACAGTTTATTATGGGATATGGATATTTGATGGAATGGCAATTTATTATGACAAACCTTGAAGGATAGAACTAGGCCTTGGGGGCTCATCAATGATGGCCTTTCCTATGTACACATGTAGAGGCAACACAGTTTGACTCTTTGGATTGACATTAGCACATGCTAGATGGCTAATACTATTTTTTGATATTTTATGACTGTGTTTTGTATTTTTTTTAATATCTTGATGTTTTTGTATTTTTGGGAATATTTTAATTTTTTTGGATTTAATTATGGTAATTTCTTTTGATTCCATGTCTAAGATCCCATGTGAAAATATAGGTTGAGGGTTTCCCCCCCAGTCAGGTACAAGACCAGTTATTACAGATAGGTTGGAAAGTGGTAGACACCAAATGTAAACTATTCTTAGGCCATGAGAGGGGTGACATAGCTTTATTATGGGTGGATGGGAAAGTGTAATTTTATTATGAAAGAGCATATGCTCAGGTTATTATGGGTGGAATACAAAAAATAGATAGAATGATGATAGATAGTAGAGCAAGGATTGACTACACATGACACTCGTTTGCCAAGTTTTCACCATGGTACTTATCCAAAGTGCCACCACAGTGGTTTTCACTATTAGACAGATTATTTTTCTCTACTATTTTGATTTTTCTATTTTTTTTATGTCACACAAGATGCTGGTTACCAGGTTTTCATCAAGGTGACAATTTATTTGTTTATTGATTTTTTTGATTTTTTGAACTCTCTGAAGATTAGGTATAGTACTTGTGAAGGTGTATGCTATTGATAAGATCTGATAGCTGTTCACCTTCTAGACTAGCAAGTTGGTATGCACTAGATCCATATGTTGTAGTGATAATGCAAGGAACCAACTAGTTAGGATCAAACTTTCTAGTACTTGCTCTATCTAGTTGATTTTTTTGATTTTCTTTTAAGATAAGGTCACCAATGTTAAAATGTCGAACTCAGACTCTCTTATTGTAACAACAATAGAGACATTTTTAATAAGCTTGTAAATGGACTAATGCAGTTTGTCATCTTTCATCCAGTAACTCTAGCTCATGTAAGCATGATATTTGATAGTCTTCATCATCAATGAAATGTTGCATGGAGATTCTTAGGGATGGTAACTCGACCTCAATAGGGAGAATGGATTCAAATCCATAGATGAGGGAATACAAAGTGGCACTAGATGGTGTGCGAATGTTGGTTCGATAAGCCCATAAGGCTAGATTAAGTTGGATGTGCCAATCACAACCAACGTCATTAATAGTCTTCTTTAGGATTTTAATGATGGTTTTGTTAGAAACCTCTACTTGACCATTACCTTGGGGGTAATAGGGAGTGGCTAAGTAATGCTAGATATGGAATTTCTTGCATAGTTGTTGAACATCCAAATTTTTGAAAGGATGAGCATTATCTATAACAATAGATAGGGGAACACTGTATTGATGTATGATGTAATTAAGGATTAACTTGAATACTTTCTTATAGGTGATGTAGATAATTGGTATGGCTTCAATCTATTTTGTAGTATTCGATTGTAGTGATAATGAATTTATGGCCATTGGTGGATGTAGGGTGAATCTTTCTCACAAGGTCGAGTCCACATTAAGAGAAAGGACAAGGTGATGTAACTGGATGAAGTTCTTAAAATGGTGCATGAACAAGATCTCCATGTATCCAACATTTTCAATATTTCTTAACAAAGTGATATGCATCACGATCCATAGTAGGCTAATAGTATCTAGTTTGCATGAGCTTCTTAGCTAAGGTAGGACCACTAGAGTGAGCTCCACGTATACCATCATGTACCTTATGTAAATCCGTTTGTGATTCATTTGAGTTGAGACATCTAAGGAGGTTATTGTTTAGGCTACGGTGGTATAGGGTATCTCCAATGATGATGTATTTAGAGGCTTATCAGATAAAGGTATTACATTGATTGGATGAAAAGTCTGGGGGAAGGATTTGGTCATGTAGATAGTTGTAAATATCTTTGTACCATGGCGAATTAGACCAACAATTTTGCACATGAGCTCAAACTTGGGGAAATTGAACACAGGGATCAAAAGTTGTTCCACAAAGAACTTGTATTGAGGCACATTATTAGGTATTCAATACTGGTGGTGACAATAGGTAATCCTTAATTTGCTGAAAGGCTTGTTGAAAATTATTGGTCCATTTGAATGGCACATCCTTCTAAAGAAAATAATAAAATGGATGAAATTTGTCAGCTGGATATGCAATGAATCTATAGATTGACTGTAATTTACCTTGTAGGCTTCTTAACTATGCTAGATTAGAAGGTGGGGGAATTTTGATAATAGCTTTCATCTTTGTACGATCAACCTCAATACAAGAAACAATGTACCCAAGGAGCTTCTTGGAAGTTACTCCAAAGACATAATTTTTGGATTTAGATTGAATTTATATTTTTTCTAATCTAGTGAAGATCTTGTCTAGCATATTTAGATGATTGTTTCTTGTGATGGATTTAGCTAGTAAGTCATCAACATAGTCCTCCATGAGTGTATGCATCATGTCATGGAAGATTGTAGTCATAGCCCTCTGATATGTTGCTCTAGAATTTTTAAGGTTGAAGGGAATGACATTCCAACAATAAGTACCCCAAGGACAAGTAAAAGTAGTTTTGTGTTGGTCCTTAGTAGCAATATTGATTTCATTATAACTAGAGAAGCTATCCATCAATGATAGTATCTTGTAACTTGCTGTGAGATCTAAAATCATGTGTACATTTGGTAAAGGAAAATCATCTCTTGAAGAAGCTTTATTCAAATCCCTAAAGTCTATACAAAAGCATATGCCCCCAGTTAGTATGGTGACTGGTACAAGATTCAAAATAAATTCTACATAGTCTATTTGTCTTATGAAACTAGCATCTAACAATTTCTTCAATTCGACTTTGAATAGTAAGGCAATCTATGGATCCATTTTCCCCAAGTTCTGCTTGAAAGGTTTTGCATTAGGAAACAAAGGAAGATGATGTAAAACTAGCTCAGGATCTAACAAAGGCATGTCAACATAAGACCAAGCAAAATTGATCTATCTTGTAGAAAAGAAGCTCATGAACTCTGGTCTTTCAGTCTGAGTCAATGATGTTATAAAGTGTATGATTCTAATATTATCAGTTGCACTAATGTTAACTTCCTCTGATTTCTCTGCTAACAATGGTGATCTCTCTTGACTTATGGGTAGTACATCCAATCCTCCATCCTTGGGTGCCTCAGAGAGGTTTTCACCCTTGGATACATCCTTTGTTTTAACTTTTTCATGGTCTAGAGGCACCTTTTAATTTTCAACTAGAGACCAATTCTTTTTTATTTTGTCATTTTTACAACTAGAGGATGGGATAGACTCCCCAAAGTAAGATGTGGCATTAAGATCTATGGTGAATCCAACTTTGTGATCTCCAATAGGTATACCTTCTCAAAGTCCCATGAACTTATCTATTGCTTCATTGTTTTCAAATGTATCCAAGCTTGAGGGTCCTTGTTAGTCCCAATCGATTAAATGTGGGTGGAATAGAGGTAAGTCATCATTTCTATTGGCATAACTCAAGGAAAAGGTGGATATTGTAAAGATTTAGGTATTGTCAAGGTCCTTGAAGGTTTCAATCCAAGCTTGGCTATCAGTCTCTTAGCCTTCAGGAGGGTTGGTCTCGATATTTTCCCTAGAAGTCTTGACATTTTTAGAAATATTAACATTTTCATGCAATAGAAACTTAGCATGAGGATTAGTCACTTTTAATGGTTTATACCATAATCCTTTGTTCTTTGGTATCTTGTTAAGTAGTATGGGCTCCATCATTCCTTGCTTATGTGTTCCAAGTCCACTCTGTCCATCATAGCCTTTTTTGTTTCATAATCTCAAAACCTTTCCCATACTGGTCAACTGGTAACTATGCAAGTTCAATGTCTTCTTCATCCTTATAAATCTAGGTAGAGATGTCCTCACCTATAGACTCTTTTTGGTAAAGGTAGTGGGAGGTAGGTGAATGATGAATTTGGGATATTTTTTGTAGAGGACGTGGTTTTCCATAATATTTTGGTAATGCAGGTAGCTTCCCAATGCAAAAGGATCTCTCAATGTTATACTCTCCACACCCTTGGTTGTGGATTTGGACTTTACCTTGGGGAAGGGGAGTGGATGGAGTGGAAGATGTGGATAATGACACAAGATAGATATAATGTGATGAGGTGGATGGTGAGGCTTCTCAATTGATAGGTAGTTTATGTTCAAGAGTTCCCTTCAGAGTACTACAGTATTGGAAGGGATTGAGATTGCTTGCTATTGTGATTTTAGTACCATTATAATGGAATTTTAGGCACTGGTGATAGGTGGAGGGAATGTCCTTCATGAAATGAATCCATGGATGACTGAGGAGAATGTTATATGGTAAGTCCAGATCCAAAACTTGGAACATAGTATCTTGTATGAACAGATCAACTCTTATAAGAAGTGTGATTATTCCCTTGGAAGAGCACTCTACATTATCATAAGCCTTAATGATAATCCTCTTCTAAAGATATGTCTATACAAGCTTCAGAGAATCCCAGTGTTGTAACCTATTTCAAAGTACAATATTTAGATCTACTACACCATATATCAAGATTGATCTGATCTTGTGTTTGTTAATGAATATTTCAAGGTGTAGTGGATCATTATAATGGGGTGTATGCAAGGGAAGATCATGCTCGGTAAATGTGATGTGATGTGTGGTAGCTAAATACCCTATCATGGCCTAAAATTGATAAATATCAAGGTCTGTGGGGATAAAAGAATCCTATAATGATTTATCAAGGATAACTTTCTGTGCAGAGACATGCAAAGTAGCTCAAGAATAGATATCTATATAGGGGTTTTCCCTAGATGATCTAAAAGGTTATACTGACTCTTCAGTTTTGGATTAGAAGTGGCCCCTTGAAAGGTCACTTTGGATATCTGGGTTGTAATGACACATTCTAAATTCTTCATCTTGATGGATATTGTGGATACATTATTATTAAATGATTGGATATATTGTTCATGGTATAATCATGTACGACACTGGTATAATTGGCTTGGCCCTTTGTGTTAGTTCATGAATTGGTAGCTTTTCCCAACCCATGATTTTGTAGGGGATCTTTGAAAATAATATGATCAGAATTTGAGGACCCTTATGAATTTTCTATGGATATGTCACCTTGGTCAATAAGATCCTAAATGATTTTTTAAAGTTTGTAGCATGAGGAAGTCTTGTGTCCTTTGGTTCTGTGATACTCACAAAGTCATTATCATTTCACCAGGCCGGTTTGAAGGCTCTTAGTTCTTAGTGTCTAACTTATAGTATTTGGATGGCATTTGATTGTACCAATTTGTTCAAAACTAACTCAATGGATTCCCCTAGGGGTGTGTATGTTCGCCTTTCAAGATAATTCCTTTGAGGACCTTGTCTTTGTGGATCGTTTTGGAATGTGTTTGTTGATTGAAGACCATTATTTGATGTAGAGGGTCGCTTAAGACTAATGGTGGGGAAACCTTTGTTTATCACCTTTGCATCTGCTACCCCATGATTCATGACATTTTTATGTCTAGGCCAAAAATTTCTTTTATCACTAGAAGTACTAGGGTTATTTTGATTTTCTCTAAATATTTTGACCAATCCTTTTGCAAAAAGTTCCTTCTCAATGGAAACACCTTTCTCTAAAACCTCCTCAAAGTTATTGCAACAATGAATTTGAGGTTGATACACTAACTTAGAGTTTAGGTTTTCCACGAACATGTGTACCAATTGTCTCTCATGTATGTCACATGGGAATTTACTAGCCATACTTCTCCATCTCTAGAGGAAAGAGTTGAATGATTATCCTTCTTTTTGTTTCTCTTAAAACAATTTAGCGATGGTCATATCGCTTTCAATATTGTAGGAGAAGTGCGTGAAAAAATTGTTAGCCAATTTGCTCCATGTCCTTATACCAAAAGGTAGATGTGCAAACCAATCAAGGTCTTGTCTTGAAAGACTTTGTGGAAAAAGTCTGATCAAGTATATGTGTTTGAATGAAATGTCCATGCAAGAAGTGTGTAAATCTTTTACATGTTTGACACGATCTCCTTTCCCTTATATTTATTGAAGTTTGGTACATTAATGTGTTTGGGAAAGGGAGGCACGTATATAATCTGATCAAAAGGATAAGGACATAAGTCCTCGATGGAGTAGTTCTTTTTTTTTCTTCTTTTGTTATGTGTATGTTGGAGACCTATTGTTGCATGTCTAAATCTATTGTGCTAAGGTATCCATAGGTGATGGTGCTACGAAAGACATTTTCATTTAGCAGTGTTCACAAATGGATTAGTGTTATAATAATTCCCAGTCTGTGGGGCACCATGTGTGTGGTTGTTGAATGCATTGAAATGATGGTGCAATGGTGGTTAGTTTGGTTGTTGAAAGTGTGATGTATATTTAGGATTGGAATTTTATTGTTGCTGAGGTGGTTGTTGGAAATTTGGTATGAATCTGGGGTTTGAATTGGTGTGTTGTTGTGGAGGATGTTGCAAGTTTGTGTTTTGACCTGATCCAAAAAAGGTTCCCGACTAAGTTGGAGGTATGTTTGTGTTTGTGTTTTATGTAGCATCAGTTATCATTGTTTGTGGTCTTGAGAGGGAATCGAATGTCCTTCATGTCTTAGAAGGTGGATTTTGACTTGTGTTTTGACTTGCAAAGGTGGTGTTGGTCTGTGGTGGTGCACTTTGGGATGTGCTACCAAATATATTGGTTGATTGTGGACCCATAGCTTGTGATGTCTATGGAATTGGATGTGTGAATTGTGGATCCAAGGTTTGAGATGTTGGTGACATGTTAAAAAATGGATTCATGATTTTTGTACCAAATGTCGGTGTAGGAGGCGTATTGACAATGGTTGCATTATGCGAGGTTCCTCCAAAGGGAATAATTGTGTGTAGTTGTGATGATATAGCATTTTGAGGTAGGGTTGTTACATTAAACACCTTGTTCTAGTTGTGTGACTTCTGGTGTGTGTTCAAATAGTGTAGTGATGTCAAAATTAGAAGGAATTTTGGCTCCTTTTTGTGCAAGTGACAAAAATTATCTATTAGGGCCTTATTTCACCATCTCATCTATGATTCAAAATATCTTTGGATCTTGTAAGGCATTGCCAATTTTCTCTTGGGTGAGACCTTGTTCTACGTCAATATATAATTGTCAAAAGGATTTGTAATATTAGGCTCTAACCTTGGTGGTTCACTTGAGGATGACCCAAAGCACATGGTGCTAGTGGAATTGAATTTAGGGTTAGCCGAGTGATCCATGAATTTCCTTTTCCTTTGTGACCTAGTGAAGACCATATAAGACTTGAGACTCTATTTTTATGATTTTATATTTTTTTTATATTTTTTTTGTTTTGGGGATGTATGCAAACTAAGACTGAAAGGAGATTACACTATGTTTTTGGGTTTTTCTGGATATAAGGATGCAAAATGAGAGTAATATTAGATTATGGTTTTTGAAAAGCATACTAGACAAACAATGATGGACCAAGGTAATGCAATAGAATATCAAGACCTCTGAAAGGACAAAAACTAGGATGTTGATTGGATAAAAGTGAACCTAAACTAGACTTGTGAGTTTAAGGTACGACTTGTGAATAAGATAGGTAAAATATTTTGAGGTCAAGATACTTCAATAGATGACTCTAGTCTAATCAATTTTTGGTAAGATTTCTAGATTCAAAAGACAAAGGTGACTAACTAGGATGCTAGATGACAAATGTTAAGTTAGTGGATGTAACCTGAGCTAGTAAAATGGTAAAAGTGTTGAAAGAAAGGGACTAACTAGACAATTCTTTGGTCTGTATGTAAGATCACTATCTGGTTTAGGAATATAGTCTGTATACTTAGGCTTTGACTCAATTTTTTTAGCTTAGATAAATATGCTAGACAATTTTGATAGATGCTATGTTGAAAAGCACAAATGTGGTGTTTTGGTTTTCACAAATGTAACTCAAAAAGCTACAAATGTGGTGCAAGTCTGGAAAATTGCAACATATTGACAGATGCGATGCAATTTTAGATAGATGCATGTTTCTAGTTTTCTCTAGGTTTCACTAGACAAATGTGATGTAATTTTTGATATATGTGTTGCAGGTTTGGATAGATGCATTTTAGAATCTAATAGATGTGGTTTACCAGTTTTTTACCTAAAATCTAATGTTTCTAAGTGAATTTTTTATTTTGGACAGTTTTAGTTTTAGTAAACACAACAAGTACTTAGAATACAAATTTGGTTGTTGACTCCTTGAAACTTGGGTAAAATTCTTAGGGTCTAAGCCTCAATGATTTCATAGGTATCACAAAAAAAGACAATATGTAGACAAGTACAACTTAATTAGTGGTAGATCAAGTTTGTTAATAGATATCAAACCCACCTCACAGTAAAGTGATAAATCCTCAAAAATATTGGATAGTTGAATAATTAAAAATAATTGTCCAATTCCTTTCTATACGAGAGAGGATAGTAGATGCCTGATGACACAAGATCAACAAATGATGTCATAGGAACACATTCTTTCTCTTCCTAAGAGGCTATTGCTAGCAACCCAAAAATATTATATCTAAACTCAAAAGAAGACATGGTGAGTAACTTCACACGTTGATATTGTCGTATTGCACCAATATAAACTAATGGACAATAAGGAATTTAGGATTCTAAAATAACGATTCATAGTGGGTAGAAATCTATGTACACCGCCGCCTACACAAACACAAGACCAAAGTCTTAAATCCTTGCATTTGACATCACCTGAGACTGTGAAAGAAATGTATGGAAAGTCATGAGTAGATAAGGCTCATCTTTCATTTATTTCCTCTTTGATATAACCCTTCAAAAAAAATGTGCTTGAGGTTGAACCTTGGGGTGAAATCCTAGGCAGGCCTCCTACTAAAAAAAGGGGAAGGATTAAGTGTTGTTATTTCTCATCACCCAAGAATCACATGTAGCACAAGGGGAGAGGATACATAGACAACACACCTTCAGTAACAAGATTGATTCACACATGTGCAAGTGCACAATACACAACAAACTATTATTATTTTTAAGCACCAACCCAAGTGTTCCTAAATTAAAAAATTGCAAACACACAACTTGCAAAAAATAGATTAGTAGTTTTGATTTGTCATCTTCTCCCAAAAAAATTCCACACAACTAAAAGTAAGAAGTCAATAATCAAGAAACCTTAATCTATCAGAATCAACTTGCAGAAATAAGATATTTTTACCTTCCCTGATTCATAGTCAGATGTGGTGCAGTTCATGATAGTTGTAGTGCACTAGTTTAGGACCTGTAAAAAAAATTGACCAAAGATGCAAAAACTAATAACTCAGATAAGATGAATTCAATGTTAGGATATTAGGAAAAATATTGTTAGCCTATGTAATGACCAAAAATATCAACCATTAGTAAATCTAAAAAAAATCAAAAAATCCATAGACAAATGCAATGTAGAAGATGATGAATGCGGTGTAGAAAACCTTGCATGTATCGTACAAATTGTGTGGTGCACCAACACATAGATGCAATGAAAAATTTCTTAGATGCGTTGTACTCTAGAACAGTTGTGGCATTTCTCAAAATAAATGCGGTGGACTTCCTGTAGCTTAAAATTTATTAATTTTTTTTATCAAATATAGTTAGTTCACATCAAGTTCACTAATTTTTTGATAGGGAAAGTCAGGTAGGTTGGCATGAAATCATCAATAATAACCAAAAACTATCTAAATCAAGCCATAAGAGACCCTAATCTAACAATGAAGTACAAGATGACAATGGAAACCACATAATAAAGCAATAATACCTCAAATCCAAAGCCAAAGTTGATTCCCCTTCACTGCTCTTCTCAAATTTTCTTGTTTTCTCTCATATATGGAATGTGCACAATCTGTAATAAGCTCAATATAGATGTAAGATAGCAAAATCTCAAATAATGTGGTTAGCTTGAAATGAAGTTGATAGCTTTCTTTTATAAAAATCCAAATTTGTTAGATTAAGAGGTGCAATGATAAAGATCAATGATTGAGAATTGTTGAGATGAAGAGGTGGATTAGTTAACTCAAACAAGTGAGCTAAATATAGAGTTAACTCAGCGAATTATGAAGATAACTGATTACATGAGATGAAGTGGAAGAAAGTGTTAGAAGATAAATTTAGATTTGTATGAGAGAATTAATAATTAATTAAAGTAATTAATTATTATTGAATGTGCAAGATGAGCTAAATAAATAAAATAAGTAATTTCATTTCTTTAGATAATGGATAAATTTTGATAAATAAATAAAATAAATAATTTTATTTATTTTGGAAGAAGACAATATTTGAGAAATAAATTAAATAATTAAATTTTTTTATTTAATTGAGGAAGTGAGAACTTGCATGAGTATTTAATAATTAAATAAATTTAATTATTATTTACATGTGTAAGATTGAATTAATTAAATAAATAAAATAAATAATTTTATTTATTTTTAGAAGAAGATAATGTTGAAAAATTAAATTAAATAATTAAAATAATTACTTAATTTAAGAAGTGAGAATTAATTAAAAAATAAATTATTAGTACTTGCCATTAGGCAACACTATTGTAATGAGTTTTGCTAGTACTTTGTTTAACTTGTTATTAATAAATTATTTGACAATGAATTAGAAGTTAATATTTTAAGTTGTATGAGGAAAAAAATATTTTTTCTAAAGTCAACATGCAAGTTTTTTAATTTTATAAATTTTCTTAAATATTTTGTGTCAATGTGATTGGCTGAAAAAAATTGAGTGTTATGGGTGGATTCTTGGAGCATGGTTTTTTTTTGGCAATGTGAATAAAACAAGTTTTTTTGATTTGAAGCTTGTAGTTTTGGGTTTTTTTTGCTTTGCTACAAAAATTTCTATTTTATAAAGTTTGTGTAGCTTTCTCAACTAAGTTAATCGAACTAGAAGAGTGTGACATTGGGATTGAAGGGTCTATGCTCTTGTGAGTATCCACCATTAGAGGTGATCAATCAGTTTACTAAAAATGGTGTTTAACAACAAGAAAATGCTTGGGGTGAAGAATTCTGCATTTCTAGTAATGGTGACCTGACTCCCAAAATTTGAGGGATTGAACTTTTTTTATGAAGTTGTATAACAAAGAATGATGGTTTCCACAAATTGAGAATTTTGATTCTACAAAAATGTAGCTATACTCAAAATCTTGAACCCTTGTGAATCTTGGGTTGAGGTTTATGTAACCCTTGTGAATCTTGATTTAAAGGTTATGTTGACTTCTATTGAAAGTCTCGGCTCATCCCACAATTGATTTTTGGTTCTAGACACGATTTTAAAATGATAATCAATTTAATTTTTTTATTTATTTAATCGCAGTCCTCAAATTTTGGGGGATTGTACAATTTTTTCTTAAACTATGCTTTTGGGATTGGCGATGGCACATAACAAGTTTAGAATTGGTTCTTCTATAAATTTCAAAACCACCTAACATGGATTCAAGTCTGGTCACTACTTTTTTGCCTCTAGGTATGGTTATTAGACAAGCTTTTTGTGTATTATTATTTATTGCAGTTTGGTATAAATAGAATACCCTACTGTAAAATTTGCTTGCATCTTCTTTGGATATTCACACATTGCCTAGGCTTTTGCATCTTGTGAGGTTAAATGTAAAACAAGAAATAGGGAAATCCATACCTTTTAATTTTCTTGAGATCCTAAAAATATTCTTCAAGCCAAGACTATATTGTAGTTATTAGAGAAAAGAATAATTATTAGCTCAATATGATTCTCTCTAGTCCATTCTTTGTGTTTTATTAGAGTTGACATAGAATTTGAAAAAGGTAGCCTGAGAATTTGTGAAAATGCAGTGCAAGAAGATGGTTGGTAGTAAAATCACTCCATAAATTGATTTATGTCTGTATTTCTTTTTAATTTATCTAACATATTCATTTATTATGGACAATACTATGTGATTTATTTTGAGTCTCAATCGGGTTTAGTTTGAAGGATGACTTTACAAGCAGAGACATAGAAATACATTTTTTCTTAAAAGCAATTTAGCCTTGTAAGTCTACCCAATTTTTTTGCATTATTCTTTTCTTACATTAAATGCAATGTTTTTCAAAAGATTTGAAATGCTTGATATAAAATATCACATGTATCAACACAATATCTTATTTAGTATGCTAGTTGTTGAACACCTAGAATACTAAGAGGGGAGGTGAACCAGTATTCTCTTAAACCATTCAAATATTAAACATCCAATTAGAAAAGCATATTCAACTGTAATAAAGAAAGAAATCATGAAACATTCACAATGTCATATAACACATGAATACTAGGATTTTTACATGGAAAACACAAAATGGGAAAAACCACAGTGAGGATTAGTTCACAATATATTATAACCGGTTATAGTATATTTGCATAAGTGATCACTATAGGTGGACTCACTATCCATAGAGAAAAATATAGGAGAGAGATGGTGGCTCACAACCTATTTTGAACTGTTATAATTTCATTTGACATATGCATGAACACAATCCCATTGAAGCACTATAAATAATCTTTATCTATTTTTCATTCAACACTCTACCTCACTCTTCATTCACACAACCTTGCTAAAATATTCAACATTCATAACTTAACTTCGCATTTCTCTAATCAAATTTGCATAAAATACATCTTCTATCACTGAAAATATAAAAAACAATCCAACTTATATATCCACATCAAACATAACATCAATTAGGTTGGTCTAATAAAATGTAACAATCAAAATATACCTTTTGGATCCAAAAATTTCATACATACAACATGCCACAATTTAAATCTCAAAACAACTTGTAGTAGGTTGGCATGGACCTATAATTGATCCCACATAAGACTGTAATACTTAATTAACCTTTGCATATCTTCAAACATATTAGGTTGGCACAACATAAGATTGAATAGAAAAAACCTTCAACTGTGTATCCACATATCGATACATGGACCCCAAAACTTGATGCCAACTAGAATCCATACTCATCTGCCATCTGGAAACTTATCTACAAGAGTGTAAAGCCAAAAAATCATCTGCGAAGAAGTGCAAAATCTCCCATACAACTGCAATGTATAGAAAATCACTGTAATTTACTAGGCCAAACTCTGTTACTCATAAATTTCAATCCACTTGTCAAAACATGATGAATCTTGGAATAAGATACATCTAACATCCACCAAAATTATGTTAGAAGCATAAAGTGAAATATTTATTTGTAGTGGTGCAAACCCAAAAAGTGGCACACTGTATCACTGTATATACTTAGTCAATTTCCCATTACAACTATCTTTACCAGATCAAACCAACTAGAAAAAATTGTCTTCCTCAACACCTCAAAAGCTTGTTAGAACTGATCAAAATGGTCTACAACAAAAATCTTCATATCACTTACAATGTTGACATCAATGAAAACATTGCAACACATCGTTATGTACCTTCCATGCTCATGTTGTCAAAAATCATCATCAATGACATTCTTTCAAAAATCTCCCCCTCTGTCATTGATGGCAATATGCCAAAATCTCTAAAACATTCTCCAATATTCTCCCCCTTTGACATCAAGGGTAAAGGGCACCTATACAAATTGTTAAGACTTTCACCAAAGCTCCCCCTAAGAAATATAAGCATATATACAAACTAAAAAGGATATATTGACTCCCCCTGAGTCATATACAAAAGCAAAAACCCAAAAATTGTATTGGAAACAACACTATAAAGTCCACATATATACTAAAATATTGGAAATGCATAAAAATATAAGAAATAAGTCAACTAGAGGTGGTTGATGCCTGCAACTTCTTCAAATGGTCTTCCCATGCTTTCCTTCCATCTTCCCATTCTCTTTTTTCTTCTGCAAGCAACCTATTGTGCATTTCAAACTCAAGCAATAACTCTTCTCCCTCTTTTGGAGTTCTAGGTAATGGATTCATCTTGTTGGCTTTGTCTACACTCAAGAGACCTTTTGAAATGAGTAAGAATTTAGGATTGACAAGATCCCTTAATTCTCCAAACTATAAAATAATGTGTTCTTTCTATGCTTGTATTTGGAAGAATTTCTTATACATGTCTTCAATTGTATTCCTTATTTCCCTTGTAAGATCAACTGTTGGATCATAAGCACTTGAGGCGATATTGATTTGAGACTCAATAGAGTCTATTTCCTTCCTTATGCTCTATGTGGCTCTAGGCCACTTCATCCCATACTAATATAGAGCCTTCGCCTCATCAACATGTATCCTTCAACATCTTTCAATAACTCTAAAAACTTTTTATGTGCAATGACACATTTCTTAGTCATTTCTAGCATCCTCTTATCGATGCTACTCTTCTCAACCTCTTTCTCCACTTCTTTTAATCCAGATGCATATACCTTAAATGAATCCATTAGTAGTTTTAGGTTCTCCATACCAGATAGAGATATCTATATTCACACTGGGTAAGGTCTCTTGTAAAGCTTTCACTGCTTTTTCCATCAGTTAACTACTCTTCTGGTGTGTCTCAATGATCTCTTTCCTCATAGATGCATGGACCATATCTCCCAATTATAGCTTGTAGATGGGAGAGATTTTATCCAAATCAACATTGCCTTGATGCATTGAAAGTTGCAACAGTTGTGAAGACATAACTAGTTGAAATTTGGGCTGCATACTTAGTAGATTTTTCAAGGAATCTCTAGAGAATCCGAAAGATTCACTTGAAATCTTAGTTGTTTCCACATCCTTTCCTTTTTATTCAACACTTCTGGAGTCTATTGGATTTTCTTTTTCTACTTGTGCATCTCCAGATGCATCCTCACTCTTGTATTCACTTTCCTTCTCATGCTTTTCTTCTTTCTCCTCATCAACCTTCTCTTCAAATTATCATTTTTATTTGTATCATCTTTCCCAGAAGGATTTTTTTGTGATAACCGAAGGTGTAACTTCTTCTTGTGTCGAAGGAGGAGTGAAGGTGTTTTCCTTTGCAATGTCTTCTCCAATCATTGCTTCTTCAACAACCTTTTCTATCATGTCCTCCACTTCTAGAGGAGTGTTTTCCAATGTAGCTTCTTTGTTTACATCATGCTCATGTTGAGAATCATCTATTTACAACTCTTCTTCTACATTTGGTTATGGAGCATTAGTTTTCACATTCATTTCTTTTCATTTGTTGGTATCATTCCCAACTTTTGTACAATCTCTTCTACCTTGTCATTGCTTTCCTTCTAGATTCTTTTAAGATCATCTTTATCTTTTCCCATAAGGGTTGTTACCATTTAATTGGTCCTTAGCTCCTTGCTAAATACAATGGCCAAGGTGGCTTTGTCATCCTTGGATAAAGGAACACTCAATCTTTCCAAAGCTTCTTCTTTTAGCCTTTAATGTTATTTTATAGCTTCTTCTATTCTCTTTAATGAAATGTTCCACAAATCTTTAGGTACATGCTTCTTGATGTTCCACATGTCCACCTTAAGAAAAACTATGTTTTTTACTATAGCTTCAATGATGGTGGCTTTTTCTATCTTATCTGCATCTTTGTATAGTGTTGCAGTTTCTCCCAATATTTCATTTTATAAAATATTGTTAAAAAATGCCTCTAACTTCATGGGGGAATGAGGCCTTACCGGTTCCTTTTTTTTTGTTCTTTTCCTTCAATCAAAGTCTTCTTTGATTCTAATGGGTTCATTTATTATCCTATTTTATGTTATTTTTATGCATGCTTTTAGACAAAACTCCTATGCTATGCTATCTTTTCATGCTTATTATACAACTTTGGACCTAAATTATAGTAATGGAAATATGGTTATGATATAGTAGCATTGCATGGTTTACATGTATGTATGAAATGTGGTTGGAATCTTGTGTTTAATCATGGTAGTTAGCTTTGTGTATATGTTTCATTGATTAACCTCTTGCAGCTCAAGACTGTAGCCTGCAACAACTGTAGCCTGCAACTGGAGTTGTAGCCTGCAACAACTGGAGTTGTAGCCTGCAACAACTGGAGTTGTAGCCTGCAACAACTGGAGTTGTAGCCTGCAACAACTGGAGTTGTAGCCTGCAACAACTGGAGTTGTAGCCTGCAACAACTGGAGTTGTAGCCTGCAACAAAAGGAAGACTTGGATAGAGAAACAAGGGAAGTACTAGATCAATCTGAATGCACTAACTACCACATGGAGACACCTAATGGAGTTAGTCGTGCATCATTATGACAAGTTAATAAAGTGTTGGAGAAGAAGAATTCTTTTGCTGATAGGATTTTGGATGACTATTTGTGTGTTTCACATACATATCTATTTTACATAGTTTTAATTCTATTAGAAATCTTCTTTCTTTTCAGTTATAGTTTTAACAATTCAATCTTTACTATATACTCTAATATCTAGGAGTGTTAGTTAATGATTGCAGTTAGGAGTTATGTTTAGAATAAACTCCCCTGTGCTTGTATATAGCTGGTGGTTGAGTCCTCAAAGAAGTTAGTTGATTTTAGTATTCTTTTATCAGTTAATTTTTACTTTTTAGTTATCAATTATAGACATGTTGATTATTCAGAATGATTTCCTTGAATACAATTTGTGAAGAAGATTTTGTGTAATCTTTTGTAATGCGTAATGAATGAAGTTCAATTTCACATGGATGTGTATAATCTGTTATTTAGATTTGGTTCTAGCTAGGTGAAGACAACCACTTGAGCAAGCCACTCAAGGTAACTATTCTTCACTCCATTATAGTTGTTTTATTTCTATTTAGTAGTTATTCTTGTTTATCATTGTTTCATAAATTGCATGAAAAACATAATAGATCCTAATACTTTGATTATCAGTAATGAATGTTCATGAACAAGCATGCATTTGGTTAATCTGTAGTACTCCAAAGGTTAGAATAAGTTTAATTACCAATTTGAGTAGTTTTGAGTTAGTTTAGTAATACTTTATTAGCAGTAGTTCAGTTATAGGTTAAGCTATAGGCATCCATAACCATTAATGCTAGTTTGTTTCTTTCACTATTATGTAATTCTATAAATTTCCAGCAAGTAGAATACCTTAATTAGGATAACCTAGGTAGCCTCAAGTCTCTAACGGAACATATATTGCAACACCATCACAAGTTTACAAACCTTGGTTGATAATTTAATATTACAATGTTGAGTGGACCATTCAGCTAGTCATACCTTTGAATTATGCTGCTTTTGCCAAGTTTACAAGACACTAGTTTAGACTCTACATTTTTGGTGCCATTGCCAAGGATGGTGTTATCTTCATAGACTTGTTTTTTCAAGTCTTCATAGTTACATTTTTTTTAGCATTAGGAGTGTTAAGATTTATTTTATCAACATACCAAAAAGTTACACTAACATTGTGCAGGACCGCTACTATACAAAGCCATATTTATTGTATGCGGAGGTAGTGAAATTATTTGGGTAGATTCCTCCCCTCTACACGCCAAGAAACCATAATATAAATTGGTGACTCTAGTACTTAGAGTGAGGGTAATACTGAAGAAGAAATTTCCCTATCACCAACATATAGCACTGAGACAGAGGGGGCATACCAAACCATGGGTGATGCAGTGGATGATCCTAAATTTACAACCTTTGAGTTCCCAATCACCAACCAAGAAAGGACTACTGTGCTAAAGAATATTCCTCCTTCAACATTACCAATATTTTATGGATTGGTGACTGAAGACCCAGATACATTTATGTTTTAATTTGATGTCCTATGCATAAGTTATGACTATACTTATGATGCTCATAGACTCAAACTCTTCCCTGCCACTCTAAAAGATGCAACCCTAAAATGGTTTATGGGATTAGGCAAGGATGTTGTCCCTGATTGGGATACCATGAAAACATTGTTATTGGAAAAGTACCAAGACTATTGTAGAGGAATTGATAGGAGGAGAGATGACATTTTAAGAATGTCATAGAAGGAGGATGAGCCATTAGAAGATTATGTGGAGAGATTTTAGTTTTCTTTGAAGAAAAACCCACAAAACAAGTTATCTGAAGAATCCTTCAAGTTAGTATTTTCGAGAGGGGTCAATGGGAATTGTATGGATGCCTTCAATCTTATTGGGCAAGGGGATATCTCTCAAATAACATTTGAATACATCTGCAAGGTCTACACAAATTATTCTAGGACCTTCACTAAGAGGCCAAGAGGAGAGAGGACATCCACTATTGGAAAATCATCTACTAGGGTTTCAAGGAAATAATTAAGCAATTTACTATCCAATATGAAGGAGGAAATTATTAGTCACCTAGCAACTTAGTTGGGAACTCTCCACATCAAGAAGAAGCAAGAGGAAGCTGAAGAAATGCTCACTGAATACTGCCCAAGATGTAGGCAAAGGAAATCAAACTATAAATGCAACAGAGTGGTTAGTATTCAACAAGACAAAATTGAGAAACTTAATTTTCAGCCACTTGAAGGAGAGGATGGACAACTCTTTTATATAGCCCAAAGAAGGCCATGGAACAAAGAAAAGGTATGACAAAAGACCCTCTTAACTTCAATTTATCCTTTCCCATTGGAAATCAGATTTTTTCTACTGTGAATTCTCAGCCTTGGCCAACTAATCATCAGTAATGGCCACAACCTCAACAAAATTGGAACTAGTAGCAACCAAATCCTTGGTCACAATAAAATTTCCAAGGTTCCAATTACAATCCCTAATGGACAATACAAAAAAACCAGTGGCAACCTCAATGGGAAAAAGGCCAATAGTGGCAGTAGCAAAATAGGAATTATCAGTAGCCTATGCTTCCTCCTCAGCCCCAACAACAAGCCATTATGCCTCCATCAAATCCTAAATATTAGCCAACAAAAACACCACAAATACTTTCCCAACCTATACCTAACCCTAACAATAATATTTTCCAATAGGCTTATACTAATGAAGCTATGCAATACCCCACTTATGGGGTAGAGATGAGTGATGTCCACCTCAAGTCAGGGAAACAAATAGCTGGAACTTCATCTCCTCAAATAATTGAGATGGAGGATAAGGAAGCTACAGTTGAAGCTTTAGAAAAACCACCTCTAGAATCTGAGTCAAATCAAGTACACCAAACTACCGCAAATCCAAATCCTCCTTTCCCTAAATGTTTAGCCATTCAAAAGCATCACACACAAGCCGAGACAAACCTACTAGGTCAACTAAAGAATGTAAGCATTAAGATTTCTCTCATCCAAGCTATTAAAGATATTCCAATTTATACCAAAACTATGAGGGACCTATGTCTTAAGAAACTAGGGAGAAAAAGGAAGGATCCTCAGATAGTTCATGTCCTAGGAAACCTTGCTCATATCATGTTTGGAAGCATTACTGTTCCTAAATACACAGACCCTGGTAGTCTAGTAGTGGATGTTAAGATTAATGGGACCCTTATCAAGAACACTTTGATAGACTTAGGGGCAATAATCAATGTCATGACTAAAGAAGCAATGCAATTACTTCAATTAGCCAACCTTCAAACTACAATTGGTTGATAGTTCAATAGTTAAGCCTAAAGGAATCATTGAAGATTTAGTTACTGCATTAGATTCTTGGGAATATCCTACTAATTTCATAGTTTTACAGCCAAAGGTTAACCTTGTAGGATATCCACTCATCCTAGGTAGACCATGGTTAGCTACAAAAATGCATTCATAGGCTATAGGCTTGGAAATATGATAATATATAATGGGTCTGTGACAAAGAAATTGGTCCTCTATCCTCCAGCCAACCTTATGTTGATCTTGAGCAAACTATTTGGCCCACTTTGGATGAGGAAGATAATTATTCCCTACAAAATTTTATGAAAATAGAACACAACCCTCTATTGGATGATTAGGATAAAGATGAGCTAATTACTCAAATAATATAGAACGACTATGGTAGGTTCCCACAACAACATGACTGGCTGGCATGCCTACAAGACCCCTTGCAAAGTATTGTACCCGTCAATTCCTCAAAAGAAATATCTCATATTTTTCATTTCTTACTACCACAATAGTGTTTACCAATCATTCCTATTCTTGACCTCTCATCTGTGAAAGAATCATCCAAAGAACTAGAAGTCACACTAAGAAAAATGTTGAACATAAACAATGCATTGACTTGAGAACAACATAATTCCCTGCACACAGTGTTGTAGGCACAGGTAGCAGCATATGCATGGGACTACCATGATATGAAAGACATAGATCCTGACTTATGTATGCATAGGATCTATTTAAATGATGGTTATAGACCCAGTAGGTAGCCTCAAAGATGAATGAACCCTACCTTGAGAGAAATAGTCAAAACTGAACTTCAAAAACTCATTGATGCAGGCTTCATTTATCCTACATTTGACAGTGAATGGTTCTCACCTTTAGTCATTGTTCCCAAGAAAGGTGGGAAATGGAGAGTATGTGTAGATTATAGGGAACTGAACACAACCACTAAGAAGGACCACTTTCCATTTCCCTTTATAGATTAAGTGCTTGAAACTTTATCTGGGAAGAAGTAGTTTTCATTCCTAGATGGTTTCAACGGTTATAATCAGATAAAAAATGTTCTAGAGGATTAGGAAAAAACAACATTCATCTGTCCTTCAGGTATTTATGCCTACTTTGTTTTGTCCTTTAGTTTATGCAATGCTCTAGCTACTTTTCAGAGGGCAATGCTCAACATCTTTTCTGATTATGCTCATGACTGTATGAAGATATATATGGATGATTTCACCATATATGGGGAAACTTATGAGGAAGCCCTTAACAATCTTTAAAATATATTAAAGAGATGTAAATAACACAACCTGTCCCTCAGTAATGAAAAATGCTTTATGATGATGACTTAGGGAATTGTCTTAGGGAACTTCATATCCAGTGCAGGAATTCAAGTTGATCCACATAAAATAGAAATCATTTCTATATTTCCCATACCACAGAAGCAAAGAGATATCAAAATTTTCCTTGGCCATTTATGCTACTACAGGAGGTTTATTAAAGACTTTAGTAAGATTTCTGCACCATTGTTTGTTTTTCTAACTAAAGATATTGAATTTGACTGGACAATAGAGTGCCAACATTCCTTTGAAGAGCTAAAGAAGGCCTTAACCCAAGCACCTGTTTTGAGGGGGCCAAATTGGACCTTACCCTTTCATATACATATTGTTGCTTCATATTTTTCTATTGGAGCAGTTTGGGGTTAGAAAGAGGGTAATAAAAAATATGCTATTTACTACATTAGCAAGAATCTTCAAGGAGCTGAGTTGAATTATACTGTTACAAAAAAGGAGATGCTAGCAATAGTGTATGGCATCAATAAATTCAGGCATTACATCAATAGTTATTTAGTTTTGTCTACATAGACCATACAACTATTAGATATTTGATGAACAATCCTATAGTATGGGGTAGACTAGTCAAATGGTTGCTCCTTCTACAAGAGTTTGATATTACAATAGTGGAAAAACTTGGTAAAGCTAATGTAGTAGCAGATTTTTTGTCAAGGTTTCCAACATAATTAGTAGAAGGGGTAGTGGATGAATCATTTCCATATGAAAACTTGTTTTCTCTTAATGTACATATACCATGGTATGTTGACATTGCAAATTATTTAGTGATAGGGCATATTTCACCACACTTTTCTCCAAGGGAAACGAGACAATTGGTACATAAGTGTTTTCCATACTCTTAGGTATCAAGTTATCCATTCTACAATGATCCTGACAACATTATGAGAATATGTATAAGGAAAGATGAAATCTTTGATATCATGAAGGCTTGCCATGATGAACCATGTGGGGGTCATTTTATAGCAAAAAAAATAGCATTCAAAATCCTCACAACTGGTTACTATTGGTCAACTCTACATAGGGATTCTATCAAGTATACAAGGAGCTGTGATAGGTGTCAAAGAATGGGTAAGCCAACAAAGAGTGATGAAATTACATTGCAGCCTCAATTAACACTATCTCCCTTTGACAAATGGGGTCTAGACTTTATTGGACCAATTTCACCTACTTCCAACAACAAGGAGTACATTCTAGTATGCATTGACTATCTAACTAAATGCGTAGAAGTGAACACATTACAATTTTCCAGAGATGGAAATGTGGCTATATTATTATATGAGGACATTTTTACTAGGTATGGAGTACCTAGGGAAATTGTGACTGATTAGGGTCCATAATTTACTTCAGACCTCATCACCAAATTGGTTGAAGAATATAAAATCATGCACAAAAAGATAACACCTTATCACCCTTAGGCCAATGGTCATATTGAGGTTACTAACAGAGAAATTGAAAGTATTCTAACCAATATAGTGTAGTTACATAGAAAAGATTGGGTTGCTAGGTTGCCAGAAGCAGTATGGTCATATAGAACAACCTAGAAAATAGCAACTAGTTTCACACCCTATGAGCTAGTATATGAAAAAACAATAGTCCTCCCAATTGAATTTGAATATAAGGCATTAAGAATAATATTAGAGCTAGAAATGGATCTAACAATAGCTCAACAAGATAGGGTACAACACTTGAATGGGTTGGATGAAATCAGGATGGAGGTAATCCATCACACTAAGATAGTACAAAAGCAAAGGATAAAGTGGCATGACCAATATATCAAAACAAAGGAGTTTAATGTAGGGGACTGAGCATTATTATATGATTCAAGGTACAAGGATTTCAAAGGGAAACTCCAATCCAGGTGATTAGGACCTTACAAAATCAGCCAAGTCTTTCCCAATGGAGCAATATAGTTGCATACCATAGATGCAATGAGGTTCTCACTCCTGGTTAATGCCCATCGATTGAAACTTTATAAGAAACCAATACAGAAGGAAAATTTTATTTTCTCTCTATTTTAGCAATATAGACCTCATAGTGGTCTAGATATATGTGAAAAAACATAGAGTGATGCCTCAATAGCAACAGATATACCAGGTCCTTCAGGTGATTTAGAGATTGAGCTACACAACTCAATCCTTGAGAGCACTTAAGATTAATTTCTTATTCTACGTCACAAGCACACACACCACACTTATAATGATGTACATACTTTTTCTAGAGGGACCTATCTTATATACACAATTGTCAACATTTAAAATGGGTCCCTACTAGTTGTCAACATTCAGATGGGACCTAATGCCTTAGGTACTCATAGCACTGTCTAGCAGAAAAATTTCAAATCACTTTGCACCAAATTAATTTTAGTTCATGCATTTTCACCTCAAATTTCTCATATGCAGAATCCATCCTATCACAATAAATACCCACAACATGCTTCATTTATTTCCTACTGCCAATTCAAATTTTGAATGTTTGAATTGTCATACTATTATCCATCTATTCCATTTCATTACCTTATATTTTCCACCTCACCATTCATTCACCTACAATTACTTTTAGTCACATTAAATCATATTGCAAATACATGTTATTCGACTCACACATGCACTGTTTCAGCTAGTCACCTCTGACAGGTATACAAGGCACACTATCATCATTACCATAGATTTCTTAATGCTTTCATTATGTCTTTCATATTAAATTAAGCATGTGATATATTCATAACATTTATTTCCATACTTTCTAATCATACCCTTGCCTATCACAATTTGAAGTGAGGTCACTTCAAACCTTAATTTGGGGGGAGGGTAAAATTTAGCCAGTTTTTTTATTTTCACCACCTATAACCAAATGCAATAGATAGATATTGTTGTGTGGTCTCACAACACACCCCATTTTACTCCTTGGAAAAATGTGGACCCCCTTTTTTTGCTACTTTTCTTTCCTGTCATTTATTTTCGCTTGCTTTAGGGTGCTCCTTTTTGGAGGAAATGGTAAAATGGGAAACTTTTTGATTCAACTTGCCTATTCCCTACCTAAGTTCTTGTCTTTACCAAACTTGAAATGTTGAAAAATATTTTCCCTGGTCTTATTAATTTATTGGACCCCTAGGTCTTGAGAGTTGATTTGTTGTGCTAGGAATATTGTATCTTTGGAAAGTATCACTTTTTGCTTGGGTAATAAGTCGTGCCTGATGGGTCGTCACCCAAATGAATTATCCCAGTGCGTGTGTTCCCCTTTTCTTTGCTGGTTGGCCCGGTGGTGGCCTTTTCTTTTCTTTAAAATAAAAAATAAAAAAATAGAGGTTCTGTTGCAAATAAGTTTTAAATTGATTTAGTCTCGCTTGAACCCAGTTTCGGGTCTCCTTTTACATCCGGTTCTTATGAACCTGATGGGTAAAAGTCTTAGCTCCCAATAATATTTTCAAGGTCTGGTGCCAAATGGTTTAAACCTCTTTTGATTGTTAATTGTTAAGTATCCAAAGGTGGCTTTTCTTATAAAGCCTTTGCCTCATAAGAATTGAAGTGACATGTAAGTGTGCCACTTAAGATTTCTACATCATTTTCTTCTCTAATAGTGGGCCCTGTGTAGAAACCAAGGTGTTCATAATTTGAACCCTAATCCACCATGACTACACCTTTATTTAGGGAAATTAATGCATTATAAAATGAAATTAATGAAGGTGGCGAACAACACACGTACTTGGCACCACCTCAAGCATGCAATTTATTTCATAAAACTCTACCTTGTGCCATATCCTCACTTGTAAGTACATTGAAGAATTAAAACCAAGATTGTGGCACACAAAGAAAGGAAAGCCTCATGAAGCTGAAGAACACAACTACCAAGGGTTTTGAGGTCACATTTAGAAAGAAAGTTGAATCACCAACAAAACTAGGTATGCTTCAAATAACTGAAACTTGTTAATTTTTCTATGCATGCATGTCTCAGGATAAATGGAATTTCCCCTAGTTTGGTAATTAAAATGTTGATTATTTTGAAATCAATTTAACCTAATCATAGATAGAAAGTTTTATGAATTATTGAAAATGAATGGTCAGATTTAACTCTAACTCGCACACAAGGCACATAGCTACTAATAATGTAGGAAACCCAGGAAAATATGAGCATTTCCAAAAGAAAGCTAGATGAGGAATTCAATTACCCTATTTCACAAGCTGCACCAATCAATGGGATAATTATCAACACTCATCTAGGGTGGTTTACTGATATTGAATTCATCACAAAAATTCAACAAGAGAATGCCTCTTAGTGTGTAAAGAACATCATTGCAAGTGGGTTGCATTTGGAAGAAGGGTTTTTGCCAGCAATGGAAGCCCCTGAATTGGTATGACCCAAACAAGAGGATCATTGAGAAAGAAGGGAGAGTCTATGCAGACCTCTTTTTAAAAGGGATTGTATACACATTTGGGATCCCTAGATTTATCTAGATGAATCCGTTGGATATGAAGGTCCTAGCCACAACATACCTGAGTGCATAGGAACAAAATAGAAGATTTATGCATGCAACATGGTGCCAAGAGGATATTACCAGGAAAATTAGACCAATCTTGAGGTCTATATTTATCTAGGATGTCCAAGACATCATAACCCTATTAAGTAGGATAGCTAGACTCAGAGATGCCAACAAATTTGAAACCCGAATGTTCGTGATCATGGAAAAAATAATGGAAGGCCTCGTGCAAATTAACTAGGTAGTTTTATTTGTGACAAGATGCATGAAAAGTTAATGACATTCCTAGACACTCTATAGCTTCTATGTCTTCTTATGTTATTTATTCTTGTCCCTCGAGGGAAATTATTCAAGGATTGAACAAGGTTGGTACCCTAGGAAAAGAAATAGGGAAAAATTTGATATATGCTCATGTACCCTAGGTCACGATCCACTGATACCAGGAGCATTACTGTAGGGTTAATGATGTGTTTTCTGTGAAGTTGGTAAGAATAATGGAAGGTGAAAAAGCCAAAAGACTATCCTTGGAAGTACAATGTGTTATTGAGTTGGTTGGGGGTTGATATATTTAATTTCCTAATTTCACTTACATCAGGGTGGAAGGATTCAAAGGATACCCCTTCATGTTACCTAGGTATCCAATAGACAAAATATTGTTTCTAGAATTGGAAAAATAGATGCACCCTTCTCATGCCCTTTTCTCGCAAACACACAAGAAATGTTCTTTCAAATTCCCTATCACAATAAAAAATTACAAATGTAATACGGATAAAAATGCTGGTATGTGTGAAGAAGAGTTGAAGATGTATAAGATGGAGTTATTTACACTCAAATGATAGAATTATGATCCAGAGGGAAATCTTGCTATGCAAATAGGTAGCAAGTATGCTCATGTTTATGATTTAGAAGATTTTTTCCATAATTGTGATGACAAGCATTAGGTAAGGAAGAGATCATACTAGAGGTTGTCGTTACATTCAACAAGGATTTTGGAACTCAATGATATTCTTGAATAGTTGGATATAGATGATAGAGAGGTATTGAACCCAATTTATAATACAAAGAATATTTTTGATGAACCTATCCCAGACCTAGACTATGAAAAGAAAGAAATAGTAATCATTAAGAAAATTTCTAAACAAGTGTTGACATACACTCAACATTGGATTCGTTGTTACAAAAAAGCATTAAGAGAAGTTGGGATAAAGCTCACATACCCACACAATATAAAGAAGAAATACAAAGTAGAAGATGAACCCCGGGTATGTGGATACTGCTAAAAAGAAGAGAAAAGTTGGAAAAGAAGAGGCGACTGGACATGTTGAGGAGAGAACTGACACTTCAAGCTAGAGAATCCAGTGACACCAACTAGCCAACGTAGAGATACTATGGCCAATCAAGCCAATGTAATAATAAATCCTAGGGTGGAATTTTCTTCCACGGTAAAGCCAAATTTTAGCCTATCACTGATGAAGAGGAGAGAATGAAGACACACACTCGTGCTAAGACTAGGTTTGCATCTCAAAAGATTGTAGAATTATTTACCCCTCCCCCTTCAATTAATATGGCAACAATGAGACAAAAATTGGGAATGACTCCTATAATTCAAGAGGAAAGTCTTGAGCTAAATGAAGAACACATTGAAGAATAGTGGGAGAAACTGGGTGCCATGATGAAATGATTTGAAGACAAATGATCTAAGAAAAACCCCATGGTATAGTTAGTAGTGGAAGAAGTGCCAAACATATGGTCAAATCCTATAGATATAGAAGAAGAAGATTTTATAAGAGGAACACTCGCCCTAGAGGTAGAAAACCTTGAGAAACTTGATGAAAGAGAAATAGGGAATACTGTAGGTCAAAACCCCATGGATAGTATTGGTCATGAAGATACAATTAATGATCAGCTTCCACAAGGAAGAAATAAAGTTGATGTTGAGCAACCACAGGTTTCTGAGAAATTAGAAGGCCGATTGAGAGTGAAAATGTAAATCCCTCACAAACCTTGGGTGGTGAACTAAGAAATGAGGAGAATCTTGATGTTTCAATAATATAGGAAAGTGATGCGCCAAGGACTTATGTTGAAAACATATCAAGAAAGGAAAATATAAGTATCAAAAAGAAAGAGAAAGTAATAAATCAAGATAATTTGGAATCCATGCCCATGAGGATTGAAGGTGTTCAAATTCTAGTAGGTGTGATAGGAAATGTTGATAGTTCAAGAGGAGAAGTTCCTAAACATGTAGATAATTAGGAACAAAGAAATGTTGAAGAGGAAGAACAAAGTGAAGAAACACCTAATTGGTTAGTTAGGGAAATGGCTTTGCCATTGGAGGTGGAACTAGTTCCTTTGGATCTCAAAAGTCTAATTCGAGAAGTAGAGACCCCTAAATATAGAGGTAGAGAAAAGACAAGACATGCTATGAAGAGGAATGCAGATGGAGGAATAAATCTCCAAATAGCTACTTCGATGGACGATAAGAGCAAGCATGAAATAACACCTAGGGATTACAAGGTAATGACAATTAATGTTGGACATCATCTTGGGGACAGGAGTTAAAAGAAATGAAATTTAATTTAGAGACAACTATCACCAGGGTATAGAAGAGTAAACAAAAGAAAAGAGAGATAAAGGAGCAGATTTCCTACCTTGAAGGTTTTATCAAGTCATTAACCCAATCTGATCAAGCATAGACTAAATTGCCTCAAAATACAGTGCTTGTCTAAGGAGCAAGTAGATGCCATTACAGTGTTGCACCACAAGTTAAGTCTATTCGAAGAATGGATGGAGTACCTAGTGAGGCAAGGAGAAGAATTAATTAAGGATGCAATTGGGAAACATAAGGAGGCATATTGTTGGTATGAAAAGTCTAAGAGAATGGAAGGAGAATGTTAATTTTTCCAGGAACAAACAGATGTAGAAAGGATAAAGTTAAAAGCTCTTATTCAGATAGATTCCTGGGAGTTAGTAAATGAAAAGATAACCACGAAACATGAAGTTTTGATATTTGAGAAGTGGAAAATACAAGTGAATTGGGAAAGTGACACTTTGGTACAATATGTAGAAGGATTTGAAAAGGTCATTGAAAGATGCAAGAATCTAATTGATAGAGATGAAAGTTTTATTGAAATGTTAGCACAACAAAGTTGTGATCCTCGTACTTTAGGGAAAGGTGATAAAGATGAAATTATAAAATGCAGCAATGCTATGGTTAAATATGAAGCAAAAATGATGTAGAGGAATGAAAAGATCATTCAAATATTAGAGGATTAGGCTAGGCTTAAGTACAGTTGGAAAGTGATTTAAGAAGTTTCAAAGGAGTGTATGCATCAAGTGCTGGTTTATTTTTGGGAGTATCAATAGAGGAAAGGTGAAGAGGAGTCTTTGGACCCGGGGTTCAATAAAGAAGGATAGATAACCGAATACTGGACGCCAAAAGTTTTGTGTGACAATATGGTTTTGAAGTAATTTTATGGGTTTGTTTTTGGTCCTAGTGAAGGTGGCTAGTCCTAATTTTTTTAAAGAATACCGATGATCTTGTTTTATGCAAAGTTTTTTTGAACCAAAACCAGAAGCTGAAGATTGCTGCTGATGAAGAAGTCAAAGTTTTGACTCTACCTAGAATGTTTTGATGACAAGTGTCACCTGCCACATGCTATATTTCAATTTGTTTTTATGATTCTCTTTGATGGACTAAGTTTAAAGTCTTTGGGGCCTTGTTTCTATAAAGGCCATTTACTACTTTATTTTTATTTTAAGTTCAAAATTTGTGGATATTGGAGAACTGAAAGGAAGTCAAGTGAGTGAAAACAACTTCCTACACTAATCTAAGCAGGGGAGAGTTACAAATTTTTTGTTTTAACACCTTATGCTATTACAATAACAAAAGCACATAGAGAATAATATAAATAGAACAAGTACGCAAATGCAATAACAAAAGATATACATGGGGAAAACTCTTTCGAGTAAAAAACCCCACCCTCCAAAAGAAAAATACTATTGTATTACTTCAAATAGGAGTTACAATACATCACCAAGTACATAGCCTTCTACAACAAGTGATTCAACATGAACACTTGTTCTAGAGTGATATTGGTAGCACTTCGTTACCTATAAACAAACTATTCATTCTACAACACAAGGCACTCAATAAATAAAGCAAGCTTCAAGAAGCATCTAGAAGATGAGGGGCATCCAAATCCACATGGCACAACTTTCAATTTCTTAGACATGCATTTGGACACATGTTCAATATTCCCTTACACCCCTTACACTTGTCAAACATGCATAGAGTCTTCTTCCAAGCTTGGACACCTAGAATATGCTAAAAATAGGCTATGATAGATGCCTTACACATCTTACAGCTGTCATAGAATTTTTCATGGCTAGCAACACTTACAGTTGTAAGAGAATCTGTCATAACTAACTAAAAATAGCTGATTCTATTACATCCTATCATAACCCAACTTGGGTTAACTTTCACCCATGTATTCAAAGATTCCTTATGATGCACCATAGAATCTGTCATATGTTATAGATTCCAAAGTGGTACACCTATGTCCACTTGGGATGATGGTGTGTCATCCAATTACCTCCAACGGGGATGCAACCCAACCAATGGGTCCCAATTTGTGACATGACACCGTAGGCATCTAAATAATACAAATAAATACATTAATTACATCAATTAAATTAATGTTAGGAATCTAAGGTTGAGACACCTTAATCCAAACATCCTCCCACTTGCCAAAGACCTACCAAGAATCATACAAAATCATATACTCAGGGCCCCAAGGCCCATGGAATCAGAACATCATCTAAACTTCTCTATGCTCACTGGTTTTGTCAGTGCATCCACAAAATTTACCAAAGTGTCAACCTTCTCCAAGTTCACCTTTCCATCCTCTACCATATCACAAAAAAATGACACTCTACATCAATGTGCTTTGTTCAGACATGGAAGGTAGGATTCTTTACTAGAAAATTTGCACTTTGACTGTCACAAGAAACAGTAATCTATCTTGCATCTAAACCAATATAAAAACATAATATCTTAAGCCAAATGGATTCCTTACAGGCATGAGTGGCTTCCATATAATCTTCCTCTATCGTGGAAAAAGTGACTATAGCCTGCCACTTACTCATCCAATTGATAGCTCCACCAAACATCATAAACAAATAACCACTAGTGGATCTTCCACTGTCAATATCACCTACCCAATCTAAATCCACATATCCTCAAATGATCACAGAATGTTGAGGTCCAGTAGGATAACCATGAAAACACAAGGCATACTCTAAAGTACCCCATAAATATCTGAACACTCTTTTTACTGCATCCCAATGCACCTGTCCAAGATTAGCCTTAAAATGGATAAGGACTCCCACTACTTGGGCAATGTCTGGTCTCATACCCACCATCACATACATCAGACTGCCAATTGCACTTTCATATGGTACTTTGGTCATGTCCTCTATCTCAGTAGGAGATGTTGGACAATCATTCATACAAAGCTTCATCCCTTGCATCACAGGAACAACTAACTATCTGCAATCTACCATGTTGAATCTCTCCAACACAGAGTTCACATACTTGCTTTGGATTAACCAAATATTTATTTTAGCTTTGTCTCATGATTTCCATTCCTAGAATGTACCTATTTGCACCTAGGTCTTTCATCTCAAACTATGCTGACAACTGAAACTTCAAATCTGAAATCATACTTTTACCATTCCCAATAAATAACATATCATCTACGTAGATAACAATGATGAGAATGCAACCATTATTAGTTTTAAAGTACACACAATGGTCATATTTAGATCTTTGAAATCTCAATGACAACACATAGGTATCAAACTTCTGATACCACATTCTAGGAGACTATTTCAAACCATAAAGAGAATTCTTCAACTTGCAAACCAAATTTTCTTTATCTTTTTCAATGAAATGCTCTAGATGTGACATGTATATCTCTTCCTCCAAATCACCATGAAGGAATGTTGTTTTCACATCCATTTGTTCCAATTCTAAGTCATATGATGTTGCAAGTGACAACAAAAGCCAGATAAAAGTCAGCTTCACTACAAGAGAGAATATCTCCCCATAATCAATTCCCTCTACCTAGGACAATCCCTTAGCGACCAACCGTGTCTTATACTTCTCAACACTGTCATCGAGACCACACTTTTTCTTGAAAACCCATTTACAACCAAAAGGTTTATGTGTAGTGCGAAAAGGTACCAAATCCCAAGTCTTATTTCTCTTTAAAGAAGCCATCTCTTTATCCATGACTTGCATCCAAGAATCTAAATCATTCATATCCAATGCCTCTCTAACCATCCTAGGATCATCAGTATTAGTAATCAAGGAAAATATGCAACTAGAATCCAATAATGAATATCCAAACCTTTCCAATTTTTTCCTAACTCATGTAGACCTCCTCAAAGGCTGAGGTTGAGGTTCTCCTTCTTCATAACTTTTAGAGCTACTTGATCTCTCCTCATCATCAGGTCCAACAGGAGTACTTGGTTCTTCTTTCTTTGGAGTAGGTGGAATTTGAACCACCTCCTTCTTCTATTTCTCCTCTTTCTTTGATTGTAGATCAATAGTGGAAGGTTTCATCTCTCTGAATATCACACTTCTACTAAAGAGAACCTTTTGAGCTTCTAGATCCCAAAGCTTGTGCCCTTTCACACCGACACCATAACTGATAAAGATACACTTAACATCCTTGTTCTCCAACTTTGACCTCTTCTCAATCGAAACATGAGCATAAGCTTCACAACTAAATACTATGAGATGTCTCATCGAAGGATTTTTTCTAGACCACGCCTCCATGGGTGTCTTTCCAACAAGCAATGATGTAGGAGATATATTGATCAATTAACATGCAACCGCTTCAACCCAAATTTTTTGTTCAAGGCTAGCACCACTCAACATCCTCCTATCTCTCTCCATCAACGTTCTATTCATACACTCTGCAACTCCATTTTTTTGTGGAGTGTAGGGAGTTTTCTTATCTCTCTCAATCCTATACTCTTTACAGAACTTGTCAAATTCTATGGAAAAAAACTCACCACCATTATCAGTCCTCAAACACTTAATATCTTTCTGCTATTTTGATTTTCTACCAAGGCCTTAAACTCCTTAAACTGACTAAAGACTTTAGCTTTACTTCTAAGGAAATAAACAAATGTCCTTCTACTGCAATTATCTATGAAAGAAACAAAATATACAGATTTTGATAATGAAGGAACATTTATAGGACCAAAAAAATCTAAATGTACATAATCCAAGACCCTAGAAGACTTGTGAGAACTAGAGTAAAAAGAAACAAGGTGTTGTTTTTCCATATATACAATGTTCAAAAAAATTTGAACTCGAGATTGCAATCATCAAGGCCTTCAACAAGGCTCTTATTTTTTAGGGTTCTAAGACCCTTCTCACCAATGTGACCAATTCATTGGTGCCATAACATTACCTTCTCTACAGGAAGCTTCATTTCCATAGAATGAGCACCCTTAGTTACCCAAAATTCACAACCATCGGATGTAGTTGCAACATGCTTCTTCTCCAAAAAATTTGATGGTGAGGATGAAGAATCCAAAGGTCTCTTCTTTAGTACATCAAAAGAACTATTGCACTGTATAGTGTATGCATCAAGCTGAAATACAGTACCAATACGAACTCCCTTAGCCAACACCATAGCTCCTCTTGTCATCTTGCATCCTCCACTAGAGAAAACAACTTGCACTCCTGAATCATTCAGTTTACTTATAGAAAGCAAGTTTCGTGCCAAACCTGGGATATGCAAGACACCATTAATCCCTTTCACTCTTTCATTAGGAAATCTAATTTTGACTCTTCCATGACCAACAATCTTCAAGTGAGAGTCATCACCTAGGTACACCTCTCTACCATCAAACCCCTCATACTTCAAGAACTAATCTCTGTGAGAAGTCATGTGAAAGGATGCACTCGAACTATCAACCACACATCATCTGATGCATGGGATTCCAAGGTTAATGCAATAAATTCTTCTCCATCCTCTTGGGATGATTTCTAAGATTCATAATTGGAGAAAGAATTATTTTTCTTCTTCTTCTCCTTCTTGCAAATTTTTTGAATGTGACTAGTTTCACCACAATTCCTACATTTTTCCTTTGACTTCTTACTAGGAGACTTTGATCTCCCTAGAGACTTTGACTTAGATTTCTTGTCTTTCTTTTTGCTTCTCTTTTGGTCTACCACGGACTGTAAGGGCCTCCTTAGCCATCTTAGAAGACTTCCTTTGCATCTCCTCAGATAATAATGAGGCAACAACCTCATCCATCTTAAAGGTGGAAGTACTGCTTCCAATAGCCATTACCAGGTGATCCCAAGAGTTTGACAATGAAGACAAAAGGAGCATGCAATGATCTTGTTCATCTATTTTGTCTCCAATGGAACCTAGTTGTGCAACCAACATGTTAAAAGAGTTTAGGTGATCTGCAAAGGATCCTCCATCTTCCATTTTTAGAGAATACATCTTCTTTCTCAGGAAAATCTTATTTACCATGGATTTAGCTTGGTAGACATCACCAAGCTTCTTCCATAGAGAAGCAGAAGTTTTCTCTTCATGTACATTTAGGAGGATAGAATCAGCCAAAAAAAGTCTAATAAAACCCTTGGCTTTCCTATCCATGAGATCCCAATCCTCTTGTTTCATGCCTCAAGATTTGGTTCCAGAAATTGTAAGACATAAGTCTTGGTCTCCTAACATGTCTTCCATTTTGAGCTTCCACCACTCAAAATTACCACTGTTAAATTTTTCCATTTCAATCCTCCTAGATGTTCCTACCATATCTTTCCTACAACAAGGTAATGAAACAAACACTTCTGCAAAACTCCCACTGAAACAAAGATTATCTCAAAAAACCCTTCTACCTAACAAAGGAACCAAGGTTGGATAGGCTCTAATACCAACTGAAAGGAAGCCAGGTGAGCGAAAACAACTTCCTACACTAATCTAAGTAGGGGAGAGTTACAAAAAATTTGTTTGAACACCTTATGCTATTATAATAAGAGAAGCACATAGAGAATAATGGAAAGAGAACAACAAAAGCACAAATGCAATAACAATAGATATACATGGGAAAAACCCTTTCAAGTAAAAAAACCCACCCTCCAAAAGCATTGGACTATTGTATTACTTCAAATAGGAGTTACAATACATCACCAAGTACATAGCCTTCTACAACAAGTGATTCAACAATATTGCCTTACACCCCTTACACTTGTCAACCATGCATATAGTCTTCTTCCAAGCTTGGACACCTAGAATATGCTAAAAATAGGCCATGACAGATTCCTTACACATCTTATTACTATCATATAATCTTCCATAGCTAACAACACTTACAGCTGTAAGAGAATCTGTCATAACTAACTAAAAATAGTTGATTCTCTTACACCCTGTCATAACCCAACTTGGGTGCCAACTTTCACCCATGCATTCAAAGATTCCTTATGATGTACCATAGAATCTATCATATGTCATAGATTCCAAATTGGGATGCCTATGTTCACTTGGGATGATGATGTGTCATCCAGTCACCTCCAATGGGGATGCCACCCAACCAATGGGTCCCAATTTGTGACATGACACCATAGGAATTTAAATAATTCAAATGAATACATTAATTACATCAATTAAATCAATGTTACGACTCTAAGGTTGAGACACCTTAATTCCAATAAGAACCAAATTTTTTTCAAGTTTTGTTCTTTTTCTTGTTTTATGTTCTATTCTAGACTAAAAATTTGTCTAATCAATATCAGATCCAATTCCTGATATGAAATCTTACGTAGTTGATTGTTTGTTCGTATCAGATAAGACAGGGTGCATACTGACACTATATGCTGACAAATAATCCCCCTTTTCTTTAAAATATTGCATCATTTTGTGCCTAGCTGTGAAGCAATCTGGTGACGTATGTAATGGTTTGCTCTAGTTTGGTTATTTCTTGAGGCATGTGTAGATAACACCTAGGAGTAATTTTACTTTTTAGTAATTTTTTATGCTTTATTTTAGAATAGATGTTTAAATTTTAGAAAATGTTCCAAAAAAAGTGATGAGTGCATGGAGTTTTATTGCAAATCTTTTGATTCCATGATATTGTTGAATGCTTAAAGCTATATCTACTTAGATAAATGCAAGTTATTTTAATTCATGAAATATTATTGCAATTTTTTTGATTTCATGAAGTTGTTGAATGATCAAACCGAGATTATTTCCTATCTCTATGATGCCTTTCAAAACTTGAATAACCATTTACCCCTCATGTGTAACAACATTATAACAACAAACCCTAAAGCGAACCTAGTGCAATCAAGACCCAACATAAACGACCCTTGGAATTAAGTTGAGATAGCCTAAGATTTAGGTTGTCCCGGTGAAATATTTCAAGAAAGATAGGTTCCTGTAGTGTGTCTATGAAGATTTATCTACCCTGTTGGTGTGCGACTAACATCATCATCAATAGGAAGTGGTGCTAAAAAGATGGCCCATAGTCCTTTTAGTTTTGTGAGGAAGGAAGATGGAGTCTCGTAGAGTCACTAGGTCTTGGTCTAGCAACCCTCATGTGAAATTAGTCAAACTTAGTGGTCGTACATCATCTAGACTTCAAGGGTCAAGAAGTGCAAGCATAGTGCTACCAAATTCGACTATTGTTATGCCATCACGCCCGAAACAATGGATTTATTTAATGTAGAGCCACCGATTCAATTCATTGTGTATAATGATCTTCCAAAGAATTTGGAAAAATTGTCTTAAGTATTATCTTCAGAAAGATGCAGAAGAGCATATCAGTATCTTTAAGGATACATGTTTCAGAGCAAGGATATAATGTGAGGATGTTGTATGCAGGTTGTTCCCTTACACCTTGATTGATGAAGTTTACCAGTGGTATATCAACCTACCCTGTAATTCTATTAGAACATGGAAAGATATGGAAATTCAATTTTTATCCAAGTTTAGAACCCCAGTTGATCTTGCCTTACTATATCATCAGTTTGCTCAAATCAAAAGGTTCGATGGTGAACCTATATCTACTTTTAATGAAAGGTTTCAAAAGGCTTATTCTAGGTTGCAAGCACCTTATGTAGTGGACAACTTTTCTGCCATTTTTGTTTGTTATATGGTAGTAGATCCTTTAACTACTATGTTCATGAAACAAAAGAAAAATCCTCCTACTACCCTAACCGAAGCCTATGCTGAAGTTGTAAGTGTAAATTTAGAAATGAAGCACCTCAGAAGTGGATTGTCGGTAAATGGCTGAAATGGATTGAATAGTATCCTATGCCGAGTGTGAATGGCTTTTCGTTAAATCATCCAATGGATCCTAATTCTTTTCCTTCAGTGGTCCAAAATGGGACATTTCCTCAAAACAATTTCTTTCAACCAGGAAATAGTCAAGCTCTAGTCCCACACCCTGGTCCATCTATCACAGAGTTGCATCCTAATAGAAATTTTTTCTTCTCATAGACTCAAGAAAGTCAAAGATTCAAAACCTTAGAAGACAAAGAAGAGATCAAGGAAATGAAAAATCAACTTAAAAGATTAACCACAAAGGTTACACAATTAAGAAATCATAATTTTTATTCATAGATTAATAATCTAAATTCACAAAGTTGAGCATACAATGCTCTTAGACCACCTAGACCTTGGAACACCTGACCGAATAATGGAGGAGTATCCACACCTTTAGATAATGAAAATCCCTCCAATGATAGTTCTACATCAAAGATAAATTTAGCTGACCTTGCGATGAACAATTAGTGTCAAATCCACAATACAAATGCTCATTCAGAAGAGGATTGTCCATAGTTTAAAACTGTGTTAGATATATTTTTAGCCGCTACACATTACAATGATCAGTGTGACTCTCACCTGTCTTAGGGGAATGAGTTAGTTCCGGTGGGATATGACTTTTCTTTAGTTCTCAAAAGTTACAAGTGTTTTGAGTCACCTGAGCTGTTGTTAGGAGTCATACTTACAAACAAGAAGGAGACAGTTCAACCATGACTTTAGAAACCTACATGTTTCCTTATAAAGATAAAAATGAACCCTAGGATGAAGCTGACGAAATTCATGCTTTCCAACAATATCCGAAAGGGCATAGCTACAACCTAAGAAGTAACACCAACAATGGAAGTAGATTCAAAGGGCCTTTGACCATGTCAATCCCACCTAATAACTTGAACACTCCACTAGATGATAGATCAAGTAACATTCCATGGTTACCTAAGGTAACCTCTCAATATAACTTGTCAAATGTTTCACAAAGTGGAAAAGTAGAACCCACCGATCAAAATAACTTGACTAATTATTTTGCAAAAGAAATTAAAAATGTAAAAATCAGCCTCTCTTTATCAAAATTGCTCAAAATGCTTATGATTAGGAAAGATTTCTTGAATACCTTAGAAGATTTTCCCAAAGAAAACACACTTAGTAAAGAAGCACAAGAAAAGGATAACTCCATTAAGGAAAAATAAAAAAACATAGTTCCTATGGTGGATGCACAAGTAGCCTTTTACAAAGGAAAGATAGAATCCCTGCCATTTTTGCTCATACTCAAAATATTTGGTACAAATATCCATAATTGTTTGGTAGATTCTAGAGCATATAACAACTTGATGCCTTTGTCCATATGTCAGACTCTAGGTTTAACCTCAGAGAATTCCTTGAAGAAAGTTACTCAACTCAACAAAACTGAGGTAAATGTAGTTGCGAAATTAACCAACATTCATATGCAATTAGCATTGGATCCCTAGATTCAATATTATATTGATATTTATGTTGTTGCGATACCTGATACTTACATGATGCTATTGAGTAGGGACTATTCAAAGACTTTGAATGAATATATGGCCACAAAATTCTCACATATGTAGTTGCCTTGGAAAGGAGTCCCAAAACAAATTAGGATAGAGAGAGAGCTACACATGAAACTCATGATCACCAATTATAATAAAAAAATGAATTTCTATACATAGATGTAGAACCACAAATTTATGGAATTCAAAGTTCTAGAGTTAATTTTTTATTTATTTTTCATGTGTAATGCTGAAAAGAATAACCATATAACTCCTAGAATGGATATGTTAATCAAATCATATTTTGATTCTTCCAAAGGAGAAGATAGCCACTTAGACAAATTCTAGAAGAAAATTGCTAAAGAAGCTCAGAAGAGCAAGAAAAATAAAGAGTCACTAAATTTTTTGTTGTTGCAAGGTTGGTACAGGTTACACAATTCTACACATTCAAAAGACAGTTGCATGATGTGCTTAGAAATCATTCACAAAATTGAAAGTCAGTAATGTCTAGAAAATACTACTCTTGACAGGTTTAGGATTAAAACACTTGAAGATAAATTACAGGCAAGGAAGACCGAAAATATCAATTTGTCAACTCTTAAGAATGCTAAGCTCAAAGCTGTTGAGGATCAAACTTGGACCCTTAGGTTTGATGGGTCAAAATCGAAACAAGGAATTGGAGTTGGGGTTGAGCTTATCAGTCCCTAAGGTAAGTCTTTTCTTGTTTCCTATCGGTTACAATTTCAATGTACTAATAATGTGCTAGAATATGAAGCTCTTACCCATAGTTTGATGCTCACGATCAAGAAGAAAGTTAAGATTCTTAAGGTTTTTGGTGACTCAGAGCTGGTTATCAAGCAAGTCTGAAAATAGTATATTTGTCATCATAAGCACCTGTCTAGCTACCGACACCGAGTGTGGGATCTAATGGAAGATTTGGATGCCTTTAACATCACTCGAATCCCATGAAGATTCAATTAGAGAGAAGATGCTCTAGCTACTATTGCTAGTGCTCTAGAACCTTTAGATGCTTCCGATTTGAGAAGATTTACTATTGAGATAGTGTAGTTGCCCTCGGTTCCTGATAATGTTACTAATTTGTAGGTATTCAAAGATGACCATCATATATTGGAATTCATCACTAATACTAGTATCTTCAAAGCATAGATAATTGAAGAAATGGATCGCCCAGACGACGAAATTCAAGATGAAGAATTAGCTCAAGCAAAAGATAATAATATTTTGAAAGGGATAATTGAGCTAGAAAGACTATTCGATGTGGATCAGATAGTCAAGTAGAAAGACCCACCTAAAACTAATGGAGGATAGTCCATATTATATAATTTGAATACTGAAGAAGATTCAAAGAATTTTTTTATAGGGAAGGTATGTACTGAGGAAGAGCGAAGAAATATTGATCATGAACTTAGAGATTATTGGAAAGTTATAGCATGGAAATATCAAGATTTGAAGACTTATGACAATTCCATCATTACTCATACAATTCCATTGATGCTTGCTGCAAAGCCTTTCCAACATAAATAATGACCTATAAATGCACTTTTAGAATCTTTGATTCAAAAGGAAGTACAAAAGCTCCTCTTAGCCTGGATAGTTTTTCCCATCAGACATTCTACTTGGGTGGAAAATCTAGTGCCTATCAGAAAGAAGAATGGAGATATATGGTTGTGTGTGGATTTCCAAAATCTTAACAAGGTGTCAAAAAAATATAATTACCCCTTTCCTTCATTGGATGAAGTGCTACAAATTGTTGATGGTTCGTAGAAGATGTCATTTTTGGACAAATTCTTTAGGTATAACCAGGTAATGTTTGCAAAGGAAGATTAGATGAAGACCACTTTCACTACAAAGTGGGAAACTTTCATTTACAGAAGGATGTCATTTGGATTAATAAATGCTGGAGCCACATTCCAACAAGCTATGGATTATGCCTTTTGATATTTGGTAGGAAAATGCATTATTATATAAATGGATGATCTTATGGTATTTTCCAAGAATAGAGGAGATCATGTTCGTGATCTCATAGCAATATTACAAAAATGTGAAACTTAGGAGTTTCATTGAATCCTAAGAAATGCTTTTTCGGGGTGACTGAAGGAAAGTTACTGGGACACATTATATCTAAAAGAGGTATTTTAATAGACCTAGATAGAGTGAGTGCATTACTCAAGTTACAACCCCTAGGAAGTAAGAAAGAATTAAAGTCATGCTTCGGCAAGATCAATTTTTTCCAGAAGTTTATTATCAAATTTATTGAGATAGTGAAATCACTCAATGATATATTGAAGAAAGACAAAAAGATTGAGTGGAAAAGTGAAGCTAAGATCACCTTTGAAAATATGAAAGTTGTAATCGTGGAAGCATCAATGTTGGTAAGTTCAGATTATATTAAACCTTTTTATATTTACTCTTTTGCTTCCAGTCATACATGTGCAGTAGTGTTGACACAAAGGGGTGAGAACAAAGAAGAAATCCAATTGCTTTCATGAGTGCTCCCTTTAAAGAGGTGGATCTAAGATACATGAATATTGAAAAACAAGCCCTTACTTTGGTTAAGGTAGTATGAAAATTTTGACATTATATTCTCAAAAGTATAGTCAAGGATATTGTCCCTAATGCCACAGTAAAAATGCTACTGACGTAGAGTGAGCTCGGGGAAAAAAGAGCTAAATGGGTTACAATTTTGCAAGAGTTCAATTTATAGATTATATCCATGAAGTTGGTCTACAAGCAAGCCTTGGTTAACCATTGTTGAGATTGATCCACAAATATCTAGCCAGTAGTATACTTTGGACATAGAAGACCAAGGAATTATTTGGTTAGCAATAATTGCCCTGATCATATGCAACGAAATCAAAGAAGAGCCCTGATGATTAAAGCTCATAGTTATATGATTAAAGGAGGGATTTTGTTCAAGAAAAATCATGAAGGAATTTACTTAAGATGTTTGAATAAGACCGAAGTGAGTGAAGTGTTGCAAGAATTACATGAAAAATTTGGTATAGCTCATGGAGCACCTTTGGGTACTGTACACCTCATCTTGAGAGCTGACTATTATTGGTCGACTATTTTCAAAGACACCTATGAGCATGTAAAACAATATTAAATGACAGGTTGTCATTAGGTCCTAACACTTTAGTGAATAAACACATCAATATATCGATTGGGCAGTGTCCAACGATTGTATGCAATAGAGGACATCTCAAGTTTCTCTCTTAAGAAATAATCTACTGAATAAAAAATATAATCTAAAGGGCCTCTAATATAGAAATCAATAAATAATCTATCTAGAAAGTAGGAAAATAATTCAAATCAGAAGACAAAAAACTAAGAATCTTAAAAACATCACCATTAAACTAGAAAGCATGGAAACAATTAACCTAAAGAATGCATAAATTTCTGAAGAGGTAAAGTATGTAAAGAAATTAGGAAACATTTATCTAATGTAGAGAATCACAAGTTAACTGCTAATCATAAAACCGTTAATCAAAATTAACTGAAGAAAGGTGCTCCAGACATTCAAATGCTAAGCTCAGAAGCTACAGACTCAGTTACAACCTGCAGGCTCGACACTAATAGTATACATGTATGAATGGAAATAAAATGCAAATTCAACTTCTATTTTATCAAAGGAAAATGCAGAACAAGAAACAAATACTGATCTATCTATTTCTAACCCTCGAGTGGCCAGCTCATGGGTGTATCTACTGCTACTTCAGATCACATGCATTGGAAAATCCTTTATGTTACTTCATTCCATAGATGCATCCATATTACATAGTAATTCAAAGGAAGGTGGGAAAACTCAAACTCATATTCATATGGTAGTTTTTACTCAAAAGAAAAATTGACGGCATAATGATAATCTTCTTCTCATTATTTGTAACAATTACATATTTAAATGAAAAATGACTAATAGAAATCCTATTTTTTAGCTGATCAAGTCTTTCAACAGATTGCCCATAGTAAAAGGGACTTAAGAGTCCATGATATACAATATTAAAGAGGCTTAGCATGAGCCATAAAGTCTTTAAAACTAAAAAATAATAGAATTATAAAAGCTTGGCCAAAACGTGTGCTCCTAGCATTCCGATGCCCACTCGTTGGTTTTCAAAAGTATGAGACCTGCATTCATTTCCCTTCTGACTGGAATGGAAAATGGTGGTGGAGATGACCTACGAAATACTCAAGACTAAACCATTAAATCAACACAAGTTAGTTTAATTTAATCAACTCCAAGAAATAAGTTTGTACAATTATTCATAGAAAGGAAAGAAACTATTTTTCCTAAAGCTAATCAATTGGCAGAGTAATTTGGGCTGGAAGGTTCATATTTATATATTGAGGTCATTATGTTGATGAGGTTATTTTTACCTCATCATTACACATGTCAAACTATTGTGGATAAAGGGAGATTTAATGCTCAACCATTACAACCGGTGATGGAGATGCACCCTTTCTTGCAATGGGGATTAGATTTCATCAATACAATTAATCCTCCATCATCTGCAAGTCACAGGTTTGTGTTGACTGCCACAGATTATTTCACCTAGTGGACTAAAACATGTTGTAGTAAACAATGCACCTCAGAGGTGGTAATCAAGTTCTTAGAGGAAAATGTTATTATCAGGTTTGGAGTATCATATGCCCTAGTATGTGATAATGGCCCTACATTTTGTTAAAGATGCGCAGGACAACTGAGAGGGGGGGCGAATCAGTTGTCACACAAGTTCAAACTTAAAAATTTATTGCTTATCAATTCTTCAACCACACTATTCTATTATTAAGTATGAGCATGACACACAAATAACAAAAAGTAAATCAACACAATGAACACCAGATTTTTATGTGGAAAATCCAATAAGGGAAAAACCATGGTGAGGGTTAACTCAATATAAAGATTATAAACTAAATACAAAGGCTCATTTCCAAGGGATCATTGCCCAAAAGAGGACTCACTATCCAAATACAAAGGCTCACTACCTACAAAAAGGACTCACTATCCAATAGGGAGGCTCACTACCTACAATACAAAAGAGAATAGAAAGATCTACCACTACAATTAAAGCACATTCACAGGATTACAAAAACCCTTATCTCACTGTCTTCAACACAACTCACACACACAAACTTCTGCTCTTATGATTTGTGGCTTACTTTCATCACTTTGCATCAAACTGTCATACAACTCTTCACAATTCAACTTGATGTTATACCATTCTCAACCTTAGAAGCATTTACCAAGGTCGACCACAAAATAACCCATTTCATAAATTCAAATTAGGTTGGCAACTCAAAATTCCTGTGGTGGAAAGGAATAAGAGTGGACCAATAAAATTATTTTCTTGAAACTTCTACACTTTCCTCAATTTAAATTTTATTCTTTGAATGAAGTGTAAACACCAGATCAGTCAAACCTAATGAAAACACAAAAGAACATTGATGCACACACTTCCCAACAAGAAGATGACACACAGACACCTCAACACACTTCAATATGCATGAGACTTCATCTTAGACTCTTCAGATACGTCCGCAACAAAACAATATACTTCATACACTGAATACCTTTTACCAGATCATCCAAACTATGCAAACTTGTACTGGAATAAAGAAACATGACTTCCAGATTACCAAACTTCAACCTTCTTTGCTAGAGAATGGAAAAGACCTTCACAAGACATATCCTAGATCTGTAAGATTTGAAACAAAGCATCAGAGAACTTCAGAGAAAAACTAGTTCTCCAAGGCCACATAAGGCCAACTCTTCCAGAGCAGTTCACATACCGTTGAACGTAACTCTCACACACCATCACACCAAAAGCTAAAACTTAGGAGATATCACCACTAAATCCTCATTAACAAGCCTTCAGATCCGCACAAGCATAGGATCAACACAGGAGAAATGCAGAGCACATACCAGAGCACATTCTAAACATTTTCAACCTTTTGACTTCTCTTCTTTATTTAATTTTCTCAAAAGAACTTGGAAACTCACCAAGACAACACATCTGTTACACTAAAAAGATAGCTCCATGTACTCACAACATCTCAACAACATCTCAACTATACATGTACAATCTACAACATACTGAACAGTGTTGACATCAATGATGACATTAATGACAACACCACCAAAATTGCTCATACCTGTAACAATCTCCCCCTTTGTCATTGATGGCAACACATGATGTGAAAAAACATAAAAGACAACATTATCCTTCACAATGCCAGGAACACTATTTTTCACATGACTTTTCTCTCCTCCTTACCTCCAATCTCTCCCCCTTTGACATTAATGGAAAATAACAATAACTCTGATTACTCCCCCTTAGGAGTACACCCATACTGCAACAATGAAAACCTTTTCTACTCCCCCTCTGGAGTAGACCTATTTATCAGTCCAGATAAATGAAGAGTCTATGAATTCATTGGACTAATGCACCTTCATGTGCACCTAGTTAGGATGGCCAATGACCCCCAACATCTCCCTAAGATGCTCAAAAGTATCCTTCAAAAGAGTCTTAGGAAATATATTTGCAATTTGTTCCTTTGTTGTCACATACTCTAGTTTGACCTCATTCTCCAACACTTTTTCTCTCAGAAAATGATACTTGATAGATATGTGCTTTGTTCTTGAATGCATAACAGGGTTCTTCAAATTTTTTATTGCACTTGTATTGTCACAAAAAACAGAAATAGGCTCATCACATACCACATCAATGTCTTTTAGAGTTTGCTTCATCCACAAAACTTGTGTGTAGAAGGATGCTGCAGCAATATATTCTGCCTCTATAGTAGATAAAGAAACCGAGTCTTGCTTTTTACTCAACCATGAAACTAGTCTTCCACCAAGAAAGAAAGTACCACCAATGGTACTCTTCCGGTCGTCTACACATCCGCCCAATCAAAATCTATATAGGCACTAAGGGCATTATTCTTAGGGTACCATAGCCCATAATCCGGTGTACCTTTAAGGTATCTAAATATCCTCTTTACAGCTATAACATGTGCCTCTTTAGGATTTTCTTGAAATCTAGCAACTAAACACAATACATGCATAATATTTGGTTTGGTAGCAGTAAGGATGTACAACAGTCCACCAATCATGGATCTGTATTTTCTCTAATCAGTCTTAGAAAATTCATCATCTTTCTCAACTTACATCTAGTTACCATAGGAATACAAACTAGTTTAGAATCCTCCATCCCAAAATTATTCAACAAATATTTTACATACTTAGATTGTGAAATGAATATCCCTTTATCAATTTGATTCACTTGTAGACCAAGGAAGAAATTCAATTCACCAATCATAGACATCTCAAATTCTTTTTGCATCTCTTCAGTAAACTTTTTACACATGCTATTATTTCCACCAAAAATGATATCATCAACATAAACAACTACAATCAACATCTTATTACCTTGCTTTGTTAGATATATGTCCAGTCTTTCATACCAAGCTCTGGGAGCTTACTTCAGCCCATACAATGCCTTCTTCAACTTACAAACCATGCCCAAATTTTCAGACAACTAAAACCCTTCAGGTTGCTCCATGTACACTTCTTCCTCCAACTCACCATTTAGAAAAGCTAACTTAACATCCATTTGATATACCTTGAAGTCCTTGTGGGAAGAAAATGCCAAAAACATTCTGATAGCTTCCATTTTGGCCACATGAGGAAATGTTTCTTCAATATTTATACCTTCAACTTGTGAATATCCTTTACATACCAGTCTTTCCTTATTCCTTACTACTTCTCCATTTTCATTCAGCCTATTCCGGAACACCCATTTAGAGCCAATCACATTTTTGTTCACATGCCTAGGGACTATTTCCCATGTCTGATTCTTTTCTATCTGCTGCAATTCCTCTTTCATAGCTCCCATCCAACCTTCATCTTTACATGCTTCTTTTACAAATTTAGGTTCTATTTTAGAAAGTAAACACAAATTTACCTCAGCTGCAACTCTGCTTCTTGTCTTCACACCTTCACTCTTGACTCCAATTATTTGATCTTCCAGATGATTCTTCTATACATATTTAGGAGTCCTAGCAATAGGTTCTAGTTCATTCTCTTCTTCTTCTTCTTCTTCTACTTGTTCTTCTCCTTCTTTCTCTTCTTCTTCCTTCTCCTTGTTCTCCTCAAGTACATGTCCACAGATAGGATCATCACGTTCAACTTCACTTATCTCAATAGGTCTACATATGTCTTCATCAACTTTCACATTAGCACTTTCAATAATCTTTCTCAACCTCTTGTTAAAACATATGTATGCCTTGCTAGCAGTAGAGTATCCAAGAAATATTCCTTCATCACATCTAGCATCAAATTTTCCAAGATTTTCATCATATTTTTAATATAGCACATGCTTCCAAATACCTTAAAATATTTCAAAGTAGGAGTCTTACTAGTCCATAACTCAAAAGGCGTCTTCATATGTTGTGTTTGATCTTAACTCTATTAAGAACATAAACAACAGTATATATCACTTCTCTCCAATATACATTCGGTACATTGGACTCTTTCATCATAGTTCTAGCAGCTTCTTGTAATGTCTTGTTTTTCCTTTCATTTACTCCATTCTACTGAGGGGTTCTAAGAGCAGAAAACTATCTTTTTATGCCATGCTTCTCACAAAATGCATTAAATTCACTAGAAGTGAATTCACCACCTCTATTAGATCTCAAACACTTGATTTTCAGATTTACTTCATTTTCCACTCTTGCTTGAAATACCTTAAACCTATCCAGGGCCTGATTCTTTTCTCTGAGAAATGCAACCCATGTAATTTGAGTATAATCATCAATAAGCAACATAAAGTACTTGTCTCCATTCAGGCTTCTGATCCTGGTCGAACCATAGAGATCAGTGTGAATCAAATCCAACATTCTGGTAGTAGAATGTTCTTTTCCATTAAAGCTACATCTTGTCTACTTCCCCAATTGTCAACTTCTACAAATAGCATTAGCAGGTCTTGTGATTTTGGGAATTCCTTGAACAATCTCCTTAGCACTGATCTTGACTAGGTTATCAAAGTTCACATGTCCCATTCTCTAGTACCATAACCAACTTTCACTAATTTGAGATACAAGGAAATGACCATCAACTCCCTTCACCTGATAGATGTTTCCATGAGTTCTTCCAACAACAATCATATCTCCATTTTTGATTTTACAAGTATTGTTTTGAAACACAAGTTTAAAGCCATTGTTGCACATCTGACCAACACTCAGAAGGCTATGCCTCAAACCCTTCACATAATATACATCATCAATATTGTGTACTCCATCAAAACTGATTGAACCTTTACCACAGATCTTAGTTCCTGAATTATCACCGAACATGCCTAAACCACCATCATATTTTTCAAGTTTAGTGAAATTACTCTTATCTCAGGTCATGTGATTTGAACATCCACTATCAATTACCCAATAGTCTTCATCCTGTCTTGCATGAAAATTGGTAACCAAAGTACCTTCCATCCTATTCTTCTTAACCTCTGGAGCCTTCTTACTTACACATTTTCCAGAGTTAGTGGATGCAAATTTAATTTCCAAAGCTAAGAATAAGCATTCACTATCATCAACCTCATTTTTAGATTCATCATTAGAAATACAACTTGTCTCTTCCTTAACATAGTACAACTTCTTATACTTCTTATCCTTCATATCCTTATCCTTATAGTCCTTGTTCTTTTTATGTGTAGCCCTATTAGGACATCTCGAAGCATAATGACCAATGTTACCACAACTAAAACATTTAAAGGGTAACATACTTTATATTTTCCAGTACCTTTCTTCAATTTCTTGGTGAAGTTTGCTTCCAACTCTTCATCATCACTATCCAGTTCTTCAATCTTCAAAGCCTTAAATTCGGTTTCTACCTTCTCTTATTTCTTGTTGTCTTTCCAAAACTTCCTTATCTTGAATGCTTGCAAGGTTCCAAACAACTCTTCTAGAGTATACTTCTTAGGACCATACATTTCTTCAATAATAGAGATTTTGTCACTATAACATTCCAATAAGTGATTGGGATCTTCTCGATTATATCTTCATTTGCTAGTTTTCCTCGAATTTTGACTTCATTTGCTGCCAGTTCAACTCTCTGAAAGAAACTTATAATTTCTTCACCATCTTCCATCTTCAAGTTCACAAATCTACACTTTTCCGCTAGCCTCTTTGTCAACTTTTCCTTTTCATTTCCTTCATACATGTCTTCCAACTTCTTCCAGACATCATATGCAGTATCTAGAGAATTCACCTTAACTCACTCATTTTTAGATAAACCACTGCAAATTGCATACTTCATCTTCTCATTTTCTTCATAAGCAGAGATCTCATCTGTAGAATTAACACCACCAGACGAAAGTGTATACTTATTCTCAACAACCTTCCAGGTCTTGAAACCAAGAGAGATTAGATATCCTCTCATATGTCCCTTCCAATCATTGTAGTCAGTTCCATCAAACATAGGGATCACCAACTTGTGTTCCATTGGATCTTCCTTAAGCGGTTAATCTCTACACAAGGAGCCTAGCTTTGATACCAATTGTTAAACAGGCATAGGACAACTGAGAGGGGGGGTGAATTAGTTGTCACACAAGTTCAAACTTAAAACTTTATTTATTATCAATTCTTCAATCACACTGTTTTGTTATTAAGTATGGGCATGAAAAACAAGTAACAAAAAGTAAATCAACACAATGACCACTAGATTTTTACATGGAAAACCCAATAAGGGAAAAACCACTATGAGGGTTAACTCACAATATAAAGATTATAAACTGAATACAAAGGCTCACTGCCAAGGGCTCACTGCCCAAAAGAGGACTCACTATCCAAATACAAAGGCTCACTTCCTACAGATACAAAAGAGAACATAAAGATCCACCATTGCAATTAAAGCACATTTGTAGGATTATAGAAACCCTTATCTTACTGTCTTCAACACAACACACACACACTTCTACTCTTATGATTTGTGGCTTACTTTCCTCACTTTGCATCACACTGTCATACAACTCTTCACAATTCAACTTGCTTTTATACCATTCTCAACCTTAGAAGCATTTACCAAGGTCGACCACAAAATAACCCATTTCATAAATTCAAATTAGGTCGGCAACTCAAAATTCCCATGGTGGAAAGGAATAAGAGTGGACCAATAAAATTATTTTCTTGAAACTTCTACACTCTTCCTCAATTTAAATTTTATTCTTCAAATGAAGTGTAAACACCAGGTTGGCCAAACCTAATGAAAACACAAAAGAACATTGATTCACATGCTTCCCAACAAGAAGATGACATGCAGACACCTCAACACATTTCAATATGCATGAGACTTCATCTTAGACTTCTTCAGATACATCTGCAACAAAACAATATACTTCATACACTGAATACCTTTTACCAGATCATCCAAACTATGCAAACTTGTACTGGAATAAAGAATCATGACTTCCAGATTACCAAACTTCAACCTTCTTCACCAGAGCATGGAAAATACCTTCACAAGTCATATCCCAAATCCACAAGATCTGAAACAAAGCATTAGAGAACTGTAGAGCAAAACTAGTTCTCCAAGGCCACAGAAGGCCAACACTACTAGAGCAGTTCACATACCGTTGAATGTAACTCTCACACACCATCACACCAGAAGCTAAACCTCAGGAGATATCACCACTAAATCCTCATTAAAAATCCTTAAAATCCACACAAGCATAGGATCAACACAACAGAAACACATAGCACATACCAGAGCACATTCTGAACACTTTCAACATTTTGACTTCTCTTCTTTATTTAATTTTATCAAAAGAACTTGGAAACTCACCAACACAAAACATCTGCAACACTAAAAAAATAGCTCCATGTACTCACAACATCTCAACTATACATGTACAATCTACAACATACTGAACAGTGTTGACATCAATGACAAAATTAATGACAACACCACCAAACTTGCTCATACCTGAAACACATTTTCCTCATTGAAATTTTCTAATTAGGCATTTGAATATGGTATAACATTAAAATTCTCATCCAATTACCACCCGCAGGGAAATGGATTAGTAAAATCATCAAACAAGAACCTGCTAGAGATAATTAGGAGATTAATTGAAAAGAATCCTAGAGAATGGCATTCTCTATTGAAATTTTCCCTTTAGGTAGATCATACTAGGATGAAATATTCATTGGAAAATTCTCCTTACCACTTAGTCTATGGGATAGATCCTATATTGCTTATAAATTTAAAAATACCTACTTGGAAATTTTCCCAGGAATACATTAGATTAGATGATTAGACTGAAGCTCGATTGCTACAATTGATGCATTTAGATGAAAAATGTACCATAGCTATAGATCATTTTTCTAGGCATCAATTTATGGTAAAATGGTGGTTTGACGGAAGGGCTAGATTGAAAACTTTAAGAATATCTGATTTAGTCCTGTATTGGGACAAAGCCCATGAGTGTAAGGGTGAACATGGTAAGTTTGACAAGTTATGGACTGGTCCTTACCATGTATCTAAAATTTTAGGCAACAACACTTACAGGCTTAAAAATTTAACTAGAGAGGATGTTCCATTACCTGTCAATGGAAAATTCTTGAAGCATTACTTCCAAGCTTGGTGTTGGTTGCCCACCCTTGTTGTAAGTTTGTAAATAGTTTTTGTAGATAGTTTTCTATAAATAGTTTTTGTAATTATTTTCTTTTTGTAAATAGTTTTTTTTTTTTGGTTTTTGGTTCTTTCTTTTGTTTTGTTTTCTTTTTGGGTTTTTACATTGTAGAGATATACAATAGTTAGCAACCTTTGAAGGTGGTCAAAATGATAGGATATCAATTCTAGAAGTGTGATTCATGCTTTGAATGGAAATAGTCCTTTAATTATAGATGATTGGGGAATTTTTTGGATTCATTTACTTTAGTTCACATAAATCATTCAATTGATGTTGAGCTATAAACACCCATACCTAAATCATTCTACTAAATTTGGGATAGCAATTGTTTGCATTGAGTGAAAAATCAAATGGTGACCTTTGTTATTGTTGTAATTCCTAACCTAATAGAAGGCTTCATTGCCTACAAGTTGAAGCAAATGAGCTTACAAAGAAATATCAAATGAAAAAATGATTATTAAAAGAGAAAATTCAACTCTTTAGGCTATCCAAATATCTCTACTCGGGCTATAGATGCTTGAATGGCAGTAGAGATATGTTTTGTGGGAATTATAGAGATAACCTTTCTAGGGCTATGGACATTTGACTAGCAGTAAGGCTCTATCCAAGGTTGGATTAAAAGGAAATTTCCAAATTATGTAGGTCAATGCAAATGTTTGCTATGCTTTGAATTTTCTATAGTAGAATAGATCAATTGCACACACGTGAGCTCAGTAAAATTTAATCTTGTATGATAGCTAAAGATGAAATGCCAGAATGAGGGCCTAATCATTTATAATTTAAGGACTATAGAAAGTTGAAGTATGGTTATTAGGTCTAGAATTGACATTCTATTGTTTTGTTTGGTTTTGTTGGTTGTTAGTTGTTATGTGGTCTCACAACATGCCCCATTTTGCTCCTTGGAAAAATTTGGAACCCCTTTTTTTGCTACTTTTTTTTCCCACCCTTTGTTTTCACTTGCTTTGGTGTGCTACTTTTCAGAGGAAATGGTAAAATGGGAAGTTTTGATTCAGCTTGTTTGGTCCTTTCCTAAGTTCTTATCTTTATTGGACTTGGAATGTTGAAAAATATTTTCCCTAGTCTTATCAATTTATCAGACCCTTGGGTCTTAGGAGTTGATGTGTTGCACTAAGAATGTTGTATCTTCAGTAATTTTCACTTTTTTCTCAGGGTGTAAGTTGTGGCCGGTGGGTTGTCACCCAAATGAATTATCCCAGTGCATGTGTTCCCCTTTTCTTTGCTAGTTGGCCCGGTGGTGGCCTTTTCTTTTCTTTAAAACTGAACATAAAAAACCAAAGGTTTTGTTGCGAATATGTTTTAAATAGATTTGGTCTCGCCTGAACCCAGTTTTGGTCTCCTTTTGCACCTGGTTCTTATGAACTTGGTGGGTAAAAGTCACGGCTCCTGGTAATCTTTTTAAGGTCTGGTGCCAGATGGTTCAAACCTCTTTTGATTGTTAATTGTTAAGTATCCAAAGGTGGATTTGCTTATAAAGCCTTTGACTCATAGGAATTGAAGTGACACGTAAGTGTGCAAATTAAGATTTCTACGTCATCTTATTCTCTAACCATGGGCCCTACACAGAAACCAAGGTGTTCTTGATTCAAACCTTTATCAACCATGATTACATCTTTATTCAAGGAAATTAATGGTGGAAAACAACACACATACTTGGCACCACCATGAGCATGCAATTGCTTTCATAACACGTAACCTTGTGCCATACTGCTCACTTATAAGGACATTGAATAATAAAAAAAGAGATTGTGGTGCACAAAGAAAGGTAAGCCTCGTGACGATGAAGAACACAACTACCAAGGGTTTTGACGTTGCATTCAGAAAGAAAGTTGTATCACCAACAAAACTAGGTATGCTTCAAATAACTAAAACTTTGTTAATTTTTCTATGCATGTATGTCTCAGGACAAATGGTGTTTCCCCTATTTTGGTAATTAAAATGTTGATTATTTTGAAATCAATTTAACCTACTTGCAGATTGAAAGTTTAATGAATTATTGAAAATGAATGGTCAAATTTAACTCTAATTCACACACAAGGCACATATCTTCTAATAATTCAGAAAACCCAAGAAAATATGAGCACTTCTAGAAGGAAGCTAGATGAGGAATTTGAGTACCCTGTTTCACAAGCCGTACTAATTAGTGGGATAATTATCGACACTCATCTAGGGTGTTTTACTGATATTGAATTCATCACACGGATTTGAAAAGAAAATGCCTCTCAGTGCACAAAGAATATCATTGCAAGTGGGTTGCATTTGGTAGGAGGGTTTCCACCAACAATGGAAGCCATTGAATTGGTAATGGAATGTATGAATTGGTATGACCCAAACAAGAGGGTCGTTGAGAAAGAAGGGAGATTCTATGTAGACCTCTGTAAAAGGAATTGTATACACATTTGGGTTCCCCACATTTAGCTAGATGGATCTGTTGGATATGAAGGTCTTGGCCATGACATACCTGAGTGCAGAGGAATAGAATAGAATATTTATGAATGCAACATGGTGCTAGGAGGAGATTACCAAGAAAATGAGACCAATCTTGAGGTTTGTGTTTATCCAGGATGTCCAAGACATCATAAACCTATTAAGTAGGATAGCTGGACTTAGAGATGCCAACAAATTTGAACCTTGGATGTTCGTGATCATAGAAAAATAATGGAAGGCCCTGTGCAAATTCACTGGTGTAGTTTTACCAGTGACAGGCTACATGAAAAGTTAATGATTTTCTTGGACACCCTATGGTTTTCTATGTCTTCTTATGTTGTTTATTCCTATGCCCTGAGGGAGAATATTCAAGGATTAAACAAGGTTGGTACCCAAGGTAGAGAAGTAGGGAATAATTTGATATATGCTCATGTACCCCAGATCACTATCCATCGATATCAAGAGCATTACAGAGGGTTAATGATGTGTTTTCTATGAAGTTGGTAAGAATAATGGAAGGTGACAGAGCCAAAAGACTATCCCTAGAAGCACAAAGTGTCATTAAGTTGGTTGGGGGTTGGTATATTTAATTTCCTACTTTCACCTACATCATGGTGGAAGGATTCAAAGGATACCCCTTTGTGTTACCTAGGTATCCAATAGATAAAATATTTTTACTAGAATTGGTGAGAAAAAAGCACCCTTCTCACGCCATTTTCTCATAAGGATGCAAGAAATGCTCTATCAAATTCACCATCACAATCGGGAATTACAAATGTAATGCGGCTAAAAATGCTGGAATGTGTGAGGAAGAGTTGAAGATGTATATGTTGGAGTTCTTTACACTCAAACAAAAGAATTATGATTTAGAGAGAAATCCTACTAAGAAAATATGCAAGTATGCTCATCTTTATGATTTAGAATATTTTTTGGCATAATTGTGATGACAAGCATCGAGTAAGGAAGAGATTATACTGGAGGTTACCATTACATTCAACAAGGCTTATGGAACTCAATGATATTCTTGAATAGTTGGATACAAATGACAGAGAGGTATTGAACCCAATTTATAATACAAATAATATTTTTGATGAACCTATCCCATACCCAGAATATGAAAAGAAAGAAATAGTAACCATTAAGGAAATTTATGAGAAAATGTTGACATATAATCAACACTAGATTTGTGGTTATAGAAAAGTGTTAAGAGAATTTGGGATAAAGCTCACATACCCGCCCAATATAAAGAAGAAACAAAGAGTAGAAGATGAACCTGGGTATGAGGAGATTGCTAAAAAGAAGAGAAAATTTAGAAAAGCAAAGGCAGCTAGACATGTTGAGGAGAGAACTCCTAATACTTCAAGCCAAAGAATTCTAGTGACACCAGCTAACTAGCATAGAGAGACTATGGCCAGTCAGGCCAATGTAACAATAAAGCCTAAGGTGGAATTTTATTCCATGGTAAAGCCAAAATTTCAGCCTATGAATGATGAAGAGGCAAGAATGAAGACACACACTCATGCTAAGACAAGGTTTGCATCTCAAAAAGTTGCAGAATTATTTACCTCTCCCCCTTCAGTTAATATGAAATCAATGAGACAAACACTAGGAAGGACTCCTGTAACTCAAGAGGAAAGTTCTGAGCTAAATGAAGAACAAGTTAGAGAACAATGGGAGAAATTGGGTGCCATGATGAAATAATTTGAAGAAAAAAAATCTAAGGAAAACCCCATGGTACAACTAGTAGTGGAAGAAGTGCCAAAAATAGGGTGAAATCCTATAGATATAGAAGAAGAATATTTTATAAGAGGAACACTCGCCCCAGAGGTAGGAAACCTTGAGAAACTTGATGAAAGAGGAACATGGGATACTGTAGGTCAGAACCCCATGAATAATATTGGTCATGAAGATACAATTAATGATCAACTTCTGCAAGGAAGAAATAAAGTTGATGTTGAGCAACTACAAGTTTCTAAGAAATTAGAAGGCTAGATTGAGAGTGAAAATGTAAAGCCCTCACAAACCTTGGGTGGTGAAGTAAAAAATGAGGAGAATCCTGATGTTTCAAGACAATAGGAAAGTGATGCCTCAAGGACCAATGTTGAAAAAACGGTAGGATAGGAGAATATAAGTCTCAGGAAGGAAGAGATGGTGCTAAATCAAGATAATCTAGAATCTATGCCCATGAGGACTAAAGGTGTTCAAATTCTAGGAGGTGTGATAGGAAATATTGATAGATTAAGAGGATAAGTTCCCGAACATGTAGATAATCAGGAATGAAGAAATGTTGAAGAGGCAGAATAGAACGAAGAAGCACCTAATTGGTTAGTTAGGAAAATGGCTCCGCCATTGGAGGTGGAACTAGTACCTCTAGATCTTAGAAGTCTAATTCGAGAAGTAGAGACCCCTAAACCTAGAGGTAGAGAAAATACAAGACATTCTATGAGGAGGAATGCAGATGGAGGAAGAACTCTCCAAATAGCTACTCTAGTGGAAGATAAGAGAAAGCATGAAATAACACCTAGGGATTACATGGTAACAACAATTAATGTCGAACATTCATCTTGGGGACAAGAATTAGAAGAAATGAAAGTGAATTTAGAGACAAGTGTCACCAGGGTACAAAAGAGTAAATAGAAAAAAAGATATCTAAAGGAGCAGATTGCCTGCCTTGAAGGTCTTATCAAGTCATTAGCCCAATCTGATCAAGCACAGATTGAATTGCCTCAAAATCCAGTGCTTATGTCTAAGGAGCAAGAAGATGCCATTACAACACTCCACCACAAGTTAAGTTTATTTAAAAAATGGATGGAGTACTTGGTGAGGAAAGGAGAATAATTAATTAAGGATGCAATTGGGAAACATAAGGAGGCATATCGTTGGTGTGAAAAGTCTAAGAGTATGGAAGGAGAATTTCGATTTCTTCAGGAACAGACTAATGTAGAAAGGAAAAAGTTAAAATCTCTTATTTAGACAAATGTCTGGGAGTTGGTAAATGAAAAGATAACCAAAAAATAGGAAGTTTTGATATTTGAGAAGTGGAAAAAAAAAGTGAATTGAGAAAGTGACACTTTGCTACAATGTGTAGAAGGATTTGAAAAGGTCACTGAAAGATGCAAGAAGTTGATTGATAGAGATGAAAGTTTTATTGAAATATTAGCACAAAAAAGTTTTGATCCCCGTACTTTAGGGAATGGTGATAAAGAGGTAAAAGCTTTCAAGGAATGGCTTGAAAGAGTGAATAAGGACCCTGTTCATTCATTGAGTCAGGAGGTTATAGATGAAATTATAAAGTGCAAGAATGCTATGGTTAAATATGAAGCGGAAATGATGTAGAGGAATGAAAATATCATTCAAATATCAGAGGATTATGCTAGGCTTAAATACATATGGAAAGTGATTCAAGGAGTTTCAAAGGAGAATATCCATCAAGTGTTGGTCACTTTTCAGGAGTATCAACAGAGGAAAGGTGAAGAGGAGTCTTTGGACCCAAGGTTAAATAAAGAAGGATAGATAACCAGATACTGGATGCCAGATGTTTTGTGTGTCAATATGGTTTTGAAGTAATTTTGCAGGTTTGTTCTTGGTCCCGATGAAGGTGGCTAGTCTTGGAGCTTTTGAAGAATACTGATGATCTTGATTTATACAAAGTGTTTGTGATTCGAATCCCAAAGCTGAAGATTGCTACTGATGAAGAAGTCAAAGTTTTGACTCTGCCTAAAATGTTTTGATGACAACTGTCACCTGCCACGTGTTATATTTCAATTTTTTTTTATGATTCTCTTTGATGGACTAAGTTTAAACTCTTTGGGGCCTTGTTTCTATAAAAGGTTGTTTACTGCTTTATTTTTATTTTAAGTTTAGAATTTGTGGATGTCAAAGAACCAAAACTTTTTCAAGTTTTGATCTTTTTCCAAGTTTTTGTTCCATTCTAGATTAAAAACTTATCTAATCAATATCAAAGCCATTTTGAAAGCTATTTCCTGATATGAAAGCTTACGTACTTGATTGTTTGTTCTTATTGGACAAGACTATGTGTTGCACCATTTAAGGGTGCATACTGACACTATCCAGTGGCAAATAATCCCCCTTTCTTTAAAATCTTGCATCATTTTGTGCCTAGCTGTGAAGCAATTTGGTGACATATGGAATGGTTTGCTCTAGTTTGGTTATTTCTTGAGGCATACATGGATAATACTTGGGAGAAATTTTACTTTTTAGTAATTTTTTATGCTTTATTTTAGAATAGATGTTTGAATTTTAAAAAATGTTCCAAAAAAAGTGATGAATGCATGGATTTTTATTGAAAATTGTTTGATTCCATGATATTGTTGAATGCTTAAAGCTAAATATACTTGGATAAATGAAATTTATTTTAATTTAATGAAATATTATTGCAAATTTGTTGATTTCATGAAGTTATTGAATGATTAGACCAAGATTATTTCCTATCTCTATGATGCCTTTCAAAATTAGAAGAACTGTTTACCCCTCGTGTGTAACAACATTATCACAATGAACCCTGAAGTGAACCTAGTGCAGTCAAGACCTAATATAAATGAACCTTGGGATTAAGTGAGTTAGCCTAAGATTTAGGCTATCCAGGTGCAATATTTCAAGAAAGATAGGTTTGTGCAGTGTGTTTGTGAGGATTTATCTGCCCTATTGGTGTGTGAATAACATCGTCACCAATATATATGACATGCAAAAACCTCCTAAAATTGCACCTACTTTTTACTGATAATTTCAATTTCCAATTCCCTAATCCTATGATCTTGAGCTAAGTTGAACCCAAAACCCAATTTTTATAGCTCAATTAAGCTAATATGAGGAAGAAGGGGATTTGTAGTTACAGTATGGTAGTGAAAGTGCATGAGGGAACAACAAAATAAGAGAAGGGTTTGAGGGTGGTGAAGTGAATTGAGCTGAATTTTCAAGGTTAATACATTGAGCTGAAGTAAAAGAGATTCATAATGGGAGGTGATGTCATTAGGAGAGATTCGTTAACTCACAAGCAGATACTAGAAGATGCAATGGTATTTCCCATCTTCACAAGAGTAGGTTGGCTCGACTATTTCTTAAAACTGACATAATTTGACAATGATATATCAAGAAGATTTACAACCACATTGGAGCACGATGAAGCAATGGTGAAAGGATTGTCAGTAGATGCATTTGAAGTCACTATAATATAGGTTTCTAGGTTACCTAGAACTATAGCAGAGTTTTCAACACACACAAATGCAATGACTACAAGAGAGGAATTTTGTGAACGAGGAGAGAATTTGGATTCATCGTCACAAGGTACAAAGAGACTTTCTCTTCCATAGTTTTGGGCTAATTGTGCTTCTTATGTCATTAGATATCTTACTTGCTATGGTAGACAAAATATTTTGTATACTGTACACTTCAAATTTCTTAGTCACCTTCACCATAATAGGCTGGTAAATGTGCCAAATTTTCTTTATAATATGTTGAAAAGAATGGCACTAAAGCATCAAAGGAAATAGAGTGACACTACCTTATCACATCACTGTTTGATTTCCCTCTTAGTAAAAAGAAGCTTGAGAATTCAGTACCCATAGGTAGCCTAGAAAGATTTTAAGAAATGTGAAGATATTAACAATTTACTTGAGGCACTTGTATTACTTGAGACTCTAGAGCCATAAGATGAATTTGTAAGAGGAAGTTCCCCTGTCTCACCTATGACTTACCTACCCATAGCCAAGGTGAGCCTGAGGAGCATAATGAGCTAGATTCTAGGTCACCAACAATTGAAGAAATCCCATCTTCTTCAAAACTGCCAAAACCTAAGAGTAAAAGAGGTAGTACATCCACAACATCCACACCTTCTAAAACAAAAAAGAAAAAGAATGAAATTGAGAAGGAAAAACCTACACCTAGGCATTTAGGCCTATTAAAGAGATAAAGTTTCCTAAGGGGGAGTGTGGAAAAACTTGAAGAAGAGAAAAAGGGAAAAGAACAACATGAGGAAGATGTAATGTTGGTAGAGACAAACTCTAAAGGGACGAGAAATATCCCTGGGAATGCACATACACCTATGAAGAGGAAGAGATATGTGTCTACTACTTATAATTCAAACTCAAAAGATGTGTTTGTTTCCAATAAAACACAAAAGAAAACCCCAAATAGTCCTACCTATGAAGACTATTCATGGGGAGGTAATGATCAATTTATGGAAACAAAGGAAATGTATATAGAATATAGAAATGTTAGGAAGGAGATTCAAGAAGCCTTGGATAGAATTAGCCACCTAAAAAAACTAGGGGAGTCATGAAAAGAAGGACAAGGAAAGAGAAACCAAAATACAAGAATTGGAAGAAAAATTGCAAACATATGGCCATGGTACAAAATTGGATTTATTGGCACAGTTGGCCATTACCAAAACAGGGGATGGAGAACTTGTAGTTTCAAATCAAATACCTCCCCCATAAAAAATACAATTTACCATACCACATTGTCTCTTGGTTATCAGCTATGGAAGGTGACTGATGAGTTTGTAGAAGAAAAAGAAAAGTGGAGGAAAGAGAAAAAAACTTTGATTAAGGAACATGCTAAAGTGCTCGAAGGGAAAGAGATTGAGCTAAGAAAAACAACAATAAAATTGGAAGAAGTGGTAGATAAAGCTGCTCAAATCATGAGATGCAGACATCCAACAAGGACATATGCACTATTTTTGCAAGATTTTTTTTTGAGTTTTTAGTTTAGTAGGCTAATCAGTAACCAATCAGTTGGGATGAGAAAGAAATTTGAGTTTCTTAATGTTTTTTTTATTCTACACCAGAGGAGCATGATCAACTGTGTGAATACTATTTGCACAATTATGTGGCGCCAGATGTAATAGAATGGAATCCTCTAATGTTTGTAGGGGATCTCCAGGTAAGGGAACTAGCATCTTATTATAAGAATGAACAATTTAGGGGAGAAATAATAGAAGAATATGAGGAGAGGGAGAAATTAGTTGCTATCCCAATAAGGAAAGAGTCTAAAGACCCTGATGCACTTATAGATGAATGGTTGAAACTCCTAGATCATAAAGGTGTAGGAAGAAAAATTATGAAACTAAGGACATAGTGAAAACATTAGTTGTGGGCTTGGGTCAACAATGTTACAGTTATATGCAGATTAGATGGAGTAGCTTGGCCCCAGAGTTGTAGAGAAAGGAACCTCACTCAATGTACAATTTTACCACTATGCTTGAGAGGGTACTGGTGCAGGGGCACTAAGGTCATTTTGCAAATTTGGTCTTTGATAGGTAGTTTTTTGGTGTTGAGTCTTATTTTGAGGTAAATAAGGTCGCAATTGACCATTAGTCATGTTAGTTGGGTCATTTTGGGACAAATTTGTTAATGTTGCAATTTATTGTCAATGTTGTCATGTTTAAAAAGTTGCAAAATTGCATTAAGATGGAATAGCAATGGTTAGTATTTTAAAAGTCAGTTTGGGTCATTGTATTTTGATTGAAATAATTTTAAAGGCCTTGAATGGCTCGTTGTAAGGGGTTGTTGAATGTAAGTGGAATTCAAATAATACAAATTCCCTATTTTTACTGTAAATTTTGTGTTTCATTCAAATCCTATTGTTGTAGATCATTGTATGTATTTGTACAGAAGCCTATTGATTGAAGGGTTGTTGAAGTTGATGGAGGAATGAAATATATCCATCTTGAACTTGGTTTGGTTGATTTTTATTGAGATTGAAGTGTTTTATAAACAAATTTCTGTAGGCGGTTTGTAACATCCAATTTGAGGGTTTGAAGCCCTTTAAAATGCAATAAGACCCATTCCACCGACTGCACCTTTTCTAGCTGAGCTGAATGGGTCCAATATGATAGATTTAGATGGTATAATAGGATTTTTGAGTAGGGAGTAGGGTTTGGTGGAATTTTTGGTGCTGCCCTAGGGGTATTTGAGTGAATTTAGGCTTGAAAATTGTGGTTTTGAATGGAAGTTTGGTGAAATGGTAATGGTAAAGGTTGGAAGATATTTTTTTAGCATGGGTAGACCTTTTGTGGTGTGTTTGATGCATTTTCAAGGTGATTTTAGGCATGGAGATAGGATTTTCAATAAACCCTCTTGGGAAAAGGCTTAAAGTGAGGGTTTCATGGTTTGTTATCTTAGAGGGCTCTTCTCTGGTAAAGAGTTGTGGATTTCAGGGTTTTGTAGGCTGGTGAAAGACTGTTCACAAATATTTAGGGTTGGTATGGTGTTTAAAGGAGTTGCTTTGTAAATTAGGCCTAATTGGCTTAAGGGGACAACATAGAAGCATCAATTTGAGGGATTTGTTCCAAAAGAGTCATATGAGGTGTTGAGATATGTTGTTGAAGGCCTTAATGGGTATCAAGAATTCTATTTGGTTTGTGGGTTTGTGAAGTGTTTTGCAATATATGCACAATGAACTAGGTCTATAGACCTATAAGGGAAATTGAAAGAAATTGTGAAGAGTTGAGGAGATAGATTTTAAAGGGTTGTAAAGTTATTTCAAAAGGATGAAATTGTGTTTGTTGAGTTGATTTCCTCCCTCTCTGCATCAAGTATGTAGATACATGAAAATTGGTGCTGACATAGAAATTTACTGGGTACCACTCACATTTCACCCACCTATGCTACTCTATCTAGTTCCACATTGGATCAGGGAGAAAGGTGAGGAGTGTGAGAAAGATAGGATCATCAGAATGAGACAACTTGTAGCTTATAGAGGTTTCTACTTAAAACAAATCAAGGGAGTTGATGCTATCATGGACCTTAGGGAGATCACTTTGTGATATAATCTATACCCCTAATGTTTTAATTGAGGACAAGCAAAAGTATAGTTGGGGGGAATGATGGGTTCATTTATTAGCCTATTTTATATTATATTTATGCATGCTTTCAGACAATACTCCTATGCTATGCTATCTTTTCATTCTTATTATACAACCTTGGACCTAAATTATAATAATGGAAATATGGTTATGATATAGTAGCATTGCATGGTTTATATGTGAGTATATATGAAATGTTGTTGGAATTCTGTGTTTAATCATGGTAGTTAGCTTTGTGTATATGTTTCGTTGATTAACCTCTTGCAGCTCAAGAAGAAATTGTATCCCATAGCAACTAGAGTTGTAGCCCATAGCAAAAGGAATGCTTGGAAAATGAAACAAGGGAAGTTCCAGATCAATCTAAATGCAATAACTACCTTGTGGAGACACTTGATGGAGTTATTCATGCATCATTATGACAAGTTAATAAAGCATTGGAGAAGAATAATTCTTTTGCTAATAGGATTTTGGATGACTGTTTGTGTGTTTCACATGCAAATCTATTTTATAGGGTTGAAATTCTATTAGAACTCTTCTTTCTTTTTAGTTATAGTTTGAACAATTCAATCTTAACTATATACTCTGATATCTAGGAGTTGTAGTTAATGATTGTAGTTAGGAGTTATGTTTAGAATAAACTCCCCTGTTCTTGTATATAGCTGGTGGTTGAGTCCTTAGAGAAGTTATTTGATTTCAATATTTTTTTATCAGTTACTTTTTAGTTTTTAATTATCAATTACAAAAATGTTGATTATTCAAAATGATTTCCTTGAATATAGTCTGTGAAGAAGATTTTGTGTAATATTTTGTGATGCATAGTGAATGAAGTTCAATTTCACATGGATGCGTAAAATTTGATATTTAGATTTGGTTCTACTTAAGTGAAGACAACCACTTGAGCAAGTCAATCAAGGTAGCTATTCTTCACTCCATTTATAGATGTTTTATTTTTGTTTATTAGTTATTCTTGTTATCATTATTTCATAAATTGCATGAAATGTAGAATAGATCCTAATACCTTGATTATCAGTAGTGAATGTTCATGAGCATGCATGAATTTGGTTAATATGTATTACTATGGAGGTTAGAATAAGTTTAATTACCATTTTGAGTAGTTTTGAGTTAGTTCATTAATTCTTTATTAGCAAAAGTTCAGTTACAAGTTAAGTTGTAGGCACCCGTAGCCATTAGCGCTAGTTTGTTTCTTTCACTATTATGCAATTCTGTAAATTTCCAACAAGTAGAATACCTTAGTTGGGATGACCTACATAGCCTCAAGTCTCTAAAGGCACATATAGCACAACACCATCACAAGTTTACAAACCTTGGTTGACAATTTAATGTAGTCTTTATGGTGAAGGTGCACCCAATCACTTGGAGATTTCAAATTTAGGACAATATGTCAAGTAGTGATGTTAGGGTCTTTTTTGCATTAGATAAGGGTTATTTACACTAAATAAGGTCTATTGAAACCATTTTTCTATGTAAGTGGGGGGTTTTCTGAGTCATTATTGTTAAAATGTAAATAGTTGCAAAAAGAGTAAAAGTTGTCATAGCAACAAAAATTGTCAAAAATGCAACTTTTTGAGAATATGAAGGGTCAAGGATTTTAAAATTCAGTTATAGTAATTAGGTAGTGTGAATTTGAATGTAACATGTATTTAAAGCCTCTACAAGGCTCGAGCATAGGTTGAAGAAGATTGTATTGAGATCACTCATATGACATACAACATTTTTCTGCAATTTTCCTGTTAATTTGCACTTTTTTGGAGTTGTACGGACCCGTACACACTGTAAATTTTTTGAATCTATTTTTTTTTGTAGGGACTTGAATTATCTTTCATTTGTATCCATTTTGAGGGTCTAACATTAAGATTTGAAAGAGATTTCTTCTATTTTTTGAAACTGCCTGTGAAAGGCTAGTGAGGGATCTATTTGGAGTTAAATTAATGTTTTAGTCATCCCACCTACAGTAATGGAATTTACCTTGGTGGAATGAATTTTTAAATGATAGGTTAGATGTTTTATTGGTTTGAAAGTAGAGAAAAGAAAGTTGTTGGTTTTGAGGTGATACCCTAGGGTTGGACAATGTATTTTTCATGTGAAAATAGAGTGTTAAGGTAGGGTTTTGTCAAAATGTTGAAGTACCTATCAATGTAATGGTTTTGTGACCTTGTGCAAGGTATTTTTGGTCTATTGGATGCATTGGTTGAGTTAGGAAAGACTGAGAAATAGGAATTTCAATAAACCCTTGGAAATTGCATGAAAAGTGAGGGTTTTGGAGTACGGTGTCATAGAGGTCATGGCATTGACAAATGATTGTGTATTTTCATTGGAATAAAATTAGTGACTATATAATGAGTTGAGTGAAGAATAGGTGATTAGGAGGTATCTCCTTTGTAAAAGAGGTCTAATTGGGTGTCCTAAAATAGGGGCATTCTATTGGTTTTCAACTTTGTTACGAAGAAACCTCATGAAGTCTTTTAGTATGTTGTGTTAGATCATGTTGTGAGTCTCAGAAGGTGAAAAGAAGGTATTTTTATGACCTTATTTAAAATATATCTCCAAGAGTTGGTTTTTGAGGGCTACAAGCCTTTTGGTGAGAGTTTGGGACAAGTTGAGAGAATAGTGTTGCAAGGGTTGGTTTTCTTGATTGAGTTTGATAATTTTGTGTTGGTTAGGGGTATCCACCACCTAGGTTTCTATCAGGTGGTATCAAACCTTAGTTATTAGATCTTTTGTAGGTGATTGATTGAATTTTGTAGGTTGGAAGGTGAAAAGAAAAACTTGTAAAGATTCCTCTGAAGAATGTTGGTGTTGCTAGAGAGTTGCAAGAACTAAAGGAGAAACATGCCAAGCTTTTGGAGTCACACAATGTTGTGTTGGCAAGGCTTGCATCCTTGGAGACAAAGAAGAGAAGAGATGAAGATGAAGTTGAAAAAGTGGCTAGGTATCTAGGTGGCCTTATATTCAATATACAAGATGAATTGGTTGTTGCTAACCCAAGGACTGTTGAAGAGTGTTTTCAATTGGCTATTAGGGTGGAGGAAAAGATAAAAAAGAAGGCAAGAGAAGTATGTTAGAGGCAAAGGTAATAGTACAAGAGGGAGAGGATCAATCCCTACATCAAAGCAACCATTTGAGGAACAAGAAGAAGCAAGTAAAGGTAAGGAGCAAGGTGTTAATGCAAGAGGAGGTTTTAGGGGCTCTAGAGGCAGATTTAGTGGTGGTAGAAGTTCAAATATATTTTTAGGAAGATGCTGCAACTGTAATGAATTTGGTCATCCTTCTTGGAAATGCCCTGAAAAATTTGGTACTTCATCTAGTGGAGGTGAAAAGAGTACCAAAAGGAGGGCTTAGATAGTACAAGAAGAGGAGTGTGAGAGTACTAATTCTACAAGTTATCATTGATGATGAGGAAGACCATCCTTAAGGAAGCCAAGGAGATGGAACCATTGCAAAGAAAGAGTCTCTTCAAGACCACATGTAAATGCAAGAATAAGGTATGCAAAATTTTCATTGATTCAGGCTCTACTAAGAATATGGTGTCAAGTGAGATGGTTAATAAACTGAATTTGCAAAAGATTCCTCATGAATTTCCATATAAGGTGTCTTGGTTGAGTGATGGGCAATCTCTTTTGGTTAATGAACAAGCTATTGTAGAATTTCAAATTGGTGGCTATAAAGACAAGGTAGTGTGTGCTATTTTTCCCATGGATTTTTGCCACTTACTCCTAGGTATGCCCTGGCAGTTTGACAGACATGCATTGTATGATGGGAGAGCAAACACTTATACCATAGAGAAAGATGGAATTACATTTGTTTTGACTCCAATTATGGAAGAAGAAAAAGGTAAGGCTAAGTTAATCATGTGCGGGAAGAAAGAACTTGTAAAGGTTGTGAAGGAATACACGAAGGTGGGTATTGTACTTAGTTTGAAGTCTGAAAATGCTCTGATAGCAGGTGTAAAGATAAATGTAGGGTTGAAGGAGGAGTTGGAAGTGAATTGGTATGATAATGCTATGGTAGGGACCATTGTGTGTCCTTTGGTTGAAGGTAAGGTTGTAAAGCATGTGGAATCTGCAAGTATAGTGGGTGATAGATCTGATAGTATAGTGGTACATGGTGTTGACAAAAAAAAAGGACTGATGACAATAGTAAAGGGACATAGTGTACAAAGAGTTGAGGGAAGATGCAAGCATGGAGATGAAAGAAAGAAGAAGTTAGGGCCAGGAACAATTGGTAAGAGTTTGTTTGAGGATGTGAAGGTAGAAACAATGTTATTTTTTTATCAAACAATACGTAGAAGACAACTAGCAAGTCTGACTACAAGGATGATGACATGTTCAAGCACAAGCAAGGTCAAGGATGTCAGAATTCAATGTTGGAACCAATGGAGAGGATTTGAAGACTAGAGGATATGTGGAAAGCATGGAGTAATAGAGGCAATGCATAAATCATGTGACATGAGTTCTTTTTCAGTGGGGTTGTATGGTGCAGGTGCACCCAAGCACTTGAAGATTTCAAATTTAGGACAATATGTCAAGTAGTGATGATAGGGTCTTTTTTGCATTAAATAATGGCTATTTACACTAAATAAGGTCTATTGAGACCATTTTTCTATGTAATTGGGGGGTTTTTTGAGTCATTAGTGTTAAAATGTAAATAGTTGCAAAAAGAGTAAAAGTTGTCATAGCAACAAAAAATGTCAAAAATGCAACTTTTTGAGAATATGAAGAGTCAAGGATTTTAAAATTTAGTTATAGGCATTAGGTAGTTGAAATTTGAATGGAACATGTATTTAAAGCCTCTACAAGGCTTGAGCATGGGTTGAAGAAGATTGTATTGAGATCACTCATATGAAATACAATGTTTTTTTGCAATTTTCCTATTAATCTGCACTTTTCTGAAGTTGTACAGACCTGTACACACTATAAATGTTTTGAATCTCTTTTTTTTTTTGTAGGGACTTGAATTAGCTTTCATTTGTATCCATTTTGAGGGTCTAACATTAATATTTGAAAGAGATTTCTTCCATTTTTTGAAGCTGCCTATGAAAGGCCAGTGAGGGCTCTGTTTGGGGTTAAATTAATGTTTTAGTCACTCCATCTAATGTAATGGAATGTACCTTAGTGGAATGAGTTTTCAAATGATAGGTTAGATTTTTTATTGGTTTGAAAGTAGAGAAAATCAAGTTGTTGGTTTTGGGGTGATGCCCTAGGGCCGGACAGTGTATTTTTCATGTGAAAATGGAGTGTTAAGGTAGGGTTTTTTCAAAATGTTGAAGGACCTATCAATGTAATGGTTTTGTGACCTTATACAGGGTATTTTTGGTCTATTGGATGCATTGGTTGAGTCAAGAAAGACTGGGAAATAGGAGTTTCAATAAACCCTTGGAAATTGCATGAAAAGTGAGGGTTTTGGAGTACAGTGTCATAGAGGTCATGGAATTAACAAATGACTATGGATTTTGGTGTTTTGGAACACAATTAGTGACTTTCTAATGAGTTGAGTGAAGACTAGGTGATTAGGAGGTATCTCCTTTGTAAAAGAGGGCTAATTGGGTGGCCTAGAACAAGGGCGGTCTATTGGTTTTCAACTTTGTTGCAAATAAACCTCATGGAGTCTTTTAGTATGTTGTGTTAGATCATGTTGTGAGTCTCAAAAGGTGACAAGAAGGTATCTATATGGCCTTCTCTAAAATATATCTCCAAGAGTTCGTTTTTGAGGGCTACAAGCCTTCTAGTGAGAGTTTGGGACAAGTTGAGAGAATAGTGTTGCAAGGGTTGGTTTTCTTGATTGAGTCTGATAATTTTGTGTTGGCTAGGGGTATCCACCACCTAGGTTGCTATTAATTTACAATGTTGAGTGGATTGTTTAGCTAGTCACACCTCTGCATTGTGTAACTTTTTCCAAGTTTACAAGACACTAATTTAGACTTTATAGTTTCTTCATTCTTCTTCTTCTCCAGAGAAGCATTCTTGGCTTCCTTCCTCTTTTCCCTCATATGTATTTTAAATGCTTATTTTTTATTTCTTTATCTCCTCTTCATTCCCTGTGTCAATGATATCAACTCTTCTTCTTTTGGTGCTTACTTCACCTTGTGAAGCATCACTTCTTCTCTGGACCAATGGTGGTACCTCTTCTTCCAATTGTTCTTCTTCTTCTTCTTCTGTAACATTTATGCCTATACCCTTCTCTCTCATAGCTTTCTGCTGAACTCTTCTTTTGGTTGGGGCAACAGGTGGTGCAACAGTGGTAGTTTTCTTCTCATCTTTTGTAGTTTTCACTACCAAAGGATATTTCTCCTTTACCAAAGGGCTAGCAGTAGTCTTTCTATTTTCTCTAGTGAGTTTCCTTGTCTTGGAGGACTTCTAAGCAAAAGGAGAAGTGGTAGATATCCTACTTGATCTCCTTGTGCTCCCGAATGCTTCTACAACACTTAAATTTTCCTTAGCTCTCTCTCTTGCATAATCACTCTTTCTTTAGAAATACCCATTTCCTTTGCATACACATCAACCATCTTATCAACATTCTTCTTGATTTACAGTTACCTTTGTTCCATGTGCACCTCCATTGGTTTCTCCTCATATGTCCCATACATTTCTTTAGTTTCATCTTTCAGACTCTTCAACAAGATGTCAACATAACTATTTATTTCCTATTCATTGATTCTATATCCTAGTGTAGGGATCCATATTGTCCTCAGTTCCACTACTTCCATCATACATTCATCAATTGATACAAGGAAAATGATGTCATTGTGATATTTTTCAACCATTTTTCTAGGCGTCATGTCCCTTTCATAAATTCTCCTTTGAAACACTACAAAGAAAGCAACAATAGCATCATCTTGTGTCTTCCCATTTCCAAGTCTAAACATATGGTCTCTGATTTGATGGGAAATAGGTCTACCTATGATCCATGTCACACTCTGAGTTCCAAGTAGTTGCTTTAGAAAATAGAAAAGTAAACATACTACAAAAGTCCCATACTTGAATACATACTTCTTTTCTTTAGTTTGCTTTAAATTCTCCATCAGCTGTTGCCTAAGAAACTCACAAAGATCAAAGTAAACACCATTCTCAACCATCTCATATGCCACATTGATTGCAGTGGCAGATACTGAGGTCCTTGTTTGTGAAATAAACTTTATATCCAATTATCATACCTGTATATATTATAATTGGGTTTCTAATTGGATTCATTTCTAGAGCTCTCTTGTCATATGTGGTACCTGTCTTCTCCATAACCACTTCATTCTTGATAGATTTTAGCATAGGAACTAGTCTAGTGGAGCAAAGACCAATAACCTCTCTAATTAATTCTTTATTTATCGTGTTAGGCATATCAGTCCAAACAAACTTATCATATATTCTACTTAAAGCTATCCTAACCCATTTTTCATCAAAACAAAAATTAGGGAACCCTTAACATACATCTAGTTCCTTCGTGACTAGGTTTTGAAATTTTGGCTTTAGGGTGAAGTATTCTCTAGTAAGCTCATTAATCCACAAATCCCCTAACTTAGAATGATCAAATTCTTCTATCCTACCATGAATGTAGATCTTAATATCCTCAATTGGTAAAACCTCATAAGGAATGTGTGAAAATGCACCTAACGGGTCATCTTCTATGGATTTCATGGGATACGTCTTGAATTTTGGTTGTGGATTTTTTGTTACTTCTATGGAAGTCATGTATCCATTACAAAATAGATTCAAACTACTTTTCCAACAAAGTTCTTCAAGAACTAGGGTAAACATATTTGTAAATACCTTTTTCTTTGCTTGTTGAACTAGGGTTTGAATAATCTAAGTCATAAATTTCCTTGAATACCTTTCATTTCTTTGCTTCTTCTTGAACAATTTTTTGAAATGAATTTCCCTTAGTGAAATCACTTATAATCCTTCGATTTGACCTAATTCTGCATTGAATACTTAAACCATAAAGCTGGAAACCCTTTATCTGTATTCACAAACAACTTCTAAAGCTTAACAAACTTACACATGATCATATTTTCTTCCGTAATCTTCACCAATAAATCAAGCATGTTGATCTACATCACATATCTTTGTGCTGAGGCATCAACACCCCTTCTCTAGAAGGGGACAAAAGATATCCATTAAAGGTCCCCCTAAGCCAAAGCTCTTAGCTTAGTTTCTAGAGGAAACATCTGCACCAGAGGATGGTACAAACTCTTCCTTGTCTTCTTTCTCTTCCTTATTTCTCCAAATAATTTCTATTTACTTCTTTGTTTCTACCAGATCAATATTTTTAATCGGTTCATTCCTCTTTACCATTTTATCCTTACTTGTATTTTTGTTTCTACAAAACTTGGCAATATGTCCAGGTCTGAAATTGTAACATGTGATATTCTTTTGAATAGTATTCCTTCCATTCATTCTAGATCTGCATTAATTAGCTTTGTGTTCAAATCCATAACATGTATAGCAATAGCCATTGAAATATTGAATCATTATACAATTGTCATATGCATTCATCATTTGACTTCTATATTCACTTGCTCTATCACCAAATATTTTGCATGTAAAACATTGACCAAAAAAGGATGGAGCATTCTAATTCATTCTGCTTCTACATTCCATTTCTTTATATCTAAATTTATTGCAAGAATAACAAAAACCATTGAAAGATGGGCACCTTTATGGAATTGGTTGTCTGATTAGTGGTCTTCTAGCTTCATTCCTTTGATTTCAGATTTTCTTTCCATTGTTCTTCTTATCTTCAATCTTCTTTTCTATATTTGAGATTTCACATTTTTCAAATCCTAAACCTTCTTTGTCTTTAGAGCCTTTATGATTTGTAATCATTTCATCAAGCTTTGTAGCACTCATTTTGAATTTTTCTTCATGAATTTTTGCTTTCTCTAAATTTGATCTCAAATTGACCACATCTTGCTCAATCCTTATACATTCCTCTGATTTTATTTTCACCATTGCATTCAATAATTCTCCAATTCTTTTATTTTCTTCAACTTGCACTTTCAGATCAGTGATGGATTGATTTTCTTTCTTCAATTGCTCACTAAATTCCTTATGCCTTTCTCTAATTTTTTTTATTTTCTCTCAATTTTTTGATGCATTCATTTTCTTCTTTGATGTTTTCTTTCAGATCTCTATTTTCATCTTCAGTCTTTTCAAGATCTTCAAGGGAGACTTTGAGTTCTCCATCTTTTTCAAGCATGCAATCTTCTTCTATGAATCCAATTGTTGGAATCTCTTCTAAAGGAATAGGAAAATTTCTATTAACCATGTGCTCAACCTCCAAGACCTTCCCAAAGCAATTAAGCTCCTTCCAAGGAACCAAACTCTGATACCAATTGTTGAACACCCAAAATATTGAGAGGGGGTGAATCAATATTCTCTTAAACCATTCAAACATTAAACATCCAATTACCAAATCATATTCAACTGTAATAAAGGAAAAAATCATGAAACATTCACAACATCACATAACACATGAACACTAGGATTTTTACGTAGAAAATCCAAAATGGGAAAAACCACAATGAGGATTAGCTCACAATATATTATAACCGATTATAGTATATTTACAGAAGTGCTCACTACAGGTGGACTCACTGTCCATAGAGAAAAAGATAGAAGAGAGATGGTGGCTCACAACCTATTTTGAACTATTATAATTACATCTAAAATATGCATGAATGCAGTCCCATTGAAGCACAATAAATAATATTTATCTGTTTTTGGTTCAACACTCTACCTCACTCTTCATTCACACAAACTTGATCAAATATTCAACATTCACAACTTAACTTCACACTACTTTGATCAATTTTTCATCACATACATCTTCTATCACCCAAAATACTAAAATCAATCCAACTTATTTATCCACATCAAACATAACATCAATTAGGTTGGCCTAATTAGATGTAACAAACAAAATATAATTTGTCTCAAAAAAATTTATACATACAACATGCCACAATTCAAATATCAAAACAACTTGTAATAGGTTGGCATGGGCTTATAATTGATCCTACATAAGACCACAACACTTACTTAACCTTCACATATCTTGAAACATATTAGGTCGGCATGACATAAGACCTAATAACAAAAACCTTCAACTATGTATCCACATCTCGAAACATGGACCCCAAAACTTGATGTCAACTAGAATCCATACTCACCTACCATCTAGAAACTTATCTTCAAAAGTGCGAAGAAAAAAACTCATCCAAAGAGAAGTGTGGAATCTCCCACACAACTACACTATACATAAAATCACTGTAATTTTCTAGGACAAACTCTATTACTCATAACTTTCAATCCACTTGTCAAAACATGATGAAATCTTGGAATAAGATACATCTAACATCCACCAAAATTATGGTAGAAGCGTAGAGTGAAATATTTATTTACAAAGTGGTGCAGACCTAAAAAGTGGCACATTGTAATACTCTATACACATAATTGACACTTAGTCAATTTTCCATTACAACTATCTTTATCGATCAAACCAATTGGAAAAAATGTCTTCCTCAACATCTCAAAAGCCTATTAGAATGGATCAAAATGATCTACAACAAAAATCTTCATATCAGTTACAATGTTGACATCAATGACAACACTACAACACATTGTTATGTACCTTCCATGCTCATTTTTTCAAACATCATCATTAATGACATTCTTCCAACACTAGTTGGCTGATAGTAACTCCCGTGTATTGTTCCATTGTGAATGAAAGTTAAAAAATTCTACAATAGTTTCCTTTGATTTATGAAATAAAGGTAGAGTTTGGCATAGCTACATTAGGATAATTATCATTTGCAAAGATAAATTGTGCATATCCACATGGTTGAATAGTGATTACACTCAATGGAGGAAGGCCTATCCTATAATCTACTATTCAAAAAATGCATTGTATACTATATATGATCTACCAAGGATGAAAATAAATAAGAGGACAATATGAAAGTATTAAATAAGATAAATTCAATAACAATCTATGTTACTCTCTTCAAATGATTAAGTGTAAACATGTCTAAATTTTGAATGAATTTAACGTGCCATTAGTTGAGGCAAAGCATTCATCAAATCTTTGCAGCAAATTAAACAAACAAATGCTAAGCTATATTTCTCTACCAAGTTGCATACATGCTAAATTGTATAGTGCATCATTTGTTTATACACCTGCATTATGTAGACAAGGTAAGTTGTTTAGTCTTGTAAATGTCCCATCCCTTTGTCTACTCAGTTTCTTACACGGTAAGTTTTTTTACTATAAGCATCTTGCATCCTTTGTTTGCTCACCTACATATAGATTAAGTTTTATTCTTTTATAGGCCTGCTACTTCTTTGTAATGGGATCTTAGTCTTGTAAATGTCTCATACCCTTTGAAGATTTAGGCAAGTTATTGAAGGATCAATGAGAGAAATATATCATTCAAAGTTGATTATGGAATCATAATCTTGTCTCTCAATCTCATCTCCAGTAAATATGAATGATACTACCTTCATGACTAAAATCAAGGAGGCAGTCAATTTCAAGAAATTTTTGGATATATACTTATCTACTTCTAGTCAATAGATCAATGAGGATAAATATAGCATTTTCTTCTTTAATATACCAAAGCTTATTCAACATAGAAATTTTGGTATTCTCAATTTTCAAATTGGAGTGTTGCTTTGCATATATGATTATAAATCAATCATTCCAAAACACACTACTTTACCTACTTCTCATATCTTCCAACTATTCTTATCTTATCTATTTCTTCTTGGAATTGTTCCTTGTTACAAAATTTAGTACTACAATTAAAATTAAATTACTACAAACAAAGTCTACAAACTTATAATTAAAACACTATAAAGGAAAGTACTCGCCACTACATGGCACTTGTTTAATCTTGGAGATAAGAACTAGATAAGGAATTTGCATGAGATTTAATAATTAATTAAATAAATAAATTATTAAAGGAATCTGCAAGTGGGATTTAGATAAATAAATTAAATGTTTTATTTATCATTAATGAATGGATAATGTTTGAGAGATTTAAAGGATAATTAAATAATTAAGTAATTATTTAATTTAGAATGTGGAAAAGTGGATAATTAAATAATAATTATTTGATTTTGGAAGGGATAATGGATGATTAATTAAATAATGTTAATTTTTTTAATTAATTTAGAAGAATAAAGATAATTAAAGATGTAATTAAACAAATTGGATTTATTTAATTAATTAGGAAGACAAATAGGATTTATTTAAGTAGTCAGGAAGATTGATTAAAATCAATTAATTAAATAATAGGAGTTATTTAATCAATAGTAGAAATATGATTTTAGACAATAATTAAATAATTGAAATGTTAATATTTTGTTTCACTATGGCCAAAATATTACTAGGAAAAGCCTTAGAGGGATTTTGTTGATTAAAATTGAAGTCCAATCCTTTAGAGTGCATTAACCTGTTTGGAAATAGTTTTTCCTTAGGAACCAAAATCAAATAAAAAGAAGTTACTATTTTTAATGTCAAATGGGATAACTTTAACCCGTATCTTTCTCTTCCTCCAAACAACAAGTTTAGGGTTGTTTTTTGTTTTCTTGAATGGAGGAACCAAAAGATTGATGATCTAGTTTTTAACCATGTTGTAATACTAAAAGGGTTGAGCTAGGGTGCATGGAAAGATGAAGAAAAGTTAGGCATGGTAGTGATGTATTGATCATGATGGTGTTGAAGGAGTCTAAGGAATGGAAAGGGCATGTTGGAGGAGTTTTCTATAGAGTTTTAGGGAAACACAACCCAAACTGTGAGATAGAGTAGAGGATTTCACCCAAATTGTAGACTTTAAAACACAATGTGGAAGCTAAGGGAGTAACCAAGTTTTTTCATTTCTTCTCTTGGAAAATATTGCATTGCTATAAGGAGGAGTCATGTTTATCTTTTGTGATAAAATCATCACATGAACACAGTTGTAATCTTAAACCTTTTCCTAAATCCTACCTAAGGAACCCTAGTCAATGGTATAGATGCTTATATAGGAAAATATCACAATCATGTAGGCAGAAAAATAAATGTTATAAGGCACTATGCATTTGTTGAAGTTAAAAGTGTTGATAAAGAGGTGTGCTAAAGATTGGTTTCAAGGAGGAGATGAATTAAAATCATCTCAAAAATAGTGTAAGGAGTGAGTTTATGCTAAAGTTAGAGGTGCTCTTGGAGTTGATTGGGAGAGCCAATCCCAAGCCATAGCTAGTAGTATTGAGAACCACTTGTTCCCATTAACTAATTGGAGAGAAAATAGTGATGATATCAGAGAGATCATAGTGTTATGTTTTTTATGATTGTGTTAAGGATAGAGCATGGAAAGTTTACCCAAATTCTAAGAGCCTAAGAGGTAGACATTTTTTCATTGTGATAAGGTAGAAGTTTTATTTCTAAAAAGTGTGACAAGAAGTTTGAGAAGTGTAGAATAGTCATATCTATTGATACTCAAGTTCTTGACACATGTGAATGGAAGGAAAGGAACCAAAAACCATTGAGGACTATACAAAGACACTGTGAATAATAAATAGCATATGAAAGTCACATGAAATGCAAGGTTTGGTCTATGAAAAAAAGTAAAGGACAAGGTCTGGGGTAATAAGTTATAGTTTTACTTCATTTGGTCCATGTATCAGTATCAATGGTAAAAGTCACATGCTCATAAGGTTTTCCTTGATCTTTCCTCATTAGAGTCTGCATTGAAGTTGTCACTATCCTCTACTTTCCAAGATGATGGGTATGTGACAGGGGTACAAGATAGAGGGAATGCCTTTGGAAGATAATGCTAGCTTAAAACAACATTACAATCCTCTATGGTAAATAATTAATATGACAGTTAATTTAGGGGTTAGGCATAAGGACTGTATAGTGCATAATAAAGATAAAGATATACATTAGAGGGGCAAAGGTAATGAAGAAAATAAATGATGAGGATAGGTATCATAAAGATACAAAGCATGTGATAAAATACAAATATAGCAGTATAGATTAAGTGGAATGTTCTCAAGAATACAAAGAATTGAGGACTTAAATATTACATCTGGAAAAAGACAGACCTATGCACAATGGAAGACATGAATATCACAATGGTACAAGGAAGATGAGAATGTTTCAGTGCATGATTCAACATGAAAGTTTTTTCAATGGTTGAGGAAAGCATGAAATAACAATGACGCAAGAATATGATAGTGTCAAGAGAAGAATTTAGAGGATAGCATACAAATAAATAGTCATCAAGACTTCCATATATAGTCATGAATCAAAGGATCTGATTGTGCATGAAACCTTATAAAAGACTATGCATGAAGAAAAGAAGGCATCAATCTTCATAACATAACATGCATAACACTTTGTAGGAAAATGCCATGGAAGTAAGGGTTGATAGAGATTTAATATCAATGATAGATCAATAAAAGAGAGACAGTTATGTGAAGCCTATTATGGAAGTTGTGATGGATAAGGCATCAAAAAGTTTGTTGCTACTCATGACTAGGTGAAACTACATCTTAAGATGACATAAAATAATGTGCATAAATGGAATCAAGTTGTGAAGAAGTAATGATATCAAATTATTGTTACAATTGCACCACACATGGAGGTATTTAAGGCCAAGGTGACCAATAGTTATAAGGCTTCAAAGGACACTGAAAAGAAGAAGAATCACACAAAGAAAGAGTACGAAAATCATATTTAAGGAGTAAATCACAAAAAGTATAGTCATAACATGGCATAACATGGCTATCACCATAAGGAAACCATGTGATTATGGAAATCAATACGATGAATATGGCAGCAATTCATATGGTGGCTACAAGGAAATTACAGTGGCAGAAAGGTAAAAGACAAGTGGAAAGTCTTGGGAAGAGGTGAAATGGACAGTGAGATAGAAAGAGCTTGTAAAGGGGTAGGATATGGAAAGAATTTGAGACATTACCAACAACAACATTAATGTAATTTCAAAAGATCAAAGGAACAATTTAGTGTCATCTATGAATATAAGACAATGATAAAGGAAAAATCACAATCCTTCAAAGGCATGTTTTAAAAGTGAGACAGGATGGTCATTTTCTACACAAGGCAGTCTTTCCAATAGCATGATAGTCATCAAAGACATCAAGGTTGCTTAATGTGACAGTTTTAATTCAAGCAAGGGTAGTGAAACTTTGAGATGTCCAAAAGTGGTGAAAGAATAGTGCATGAGGAAAAAAAGGGCAATGATATGCATATTTTGTTTGTATACCTATACAACATGTGTATTTTTTTTCCTTGAAGGTAAACCTAAGAGAGAATGTGGTTTTGTGCAATTCTTTCAAGTGTTCCATGGAAACCATAAAAGATGATTAGCCCTATAAATTCCTTGTTATGATATAAGCCTAAGGAGTTGTGGTGAAAAGATACTGTTATAAGTAATTAAAGCTTTCATTATGGTTCAAGGTGATAGTAAGCAGAGGCATAAGAGCTATGTCAAGAAGACACTTGAATTGTTTGACATAATGATATAAGGAAAACATGACCTCATAAAATACCATGTTAAGTAATCCCACAAAGGGAAAAGACAGTAAAAATGCTATTGATGTGTCAAAAGCATCCATTGTTGAAGCCATGAAAAAGTAGTGTCATATGACTAAAGGGAACTTTTAAAGGTAAAAAGACATGTCTATAGAGCAGTGAAGGATGTAAATGCTTGTGAAAATCAATACTTGTGCCAAGAAGAAATATGATGATATAAATAATGGTGTTGGAAGCTCATGTGGGAAGGATGTAATAGTTTGTGATGAAAATTGTGAATGTAAGTGACAAAGTATGAGTTTAACATTTGTTATAGATAAATGGAGGATAGTGACCATGTGGAAGAGGATTCAATGGTAGTCATCATTGTTAATCAACTGTATTGTACCTTGTTTCCAGTCATTTGTTTTAAACTATGATTTCATATCAGAAAAGTCTCAATGAACTGGCAATGATCACGTAGTCATGATTAGGAATGATAGTCCTAATGAGATGATAGTGAGCTTGGGTGTCAATGAAGATAAATAAAAATGGACAGTCAATGGTCTAGTGAGAATAAGTTGTTATTCATGACTCATAACATGACATCATCTGATGAGAAGAGAGCTCCTTTGAAGATTTGTCTTGATTATCCCATCTTTTAGCTATCTCAGGCCTTGATCCTTCATTGTCATTTTATCGTGACAATATTATCTACCCTAACTATGCATTGAGATAATATGAACAATGGAAAACTATATCTAGTGAAATGTATATTAACAATGGTAATGTCATAGATATTCATGAGAATGAGACAAACTACGAGTAGTCAATTATAGTCTCAGGTTTGCATTTAAAGAAATGCCACATGCCAAATTTTATCTTAAAGGGAAACCTAATCCTGTGCCCCAAGGAGTTTTAATACATTTCAAACTCATTTAAATCATGTCCTACTTGCTTGCAAGTAGCAGTTTTGAGGCATAAAGAGTAGTATGGAGGGATAAAGGTCAGTTTAACACATGTAGCAAAAAATTGAGAATATTTGGGAGGGGTTTTTTGAGTAATTAAGGACAATTGAAGAAGTTATGAGCAGTTACCAATATCTAGGAGTAGTTTTGAGCAAGTTGAGAGAATATAGGGGAAATTGCAAACATCTAAGAGCTGAAAAAGATTGAAAAGGTCAAGACCTCCCTTCTTCAATTCCACTTTGGAGGTTTTATAGATTTGATCCTTGGGAAACAATTTTAAGGTGCCTAAGGAGATTTGACATCTTCAAATAGTTGTGGCTATGCAAAAAGGCATGACCTGTTTCATTTTTAGGGAGTTCTTACATTTTTCTGCTAAATGTTGTAACTTTTGCAAGTTCTTCTAGCAAATGGACTGTATTGTAACTCAAAAACCAGTCATATTGTCATTAAAAATGGATGTAATTTTTATATTTTTAAGAAAATTAGAGTAGTTTCAAACTATTTGTAGTTGTAAAGACACCTTTCAACAATAAAAGTTTTAGTTTTCTACCTTCAAAAGCTTGTTATATTATGTGAAAATTGGTAATTGAAGTTTATTTCTATGATTCCATGCATAAATACTTAAATATATATCTTATTTGGCTCCTTTAAATAGGAAAAATATATATATTTTGTGTAGGTTATAGTTTGTGTTTAAGTGAAAAGTAGCTTCTATTTGTGAAGAACACTTCATTTTCTTCCTTTTAGGACTAAAAGCACTCAACCTCTCTATAAAACACTAATACATGAGTATGTTAAAGCTTGATTTGTGCAAACATAGTTGAGTTATTGATATTTTGTCAAAACAACAATCCAAGGTCTAAAGAAAACACATTTGGTGCATCACCCACATAGCTAGTTTCATTTTTATGCTATCTTTCTACCTTTTTCTCAGTAATAGTAGTAGTGTAAGTTAGTATAGGTGAACACCAAGGGGAACCAACCCTCTTTGGAGGTTCATTACATCATAGATGACCCATAAACCTAGAAAGGATCCCATGTTTCACTAGTAAGCTAAGTTTTGCAACTTAGCAAGGATGTGTACTTAGGTGATAATAGATACAAATAATTCTTGGTGATTCATGAATTGATCATTAAATGATCACCTCCATCTTCCTTTGAAAGCAGTCATGCTACAGTCAGTTGAATCCTTGCAATAAACTGAAGTCCTTATGGTACAAGTTAAGAGGCCTGTTGTTGCAGGTCGACATATGTCTTGCTACAAATGTTAGTCTTATTTTCCAAAGGCATTCTCAATGTTAACAACCACAATTTAAACACAAAATCCTACTAAACTTCATAACATTCATAAATCATACATACACATATTAACATAAGATGCTTCCATTCCAAATGTTTAAAACTACTTAAAAGTATATGAAAGGTCTTGATAATGTCATAAAGTTTATCAAAAAGTAATGATAAAGTATGAAACAACAATAGGAAACTAGCCAATTATATAGCCCATCACAAGGGTTTGGTTGATTAGCACTCTTCTCCTAGTATTTTAGTATCAAAATATTTATCAATGGTTGTGATTAATTAGTAAATGGTCATATCATAAAGCTTAAAATTTAGTATTCCAAGTGCATGAAATATCATCATTGATGGGTAGAACATAAAAAATAACATAGGTTATGTTTTGGATTTTTCCAAAATACTCAAAATTTCCTATTATTCTCTTATGAGTTTTTATATCTCATCTAGTTGGAGCTATCCAACCTACATTTGTAGGGGAGTTGGAGCCACCTAACCCACTAAAGGTGTTGTTTCTATATGAAGCTCCACAAGGAAGTTTTGAAAACAAATTTTAAATTTGGAAGGAACATGTATTCATCTGACCCACAGTGGAAGTTGTTTGCATCCAATCCATATTTATGTAGGGAAATTCAATCCATTTAAACATAATTTCCACATAAATTTTGAATTTCCACAAGGTTCACTTGTGTGTTGACTTTATAATTTGCAAGGATTTCCACCTCAACTAAACCAAAATAGATTAAACCATGAAGTTACAGTTGCATTTGGACCTATTTGACCCATAAATTGTATAACCCACACATCATGATGGTATCACCATTTTATTTGTAGGGAATTTAGGTCTATTTGACCCATAGAAGGTGTACTTAAAAAGTGAAACTATGCAAACAGTTCACTTAGGTCTATCCAACCCACAAGTATAATTTCAAGATGAAATACCAATTTTTTTTCACTTGTAACATGAAATCCCCCAAGGTTCTTAGATCTAGATGTGATGTAAAAATCTGCATGTTGGGATATGGTGTTGTACACCATTGCATAAAATTTTATATTATAATGTTGCAATTAAATAATTATTTAGTTGTGATGCACCTAGGAGGTGTAGTTAATCACACTAGGTAATTATTTGGGGACCACTTTATGTTGTATTGTACATTGTATTATTATTTAATGTGTGAGAGACATGGGATAATAATTTAATATTGGGGAAATATTTAATAAAGTGAAAACTCAATACCCAATATTAAATAAGGGGTTAGTGGTTTTGTATTCACATGGTTTTGTGGTACATGGTTTTATCTTACCACTTGGTTGTATTTGTGTGAGCTTGAGTCTATAAAAGAAAGCATATGTTTAGTGGCTAAGGTTGGCTGGATGAGTGGGCTGTCATTATTGAGTCTTTTTGAGGAGTGCATATGTGAAGCATGGCATAGGATGTGAGGATTTATGTTGGGACACATGAGGATGCATTGGAGAGGGCTCAATGCTTCAAAGATATTCATTGTAACTCTTGTAATGTTTTATTGCTGAATAATAAATGGAGTATGGATGCTTCTAGAGGTTGGGTTTTTCCCTCTTGAGGGTTTTCCCAGGGTATATCTTATGTTATCATGTGGCTTTTCTATTTGATATATACACTATGGTTACTAGCATGCATGCTTATCTCTCATGGGATTATGTAGGAAATTGATTAAGATTGTGGGCATTCATGCATTATTTCCTAACAAGTGGTATCAGAGTTTTCATGGTTGATGGGAGGTGTGAGCTTCCATGTTTTATGTTATAGCCCTTATTTGAGTAGATTTGGTGTAAAGTTGAATCCATGGACATGTAGGTTAGATCTGAGACATTATACGATATGGAACACATGTTGTAGGTGTTTGTTTGTAGATTTGGGCTTTTGGGTTGTCAAGATTTGTTGGATTTATTATAGATCTGAGGCATGCAAAATATGGGTCAAAAGGGTTTTTTGGATTGGGCTTTCATATGAGGGTTTTGTAGAGGAAATTTCATGGATGACCTCTTGAGACAAAATGGGCCTAACCATTGGATCTAGGATGGCCAAGAAATGAAAAATGACATAAAATTTTCCCTATTTTGGAAAAATTGAAAAAAAATGCAAAAAATATTAGCCCCTGGACCCCTGGTCATATGATCGTATAGTCATAGAGGTCAAATTTGCAAAAAATTAAAATTAATCAGCCTGGAAAATTAAAAATTAATTAAAATTTGACCTTTGAAATAAAGAAATTGCCTAATTTTTTTTTAAAAGGCTAAAAGTCAAATCTATTGAAAGAAATTAAAAAATATAATATATAAGTCTAGGGGGGGTTTGCAAACCCCCTAGCCCACGACCAACCCTGTTGTCAGGTGGTACTGATAGTATCGCTGATAGGGTTGACACCCTACTGGCAGTTGTCAGCCATTGTCTTGCTGGCAAGGGTCTGTGGGACTTAGTCATAGCCCCAACAGGCTTAAAAAAAAATTAAATCACCATCAAAAAAAAATTTAATCCACCAGTTTAAAGTTTTTAAAACTGCAATTTATAATATTTAAAATCCACTACAGTTTTTAAGTTTGAAAAATCAAAATGAATATAATAATTTTTGAGTTTTGCTACTTGAAAACTTTTAATGTTGAAAATTAAATCAAATTTAATAGGCATTTCAAATCTGCCACTTGCGCAACACCGACAGGCCGCCGATGGCTCCGCTTGAGTGCCACCAGGTTGCCCCTATAAGCCATATTGAAGGACATTTTTCCAAATGTGCATAACTTCTGCCCAAAGTATCAAATTTTTGACTTCTTATACTCGTTGGAAAGGTGGTTCTAAAAACTACACAGTGGTATAGGTTGGGTTTCTTTATTTTGTATTTTTGATTAATTTTTTTGAGCTTGGAAGCCATATGTTCTTTGTTTCATGGTTTTGAGCATAAATTTTGCATACATAATTGAATTTTTTATTTCAAATAGGTGTTGGATAGCATGTACAGTGTACTACACAATGCACTACATAGTGGATCAGCCATGTTTTCAATTTATGGTGTAGGATGAGGATTGTACTTGTTTGATAACTTGTAGGAGCTTGAGATTCAAGGTGTGATTGCATGAGCATCCAAATGAGTCAAGAGGTGAAACCTTGATGGAGTACATATTTTTATATGATATTTATGATGGTACAATTGATTATTAGTTTGGTGCTTCTTGGTACAAGTTTATAGGTGTTTTTTAGAGTTAGAATATGATGGTAAAAAGTAGACAGGTTGTCTTCGGTTTTGAGGACATCGGTTGAAATGAGTGGAGAATTGGAGTCTTCTATGGGTGAAGGTTGAGTGTAGGTACATTTTTGGCTATGATTATGTTGTCATGGATATGTAGGTGCATTTGGGAAATGGCATGACATGATCATGTATGTGGTTGTTTGGTGGCGATTTGGTTTGGTGTTAGGAGGTTGTTCTTATCTCCTTAATGCTTATTTAGTTCCTTGACTATGGTTACTCATTTATGGACATTTTTGGTAAATCAAATCTATGGTTGATTTGTTGTTTGATTCTTGATGTCTACAGGATTATCTTCTTTGATATCTTAGTTTTTAGGTTACTAATGCGATGATGAATTTACATGTTTCAGTGTTTGGCATCTCTAAGTTATGCAGTTTTTAGGTGTGCACAACTTATTGGGTTGTAGTGGGATGGATCGGTGTGGACAGTCTATATCCATGAGATTGTTCATTTTTTAATGTAGATTTCATTAGTTGGCCTTGTCTGTGGTCATTTGTGCATTGGTATGTTGCTTTGGGATGAGAGGATGGATGATTTGAGTACTTGATTAGTTAGTTGATGGGACTTTTAGCTTGTGGTTTTATCACAATGTCATGATAGCTTGGTTGTAGTTGATTGGTTACACATTTTAGTGGGAGATTTTGGCAGTGATGACTTGGCTATGTAGGATTAGTTTTTTATGGTTTTATGGTAATTGTATCTTCTTGGTTTGGAGATCTTGGTTTCACTTGTTCTCTAGAGTTGTTGGGATTGTAGTTGAGTGTGTGTGGACCTAGATGATCTTCATGGAGGAGATGGTTATCTTCATGTGATTGGAGACGTGGTTTCTTAGTTTAGATTATGATTGGTATTATTTCATGGTTTACTCTTGATACTAGTTTAGAGGTTTAACATGATAAAAGTTCTCTTGAGACTAGGATGTATGCATTGTTGCATGTGATATCCTAGGAGGAGATGGTTAGGTTGTGATGTCATGACATGTTAATGAAATTGATCTTGGTGGTTCTTTTGGTATTGAGTACATTGATCATTTTCTTGGGAGCTTCATGATAGTGTAGTGTTGCATTTGGAGGTTAGCATGGATTGATCGGTTGGAGGTGCTCATGGATACTTGGAGATGTGGTTGAGGCTAGATTTATCTTGTAATTAGAGATATTTTCTTGAGATCGTTACTCTTTGGAGGTTTTAGCAGGAATACCAAGGAGCTTTCACCTGGATATGGACGTGAGTTCATGATGGACCTATAGAGGAGATTGTTCTTGGAGTGATTCATGATGACTTGGTTATCTTGGAGGAGCATTCTCATTCCCTACTCTTGGTCTACTTGATGGTTTATCATCTAATAGGTATTTCCCATCCTATTTTTGATGTGTTTATGTTTCATTCTTTGATTTCTCATGGGAATGAGTTGATTCATGGTGATTGATTTTGGGAGACTCATTTGAGGATTGTTTAGCATGAGTTTACATTGATTTATCTTTCATAGATATGGATCTTGAGCTATGGATAGTTAGTTTTGGAGGATTCATTTTGAGAGATGTTTGGCATGGTTATCTCCTTGTGAATTTGAGTTTATGATATCATTTATTAATGAGGATTATTGAGAGATGGTTATTGGGTTGATTTCTTGATTTGGGAATGGTTAATTTGAGTTTGATCTTCTTGGTTAGAGAGGCTTACATCCATGTTGGCATTGTTACGTGATTCATATGTTGTACTTGATCTATGAGATTGAGTGGTTGGGTGTTATTGAGACTTATCATTTGGGGTTGCTAGGAGATCATACTTGACACAACATTGAACTTTTTAGGTATTGGTAGAATAACATATTATGGTTTACAAGTTTTCTCTCTTCATTATATGGTTCCTTCCTGGAGGTTCATGTTCATATTATTTGGGAGGATGGTGGCGACATATTGTGAGAGAGTATGAAGTTATTGGTGTTGTATGTGTAGATCATTGTGAATTTTCTTGTTACTTCATGTTTTGATCATTTATCACACCTTGATATAGTGTTGTTTGGTAGACGTTTTATGCTTTGACATTACACTGCAGTGGGAGTTCTTGGATATGTATGTTCTTCATTGACCAGTTTGATACAAGAAAGTTGTGATTGTGGTTTATGGGTTGCATGTGTTGTTGGCATGAGTTTATTGATGTTATTGATACCTAGGAGGTATGGATGGTTGGATGTGTTAGCATGTGTTGTGGATTCTATTTTTGATCACGTGGGTTTATACTTGACAACAACTTTGTTAGAGCCTTTGTTATCACTTGTATTTGATGCTTGTGTTCTTGGATTGGTGTATCTTCACCTTGGCATGTTCCTTTTCTTCCATAGGTGGCACATTGGAGGATAAGTGGAGTCCTTGCTTGAGATGGTGGTCAATTTTTTCTTATTGTAGGTATCTTGATGGAGCACAAGATCATGTTGGAGATTCATGTGGTTACATGTATGGCTATGATGATGTATATCATTGATTGATCCCTTATGCAATGTATAAAAAAAGCGGGAGAATGTTGGGATATGGTGTTGTACACCATTGCATAAAATGTTATATTATAATGTTGCAATTAAATAATTATTTAGTTTTGATGCACCTAGGAGGTGTAGTTAATCATGCTAGGTAATTATTTGGGGACCACTTTATGTTGTATTGTAACATTGTATTATTATTTAATGTGTGAGAGACATGAGATAATAATTTAATAGTAGGGAAATATTTAATAAAGTGAAAACTCAGTACCCAATATTAAATAAGGGGTTAGTGGTTTTGTATTCACATAGTTTTGTGGTACATGGTTTTATCTTACCAGTTTGTTGTATTTGTGTGAGCTTGAGTCTATAAAAGAAAGCACATGTTTAGTGGTTAAGGTTGGTTGAGTGAGTGGGTTATCATTATTGAATCTTTATGAGGAGTGTATATGTGAAGCATGGCATGGGATGTGGTGATTCATGCTTGGACACATGAGTATGCATTGGAGAGGCTTGATGCTTCAAAGGTATTCATTGTAACTCTTGTAATATTTTATTACTAAATAATAGATGGAGTATGGATTCTTTTGGAGGCTAGGTTTTTCCCTCTTAAGGGTTTTCCTAGGGTATGTTGGATATTGTTGATATGTGGTTATCATTGATGTCAACACTATTGGCATTAATGTCTTTAAGGTTGTATATGTCAAGGATATTGAGAAAATTGTAATAAAATAAGTTGCAGGTTGTTGGTGATGTAGTGAAGTTCAGTATGATGGCTAGCTCAGTATATTGATGATAAGAGGTTGTGGATTAAAGGGTTTGTTGACGAGTATATCTAGTTTATCCACATGAAAATTTAGAGGTTCTCATGAAGATTTGATTGAGTTATGAGCATCTGTGTTCTGATAGTCATTCTGTTGCTTTAGCTGGTGTTCCTAAAAGGTGACGATGTGATTCTAGTAATTTGAGTTGTTTTGGATGCTTCTGTGGTGATTCATGACGCTTGTGGATGTTTCTAGATTGTGTTGTATCTGTGTTGTTGGTCTGCATTGATCATTGTGCTTGCGATTGGTTCTTTTCTTTTGCAAGTTCATGTTTTTCATGATCATGGCCGAAAGGGTGATTGTAGCATGTTGTGGATTCTTCAAGGCATAATTTTTTAAGGTGTTTTGTATTCAAGGAATGTTGTTTTGGGTCCTTACTATGTTGTGGCCGAAATTTCTTGGTTCACATTAATAAATTGTTTATTTATTTAGGCTAACATTTTGTACACATTTCATTTTTTTTTGGGCCGACATGTAGCTAATGTTATCCTTAGTTGTGGATATATATGATCGATTGTTTATACCATTTGAGGGTATGGTGTGCGAACAATGTTCTAATATTTTGAAGGCAGAAGTAAAGTGTGAAGAGGAGTGAGCAGAAGAAAGTGTTTATGTGCTTAACTAGAACTATAATCAGGCATTAGAAGATGTTATTTTCTCAGTTCAGAATCTTTTGGATGTAATCCGAATGTTATTGTAAGACAATGAGTCTTCTTTTGGGTAGTAAGCCTTTTGTATTTGAGCAGTGAGCTCTAGGAAGTGTGTCTGAATGCATGTGCATTCCCCATTTATAATACTTTTAATGGAGTATAATCTTGTGGACTAACCTCCACCATGGTTTTTCCCCTAATAGGGTTTCCACGAAAAAAAAATCTTGATGTTAGGTGTGTTTTTGATGTGGTGATGGTTTATGCTTTCATGTTTATTTATCAGATCTAAGAATAAGTTTAATATTTATAATTTTTGTGACAACTGATTCACCCCCCCTCTCAGTTTTCTACCCTTGTGTTGCCAACAATTGGTATCAGAGTAGGTTCCTTCGGAGAAGCTTGACTGCTTGAGGTGATTTGGGATGGTGACATATAAGAAGGATAGTTTGAGATTTGCTGGAACTAATGATTCTATATGGAAGACTCAAATGGAGTGTCATTTGAGATGCATTGGTGAACCTTACTAGACAATTACAAAGAATAGGTATATCATCCCACATAATGGTCCTTCTACTGTAGGTGAGATTAAGGAAGTTGAGTATAATATCAGGGCTAAGGAAGCATTTTTGAGTGCTCTAGTTGATTCTGAGATGACAAATGTAATGGAGTTAAAGACTACTTATGAGATCTGGAAAAATTTAGAAACTTTGTATGAAGATGATACCCATGTGAAGATTGCTAAGCTACAAAGCCTAAAAGGGAAATATGAAACATTGAGAATGGGTGAAGATGAGAACATCACTTCTTTTATGCAGAGAGTGAATGAACTTGTGTGTAGTATCAGATGTGTTGGTAGAACATTGGAAGATTCATAGATTTTTTCCAAAGTGCTCAGATCCTTTCTTGTTGCATACAAACACAAAGTTGTTGCTATTGAGAAGATCTGAACTATGACAAATGTAACCAAAGACATGTTGATTGGTAAGCTTGTTGCTTTTGAGTTAGGTCAGTTTGGTGAATCTCTTCCTAAGAAAAATTCTACATTCAAAGCTACTATCTCCAAAAAAGATAAGCAGAGATATGATCCAGGAGAAATTTCTTCTAGAAAAATGTCCAAGTATGAGCAGGAAATGAGAGAGATTGACGAAGAAGAGAGAAAAATAGATGAGCTTGAAGCACTTATTTTCAAGAGGGTACTTAGAGGAGAAGGTAAGTATAAAGGGAAATTTCCTCTTAAATGTTTTTGTTGCAATAAGATAGGTCATTTTCCCTCAAGGTGTTTGGAAAGGGTTCCTAAGCCAAGACCTAAGAAGCCTAGATTCCAAAGAAAGTGTTATTATGCTACTAATGAAGGTGTGACAGATGATGAATATGATAAAGGGAATTTAAGTGAGGATGAATGGGTATTTATTGCTATCAAGGAAAATGATCCAGTACCTACTGAATCTTCTAGTTGCATAAATGTGGAGAAAGCTCTAGCTGCCAGAGTTGAAGAAAAAGATGAATGGGTGATTGACAGTGGATGCTCTCATCACATGGCAGGTGGTAAAAGTAAAATTGTGAGCTTGGAAAAGTATGATGGCAGTGGTGTAAGATTTGGTGATGAAAAAGCTGGTGTAATCCATGGCAAAGGATTCATTTCTCTTGATGGTAAGCATAATATTGATGATGATCTATATGTGGAAGGTTTGAAGCATAATCTCTTAAGTGTTGGACAGATGGTTGAAAAGGGATATGATCTTCAATTCAAGAATGGAAAGTGTAGAATATTAGGGAGTTTTGAAAATGTGATTACATCTGGTACAAAAACAAAAGGTAATATCTTTCACCTAAGTGCTACTAGTAAAAGTTGTCTAATTGCTCAAGTTGATGAAAGTTGGTTGTGGCATAGGAGATTGTGTCATGTAAACTTTGACAATATTATCAAGATAAGTTCTACTCAGGTAGTGAGAGATCTTCCTAAGTTGATAAAACCTACTAATTCTATATGCAAGGAATGTCAGTTAGGGAAGCAAACTAGAGTTTCATTTTGGAGCAAACAACATTGTTCAAATGAAGTGTTGGAGCTTGTGCATATTGACTTGTGTGGTCCTTCTAGAGTTATAAGTTTACAAGGAGACATGTATTTCATGTTACTTATTGATGATTATTTTAGATTGATGTGGGTTACTTTCTTAAGGGAAAAATATGAAGCTCTATAGAAATTCAATATTTTTAAGGCTATGGCTGAGATAGAGATAGGTCTGAAGATTAAATTTCTAATATCAGATAGAGGTGGTGAATTCACTTCCGGTGAGTTTAATTATTTTTGTGAAGAGCATGGGATAAAGAGACAATTATCTTCCCCGCAGACCCCTTAGCAAAATGGAGTTGTGGAAAGGAAGAACATGACAATTCAAGAAGCTAGTTGGACTATGATGCTGGAAGAAAATGTTCTGCATATCAACTGGAGAGAAGCTATGAGTACTATCTTTTATACTCTCAACCGGGTACATGTCAAAGGTGATACCAGTAAGACTCCTTTTGGGCTATGGTTTGGTCATAAGTCTACTGTTAGATACCTCAAAATCTTTGGGAGTAAATGTTATATCAAAAGAGATGAAGATATAGGAAAGTTTGATGCTAGAAGTGATTAAGGAATCTTTCTTGGTTATTCTACTAAAAGTAAAGCCTACCGGTGCTACAACAAGAGATTGAGGAAAGTAATTGAAAGTGCTAATGTCAAGGTTGATGAAGACACAATTAGACCATCCAAAATCTATGGATATGATTCAGACGATCAGAATGATAGTTTAGATAAAGGAAAGAAAGTTCAGACTCCAAATCAAGTTTAGATCATCTTGGTGAATATGGAAAATCAAGAGGAAGGAACTAGTGAAAGTGCAGAAGTAAGATCACAAGAGCCTGAAGTTCAAGAATACCCTAAGACTCCAAGGCATGTAAGACTAAATCATTCAAAAGATTAGATTATAGGTGATAAGAAAAAAGGTGTTCAAACTAGGAGAAGAATTGCAGAAGAATACTATTTGATCTCAAAGACTGGGCCTAATAGTGTCAATGAAGCATGTAAAGATGAAAATTGGGTGGAAGTAATGAAAGAAGAACTATTGCAAATTGAGAAGAATGATACATGGATTCTTGTTCCTAGACCTAAGGACAAAAATGTAATTGGAACTAAATGGGTCTTTCAAAAAAAATTGAATGAGCAAGGTGAAGTTGTTAGAAACAAAGCAAGACTTGTGTGTAAAGGATATTCTCAGATGGAAGGAATTGACTTTGAAGAAACTTTTGCTCCTTTTGCTAGGATTGAAGTTGTGAGACTATTTCTTGCTTATGTTGCTTACAAAAACTTCAAGGTTTATCAGATGGATGTCAAGTCAACATTTCTAAATGGTGAACTAGAGGAAGTGTATGTTGAGCAACCTGATGGATTTCAATTGACTGATCAGGGAGATATGGTTTGCCAGTTGAAGAAAGCATTGTATGGACTTAAGCAAGCCCTAAGAGCAGGGTATTCTAGATTGGACAAGTATTTGTTGAAGCTTGGATTTAATAAAGGTAATGTTGATAGTAATTTGTATTTTAAGATCGATCATCATACAGATTTGATTGTTGAAGTCTTTGTTGATGATATCATTTTTGGAGGAGATGATAGTTTGTGCATGAAGTTTGTTGATGAGATGTAGAGTGAGTTTGAGATGTCTATGATTGGAGAAATGAAATTCATTTTGGGATTGCAAATTACTTAGCTAGATAGAGGGATCTTTATATCTCAGTCCAAGTATGTGAAAGAATTGCTAAAAAAGTTTGGTATGGAAGATTCAAAGCTAGTTGGTACACCTATGGTGACCAGATGTAAGTTAGCACAAGATGATGATTCTCCTAAAACAAATGTGACTAGATACAAACCCATGATTGGTGGATTTCTCTATTTGAATCAAACTAGACCTGATATCATGAATGTCGTATGCATTGTTACAAGATTTAAAGTTGATCCTAAGGAATCTAATGTGACAGCTGTGAAAAGGATTTTTAGGTACTTGAAGGGGACAGTTGATTTTTGCCTATGGTATCCTAAAGAAGATGATCTTACTTTGAGTGAATTTACTGATGTTGATTGGGTAAGAGATGTGAATGACAAAAAGAGTACCAGTGGTGGTGCATTTTTCTTGGGAAAGAAGTTGATTTCATGGTTAAGTAAGAAGAAAAATGCCATTTCTTTATCTACTGCAGAGGCAAAATACATTGTTACTGCTAACATTTGTACTCAAGTATTGTGGATGAAGCAGATGTTGAAAGATATCAAAGTTGTGTATGATGAACCTATTGCTATATTCTATGATAATTCAAGTCTGATTAAAATTTATAAGAATCCAGTGCTACATTGAAAAACCAAGCATATATCTATCAAGTTTCACTTTTTGAGAGAGGTGGGTGAAAATGAAGTCAGATTGGAGTATGTTCCCACTAAGGAACATATTGCAGATATCTTTACCAAGCCCTTGCCTAAGGATACTTTTAAGTATCTCAGAGGGAAGCTAGGGGTGATTAACCCTCCTAATCAGAATTAAGATGCATTGACTTGCACCAGTCCATGCATTTCATAGTCATATCTAGTGATCCAGATTGATGTTGTGGTGGCTGCTACTCAGGGGGAGTAGTCAAATATTCAAAAATATGGTTAAGAGCTTGTGTGGAGAAAGAAAATGTGTATCTTTATCATTGATTTCAAAGGGGGAGAAGAGTCATATGAAAAACTGTGAAAGAGTTAAAGAGAAAAGAGTCAAAATCTAAGGGGGAGAAAGTGCTAAGAGAAAGTATCATTGATGGTGTTTTTAACATCATGTGTTTCCATCAATGCCAAAGGGGGATATTGTTGGATATTGTCGATATGTGGTTGTCATTGATGTCAACAATATTGGCATTAATGTCTTTAAGGTTGTATATGTCAAGGATATTAAGAAAATTGTAATAAAATAAGTTACAGGTTGTTGGTGATGCAGTGAAGTTCAGTATGGTGGCTAGCTCAGTATATTGATGATAAGAGGTTGTGGATTAAAGGGTTTGTTGATGATTATATCTATTTTATCCACATGAAGTTTCAGAGGTTCACATGAAGATTTGATTGAGTTATGAGTATTTATGTTCTGACAGTTGTTTTGTTGCTTTAGCTGGTGTTTCTGAGAGAAGATGATGTGATTCTAGTAATTTAAGTTGTTGTGGATGCTTCTGTGGTGATTCATGATGCTTGTGGATGTTTCTAGATCATGATCTATCTATGTTATTGGTCTGCATTGATCATTGTGCTCACGATTGGTGATTTTCTTCCACGAGTTCATGTTTTTCATGATCATGGCCGACAGGGTGATTGTAGCGTGTTTCAGATCTTCGAGGCATAATTTTTGAAGGTTTTTTTTGTATTTGATACATGTTGTTTTGGGTCCTTACTATGTTGTTGCCAACATTGTTTGGTTTGCATTGATAAATTATTTATTGATTTAGGCTGATAGTTTGTACACATTTCATATTTTGTTGGGTCGACATGTACTTGATGTTATCCTTAGTTGTAGATATATATGATCAATTTTTTATACCATTTGATGGTATGGCGTGTGAATAATGTTCTAATCCTTCAAAGGAAGAAGTAAAGTGTGAAGAAGAGTGAGCAGAAGAAAGTGTTTGTGTGCTTAACCGAAGTTGTAATCAGGCATTAGAAGATGTTATTTTCTCAGTTCAAAATATTTCGGATGTAATCTGAATGTTATTGTAAGATAGTGAGTCTTCTTTTGGACAACAAGCCTTTTGTATTTGAGCAGTGAGCTCTAGGAAGTGTGCCTGAATGCATGTGCATTCCCCATTTATAATACTTTTAACAGAGTATAATCTTGTGGACTAACCTCCACCATGGTTTTTCCCCTTACAGGGTTTCCACGAAAAAAAAAATATTGGTGTTATGTGTGTTTTTGATGTGGTGATGGTTTATGCTTTCATATTTATTTATCAGATTTGAGAATAATTTAAATATTTATAATTTTTGTGACAATTGATTCACCCCCCCTCTTAGTTGTATGCCCTTGTGTTGCCAATAGGGTATATCTTGTGTCATCTTCTGGCTTGTCTATTTTATCTATGCATTGTGGTCACTTGCATGCATGTTTATCTCTCATGGGGTTATGTAGGAAATGGATTAAGATTGTGGGTATTCATGCATTATTTCCTAACACTGCATACCTAGATGCAATGGTAAAATCTACATAATCTAATGCAATTTATTAAAAAAATCCGAACTTCTAATGAAATGGATAAGTTGGAAGGTGAAGTAGCACTTGGGTTACCCACTAAGTTTGATTTGAAGGGTAAAATCCTACTAGTGAGAATTTTTTCCTTAACATGTATTTTTGCCTTGACTAAATTGGATGTCAAGTTAGAAAGTGTTGTAACATTCAACATTCTTGCTAAGATATAGCAATACCTAAAATACATGGCCTAGTAGGAAAATCAATGCTAACTAACAACTAATAACTTTGTGCAACTACACCTTTATTGTGTCAAATAGCTCAAAATTCCCTACAAATTCCATTTTCCTTATTTTGTATTCTTGTAGTGTGTGTTATTTCTTTTAAATGTTCTTATAATTTTTATGATCTTTATCTTTGTGTCTCTTTCCAATTATGGTTCATGAATCTTATACCCTTTCTCATGTCATATTGTTGTATTCTTCTAGTTTCTTTCATTACTCCAAGTGTTGCTTTATTCTATTGTTCCTTTGTGTTGTGATTTATATATTTTGTGTGCATTACTCTTGTATCTTCCTTGCTAGGAAACATGTTCCATGATTATCTTTTTATATCTAGATGCATTATATATATTTTCTAAATCTTCATATGATTGTTCACATTATACTTATATCATGATTTTACATGCTTACATAGTTCTAACATTGCATGTTTGTTTACGTTACATTACATTTGGTTATATCGTTATGCTCCTACATTTTCACAATATGATTCCATGTATGGAAATTAGACTACTCATGCTATACTTTTTTTTATTACCATATCCTAAATTACTATGGTTACATATTTTATGATCACACCATCTATGAAAGATTTTAATTTATTTATCTCACATGCCAAGTTCATATAGGATACTAGCTTTTTAATATTCGAAGTTCTAGGACATTATTGACATGTATTTTCACAACATGGTGGAGGAATCTTGAAAATACCAAAAATTCTTATAGATTTCAATTCCAAAAATATTTCCTTCACTCTAAAGAAATTAACTTGTGATACGTTCATTGACTTCCACCGTATCTTTCTTTATAATATGCTATAGAAAGTCAAACTAAAATATATTATAAACCGATTGAAATCCCTTCTTCCAAAACTAGATTCGTAAGTTTAAACAGATACAACCATTGAACAATAATCATTGATGGCATAATAATCAACTATAAAGCTATCCACTCAATACTAGCTTGAATTAGAAGTGTGTTGTGATGAAAATTGAAATTAGTAAAACATATGACAAAGTAAGTTGGCTCTTTTTATTGAAAATTATTAAAATATTTTATCTTGTACTTGCTTGGTTGGACTCAATATACAAATATATCTCTAGCCCCCATTTATCTATTTTGGTTAATGAGGTCCCTTGTGGCTACTTTGAGGCTTCTAGAGGTTTATTCTAATGAGATCCACTTTGGCCATTTTATCTTTGTAGTAATGGCTAATTCTCTCTATAGGGTGAACACATCTAAAGAAAACCGAGGGCCTTGGTATAGAGTATCAATTATGAGAAATATTCCTCCAATCACCCACCAATAATTATACATGATATAATTCTCTATGGAGAAGCTAATTTGGAAGAAGTTAATTTGATAAAAGGTGCATTGAACCATTACATTGTAGCTTTGGGGAAAATCATAAATAGTCATGTAATTCCATTATATTTTAATTCCACACTTAAAATACCCTCCAAAGATATATTTAAACTTGGCTATGCTTCAATATATCTAGAATTCCTACTGAGTATCTTGGAGTTCCTCTTTTCAAAGGATCTTGTTGTCACATGAAATTGCACCCTATTTGATGCATTGTTCAACATTCCATTGACATAATGGAACTGACCTCAAGGTGTGAGACCTTACAAATATGGTTAGATCTTCGGAAAAGGTTGATTTCATCTTCAAAAATAGATGCAACAATACTAGTCCAACCCAATACTAGATAAATCTACACTAATCCTTATATATCAAGCTATAAAAGGAAAAGGGAGGAGAGAATGCTGAAATTTGAAAGGATGGTGATGGACCAAAGTTAAATATGTTTCTTCCTTCTTGTGACTACGTAGAGTATAAAAAAAATACTAGATAAATTCATAAAACTCTTTATTATGCCAATTCCTATGAAGTTGCATGAAGGTTAGGGTTTAACATACACTAAGAGGGAAAATATTTCTCCATAGTTAACTAATTATACCATATTTAACAAAAAATTCAAACTTAGGAAACATATAAAAATTCATTCAAATATGAAGGTAATAATATTTACACAACATTCAAGTTGAGAGAGGATAAGATAGAGATTTTATTGATAGAGAAGCATAGGTCGGTGTTATAGTTGCAAAAATTTAGAACATGCATGTATTTGTAAGAGAAACTGGAGAAGAACCCTTACAATGAGCACATAAGTTCCTTATATTCATTTGCAAGTCATAGGTGAGAGATAATTCATGTGATTTGGTAGGAAACCCTAGCCAAAACCCTACAAATCAGGTGCAAACATGTGTAATTCAAAAATTGAGCTAAAAGTTAGCGATAAAGGCACTGACACCATAACCATGCTTCCACATTGATGAATTTGTGGATATAGAGAAGAAACTCCCACAAAATTTGTAGCAAAAACATAGCTAGGAATGGTCCTCTTGTTGATGTTTTTTCCAATTGAGCCCTAGAATTCTCTAAAGGATAACCAATCCTTATGTTCAAGGCATCCCTAGGCTAGTGGCCAACACAACAAGTAAAGAATTCTGAGGTCTTTACTCCTGCACTTTAGGTTCTATGGGACTAGGGAGGGTATTTCCAAATTGTGTTCATTCTAATTTGTTAAATGGAGAACACTTCTTCATAGATGGGTAAATAAACAAAATTCACTAAGGATTTGCCTAATCTTTGAGTAAATTATTGTCCATTTGCTAGGAATGAGGATGTATTTCAAGCTTACATTTTAGAATTGACATGATTTTAATAAGTATTGTTCTTATTTTGAATCTATAGCTAGGCATATCACTAATTCATTTGATTGCATGAATTCTTGACAAATAGGCCAGTGCCTTATCAATCGGGTAAATGGAGTCAAATATGAAATACTCATTAATACACAGGTTATTTAATTATGAAGTAGATGGACTATTTTTGTAATGCCTTGCAATACAAAAAACTCACAATATTTAAAACATGACTTCTTATCGAATCCTTTGTAAATTGTTACAAACCTATGACTCCCCTTAAGAATCTAATTAACCCTTTGAGCTAAAGAAAAGAAACAGAGCCATACATTCAATTAAACCATTGATGACAAATGAAAGGATTTTGATAATTTCATTTATAATCTACAAAAATGTACAAATTAGAGTACATGCTTTAGAATTTAGATTTGTTTCGATATCAGTAATTCATGTAGAACAATTTAAGGCTATTACATATAAGACCTATACTCAAGACTATTAGCTAGTAGATTCATCAAGCGTCTGTATTACATTTTTTTTATGCACTTAAACCATACCCAGACCATTCTAGACTCAAAATTTTGACCCCTGTAATGAGCCTTGAAATCCCTTTTATAGATGAAGGGAGCAACAAGCATCGGGCTCATTACAATTACATTTCATAATAATTTCAAAATTAATTTAATTTCATTTGGGTCAGTTCCTAAACCATTATATTTAATCATTAATTTACCACGGGAAAGCAAAAAGGAAAAAAGAGTGCCAAGCAATTGGTCAGAGAAGCACATGCAAGCCTTCCAAAAGAGTTGTTATCAAAATTAACATGTTTACCAACACCGGGGAAGTCATTATTAGTACAAACAACACAAACCAACGAACTAGCCACATGAAGGTCGAATCACCACAAAAACCAAAACCGAACACCATTTAGTAGGAGAACATGGGTGTTACTTGGCCTTGTCAGTGGCTAAATAGACACTCTCACCTAGTTTCATGACAAAAATTGGAGTTGCAACAATCACCTCATCATTCGAATCATCATAGAGCACAAGGGAAATAGGACAATGGCCAGAATCAGGGCCAACTCCTCCTTCCTCACTTGAAGAACTATCAGAAATCACAATAGGAACATTAGGCTTCCCTGAACAGACCCGAGAACCCTTACTCAACCTCGTTAATTCTGTCACAAACTCAACAAGCCCTTTTCATTTAAACTTGACTAATTCTTCTAAAATAGTCCTATTGCTCATATTGTAAGCACTCTTGACAATAATTTTCTCAACCTTCTTTCGAACACTCCTCTTACCCTTTGGCACAATTGACTTTTCCACCATAATGGGTTTTGCTTTAGGCACATATGCAAATGGTTCCTACATAGTCAACCTCCTATACCATCAAACTGGTGTGGCAAGAGTACTTGGCTCACTCATTTTTCTAGAGTAAAATACTAACTAGAGCCTATCTTGCAGGAAAAACACTAGCCAAAACCTTCAGAGAATCTCCACTCACAGAAATTTTCTCCTCTAGTACCTATAGCAATTATTTTTGTGCCTTGATAATTTTTGAATGATCAAAAAAACTACAAGCAATCCTCATTAAATAAGGGAATTAGAGGTGAGTTGCATTTAATGGCCACCCTGGCTTGCTCTAGTGAGCAAAAAATCAATCATTGCATGTTGGATCTTGACCGTTAATCGTTCAAGATTTAAAACTCGATCAATGAGGCTCATTAAGGATCACCACTTGCTTTTATGCCCATACTTAGAAACAGTGATGAGGTGCTTTAAAACTACCATGTACCCATCTATATCCAAACCTCATAATGATCAACTTTCCTGCTGTCGATCCTGATCACAGGAAGATCTTGTCCAGAAACCAAATCATATCGCCCATCGCATCTCCAATTATGCTTTGGGACCTCATCAAGCTATGGATGAAAAGCCAACGATGAGATATCAACCATTGATTTTGATTGCAGGGGCGGGGGGCAGTCGAAGATCTAAATTTTATTGCTCATCGCTTGTTCACTTTTCATGGAGCAGTCTTAACATGCAATTCATTGAGCCCGCATGATGGGGAGAAACTCCACCCATCGACGGTCATGGGTTCCCTTTAAACTGCACAAAGCAACTGATGATAGTAGTAAGGCCAATGACAGGTTACAAAATTAACCACATCACTCATCGGGGGTCACCTCTCAGCGGTGAGAATGTAACATGCAACGGGCGATAGACCTAGGGTGGTAGGAAAAATAGTGTATTTTTTCATCATGAGATGGAAATGTGAAGCTTCAAAGGAACACACAATGAGTGATGAACCGACAGCGGTAGAATTAAGTAATGCTAAAAATCACGTGGGAATAAGTTTTTTTAAAAGGGGGAACTCCTAAACTCGACAGGTGACCAAAGTGTTGGGGTTGGTTAACAATGATAGTGAGAACCATGAGATGCCACTTAAGCAACCAATTACCTAATGCAGTCAGTGAATGAGAAAACATAAGCCGGTAGGAGGATTAAGGGTATAAGTGAATGGAGACCACAAAACCCTAATCCCTAGTGACAACAAGGAATAATCAATCACAGGCTTGACCATGGAACTAGTGGGACAATGAAAGTTTAGGGTTCCACCAGTTTCTCTAACTGGGGATGTATGCCTCTTGTAGGCATAGAAATAATCTAGAATCTCGGGTAGAAATAGACCAATAGGAAGGCACAAAAACCAGGGACAAGAACAACAAATCATGAGCATCGATTACAAGGATATAAAATATAGCTTTTATTTCCAATCCCAAAAGCCTTCTCCATACAGATGGATTCAATCCCCAAACTAGAGGCCCATGGCCCCTAAGAACTCAGGACTAGTTCTTTCCTCTATCAAAATTTTTTTCTTGTTCCACTTGCAATGAATCAACATATGTATTATGCATTTCTAAGCAACCAACATCACCATGATTGACACCATCAATCCCACTTGCTATGAAACTATCATGTTCATCAACCTATTGCACCATAGGCTCATCTAATTGAATTGGAAAGATAAAACATTCATATTCCACTTAATCATGAATTTTAGCATCACATTCAATTTGTTCACCAAATTGAAATCCTTCATAGACACTCCACTGTATACTAGGCCTAGCTTCTCTTAATGTGTCAGAGAAAAAAGATACAGATTTAGGAGGATATTCATTTTGTGTTGCACGAGGGTTATCCTCATTAGATGGAAACAATTTCATGATAAGGTCCGGAAGATGTGGGGTCTCTACAAAGAATTCAAGTGCACATTCATATTGATTAACATCATGCTTCATGTTATTTTCACCCCTAGGTCCCATTCCACATGAATCAAACAATCCTGCAATGTCAACATAATCTACAGACTCATTAAATTTTTTATCCTCATCAACATGCAACAATGTCACTTTAGGGCCGATGTACCCATCTGGATGCATCAATTGATTATTCAAGAAGGGTTTTCCTCCTTTTTCAATATGGATATCATCCCCTAGCATATGTGTGGTTGACAATTCAACCATTGTTTCAAACACATAGCCAGGTATTCACAGGACAATGAGTATATTCATTTGTTTCTCCCTCAATACTGTTGTGCAATTTTCGCACACACGCCCCACCGAAGGTGGGGACCCTCTTTCTCTTTTGCATCTCTACCTCTTGGCTTGGTCAAATTTTGGTTTTTCTCTTCTTGGGAGGTTATTTTGGGATTAAGTCTAGACTGGGTTTGATGAGGATAGTATTTTGAGGCTCTAGAGGAAATTTGTTTGTCTTGGAATTCGAAAATGGGGATTTTGAAGTGAATTTTCAATCTTATATGTAAATCATTTTTGCATCTGTGGATAGAGGATGAAAAATTAGGCAGGGTTTCTTTTTGAACTTTTTGATATCTAATGATGATATCGGATTTTTAACATGTGAGCTACTAATGATGATATCTGTTTTTTTTAGGATTAAATAAATATCAAAAAGGGGAACTTGCATATGGATCTATGCCAAAAGGGAAATATGGAAGAGTTCAATTTAAATTTTAAAAGTGGAACTTGCATGAGAATTTGTGCCCAAACTGTCTACAGCTGGAAGGAGTTTTTGGAAGACATGTGAAGCTGATTTCATCATCCAATCAAAATTTTCATTAATGACAAGCTGGCATAATATTGTTTTCTCATTGTTCCATGATGTAACTGCTTTTATGCAATTGGATGATGATGTACCATGAGCTCCCAAATTAAATGTAACAGCTTGATGCTTCAAGAAGTGCAATTGCAGCCATTGGATGAACTAAATCCTGGCCATTGATTAAAAGTGTAATTTTCTATAAAAGGCCAATGCCTTCTCATTTGTAAAGGGGTCAGATTTAGAGGTTAGAATAGCTGATTAGAAGATGTAAAATCCATAATTGGCTAAGTTAGAGAAGTCAGTAGCTATAGGAGAGGAGAGACTAGAAATTGTTATGTAGTGCTAGAGAAGTTAATGCAATTGGATTGTTGATTTGGCAAGCTTTGTGTTACACTTTGACAATTCATGGTTTCTTGTTCTTGATTCTCAAATGTTAGATGTTAGATTTCAGTTCTTTTGCAATGATGATGAAATTTTAATGATGTTGATCGATCTTTGGTCCATAATTTTAGCAATTTGCTGATTGTAATTTGCTGTGTAAAGTTAGTCTAGGCCTTATTTTGTGCTAAGTTCAACTATGGATGCTTGTTTACATTGCGCCAGTTATTGGGTATGTGGATGAATATTCATAGTCTGAAAATATTCAGTTTCCTTAGAAGATTGCACCATTTTTGTATAGTTGCAGGCTTGTCCTTGATCAAGCAGAAATTGGTTTTATTGGAGATCTGCCCATTTGCAGCATTCATCATTATTGTGATTGATCTTAGGAGTTAGTTTAGAGTTGGATCTCTCTAAAACCCTTATCTCTTTTGTTTTTTATTTTGAATCTGGGTTAGTTTTAGGACTGAGAGCATCACCATATTGTTGCATCTAATGAAAGTACACTTCCAACATTGTTCATTTGTAAGGCCCATTGTGATTACCAGCATTTTCACATTTATCACTGAGTTGTTTATGCATTGTCAAGACCTGACATTAGAGACCTTTGGGTTATCTCTTGAGGCTTGTTGATTGAGATTTACCTTTCAAGAGAGATAGGATATTATATCTTGTCTGAGTTGTTGCTTGCAGAAAACATCATCAAAAAATACCAACACTATATTTAGTATTTTCATCATGGACAATAAAGTCTTCATCTTCAAATTATTCACCATGTGAAAAACTGTCACATTTTATTATCAGCACATCTGAGTTACACCCTTGGTAATTGTCAGAAACAATTTCCTCATTCACTTGTGGGCAAATGACTACACAAATACTTGTACCATTGCATCTTTCATGTGACTAGATAACTATTGAATTAAAGTTACCTTCTTCAAGGATAGAATTGACAACTTTAGTATTAGCCTGATATTTTTCTCATTTATACCATATCCTTCATATTCACAAGTAGTACTTTCCAAGAACTCATCAAGATTTTCAACAAAAAGTGGATTGTTCCTACACCAGTAGTGGAACAAGAGCACCAATCCATTTCAATAATTTTTTCTCTAGTTTCCTCATGAAGAGTCGATTCTAGGTGTTTGATTCTGAGTTGTTTGAGTGTTTGAGTCTAAATAAGGTCAATGGAGACCATTTTGATGTAATTGGCAAACTTTGGTGTCTTTTGAGTCTATAATGTAAAAGTTGCAAATCATGTTAAAAGTTATCAAGGAGGGTAAGGTGTCATTTCTCTTCTGTGAGGTAATGTTCTTAGGTTAAATAAGGTCATATTGACCATTTCTTGATGTAATGGGTCTATTAGGTGTCTAGGAGATTCAAATTGCAAATTATGTAAAAAGTTGTCAACATAAACTTGCAAAAAATGCAAAATTTGTAAAGGCATAGAATCCCAATGGTCATAAGTTTCAAAAGAAAGTTTTGTATGGTTGGGACAGTTTTTCTTGGAGGGAAAATAAGTTAAATATGTAAGGAAACTCATTGAAAGGCTTCTTGAATATTTTGGAAGGAAAAACAAAACAATTTTATCAGGTTTTTTGTATTTTCTGTATATATATTTTGTTTTGCAGCTAGTGTACGGTCCGTACAGTCAAATTGTGATAATTTCATCTAGAATACATTTGAGGGGTGAACTAGCTTTTATTTTTTTCCATTTTGAAGAGGTTTCATTGAACTTAAATCCATTTTGAAGCATATCTTTGTAAACGGGTCTGAATACCCTGTTTTAAGGGTTTTGAGTGAAATAATGACTTTTTAAGCCATTCCACCCACTGTCATTTACTATATCTCAGTGGAATGGCACATTTGGGACTAGTTTAGAAGTATGTAGGGTTTAATAGTGCTGGAAAGAGGATTGGAAGCATTTTGTGTTGCTCCCCTGTGTGTTTTTGTGTCAATTTTGTGTGAAAAAGGTGATTTTATATTGGGGTTTGATGATTTATTGTTGACAGTGGTTAGGTGAATGTTCTTTAAGCATATAAAGGCATAATGAAGAGTGTTTGAAGTAGTGTATTGAAGTGTTTAGGACTATAAGGTGGTTTTTCAATAAACCCCTATGTAAAATGCAAGGAATGAGGGTTTCATGGTAGAGAACTTTGGGAAACGTGTCACTGCAAATAACTTGTGAAAAATGGAGTTTTGATGGTAGCTTAGTCCCTCCCCATTGGTTTATTGGGTTAATTGCAAGATTAAAGGAGTGTCTCTTTGTAAAATTGGCCTAATTCAAGGCCTAGGTCAGTGTAGAAGACAAGATTTGAGGTTGATGTTTCAAAGGAGTTGCATAAGTTTCTAAGGTATGTCATAACATGATTTAATGGGTGTTTGAATGTGTTGGGATATGGTTGGTTGAGAGGGTTTAGAGTGAGTTTGGTTCAAGTTTTTGGGTTTGTAGACCTAGTAGAGAAGAAGAGTGCTAGTGTGAAGAAGTGCCCTTGTTAGGGTTTGAAGTTTCAAATACTTGTTCAATAGTGTTGGATTTGTGTTGTCTAGTTGGAAGCCTCTCTAATTTTCATTAGATGGTATAAGAGAATAGTTAGTAGATATTTTAAGGTGATAGGTTGAATTTTGCAAAGAAGAAGGTTGAAAGATTGAGTAAGGAAAAGAAGGGAATTGGGGGAATTAAAATGCCTCCTAAAGGAAGCATTGTTATTAGGAATATTGATCAACGGGCTAGAGAATTAGAAGCCTTGAAAAGGGAGATGGTTGCATTGAAGTCTAAAGCTGGTGTAGACATGGATGAAAGTGATTCTAAAGAGGAAGAAACTTCTAGTGAAGAAGAAGAGTTGGATCCAGAGGATGTGAGGATGCTAAAGCTTTTGAAGGTTGTGAAAGGTAATGGACATGGAAAAATGGATTTTCCTATGTATGGAGGTAAACTAGATGGTGAAGAGATTTTGGATTGGATAGGGGCCATGGAGAATTACTTTGAAAGTGAAGAGGTAGATGAAGAACACAAGGTGAAGAAGGCTAAGACCAAGTTAAAAGGACATGATTTGCTATGGTGGAACTTTGTGCAAGAAGAAAGGTAGAAAAAGGTGAAGACCAAGATCACTTCTTGGGAGAGAATGAAGGAAAAACTCAAAGGTAAGTTCCTTCCTAATGATTACAATGTTCAATTGCTTAAAAAACTTCAAAATATTAGGCAAAATGATTTAGATGTGCAAGAATACACCGAGGAGTTCTATAGGTTAAGCATAAGGACAAAGCATGAGGAAGATGAGGAAGAAAGAGTGGCAATATATCTTAATGGATTGAGGTATAATATCCAAGATGAAATCAGTTTGATGACACCAAAAACAATAGAAGAATGTTTTCAAATGGCTATAAGGACAGAGGAAAAGGTGAAGAGGAGACAAGAGAATACCACAAGAGGAAGAGGTGGTACTTCTAGAGGGAGAGGAACCTTTTCTACACCAAAATAGTCTAATCAAGAACAAGTGGTTGAATCTAGAGGTGGATGGAGAGGTGGAAGAACAAATTTGAGGGGTAGATATGCAGATCAAGGAAGAGGTTCTAATGTGTTTTTAGGAAGGTGTTACAATTTTGGTGAGTATGGTCATGCATCCTTTAAGTGTCCTAAAAATTTTGGTGCTACCTCAAGTGGGAGTGAGAGAAGAGGTGAAAAGAGGGTTCAAATTGTGCAAGAAGAGGAAGAGGAAAGTGTCAATTCATCAAGTCTTGTTGCTGCACCTGAAGTTGGTGAAGCTTTGATGCTACAAAGAAAATTTTTGAAGGCCTCCAAGGAGAAAGAACCATTGTAAAGGAGAAATATTTTCAATACCACCTGCAAGAGAAAAGGTAAAGTATGCAAGTTAGTAATAGATCCAGGCTCCACTGATAATATAGTGTCAAGAGAAATGGTAGAAAATTTGAGTTTGGTAAAATTTCCTTATGAAACACCCTATAAGGTGTCATGGTTAAATGATGATTAGTCACTTTTAGTCAATGTGCAAGCTTTAGTTGAATTTCAGATTGGAGGGTACAAGGATAGGGTACTTTGTGATGTTCTACCAATGCAATGTTTCCATTTGTTACTTGGAAGGCCATGACAATTTGACAAGCATGTTGTGTATTATGGAAGGGCCAATACATATCAGATTGAACATGATGGGAACTTATTTACTTTGCTTCCATTGCAAGAGGAAGTCAAGAAGGAGAAAAAGGTATCCAAGGTAATCATGATGGGTAGAAAGGAGTATGTGAAGATAGAGGGAGTTAAGAATGATCAGTTGGAAGCCATGACAAAGGTTGCAAACATTAGGACAAAGATATTGAAGGGTGATGCACAATTGGAAAGGAAAAATAATGAGAATAAGAAGATGGAGACTTACCTAGAGAAGTTCAAGGATGAATTGTTGATGATGAAGCAAGATGGGCTAAGAAAGTAAGATAAAATTCTTATTGGAGTAGTGTTGTGCCCCATAATAGTTGCAGGAGTTGAGGGGCAGTAAATTTTTGGCAAGAAAAAAGATCCTAAGACTAAAAATACAGTGGTATATAGGTTTGAAAATGAAAAGGCTTTGAGGATAGTGAATTTGATGCCTAAATTCAAGGCAAAGGAAAGAGTGAGACAAGTAGAAAAGCTAGCGCAGAGTCATGAAGATAAGTATGTTGTATGGACAAGGTAGAGGGAAGTTGGTGCAGGTTCTACATTAGTCATAGATGGAAGAGAGATCAAAATATGTTCAACAAATCAAGGGAAGCCTTATCAAGTTGTCTATGAACTCAAGAATGGTAAGCATAAAGCAAGTTTTCATAATTTACCAGTCAAGGTATCTTTTTCAAGTCAAAGAAATGAAGCTTTCAAAGGTGGCACAGATGCAGATCAATTTCCAAGAGACATGGAAACCTTTTTAGGTGGTGTGTATGGTGCAGGAGCACCAATCCATTTCAATGATTTATTCTCTAGTTGTCTCATGAAGAGTTGATTCTAGGTGTTTGAGTCTAAATAAGGTCAATGGAAACCATTTTGATGTAATTGGAAAACTTTGGTGTCTTTTGGATCTATAATGTAAAAGTTGCAAATCATGTTAAAAGTTGTCAATGAGGGTAAGGTGTCATTTTTCTTCTATGAGGCTATTTTATTAGGTTAAATAAGGTCATCTTGACCATTTCTTGATGTAATGGGTCTATTAGGTGTCTAAGAGAGTCAAATTGCAAATTATGTAAAAAGATGTCAACATAAACTTACAAAAAATGAAAAATTTGTAAAGGCATAGAAGCCCAACGGTCATAAGTTTCAAAAGATAGTTTTGTATAGTTGGGGAAGTTTTTCTTGGAGGGAAAACAAGTTAAATATGTAAATCAACTCTTTGAAAGGCTTCTTGAAGATTTTGGAAGGAAAAACAAAACAATTTTCTCAGATTTTCTGTATATTTTCTTTGTTTTGCATCCAATGTACAGCCCGCACAGTCAGATTGTGATGAAATTTCATGTAGAATCTATTTGAGAGGTGAACTAGATTTGATTTGGTTCCATTTTGAAGAGGTTTCATTGAACTTAAAGCCATTTTGAAGCAAATCTTTGTAAACGGGTCTAAATGCCCTATTTTAAGGGTTTTGAGTAAAATAATGACTTTTTAGGCCATTCCACCCACTGTCATTTACTATATCTCAGTGGAATGACACATTTTGGATTGGTTTAGATGTGTGTATTTCATAGTGTTGGGAAGAGGATTGGAAGCATTTTGTGTTGCTGCCCTGTGTGTTTTTGTGTCAATTTTGTGTGAAAAAAGGTGATTTTATACTGGGGTTTGATGATTTATTGATGGCAGTGGTTAGGTGAATGTTCTTTAAGCATATACAAGCATAATGAAGAGTGTTTTAAGTGGTGGATTGAAGTGTTTAGGACTATAAGGTGGTTTTTCAATAAACCCCTACGTAAAATGCAAGGAATGAGGGTTTCATGGTAGAGCACTTTGGGAAATGTGTCATTACAAATAACTTGTGAAATTTGGAGTTTTGATGGTAGGTTAGTGCTGCCCCATTGGTTTCTTGGGTTTGTTGCAAGATTAAAGGGATGTCTCTTTGTAAAATTGACCTAATTCAAGGCCTAGGTTAGTGTAGAAGACAAGATTTGAGGTTGATGTTTCAAAGGAGTTGCATAAGTTTCTAAGGTATGTCATAACATGCTTTAATGGGTGTTTGAATGTGTTGGGATATGGTTGGTTGAGATGGTTTAGAATGAGTTTGGTTCAAGTTTTTAGGTTTGTAGGCCTAATAGAGAAGAAGAGTGATGGTGTGAAGAGGTGCCCTTGTTAGGGTTTGAAGTTTCAAATACTTGTTAAATAGTGTTGGATTTGTGTTGTTTGGTTGGAAGCCTCTCTAATTGTCATCAAATAGGGATCATCATTTATCATCTCACATATTGGCAAGGGTTCATTATATAAGGGGTTCTTCCACACCTTCATTGTTGTTATAGAAGTCTTTACCTCCTCAACATGAAGGTCTAAGTCTTCCATATCATCATTATATTCAAAATTATTATAATCACTAGAAGAGCATACATATAGATTCTCAATTTCATTCACATCATCAATAGTTAACATCTTTGACTCATATTCTAAAAATTCATTGTCAGATAAATCAACAAGCCTCTCAATATTATCAATTGGTAATGATATCTATTCAAGATCCATGTGCTTGTCATGCTATGCATTCTGATCATTCAATAATGAAACCCTTTTGTCATCCATGAGTACATAATCATCCTCTTCATGCATAGTTGACATCTCCATATCTACTTCATATAGACAATCATGAGTAGCAAGGTAATAAGCATGTTCATCAACGTCTTTATCATATTTAGCCTTATGCTCAGGATCAACATATTGAACACACATTTATTTATCTTCAAATTCCTCATCGCTCACATAGTTAACATGCTCCATTATGAGAAAACCCAAATTACATTCCAGGTATGCATCATCTGCAATTTGTTCCTGTTGGAATATATGCCTCAATCTCACAGGCTGAAACCTCTAAGAGAGGCAAGTCGGTGTGACATGCTTTGGGTCTAGCCGACCAGCAGCTTTGGATCTTGTTGTTTGTACAGGTCGCTGAGACAATGTTTAAGTCATGCCGAAGGAGCTTATCACTGTGACTTGTGACAGTCGTTGTAACTCTATGCCAAGTGAAGATCTCTGGCCGACAGGCCATTCATATCGTATATCGGGGAGACCTTTGGCCGAAAGGCTTACTTCGGTGTGAAGTCCCAGCGATAGCCAAAGTCTTGCCGACAGGGTGTTACACATGTGGTCATCAAAGTAACTTATGATGTTTCGGTATGAGGTCTTACCGATAGGAATGTCTCACCGATAGTATTCGCTTGGTGTCTTCGAGGTAACATGGAGGTTTCGCTATGAACTCCTGGCGACAATTGGTTTGTCTCACCGACAGTATTCACTCAGAGTAACATGCGGTGACACGGTAAGAAGTCTTACCGATGTGTGATGTCTTGGTGAATGGTTTTACATTGGAGTCGTCGAGATAACGAAAGGAGCTCGGTGTGATGTCTTGGTGAAAGACGATTGTCTTGCTGATGAGAACACTCATGTCTATGTGACTTATGGAGCTTCGATATGACGTCTCACCGATAGCGATGAGTCTTGGCAATAGCGATACATGTGAAGTACTTCGGTATGAGGTCTTGGTGACACGAGGAAGTCTTAGATAGTCTTCTGGGCTAGGTATGACATCTTGCCGATAGGATGAACTCTTGGCGATATCAAATGCTGGTTGTGTGGCATCGGGGAGACACGGTTAGTGTCTCACCGACATGCCAACACAGGTTGAAGCCTTTTGACTGAGTGAAGACTATCCTATGTGGCTTGTAGTTGACCAATCAGAGAAGTTGAATGGGAACCGTTGGAAGACAGTTCATTGTGGCAGTTCTGTGAGGAAGCTTGACAGACAGGGGTGACATGGATATACTCAGTGATCGCAGATTGTAACTGGTTCGATGGATCAACGGATTGTTGTGTGATTGTATGATCAGTTGATGAATTCTATTATGTGAAGATTGTAAGGTGAATTTTCTGTAACAAGGTTGTTCATGGTGAATGCTGGTATAAACTGACATTAGAAAGATAAGTCAGAACTCTGTTTGTAATATTTATTACTGTAATACAAATTGACTTCTCTTGGTGTGGTGGGTTTTTCTCCCGTAAGGGTTTTCCCACGTATATCTGGTGTTCATATGTGTTTGTCAAATACTCTATTTCTGTTATCTCTTTCATGTGCATCTTATTTGGACTGTAATTGTAAAATTTAAATGGTATCTCTGCATTCTTCCCTGAGGTTTTGACATTAGGAGAGTTGCTTCCGCATCTAGCTTTCCTTACAGTTCCTTCACTTGTGGACAAGTGACATCATGAGAATTTATATCATTGCATCCTTCATGTGAGGAATATGCTTCTAAATCATCCTCAAAAGAGCAGTTATAATTCTCAGAGAAGCAATCATAAGCCTCAACTTCATCATGATATTTATTACAAGGAAATTCATCACTACATAGACCATGTTCAATTTTTTTAGAGTGAATGCTTAAGGCTGCACTTTCAAGGTCATGATCATTGGTTTGTAATGAAATGTCAGCAACATGTGCATTGTTTTTATTGATCACAACATGACATGGAATAACACCTTGTATCTCTTTTACTTCTCCTCCATCTAGGATATCACAAGAAAATAATTCATGAATATTTACTTTGTTATCATCCCATGTATCTTTTTCTTCATCACTATTGTGTTGCTCTTTATATGTGTTACTTGTAAGTTGATTACAATGTTTATCTTTTGACATATTTTTTTCACTTGTTTGCATTCTTATCTAATTTTTTTCAATAGGGAAGTTGTTGTCTCCATTTTGAGAAACCACATTTTTGCATAACCACACTTTGTTGATTCTACAATCTTTATCCAATTAGGTACTTGGTCAAAGCTATGGGGCTTCAATTCCTTTGGCAAGGTACTCAACCCATATTAATAAATCTTGCAAAACAAATCAATGCACACTGAATCCTCGGGTCTAAATTTTTTGCGTACTTTTATCAAAGCATCCAAAAACCTCAAAAATAGTTCATATGGTGACTCTCCCTTGTGACTCTTCATTTCATACAATTCTTGCACAAGAGACTTTTGATCAACATTTCTCAAATTTTGTTGATGTTCAACTTGGAGCTCACTATGATTTGCATAATGTGATAATGGAGAAATCATAATAGAAGAAGCATTGCCATCTTGACAATCATTTCTATTATCTGATCCATGAATTCCATTTACATGGAGTGTGCTAGGATAAAAAACACCTGCATCCATGTATCCTTTCATCATTGAGTATTTCAAATTGTTCTCAATATCCATGACATTTTGATATGCCTGATGTAATGTTGCAGGCTCTTTATCCCTTAACAGGTAATTCATTTTGCTATCAAATGCACCAAGGTACATGACCAAACATTCAACATCATTTGGTCTAATATTCTCAAGAATATCCCTTATTTCCCTTGCAAATCTAAGATTAAAAACAGGGACCAACTCATCTACATTTCTATGGATTCCCATAAAGTTTTTTCTTACCACACTTGGATTTACCCTTTCACCAAATTATTCTACAAAGGCTATCTTAAACTAATTCCATGAAGCTATAGAACATGCTGGTAAATATGGGAACCAATCTCTTGCATCCCCTTTCAGGGATTGAACAAATAGTTTCATGAAAACATCCTCAAAATCTAATTCATAATCTCCCATCAAATCACCAAACTCCTGCAAATTTCTGCTTATTGATTCGGACTTTGCTCCATTGAATATTGGTATCTTATCCCTGATCTTAGGTGTTACAAAATTTGGAAAACCACAAATATTACTAAAATCTATGGCTCTATACCTTTTAGTACTGAAATTCCTTTGATGTGGCAAAGGGTGCTCATCATGTGTTATTGCACTCAAGTCTATGTCCAGATGTACAACTTGACTAGGCATATTGCACTGCCTTTTGCAAGCCTTGTCAGATTTATCAAAAGGAAATTCAAGTCCCTTTTTCAATTATGATCTTAAGCCTTTACAATAAAAACTCCTATTTTACTTAAGATCTTACAATATATCATGCTTCTTTATAATAATGCACTACTTTCAATTTACATTCAAAAGGAATGCTAAATAACCACTATTATTCCCTCATCTAGTGCCAATTCACCTAATAGGGAATCATTCATATCATATATCTTAAAAATTCCCACAAATTACTTACAAATGCGATAATATTTTCTTCAGTTTCATGAGAATACTTGGAATTTTAGAGCACCCATTCACCTTCGATGTTGAAACTTGCAGATATGAAGCTTTGTTATATTCTTTATCAGGTTCTTTAAGTAAGAGTCGCCACCTCTCTTCATAGAGGATTATACTTCAAATAAGATGAAGTGTCTTCAAAATAAATCTCGTTCTCAATTTTCTTCGACAATGGAGCCACTTTTAGATCCTTCAAGCTTTGCTGCAACTAAATCATTCACCAGGTTCAAGAATTCTATGATATCTGAACAAGATGTTCAGATTTATCACACCATTTGACTCTGTAATACAACAATCTACGACTAGAGAACGAAAATTTTCCCCAATAGATTCGCCAATTCTGTTAGTGTTTTTTCCAGCTGAGCTCTAGAATTCTCTAAAGGATAGCCAATCCTTATGTTCAAGACATCCCTAGGCTAGTTGCCAACACAACGAGTAAAGAATTCTAAGGTCTTTACTCTTGCACTTTAGGTTTTGTGGGACCAAGGAGGGTATTTCACAATTGTGTTCATTCTAATTTGTTAAAATGGAGAACACTTCTTCACAGATGGGTTCCTATTATAGGAAAATAAATAGAATTCAATAAGGATTTGGCTAATCTTTGAGTAAATTATTATCCATTTGTTAGGAATGAGGATGTATTTCAAACTTACATTTCTGAATTGACATGATTTTAATAAGTATTATTATTATTTTGAATCTATGGCTAGGCATATCACTAATTCATTTGATTTCATGAATTCTTGACAAACAGGCCAATGCCTCATCAATCAGGTAAATGGAATCAAATATGAAATACTCAGTAATACACAAGTTATTTAATTCTGAAGTAGATGGACTATTTTCATAATACCTTGTAATACAAAAAACTCACAATATCCAAAACATGACTTCTTATTGAAACCTTTGCAAATTATTGCAAACCTATGACTCCCCTTAAGCATTTAATTAATCCTTTGGGCTAAAGTAAAGAAAAAAATCCCTACATTCAATTAAACCATTGATGACAAACAAAAAGATCCTTGATAATTTCATTTATAATCTGCAAAAATGTATAAAGGAGAGTACATGCTTTAGAATTTAGATTTGTTTCGATATCAGTAATTCATGTAGAACAATTTAAGACTATTACATATAAGACCTATACTCAAGACAATTAGCCAACAGATTCATCAATCCTTCTGCATTACATTTTTTTTTGCACTTAAATTATACCCAGACCATTCTAGATTCAAAATTTTGACCCCTGTAATGAGCCTTCCTTTTATAGATGAAGGGAGAAACAAGCATCAAGCTCATTACAGTTACATTTCATAATCATTTCAAAATTAATTTCATTTCATTTGGGTCAATTCCCGAACCATTGTATTTAATCATTCATTTACCATGGGAAAGCAAAAAGGAAAAAAGAGCACCAAGCAATTTGGTCAGAGAAGCACACACAAGCCTTCCAAAAGAGTTGTTATCAAAATCAACATGCTTACCAACACCAGGGAAGTCACTATCAGTACCAACAACGCAAACCAAAGAACTGGCCACATGAAGGTCAAATCACCACAAAAACCAAAACCAAACACCATTTAGTAGGAGAACACGGGTGTTACCCAGCCTTGTTAGCGGCTAAATAGACACTCTCACCGGGTTTCATGACAAAAACTGGAGTTGTAACAATCACCTCATCATCCAAATCATCATAGGGAACACAAGAAATAGGACAATGGCCAGAATCAGGGCCAAATCCTCCTTCCTCACTTGAATAACTATCAAAAATCACAATAGGAACACTACACTTCCCTGAATAGACCCGAGAACCCTTACTTGGCCTCGTTAATTCTCTCACAAACTCAACAAGCCCTTTTCCTTTAAACTTGACTAATTCTTCTGAAATAGTCCTATTTCTGATATTGTAAATACTCTTGACAATAATTTTGTCAACCTTCTTTTGAACACTCCTCTTACCCTTCGAGACAATTGACCTTTCCGCCATAATGGGTTTTGCTTCAAGCACATATGCGAATGGTTCCTGCATATTCAACCTCCTAGATAGTCAAGCTGGTGTGGTAGGAGTACTTGGCTCACTCATTTTTCTAGAGTAAAACACTAACTAGAGCCTATCTTGCAAGGAAAACACTAGCCAAAACCTTCAGAGAATCTCCACTCACAAAAATTTTCTCCTCCAATACTTGTAGCAATTATTTCTATGCCTTGATAATTTGTAAATGATTGAACAAAATACTGACAATCCTCATTAAATAAGGGAATTAGAGGCAAGTTGCATTTAATATCCACCCTCGCTCGCTCGAGCGAGTAGAAAATCAATCGTTGCATGTTGGATCTTAGCCATCGATCATTCAAGATTTACAACTCGATTGACGAGGCTCATTAAGGATTTCCACTTGCTTTTATGCCCATACTTAGAAACATCAATGAGGTGTTTTAAAACTGCCATGTACCCATTTGTATCAAAACTTCATAATGATCAACTTGCCTGTCGTCGATCCTAATCACAAGAAGATCTTGGCTAGAAACCAAATCATATCGCCCATCGTGTCTTTCAATTTTTCTTTGGTACCTCATTAATGGATGGCTGAGAAGCCAATGATGAGATATTGACCATTGATTTTGATCGCGGGGGGGGGGGGGGAATCCCAATCAAAGATCTAAATTCTATCACTCATCGCTTGTTCACTTTTAATGGAGCAGTCTTAACACGTGATACACTGATTCCATTGCTCATTGGGGGTCACCTCCCAGTGGTGAGAATGTAACATGCGATGGGAGATAGACCTAGGGCAGTAGGAAAAATAGTGTATCGCTCATCAAGGGATGGACATGTGTGGCTTCAAAGGAACACGCGATGAGTGATGAACTGCCAGTAGTAGAATTAAGTAATTCTAAAAAGCACATGGGCATAAGTTGTTTTTAAAAGGGGGACCTTCTAGGCTCGACGGGTTACCAAAGTGTTGGGGTTGATTAACAATGATAGCGAGGACTATAAGATGCCACTTAAGCAACCAGTTACCTGATGCAGCCGATCAATGAGATAACATAAGTTGGTAGGAGAATTAAGGGTATAAGTGAATGGAGACCTCAAAACCCTAAACCCTAGTGATAATAAGGAATGATCAATCACAGGCTTGACCATGGAACTAGTGGGACAATGAAATTTTAGGGTTCCACCACCTCTAATAGAAAAGTAGTCTACAAACAATAAATAAAGCATGGGTGTCACTTTTTCCACTTGGAGTTGGTAAAAAATACATTTAAAATCATTCTTGTAAATCAAATAATTAGATATGGTAGTTGGGGAAGTCATTGCAACATTAATGGTGAGTTTTGAGGTTGAAACATGAAAGTTTAATAGATTTTTCCAAAAGTCCCCATGAGGTCCAAAGTGCTAACAATAACTAAAGGCAATGAGAATAGGGAATCAAGAATGGACTTGGAAATTTGGACTTGATCCAAATGGACTTGTACATTTGGACTTGATCCAAATGGACTTGGACATTTGGACTTGATCCAAATGTCCCTTCGAGACCCGAAACTCCAACAAGACTGAAATGAGAAGTGGGGACTTGGAAATAAAATGGATATTTGGACTTGGTCCAAATGTCCTTTCAAGACTTGATACTTTGACAAGACCAAAAGAGGAAGTATGGACTTAGAAAGAAAATGGAAATTTGGACTTGGTGCAAATGTCCTTTCAAGACTTCATATTTTGACGGGGCCAAAAGAGGAAGCAGGGAGTCAAAAAGAAAATGGAAATTTGGACTTGGTCCAAATGTCCTTTTGGGACCTAATACTTTGATAGGACTGAAAGAGGAAGTGGGGACTAAAACATAAAATGGGTATTTGGACTTGGTCCATATGTCCTTTTCGGACTTGATACTCTAACATGACCAAAAGAGGAAGCAAGAACTCAAAAAGAAAATGGATATTTGGACTTGATCCAAATGTCTTTTTGAGACCTTATACTCCAATGAGACCAAAAGATGAAGTGAAGACTCATAAAGAAAATATATATTTGGACTTGATCCAATGTCCTTTCAAGAAGTGATACTTTGATGGGACCAAAAGAGGAAGTGGGAACTCAGAAAGAAAATGGACATTTGGACTTGATCCAAATGTTCTTTTGGTACTTGATACTCTGACGTGGCCAAAAGAGGAATTAGGGACTTGGAAAGAAAATGGACATTTGGACTTGGTCCAAATGTCCTTTCAAGACCTAATAATCTGATAGGATCAAAAGAGGAAGTAAGAACTCAAAAAGAAGATGGACATTTGGACTTTGTCCAAATGTCCTTTTGGGACCCAAAACTTTGATGGGGCTAAAAGAGGAAGGAGGGGGATTTAGCCACTTTTTGAGATTTTTTACCAATGGGTATTTGATTGAATCTTGGAAAAGGGATAATGCAGCTACCAAAGGTACATTTGAGCATGATAAACCCATTAATATTCCTTAGATTAGGTATAACTAATAGGAAATAAAATGCAATGCACAAAGTGGAAACATTTTTTCAGCAATTTTTATGAGATGATTGCCTACTAATCATGGAATTTAGGGGCCTTATCAATCAGTTGGGCATTGAGTCATAAGGGGGAATTGTAACAACTGGTCTTCCTCAAAAGAAACATGACAAAAAAAATGTGTAGGCTTGCACTTAGAGGAAAAAAATAAAACACTTAGATCATACATTCCCTTAAGGAGAATGTAGAGTGTGTAGTAACACTTCTTGGAAAAGAAACAACTAAAATATACATGAATTTTATAAAAATGTGAACTAAAATAATCTTCCTCTATCAAAGAAAAACCTTCTAAAGGAGTTGATCTCCCTTAGACCATGGTTACATTCTTCACCCAATTGCAACCATTGAAAACATTTGTTTGTATGCAAGAAGTTGCACACACCACCTACATGGTGAAGAATCACTTCACTATAAACTTTGTCACTATAGGGCAGCCATATAATGTAAGTTTCAAATTAATATAATAATGATTCCCTAGATGAACATACAATAGTAGGGGTGAAACTCTCTGGGAACAGGTCAGTGTCTTGGAGAAAAATGCATGTAGAGGAAAAGGAACTCTCCTCACACAAGGATAAACTATTGTCATAACCAATGACCTCCACATGGCATGAATTAAAACAAAATGAGAAAGTTTATAGATCACACGGTGATGTAAAATATTCCAAGCTCACTTGTTGATCTGAATGGGGAAACTCCTCCTTGTGTACTTCAAATGAATTTTTTTGAAGCTTTGACATACTATCAAGTTGAGAAATGAGAGAATTACTCTTTTGACACATGTGTTGTTGTTCAACAATAAATTTTTCAGTATGTTGGACCCATGTGAAACATTCTAACTCAATCACGTTAACCCCAATACAAAATGTCACATCTTGATCTTGAATGAAGGCTTCATATTCAATATTATCACATTCAAGGATAGTAGAGAACCAATATTTATCATATAATTACATATTTCATAAACACATACCTCAGGCTTGTGAGACACTTTAGATAAAGAACTAAATTCTTCAAGTTGTATCTCTATCTTTATTTCTTCTTCTTCTTGGTGATTACAAACTTAGGCTTATGGCATAATTTTTCCACCATGTCCATTGCTACCACAACACCACTCTTTATGATTTATTCTTCCAAGGAGTTCTAAGCTTCAACAAATTAGGGACTTTCATATGCTACATCAACAAATAAGAATACTTACTACCCCAAATTGTTGAAGCCATCCTCACTCTAGCTCCTCAAACTGGACTCCTGGTGCTTTGAGGCTTCTATTGATATAGGCATGGGTAATTTATCCTTCTTGTCATCAATAAAACAAGTGATCTTTCCAAAAGGGGTGATCAAATACCCTACATTATCATCATTCCCTACTTGTTCAGTGATTTTCTACTATAGTTTATCATCTTCAATTTTATCTTGTGGTTGGTCAAAACTTTATTTTTTGGAGTATATGAGAGATCACAAACATGTTATTCCTCCTCTATTTGGGACATCTTCCTCTTTTTTTCTTTTGACTAGATACTCACCAAAAAACATGTCCATCTTTATAAAGTGAAATAGTATCAAGGTAAGAAACATGATCAAGAAGCCTTTCAAGGCTTGTTGGGCTTCTAGAGGGGGTTGCCCATGAGGAAAAATAGACTGATCTTGCACAAGTACAGGTTCTTGGAAGAGTACCTCTAAAACTTGGAACCTTAAACTTAGGAGATTTGTTGGAAGGTTCAAGAGGCTTATCTTGCTTGAAACATGGAATTTTGAATTTAGAAAACTCCTCCTTTATAGGTTGATCCAAAAAGTAAGAGGTTGATTGGATTTATTACCTCTATGCTTTAGCAAGCAACATTCTCATTTGCTTCTCCTTAACAAAAATTTTATTTGCAAGACATTCTTCATGTTGCCTTCTTTGGACCTTAATTTGTTTCTCATATCTCCACCGAGTCTCCATCTCTTGCTGTCGAATATGAGTTTGATGGACAAGCTCTTCCTGTTGTGAAATATATTCCTAGTCCATATCAATGGCCCTAAACTATTCTTGGTAGTTTAACCATATATTTTTATGCTAATTTTTTTCCAAGTTTTTCATGTTTTATGGTTGAGTAAGAGGATAAGCATATTGATTAGGAATATAATGAGCCTCCTAGGGTTGTTGATAGGAATGTGTAAGCTACCAAGAAGGTTGAGCAAGGGTAGATGGGAGGTAAGCATTTAAAAATGATTGATAGCCTATCACAATAGGGCTTTGTGAAGCAACAATAGTAGCATTTCCAGCCTGATATCAATGGTAGGGAGATGTTAAATTTGCACATTCATGAAAGATATGAGTGAACATATGTTGTCTATAATATCTTGACATGTCTAAGCATAGTGAGAGATAAAAATTTGTGTAGTTATTCTTAAATAAGAGCAAAGGTCTACTCAACAAAGAAATGCCTTGTACATATTGTAGCATCATAAACTGTCACACATGACAATTTCACACTACATTTTTCTCCCCTTTAAGTTATTAGACATAATTAAGCACTTAATTTCCTAAATTATGCATTCCACAACTTATTTTTGTAAGGAAGCTAAGGTATAAAAACTTCCTACACTAACCATGAGAGGAGAATAATGAAAACTTTTATAGATCTTTAATAGTTAAAGAAACTTAAACATAAATAAACACAAATATCATGCATACCACAACACAATGATTTATGTGGGGAAAACCTTTTCGGGAGAAAAATCCCACACTCCAAAAGTTGTCCAATATATTATTCAACAATCATAAAGATTACAATATACTTGCAGAGCAAGCTTCTCATAGGAGTATCACCACTCAAAGATCTAGATACAAGATGACCACTATAAAACTCTCAAAATACATTGCAATACATAGTCGTAATACAATTCCCTCATAAAATAGGGTTGTCTTATAGGGAAAGTTAGGCTAATAAAATATCATTCATCAGATATGAGACATAGATGAACGGTCTAGATTTACAATAATAAAATATAAATAAAATTTTCCTTTCAAGGGCTCTACCCTCGAGACGCCGCTAGGGTGTGCTGCCCTTGGACCCCAGTTGAGTGGTCCAGGGATCCCCCCCATGCCCCCTTGGTCATTTTCAGGTGAAAAATACCTTGTGTACCAATAGTACCTTATGTAATTGCAAGGTTGAGACACATTTTCTCAACAAATATCCCACTTGTCAAACACCTTGCAAGGACAAAAGAAGGGTTTCATCATCATCTCTTAATTTCTAGGGGACAAAAGTCCCATAGTCTCTGAACACCATCTAAACTTCTCTATGCTCATAGGATTAGTTAAAGAATCAATAAAATTCATCAAATTCTCTACCTTAACCAACTTCACCCTGCCATCTTCGACCATATCTCTAACAAAATGATACTGTACATCAATGTGCTTGGTCCTGGCATGGAATGTTAGATTCTTGGCTAGACATATCACACTTTGAATGTCGCAATAAATTGTCACTACACCTTGTTTTATTCCAATATGTGAACATAGTCTCTTAAGCCAAATGGCTTCTTTACAAGCATGAGTAACTTCCATATACTTTGCTTCAATAGTGGAAAAAGCAACCACAACCTGTTGCTTACTCATCCAACTAATCACACCACCAAATAAAGTATACAAATACACACTAGTGGATCTTCTACTGTCAAAATCACCTGCCCAGTTTGAATCCACATAACCATGAATATCAAGGGAGATATCATCTTCAGTCATATTACTATGATAACACAAGGAATAATCTGAGGTACCACACAAATATCAGAAGAATCGTTTAACTGCATCCCAATGAACTCTACCAAGATTAGACATATATCTGGAAAGAACTCCCACTACTTGGGAAATGTCTAGTCTAATACAAACCATAGAATACATCAAACTTCCAACTACACTCTGGTAAGGTACTCTACTCATGTCTTCCATCTTCGATGGGGATGTTGGAAAATCTGAAATAGATAACTTTGTTCTAGCTGAAATAGGAACACACAATGGTCTACAATCCTGCATATCAAACCTCTATAAAATTAAATTGACATACTTACTTTGGCCAAGCCATAGATTTATATTCACTCTATCTCTTCTAATTTCCATCCCAAGAATGTGTTTAGCTGCACCAAGATCTTTCATTTCAAACTTAGTAGCAAGTTGAGATTTTAGTTTTGAAATCATACCTTTCCCTTTACCAATAATTAACATATCGTCAACATATAATGCAATAAATAGGAAATGATCACCATCAATTTTATAATACACAATGATCTAATTTAGAATGCTCAAATCCCAAACTCAACACATATGTATCACATTTCTAGTACCACATCCTAGGACTCTTTTTTAGGCCATACAAATATTTTTTCAATTTGCAAACCAATTTACTTTTACCTTTCACCACATAGTGCTCTGGTTGTGTCATATAAATATCCTCCTCCAAGTCACCATGAAGGAAAGCAGTTTTCACATCCATTTGCTCAACCTATAAATCACAAGCAGTAGCAATAGAAAGCAAAAAACTAATGGATGCCATTTTTGCAACAGGAGAAAATATCTCACCATAATCAACACCCTCAACTTGAGAGTAACCTTTTGCAACCAACCTTGCTTTGTACTTCTCAATACCTCCATCTGAGCCAATCTTTTTCTTGAATACCCATTTGCAACCAACAGGTTTTCTTCCTTCAGGAAATGTTACAAACTCCCATGTATTATTCCTTTTTAGAGCTACCATTTCTTCATCCATAGCAATCTTCTAGGATTCTACATCATTCATACCTAATGCCTCTTCTACCGATCTAGGTTCATCCATGCTAGTATTCAAAGCAAAAATACATCTCCAATCATCAGGTTAATACCTTTTAGGTGGTTGTCTATGCCTTGTAGACCTACGAACAAGTTGAGTTGGAGGTTCTTCCTCCTCTTCTATAGATTCAGATCTAGGTGAGCTCTCGTCAACTTCTTGTCTATCCATGGGCCTTGATTCAACTTTCTCAGGTGTAGAGGGAAATTGAATCACATCTTCTTGTTTACTTTGTTCTAGCTACAATGTAATAGAAGAAGGCTTAGTTTCTCTAAAAATAACACTCCTACTATGTAACAAGATTCCAAAGCTTGCATCCTTTCACACCATAACTATATCCGATGAAGATACATTTTATAGCCTTGTTCTCCAACTTTTTTCACTTCTCCTTTAGCACATGTGCATATGCCTCACAACCAAAATTTCTAAGATGTCTTAATGAATGCTTATGACCCGACCATGTCTCTATAGGCGTCTTATCAACAAGAGTTGATGTAGGAGACCTACTAATTAGGTAACAAGTAGTGGCAACAACTTCATCCCAAAACCTTTATTCTAGACTAGCACCACTCAACATACTCCTAGCCTTCTCCATCAACATCCTGTTCATTCTTTCTACAACTCCATTCTGTTGTGGAGAATATGGAGTTGTCTTTTGTCTATGAATACCACAATATTTACATAATCTATCAAAATCATTAAAGAAAAATTCATCGCCATTATTAGTCCTCAAACATTTTATTTTCTTTCTAGTTTGCAACTCAACCATTGCTTTAAATTCTTTAAATCAACTAAAAACTTCATATTTACTCTTTAGAAAATATAACCATGTCCTTATACTGTAATCATCAATAAATGAAACATAATATGTGGATTTAAAAATTGAAAGAACATCTACAGGACCAAACACATCAAAATGAATAAGATCCAATACACCACAAAATTTATGAGAACTCAAGTAAAACTGAATGCAGTTTTGTTTTCCATAAATGCAATGCTCACAGAAATCAAATTCAAGATTACAATCATACAAATCTTCAATGAGGTTTTTAATTTTCAAGGTCCTTAGACCCTTTTCTCCAACGTGGCCAAGTCTTTAGTGCCATAACATAGTTTTCTTTGAAGGTAACTTTGATTCAAAAGATAGAGCGCCCTTGAGTACCCAAAAGCCTTGACCATCTGCTGAAGGTGAAACCCTCACTTCTTCCACAAACTCGCTTTTCACAGAAGTAATATTGCACTCAATAGTGCATGCATCAAGCTTATATAATGTACCATATATGACACCTCTATCAATCACCATAGAACCTCTGACCATGTTGCATCCTGCATTAGAAATTACTACCTGCACACCTACATCTATTAGTTTTCTCATCGATAAAAGATTTCATGCTAAACCAAGGATATGCAACACACCATTAATCCTTCTTACTACCATCAGGAAATATAATTTTAACTTTACCACAACCAACAATGTCTAAATGAGAATCATCACCCAAGTACACCTTACCTCCATCAAATTCTTCATATTCAGAAAACCAATCTCTCTTAAAGGTCATATGGAAAGATGCACCTGAGTCAATTAACCATGCATCATTACTTGCATGAGTTTCCAAAGATGCAATGAATGTGTCACCATCTTCCTTCTCGAACTCAAAATCATAATCAAATTTCTTCTTTTTCTTCTTTTTTTCTTCTTTGCCTTCCTTATGAACATGTCTAGGCTTATTGTAATTCCAAAAAATAATGTTGGAATTTCCAAGAGACTTAGATCTCCCCTTGGACTTGTATTTTTCATTCTTCTCATTCTTCTTACCTTTTTCCTTAGGTCTTCCATGAACATTCAGGGCCTACTTAGCACTGATGGATACCTTCTTCCTCATCTCTTTAGAAAGAAAAGAACCCACCACATCTTTAGTATTTAATATAACAAAATTACTCCCAATAGCCATAACAAGAGAATCCCATGAATCAGGAAAAGAACAAAGTCAGATCTAATATTTCTCTTCCTCATCCATTTTGACACCAACTGATGCCAATTGAGCCACCAACATATTGGATGCTTCCAGGTGGTCTGTAATTCATCCACCCTCTTCCATTCTCAAGGGATATAATTTCTTCGTCAAGAAAATATTGTTCACTAAAGATTTGGCTTGATACATCTCACCAAGCTTCTTCCATAGTTTCTGAGCAGCGGTCTCTTCATGGACATTGATTAAAACAGAGTTTTCCAAGCATAATTTGATTAAATCGTTGGCTTTACAATCCATAAAATCATATTGAGCAACCCGAGTAGGATCTATAGTCCTTGAAACATTCTCATCAATAACATCCCATGGATCTTGATTTATCAATAGATCCTCCATCTTTAGCTTCCACATTTCAAATTTATTTCTAGAAAACTTATCCACCTCTATTCTCCCTTATGAACTTGCATCTCAAAATTCCTGCAACAAGATCAAAAGTGTCTTCTACACAAGCTCCCACTCAAATTTGGATTAGTTCAAAAAACACAACAACCCACAACTGAAACCAAAGGTGACCAAACTATGATACCACTTGTAAGGAAGCTAAGGTAGCGAAACAACTTCCGACACTAACCCTAAGAGGAGAACAATGCAAACTTTTATAGATCTTTAATAGTTATAGAAACTTAAACATAAATAAAAAAAATATATCATGCATACCACAACACAATGATTTACATGGGGAAAACCCTTTTAGGAGAAAAACCCCACACTCCAAAATCTATCCAATGTATTATTCAACGATCATAAAGATTACAATATACTTGCAGAGAAAGCTTCTTATAGGATTATCACCACTCAGAGATCCAGATCAAGAGACAAGACGATTGCTATCAGACTCTTAGAATACATTGCAATACACAAACATAATATAATTCCCTCATAAAATAGGGTTTCCTTCTAGGGCAAGTCAAGCTAATAAAATATTGGTCGTCGGATATGAGACATAATGATGAATGGTCTAGATTTACAATAATAAAATATAAATAAAATTTTCCTTTTAGGGGTGTTGACCCCGAGCCCCTACCAACACACACTACCCTTGGACCCCAGCTGAGGTGATGATCCCCTCAAACCTCTCATGTGGGGGATTACCCCCTACACCCCCCCTGTCATCGTCGGTTGAACAATACCTTGTGTATCAATAATACCTTATGTAATTGCAAGGTTGAGACACATTTTCTCAACAATTTTAAATATTTTATGATAATTTGCAAGCATGAAACAAATGATCTCATTTAATACTTTTCCCCTAACTCCTTAAAATCCAAAAAATAAGGCTAGGACAGTGGCACCTAGGGTACCTATGTGTTTAGATTGATAAAATTGATTGTCATTATGTTAAAAGTATGCTTAAGTGTGTATATGATTTGGAGATTGTTTGTATGTGAAGATATCTAATGGTGTAGGTTAGCATTATAGTGTTCTGAAAGACTAAGAGTCAATTTGATGTCTTTGTATGATGCAAAGGTGTGTACACATTTCTTGATGTGTTTTCAAGATGCCTACAATGATATTTTGTCAATTTGGTGTACCACACTTAGTGAAAAGTTGTAGAAGTTGTTTCTGAGGCATCCACAATATATACTCTAAGGAAAAAACATGGTATTTTGGTTTGCATCCTTCAACAAAGCAAGATTTAGTCTTGCAATTTAGAAGTTAATTTCATGGTGATGTGAAGGTGTTATATCCAAAATTTCATGTCAATATTCCATCTACTAAGAAATTTTTAAGTGATGGAGTATCAGATTGTGTTAGGGTAGTGCATAGTGGTTCAAGAGACTTGTTGGAATGCTCCACATTCCTCCAGATGTGAAGTTTTGGCCAAGTGAATTTGAAGATATACTTAGTGAGGTCTAAACTTTGTTCTATTGAAGTTCCAAGTAATATGGTGCTTCACAAGTTCAGTGTTCAAAGTGATAGATTGATACAGTTGGATCTGGATGCTTAATCCTCATTAGAACAAGTGTTTGAATACTTGTGCCAGAAAAATATTATGCAGTTCAATTGTATGAGTTTGTGTAGACACTCCACATGTCTCATAGTGTCTAAGGTATGAAGCACACAAAGATATTTCTTGTTTCCAGTACCACATAAATGTTTTAATTCATTTTGTGGAGTGTTTTTTGAGGTTGACCAAGGTATGTTGATAATGTGCACCAGTAATTCAAGTCTGAGCATAGTTTAAGGATTGATTGAATATTTTGTATGGGTCATGTCAACTCATTTGGGAGAAATGTAAATAATGTTTTATTATTTTTGTGTATCACTAATGGATATGAAAGTTGACATGCTACAAGTTTCAAATTTTCTTATTTTTGGCTAACTAAATTTGTATTTTGAAAGTGTGTGGATGATATATATAGAAGATAAAAGATGAGAAGAGAGGCATGTAAGTGTGAAAAAGATGTGTAAGTGTATGGGAAGATAGTGATAAGGTCTGCCCAAGACATAATGTGCATAATTGATGACTATCAGTGGGTTGAAGCCATAAATTCAGTCATATTTCAATTATTTTCAATCAAGAAGTTGTATCTTCCTTGGGAGTGACCCTAAATTTGTAATCAGGGAGTTGTAGCTTCCTTGGGTTGTAGCCCTAAATCAAATTTGTAACTATATCTCATTTGTGAGGCTATATTTGGACAGTAGATCCAAGCAACATTTCTCACTATGGTTTTTACCTTATGGTGTTTTCCATGTATATCTGGTGTCAACTGTGTTCTTGTGTGGATTATTACCTTCTTTACTAATTTTATTAAGTAGATGAATGATTTAATGGTTTAACTTAGCTTCAAAAGTTAAAGAATGAGATTGAAATATGAAGTATATTGATACATTCCCCCTCTCAGGATTATGGTGTGTTAAAAAATTGGTATCAAAGCAAGGTTCCTTGATATAGCCTAATAGTTGAGGTAGATCATATCTTTGGAACACATGGGGAATGAAGAAGTGCTATTAGGAAGGAGAGGACATACTCCATAAGAAGGATGATGAATTTGAATTTGAATTCAATAAAGAATATTTTCTAGTGGATTATGAAGGAGAACTCATTTCTTCTCTTAATGATCTAGATGAAGAAAGAGAGAAGAATGAAGAACTCTAGTTCAAACTTGAAAAATCAGAAAAAGAAATTGTCAAGTTGAAAGTTCAAGTTGAAGAAGGTAAAATAATTGTAGATTTCCTAAATGTCAAACTCAATGAAAAATCTATTGAATGTTACAAGCTTGAAGAAGAGATTGTATCCCTAAGAAAAGAATTGGATAAAGTAAAAGAACAAGTTGACAAGGGTCTAAAGCTAAAATGAGGATTTGAAATTCTTGATGAGATAATTAGCTCTCAAAATCCATCAAAATAAAAATCTAGTCTTGGTTTTGAGAAAGGTAAAAGTCAAACAACCAATGCATTTGCAAACCTATATGAGAATTTTAAGGCAGAAGGAAAGTCTAAAATAAAGGAGGAAAAAGATTGCACTAAAGAACCTAAGAAGACATCCTCCGAAAGTGAAAAATCAAATCAAGATACCAAGAAGGAAGAAGCCGAATTTATTCCAATCTATAGAAAAAGAAGATTCAAAGGTCCTCCACTTGCTAGTCAAAATGCCCCTACTTGGTTCACTTAATCTTTTCAAGGTCATTGTTGTTCTTGCAAAAAAATTGAGCATAAGGATGTTAATTCTAGATCTAGGGAAAGAAGAAATGACTACATGGGTAGAAAACCATTTGTGCCTCAAAGATACAATGCTATTTCTTTTCATGAATATTGCTATGTATGCAATAAATTTGGTCATAAGGTTGCAAAGTGTAGAACCAAAGCTAGAAGAAATAAATTTGTTCCAGAGCATAACAACATTTGCTACAATTACAATAAGGTTTGACATAAAGAAAAAAATTGTAGGAGTGTTTTTGTGAAGCCACATGTTTAGAACCAGAAGAAGGAAGAAACCCTAATTAAGCAAAAAGATGGAAAATGCAAAAGTTTGGAAAGAGAAGAAAGGCTAGGAGGATGTGAAGAAGGATGATACCATGCTTGTTCATTTTGCACAAGACCCTATGATAAATTGAGATGGAGCATTATCTCAGGGGGGGCTATCATTTGAAAATCCTTTAGCCCCTAAAAAGTTTAAAATGCTAAATATTTCAGCTTAAAAATTGAATTGGATCAATTCCTCCAATGTGCAGGTCTGTTGAGCAAGATTGAACCTATTGATCAAGGTTATGGAGTAAAGGAATGATTTGCAGAGGTGTGTTGAGAATATTTACATCCCTATGACGACACAGAGTACTCTGGAAAAAGGTTCACCTAAAGAGTATGAATGCATTAATGGCAAAAGGTTAAGGCAAATGGAAGGATTCTTATGCTTTAATTAAATGATTTGTTCTCATTTGTAAACAAAATCATTTGAGTTTGAAAGTGGAGAAGAGTAAAAAGGGTCTTCAAGATATCTTTGTGAGTTTTTGTCAAACCCTAGCGATGATGTTTAAAGATTTCAATAGGAATATCAATGGTGACCCTACAACTGGTAGATGTTGCAAAGAAACCTAGGCCAAAGTACAAGAATTTTCCCTTCAAGGCAATGGAGGTTGATAAAGATGGCACATTTTCAAAGGTTATCACAGATATGGTGTACACTAAAGATATAAGAATCTATATTCATGCTCCACTCAATGATATTGATCACACATTAGTTAAGGTGCTTTGACTTGAATTCTTGGGTGATAATGTCATATACAATCCTAAATATGTAAATTTGGCAGTGACAAGGTTAGATACATGGAAGGGTTTTTCGGACTTTTGTGATTGCAAAGAATGAGTAAGGATTATCCTAAGTCATATTCATGATGAATTTATATATTTGGATAAGTCGTATAGGATAAAAAGAGAGGCAATTAGGACAATTGTTGGTCTTTGTGCCACTAGACTAGTTCTGGTGATGAAGTCAATTAAGAATGAGAGGGTTACTGAGATTACCAGAGCTAAGTTCGACAAAAGAACCCTAACTGTGAAAGATATCATTGATCCCAGAGTTTGTTATGCCACAATGGGGATTGCTTACAAAATTTACTACACAAACAAAGAAGGATTTGCCACTGCCACTATAATCCATATTGTGTATCAAATGGTGAAGGAAGGAGCCAACTTTGATCTATGTGGGCTATTGAGGGAGCAACTGATAGAAAATTTGAAGAGATAAAAAGATACCAAATACAATTTCAAGTTTGGATCATTGATTATTTTCCTTACATTCTTTTTCTTGAATGAATTACCTAGGTTTAAAGGAAAAATATGGGATACGTTCTCTCTGTTAGCATCTCAAATTAAGAAACATATGAAAGGTATTCTAGATAAGGAAAAATACAACACTTTGTATTGGAGCTTCTTTAAAATCTTGTAAACAAAGATGCAAGAGAGAGAGAATTCCAGTTGATTTGGTCTAAAAATATAACCTTTATGGTAGACAAGGATCATTGTTAGATTGAAGCAATAGAACCCAGAACCTCATTGATTCTTGAGTTGCCTTATGAGGTTGAATCTGAAGAATTCAAGGCATATGTAGATATCCTATTGAAAAATAAAAAAGATACATGTGCTGAGAGATTTGGCACACATTCAAAGATAATGGACAAGATACATAAGAAGCATGTAGAGGAGTATGTGGAAAAACATAGAGAAGAGCTTCACAAGAAATGGGGTATCCATCCAAAGTATACTTTGTTGAGAAATAGTTCCTCAAATGTATTGGAATTTGAGTGAAGTTACGTCGAGTTGCCAGAGAATTTTTAGTGGGACAAAGTAGCTAGTCCCTTTGATGCTCCGATGACCTCCACCATTTGGCATTTGGCTAAATGTGTTCACAAGTTTGTATTGGCAGATCACTAGGTTGTGTCAGTGTGACAAGGTGGTGTCAAAGGGAGATGTCATAGAGTCTCCTTGATGTTTTGATAGATTGTCTCAGTTTCATCATCGGTGAGAGTGATGGACTTCACTAGGACATGGATGGCAGTCCCTTTGAAATGTCAATAAGGCAAAATCGGGTGACATATAAGACATGAGTTAGATGTATGATGGTGATGTGGTCAACATGTGGATAGTGGAGACCTTGGTCAAGGATGACAACAACTACTTCGGGGTGACGGTGAAAGTTTGGTGAGAGATTTTCTTGAGTCTCTTCGAAGTTCTGATGCACTTTGAACGGGCAAAAAATCTTGGCAGTGTGTATGTCGAGGTGACTATTGGAGTTCAGGAAGAGACTGTTTCTAGTCTCCTTGACACTCTAAAAAAAGGATGTAATGTCAGTTATATTTTTTTGTTGGTTTCTTGGTGGAAGTTGGAACGATCGACTTCCTGGTAACATTTGAGGTTTATACGAATGCCTTAGTGCATTGTAATGAATGAGCATGATCTTAGAAGATTGGGGGAACATTGTAACAGAGTTTTGAGGAACACTTGTAGAAGTGTATGTGAATGTCATAGTGCATTGAATGCATTGTAATAGGAACATGATGTAACAGAGGGGATCGATAGAATGATCTAGATTGACTAAATAGGTTGATCAAATAAATGTAACAAGAAAGAAGAGATTTGAATTCAAGGGGGATATGTTGTTGAATTGTTCCTCCAGATGAAACGGGATGAAAAATCTCCATGAAAGGCTTAGTGCATGTATTGTATTGTAACTATATTTTTCTAGTTGTTAAATAATACAATGGGTCTACGCTTTTGGAGTGTGGGATTTTTTAATCAAAAGTATTTTCCCCACATAAATCTATCTATTCATTTCATTTGTTTCGTCTTTCATTTTTAATGATTTAGCTAAATGAAATTGGTTACTGTTTGTTGTTGAGACTAGTTGAGGTTGCGTAAACTTTCCTCTAAGGTTTAATGTGGTAAATAAAACTATGTATGATTCTACTTTTATGGCATAGTAGTACTTGCTTTTGAGGCTATCTAATGTAATGATTGTTACCTAAGGAACCTATTGTTCTCAGATGTTCATTCTAGGATAAACTAATTTCCCTTCATACTTTTGATGCCCCTACAAAGAGTTCTAAAAAAAAAATCCACTAGAAGACAGTAAAGAACGAAGAAGGTTTGGTAGATCCACTTCTGTTGCTACATCTACTTTGCAGCCCTCCAGATCTACACAAAAAACTAATGCAAGGAGAAGAGTTGCATCAGAATCTCCTCCACAAAAGAAGGCCACTAGGCATAAGAAAAAGGAAAATAGGAAGAATATAAATGTAGAGGAATCTGACAAGGAGGAAGAAGATGAAGATGAAGACACTTCCAAACAAAAAAAGAAGGTAGAGAAGGAGAAAACAGGTCAACCTCCTCTGGTTCCACATGAGCCCCTCGAGTTTGAAGCCATTTTGAATGGAATTATTGGTCATGGCTTATTGAATGAAACTATAGAGCTCCATTTGAAAGATCAAAAGACCATATAAAAGGTTATTATTGTGTATATGCTAAAGCATAATAGGTCTTTGAGTGACTTCATTGAAAAGGCTCTAGAAGGACTACAGTAGACTTTGAGACAAAGAAGAGATAATGTAATCAAAGTAGATGAAGAGCTGAAATAGTAGGCTATCAACAAGGTTGGGTCCTCTATCTCCCAAGAAAAAAAGGAAAAGATAGTCTGAAAGCAAGATAAAGAGTTGTGAACAAAGAAAAGAATAGACATTCTTATGAGCATATTGGATGATGATGACAACAAGAAGATTCAAAAGGAGACAAAAGAAGACACTAAGAATATTCTTGAAGAGGTTCAAACTGATGTTGACATGAATGCACAGGAGCCTCTGAATGAGAAATCTACTGATAATATGCCCCTCCAGTGAGTACAAAGGAGCAAGTTGTCTCCAATCAACAAAAGGAGCATGGTGTCTATGGTAAGGAAATGGAGAAGGAAAAAGATAAGGAAATGGAGAAGGAGAAGGAATATTTCTCTCTGGTTGACTCAATCAAGGAGTTTTTGGAACAAGAGATGCAAATTCAACTAGTAGTTTCTCCACAGTTGCTACATGTTCCTACATTTGATGGGTAAGTCAATTTTTTCAGTATGTATCCCTTGCATAAGATGAAGCTTGGATATGTAATCCACTCCACAAAAATGAAATAATTACTACAACAATAGGTGGAGAGTGTAGAGTTATTGGAAGATGTAGTGAAATTATTGGAAGAGATTATCAGAATAAAAAAGGAATTTATCGTTGCCCCCTACACAATAGATGAAGCAATTAATGAAATCCTTTGAGACTTATTCATCTCATCTAGAGAAGTAGGTAGAACAAAATTTTAATGAAAAGAGACTAGAAGATGACTCTAAAAAGTGTGACAGTGCATTTGAAAAGTTGCAATCATGCATTAAGGACATTCATAAGATCTTGGAGGAAGCAAAAGTGTTGTATGTATTCTATCTGAAGTGGCCTACTAAAATAAAGGACATAAAGGATTAGATTAGTGTTATTGAAGTGTAGATCACTAATGTGGCTGCAACTTATGATCCCATGCAAGATAATGATGGTGTCATAAGAGAACAAGTGAAAACTATACACTCCAAGAAACAACAACTGCAAGATCAAAGGGAGTAGTTTAAAGGTTAGGTAAGGAAATTAAGAGTAGTGAGCCTAAGGTTGGATTCACTCACTATATTTATGGTGGAGGCTAATGGTGTAATTCATAAATACCATGCACCATCTTCTTTGGAGGAAGCAAAAGACACATATGTGCAATTGACATGTCAAGTCCAGACCCTAACTACAACAAAGATACAATGGGACAACAACTTGATCTAGCTCAAGACAATTTACAAGAATATTCTTCCATCTAGTTGAGTTGTGTTTGGTTTTTGATGTAAGATATCCTTCCTTTTTTATGTTGTGTATATGGTGCAGTCACGGATGGAGGGTCTAGAAAGGACTTTCCAACCATGCAAGCTAGAGTTAAACATAGTAGAAATAACAAAAGAATGTTCAACAAACATTAATGATCATTGATTCATTAACTTCCAATATTACATGCATCATATGTCTCATATGTAGAATGATTAGGGCTCATAGGCCTACCACAAGGGCATTACAAATATTATAATTGACACAAGGCCTTATTACACTTCACAACCTTGAAGGTTGCATCTAACTATCTAACTCCATACTGATGATCTAACTTAACCACTTTCCAAATGATTATAAATGATCTTAAATATGAATCTCTAGCTCTAATTATGATCTGCATCAGCCTCAAGGGCTTACAACCCTAATGTAAGATCAAATGTGTAGGTTGGCCAAGACCATGAAAAGATAACCCATCAGTAAATTAAATGTATTTCAGGTCTCCAAGAAAGTTCCCCTAGCCCTAAAATGCCTTGTGTGATGTTCCATGAAGATTCACATGTTCTAGAAAAGCTCCACACAATGAGCCTAGACCAAATAGGCCCTGATTGCTTTGTCTAAGAATTGACAATGAAATTATGAGAGTGATAACTTTCTATCAACGAATACAAATCACATGAAATCTGGATATGTCAAATATGTCCTTGTGTAGAACCTATATTCTACTCTGTAAACTAAGAATTGACAATACAATAAAATGCAAAAGAAATTGTTGAGACAAATACAGACTAAATTGATAGAAAAGAAATGTTTTTTGGTTGATACATGATTACTTTACAACCAAGGATGCTCCTGCATTAGTATATATGTGGAGTAGAACAATCTATAGATAAGAAGGTATTACCATTTTTTGTTGATGAAGTAACCAGAATTCATCCCCAAGGGAGTAAAAGTTGTATAAAAAAGGGGGAGTTTATAAGTTTTGTATGAATAGTTTCCCTTTTTCCCTTGATGTCAAATGGGGGGAGAAATGTGCATCAAAGGGGGAGTGTTTCTACACATCATTTGGTTTTTCCATCAATGACAAAAGGGGAGATTGTTGCAACTTGATAATATTGATTGTCATTAATGTCAAACGTATGCTTAAGTGTGTATATGCTTTGGAGATTGTTAGTATGGGGAGATATCTAATGGTGCAGGTCAGCATTATAGTGTTCTAAAAAACTAAGAGTCAACTTGATGTCTCAGTATGATGGGAAGGTGGGTACACATGTCTTGATGTGTTTTCAAGACACTTATAATGATATTTGTTAGTTTGGTGTACCAAACTCAGTGACACGTTGTAGAAGTTGTGTCTACGGTATTCATAGTATATAATCTAAGGTAGAGACACAATATTTTGGTCCACATCCTTCAACAAAGTAAGATTTAGTCTTTCAGTTCAAAAGTTAAGTTCATGGAGCTATGAAGGTTCTAAGATTTCATATCAATATCCCTTTTGTAGAGAAAGTTTGAAGTGATAGAGTACCAGATTATGTTAGGGAAGTAAATAGTGGTTCAAGAGACTTGTTGGAATGCTTTGCATTCCTTTGAACGTGAAGTTTTGGACAAGAATTTTTGAAGACATACTCAGTGAGGTCTAAAGTGTGTTATATTGAAGTTCCAAGTAATTTGGTGCTCTGCAAGTTCAATTTTCAAAGTGACAAATTGATACAGTTGGATCTAGATGTTTAATCCTCATCAAAACTAGTGTTTGAATACTTGTGCCAACAAAAGATTGTGGAGTTCAATTTTATGAGTTTTTGTGGACACTCCACATGTATCATAGTGTCTAAGGTATAAAGTGCATGAAGATCTTTCCTATTTCTACTACCACACAAATGTTTCAAGTCATTTTGTGAAATGTTTTTGCTGAGGCTAACCAAGGTATGTTGATAATGTGTGCCACTAATTCAAGTCTGAGCGGAGTTTAAGGATTGATAGTAGTTATTATGTGGATCATGCCAACTCATTTAGGAGAAATGTAAATATATTTTTTATAATTTATGTGTACAACCAAAAGATATGAAGGCTGACATGCTACAAGTTTCATATTTTCTTATTTTTGGCCAACTCAATTTGTATTTTGCAAGTGTTTGGTTGATATATAGAAGATCAAATATGAGAAGAGAGGCATGGAAGTGTGAAAAATATGTGTAAGGGTATGGGAAGATAGTGATAAGGCTCGCCTTAGACCTAACGTGTAGAATTGATGACTATCATTGGCTTGAAGCCATAAAGTTAGTCATATTTCAATTATTTTCAATCAATAAGTTGTAGCTTCCTTGGGAGTGACCCTAAATTTGTAATTAGGGAGTTGTAGCTTCCTTGGGTTGTAGCCCTAAATCAAATTTGTAACTATTTCTCATTTGTGAGGCTAGATTTAGACAATAAATCCAAGCAACATTTCTCACTGCATTTTTTCCCTTGTGGGGTTTTCCATGTACACCTGGTGTCAATTATGTTCCTGTGTGGAGGATTATCTTATTTCTTGTTTTAATTAAGTAGATGAATGCTTTAATGGTTTAACTTAGCTTCAACAGTTAAAGACTGAGATTGAAATTTAAAGTATATTGATTCACCCCCCTCTCAATATTGTGGTGTGTTTAAGACTATGTCCTCCTATTTTGGCTCCAAATTCAAATATGTCAGTGTAAACATTTTATTATTTGAAATTCAAATGTCTAGAGTTGGTTGTCAAGAGTTGATTTTCGAGAAATTAGAATAATAGCATATAAATACCTAGTTATTACATTGTTTGAACATTAAGTGAAACTATCTAGCATCAATTGAGAATCAAGAGCAATAATTATTATCAAGACCATTATTTAGCAAGTCAAGAGCAACCATTAGAGGATTTATTGCAAAAATTCAAGATCCAACATCATGTCAAGATGTATGTAAGTGTGTTCATGTTTATGTTTTCATATTGTTTGTGAAGGATAATATTGAGGAGATGTGTGTGACTTTAGTCCTTCAAGGAAGCCATTAAAGGGTGGTGGGTTGCAACACTTTGTGGATTCATCATTCTTTCCTATCATTTATACATTTATCATTGACATTGCTATTGTGGAAGTGGAAACACTAACAAAAGGTTTAACTTAGGCAAGCCCCTAAATGGCACAACTTTTCTTCTCTCTTTGAATGTGTAGGTTTCAAATCTGAAGAGGATTGAGTGAAGTTTGAAGGTCAATTATTCATTGTTGCAATTGAAACCCTACACCTTGGCAACTCGCCAAAACTCAGTTACAAAATTATCTGACAGTGCGACAAGCGAGAAATGGAAGCTTTGATCTAGCATCTAAGGAGTATGAAAATAGATCTAAATTTTCCCTACAAGGATAGTGGTGACTTGGGCACTTATGCCATCCATTTTTGGTCTCAAATTCATACCGCAAGTGTATAGTGTCCTACTTAGTCTGTTTTTGTTTGTGATTTCTTAGATAGTGTCCTACTTAGTCTGTTTCTGTTTGTGATTTCTTAGATCTATTGTATTTGCATCAAAACAATAATTTACATAATTAGACTAGTTGAATCATTGCATTCCATCCTTAGGAAATTTCTAGATTTGGTTAAGGGCTGGTTGACTCACCTTTTAGGTTGTAATTCAATCATATATCTTGTCCAAATCCAATTAAATCCCACTACCTCAAATATCTAATGACACATTTTGAAAATGTGCTTAAACCCTAGGGTCAAACCTTAGGATTACCTTTTTATGTCTCATTTTGGTGAACCCAACATGTTAACATTATAGACCTTCTAAAATTTGAACCATTGCATCCTAGATCTAGGCTTTGTATTGCATTGTTTTGTATTTTTCATTTAGGCATCCATTTTAGCATCATAAAAGGCATAATTTTAAAAAACAAAATAGCATATCATATTGCATCATAGGTTGCAATAGGGTTTATTTCAGTCATTTTAGCTCAAATCTACATTCAAATTGCATTCATAAATCTACATTAGGTCATTTAAAATCTCGAAAACAAAATAAAAAGTGTCATTTGCATACATTTAGGCATCTTGCATATAGTTAAAAAGTGAAAAATTGCATCTTTCCTTTCAAAAAGTATATTTATATCATCATTTTCAGATTTAACATATTAGAATCAATTAATTTTTGCATCTTAGATCTAAGAATTGCATTTGCAATTGTCATTTATTGTTCAAGCATTGTCAACATTCTTGCACACTTGCATTTTGAGTTACATAATCATAAATTGGCTAAATTCTAGAAAATTATTTACTATCTGATGACTTGTCTACAGACTGACTTGAGGTCCTTAAACAGTATCACACACAACCAAATTTTGAATTTTGTAAAATCCTATTCAAGACATAGGCACCTTGGGTGCCCTTATCCAACTAAATTAAGCTCAAAATTACTATGCAAAACCTTGTCTCTGGTATATGTTGGGAATAAGGTGTCTCAACCTTAGAGTCCTAACATTGAATTATTTAATGTATTATTGTATTTATTTATTTTATTTTATTTCCTACAATGTCAAGTCATTAATTGGGACCTACTGGCTGGGTGGCATCCTTGTTGGAGGTGACTGTATGACACATCTTCATCACAAGTGGAGGTAGGCGTCCCATCTTGGAATCATGGGCCTAGGACAAGTGATGTCATTTTATGACATATTCTATGATGTGTCATAAGGTATATTTTGCATGGAGAAAGTGTGGCGCCTTAGTGGGGTATGAAAAAAGTGTGAAAGAATAAGTGTGATAGTCATGTTTGAATTATTCTTTGTTTGTTGAATGTGTTGTAAGTGTGACAAACTATTATGGCACATGTTATGATAGTTTCTATGACATTTGTCATAACCCACTATTAGCATGAACTAGGTGCCCAAGCTTGGAGAGAGGTTTTTCATGTTATGACAACTGTAAGAGGTGTAAGAGAATGTTGTACAAATGTCCAAATCATGCCTATGGTGTGAAATATTGTTGCCACATGGGTTTGGATGCCTAACCTCTTCTAGAAGCTTCTTCAAGCTTGTATCTTCTATAAATAGGATGCCTTGTATTGTAGAATGCATAGTTTGTTTGCAAGTATCAAAGTGTTGTTGGATTTCCTCTAGAAGAGCAAGATGTAGTCTCCATGTTAAGGCCACGAGTCTGCAAGTGTATTGTAACCTTATTGTTGTAGATTAATACATAGGTTTGATGCTTTGGAGTGTGGGGTTTTTTACCTGAAATGGTTTTCCCTACGTATATCATTTCATCTTCTCTTTTGTCTATCTTTCTTCTATTCTTTGAGTTTCTCATTCTTGAAATGTTAATTTACATATTGTTATGCTGCTGAATTTTTTCTAGATTTGAAACTACATCAACTTTCCTCTAAGGGTTAATGCATGGGAAATTAAACTATGTTTATTTTTGCTTTAAGGCATAGTAGTATGTGCTTGTATCAAGATGATTAAAATTTGATTTGTTTTAAGAAGCATAAGATACTAAAGGCGTACTGGTTCTTGGAAGGCTTTCTGAGTTCGTCATTTTCCTTTTAGTCTCTACCCATATTTGGTATCATTTTTTACATATCAGTTCTATAATTGTCTATTTTGCTAAAAACATTGTTAGCTTGATCCATAGGGCATAACATCATGTTCTTACTATCAAAATATTTTAGTGCTATAATTCATGTTCTTTCTTCAGATCTTGTTAATAATTTCAAGGAATTTTTATAAAAGTATGAAAATGAGTCTATTTCTCCTTTTTTTTCTTATTTTTCATTGATCCCTCTCTCACTATCTCTCCTAATTGTGAGATTATCTTAGTGCAAGAGAATCAAATCATTGACACATTTCTTAATATCACTTTTCCTAATATTTGTTCATCTCCCAAAATCTCCCCTACTTGTGAGAATGTTTTGTTGCAAGAGGATGCAATCATTGGCAATCATGACAATCATGGTTGTTCTTCTCCCGATACCTCTCTTACTTGTGAAGGTAGTATCTTGGTGTTAGAGGATCCAATCATTGAGTGTCATGAGGATCTTGATTATTTCTCTCCCAATACCTCTTCTACTTGGGAAGATATTGTGGCACAAGAGGATGACATTATTGATACCTTTATGGATTGCATAGATGAAGATGCTAAAGTGACATTAGATTCCCCCTCAATAGAAGATCATAAACAAGAAGTTAAATCTATTGAGGTTATGAACACACAATTGATTATTAGATCTCCTTTAATTATTGGACCTCCTAAAACTCCTTTTGGACCTCCTAAAATTCCTCTAATTATTGGACCTCCTTAGCCACCTCTCATTATAGGACCTCCTAACCTCATGGCCATGTCATAAACTTTGCAAAACAACTCACTAGTAATCATGTGTTGGAGAAACCAAGTTATCATACTATATCTCACACATATAACACTAGAAACAATAAGAAACCAAAAAAAACACCAACATCCATTCCATTTCCTTAACCATACCTCCCACCCACACCTAAAATTTCACAGCATAGTGGTAAAAAAATTGATCTTTTTGAGCAACTTCACAACACTCCTACTAAGATCTCTTTGTGGAATTTAATTCAAACATCTCTTGTTTACCATGGCATGCTTCAAAATGCTTTGCAAAAAATTGTGGTCCCTCCTAGTGCACAACCAAATGATGTAGTATCCTTAATTAAGGGTATGAATTTTGATAACATGTATATTATCTTTAATAAAATTGAGTTACCCCCTTTGGAAACACGAAAAAAAAATGATTCCTTGATGATAATGGCTAGTATTAACAAGGTTGAGATTAGGCGTACACTTATTGACAATGGTTTGGGGCTTAATGTTTGTAGTGTGAACCTTTTGGATAGATTTGGAGTACATAAGACTAAAATTCAACCAATTTTTTTATCTATTTGAGGATTTGATAATGTGGGAAACCATCTGCTTGGTGTGATAATGTTACCTATAAAATTTGGTAAGGTTGTATTGAAAACTCCCATCCATGTCATGAACCATGATCTTTCATATAATATTCTCTTGGGTAGACCATGGATTCATGAAATAAAAGGAGTGCCTTCAATGCTTCATTATCTAATGAAATACACTTACAATAATAAGGTTTACATGATAAAAGTCGATCCTAAATTTGAAAATTGTTTACAAATTGAAAAAGGAATGACATATCCTCTTAGTACATTGATACCAACTTCAAAAGTAGAACCTTTACAAATCGATGAGGATCCTGATTGTCTTTCATCTGTGACAAAGTTGTTGGATGATGATTGTGGATCATTATATTTCACACCTACATTAATGGGAGAATACACGATTACACAATCAAAATTGGGAAAAGAGAAAGAAGTTGTAATGGTATCAATACAATCTATCACTAAATCATCCATAACTACTAGCAAGGAGGAAAAAACAAATTACACATCTACATATGATGAAAGTTATTATGAAAAACCACCTTCTTCAAAAGAAATGGAAGCCATTTATGGAAGAGGTTATGAAATTTTAAAACAACTTGGCTATAATGGAAAAGGATGTGGTGTAAAAGAACAAGGTATCTATGTCCCCATTGAACCTAACACATAAGAAAAAATAATAAGTCTTGGATATTGTCCTTCAAAAATAACAAAAAACATCAAAAAGACCTTCACTTAATCAATAGCATTAGTTGTTTCTCCTTTCCATGTGGTAGTTGTAGTATTACACAATACTCACTACCATGCATGGGGGTATACATTAAGCTTTATGTAATCATTTATCATCTCACAAGGAGCAACATATCATCATCCATTTTGGGCTCATATTTTTCCTTACACTTGGGGGGCAAGGGGTTAGGTAGCCTTGTGTTAGGTGCATTCCTTCTAGCAAGGGACCCCTTTGTATCTCCTTGAAATATTAGTGTAGAAAGTACACTAACATTTTAAGGGGTGCATATAGTCCCCCTCTTATTGTTTGCATAATAAAATTGTCCCTTTTTAGTGATGATAGCATACAACTCTTAGGAAGTGTGACCTTCTCAATGAAAGTGTGGCCTTCTTGATCTATGTTAGTATCTCCCTTGTGGTGACATTGGGCTTGATATCCTTTAAGTGTGTGACTTTCTTAGCATATGATGTTCCTTTTGTGGTAATGCTATGGCTAGTATTCCCTAAGGTGTGATATTTCTATTCCTTGACTTGTCCTCTCTTAGTGGTTTTGTCATGTGTGATGTTCCCTAAGGTGTGACCTTTCATATATTGAGCAAATCCCCTTTCTTGTTTTTCTAAATCACCTTTTGCGGTGGTGTTGTTATGACACCCCTGGAGGTTTTGGCCTTATCTTTTCATGGTTTATGTGCCTCCTTAGGAAAGTTTGTGCACCACCTGAGGTGATTTTTTTTCATCCACCATGATGTTAAACATTTTACACCCCCTGAGGTGAGTTTTATTTGTCCCCTATGATGTTAAACTTTGTGCACCCCTTGAGGTGAGTTTTGTTCATCCCCTGTGACGTTAAACTTTGTGCACCCCCTAAGGTGAGTTTTGTTCGTCCCCCATGACATTAAAATTTATGCACCCCCTGAGGTGAGTTTTGTTCATCCCCCATGCCATTTAACTTTGTGCACCCCCTGAGGTGATTTTTATACACTCCTCAAAGTGAAATTTGGTAACATAGTTCATGGATTCAACATAACGGAGCTTGTTGGGTCACGAACTTGAGTAACCCTTTTTAACCAAGTCGTCGAGCACAACACATCTTTCTTGCTAGTAGAACTATGTGTTTTATGAGTGTCTAGCATAACACAACTTGCTAGCCTTATGAAACCCATCATATTGCATGGAAACCTAGCATAACACAACTTGCTAGCCAATAGATCCATGTGGCTCATGAGTGATGTAGCATAACACAACTTGTTGGTCCTCATGGGAGAATTCCTTTATTCAATGGATGACGTTTGGTATTTGAGACAATTTAAGATTGAGGTCTCTTTACCTAACCGACTGAAATCCTTTAGTACTAACCTTGTGTTTTGTTGTGTCTCTTTTGTGTGTCTTCTTCATGTTTGTATTGTGTTTACATCGTGTTTGTGTTCATTTTTTTATCATCTATATGTTATGTCATACCATGTGTCTTCATTGTGTGTGCTTCATGTTTTTGACATTGCATGTTTGTATTTTTGTACACATTGTATGTTGTCAAACCTTAGGGCTATCTTTTTCTATGTCTCATATACATATACTAGTAGAGTCACCCAAAATGATTGAAAAGTTTCCAAATGCTTCTATGATTGTCCAATGACTGCAAGTGCTGAGAAAAATACCAATCTTCTTAGAAGAATGGAAAAACTCCATCATAAACTAAGTGTGCCAAAAACTATTTCCATGGTTGGTGGGGAGAACTTACAATACTTTAACTGAAAAATGTTTTCATAGAGTCACCATGGTGTTGGAGAACTACCTTGAAGGAAAGATTATTTGAAGCACACACCAAAATCCTTTAGTGGGTGATGTAAAGCTCACAAAACTCAGTTCCAATAGGCATGCCAAAATTGTTGTCACATGAAAGTGCACCTTGTTGAACACATTATTTAGCATTCCGATGACACAATGGAACTAACCTCAAGGTGTGGGACCTTGAAAATAAGGTTAGATCTTTGGAGAAGGATAACTTCCCCTAAAAAATAGATGCAACAATACTAGTCCAACCTAACACTAGATAATGCTACACTAATCCTAATCTATCAAGCTACAAAAGGAAAAGGGAGAGAATGTTAAAAGTTGAAAGGATGTTGATGCACCAAAGATAAAGGTTTTTCTTTTTCCTATGACTACATAGAGTACAAACAAAACTACTAGATAAATTCACACAACTCTCTATTATGTCAATTCTTAAAGTTGCATGAAGGTTAGGGTTTAACATACACTAAGAGGGAAAATATTTCTCCACAATTATCTTCTTATGCCATATTTAACACAACATTCAATCTTAGGAAACATAGAAACACTCATTCAAATGTGAAGGAAAGAATATTTTCACATCACATTCAAGGTGAGAGAGAGTAAGATAGCAATTTTATTGAGAGAGAGACATAGGGCAGTGTTATAGTTGCAAAAATATAGAACATATATGTATCTACAAGAAAAACCTAGGAATAAACCTTACAGTAAGAAAAAAAGTGCATTATATTCATCTACAAGTCATAGGAGAGAGATAGGACATGTGATTGAACAAGAAACTCTAGCCAAAAACCCTACAAATCAGGTGTAGACATGTGTACTTTAAAATTTGAGTTGAAAGTCAACCATAAAGGCCCTAACACCATAGCCATGCTTCCACATTGATGAATATATGGATAGAGAGTATAAACCCCCACAAAATCTATAGCAAAAACACAGCCAATGATGGACCTCTGACAAAAAAGTAGTATTCAAACAATAAATGAAGTATGGGAACCACTTTTCCACTTGGAATTGGTGAAAAATACATTTAAAATCATTCTTGTGGCTCCAAGAATCAGATCTAGTAGTTGGGGAAGTCATACAACATTAATGGTGATTTTGGGGTCAAAACATGAAAGTACAATAGATTTGTCCAAAAGTCTTTGTGAGGTCCAAAGTCCTAACAAGAACTAAAGGCAATGAGAATGGGGAATCAAGAACCCTTCAATGGGACCAAAAGAGGAAGAAATGACTCAAAAGGAAAATGGACATTTGGACTTGGTCTAAATGTCCTTTCAGGGCCCAATACTCCGATGGGACTGAAAGGAGAAGTGGGGACTTGGAAAGAAAATGGTTTGGGACTCGATACTCAGACGAGACCAAAATATGAAGTGGGAACTCGAAAAGAAAATGGACATTTGAACTTATTCCAAATGTCTTTTCGAGACCTAATACTCTACAAGATCAAAAGAGGAAGCAAGGACTTAGAAAAAAAATGTATATTTGGACTTGATCCAAATGTCCTTTTGAGACCTGATACTCTAATGAGACCAAAAGAGGAAGTAGGGGCTCAAAAAGAAAATAGATAATTGGAATTGATTCAAATGTCCTTTCGAGACTTGATACTTCGATGAGACCAAAAGAGGAAGTGGGAGCTTAGAATGAAAATAGATATTTTGACTTGATCCAAATGTCTTTTCAAGACCCGATACTCTAATGGAACCAAAAGAGGAAGTGGGGAACCAAAAATAAAATATACATTTGGACTTGGTCCAAATGTCCTTTTGGGACTTAATACTCTAAAGGGGTCGAGAGAGGAAGCAAGAACTCATAAAGAAGATGGACATTTGTACTTGGTCCAAATATCATTTCAAGTCCTGATACTCTAATGGGATTGAAAGAGGAAGTGGGAAATCTAAAAGAAGATGGGCATTTGGACTTGGTCCAAATGTCCAAGACCCAAAACTCTAACAACCCCAAAAGAGGAAGGAGGGATATTTAGCCACTTTATTGATATTGTTTGCAAATGGGTACTTGACTGAATCTTGGAAAAGGGATAATACAACTACCAGAGCTATATTTGAGCATGGAAAACCCATTAAGATTTCTCAAATTGGTTATAACTGATGGGAAATAAAAGGGGAGGCACAAAGTGGCAACAAATCCATGATAATGAACTTAAGGGAAGATACCATTGGTTCTTGTAAGATAAAATTAGAATCATGGAAAGGGAGATGACTCACCATAGTGGGAAAAATATTGATGATTAAATATATAATACCAATTTACATGATGTCCTGCATCTAATTAACTAAGAAGGTGATAATGAAGTTCAATATGACAATGAAATGTTTACTCTGGGATGATTCAAATGAGATTAAATGCATCCCTCTTATCAAGTGTGAAGTTATTTGAACAACCGAAGTTAGAGGTAACTCTAGAATCTTCCCTTTGACTAAGAAAAATATGATGCTAGGAGTAAAGTTAATATTAAAAATGTACTCTAATCTAGAGGCCCTTTGGAGTTGAATTTTGTAGATTAAATATTTAGACTCCATGAATCCCAATAGAATTTTAGCAACTTCCAACCCTCTTGGTGGCTCTAAGATATGGAATATGCTTAAGTGTCATTTTCTCATCAACAAGCACCTTTCTTAAGTCATCAAAAATGATTGATGCATAATTTTTTGGTCAAATTTGTAGAATGACTACCCTCCTCTCACTAGTAGATTGAATCTTAATGAATGCAAGGAAATCATGGAGGATATATTGGGAGATCAAGTGATTGAATAAATGGTACTAGTAGATAAGCCCAATGGCCTTGAGTGGATATTAAAATATTTTAATATGGCACCAATCTCATATAATTTGAAGGTATTATTATATAAGAGCTCAAGAAAATTAGGTTCATTATTACCCAAACTAAATATCACATAATTTGGTGTAGAGCTAAACCGAGTTTATTCTTAGTCAAAATGGGCTACTAGATTCTTGGAACTACACTTGTCAATAGTGTTTTCCCTATTAAACTTTATTGGGGAGAAAATTCCCTTCTGAAAGTAAGAGAATTTTACATGAAAAACCTTGCATAAGAGGATCCTAACGTGGGATAAATTGAAATCAATCAGAATTGAAAGGCCATCCAAATGCCCCTTATGTTTAGGCATGACATGATCGATAGATCATTTGATGCTCAAATGTTAATATTCAATGGAATCCTGGACATGTAACATGTTGGATTGGTCATGCACCCTTCCTTTTGATCTGGTTGGTCTATTCAATAGATGGCCCCATTTATATACCAATTTTATGTGGGTTGGATTGTGGGATGGTTGTACCTCAATGATGGTGTGAAATATCTAGAGAGAAAGGAATATATATATATTTTAATGAACAATGGCTCTTGGTGGAAGAGCTAAAAAAGAAAACGAAAGTCAATTTGTGAACATGTCTCCCAATTCAAAATGAAGCCCTCCAAATTTGGTGTCTTCTCTAGTTAGACAATTTCATGATGTTAAAATGGTTAGCACTCAAACTACATTTGGGCTAAAATGGTTGTTTGATGCAGGAGCATCCGTGGTTGACCAACAATCTTCCATCAACCAATAATAATATTTTAATTTATTTTCCTAAGGTTTGGTAGGTGATTTATTTAATAGGGTAATTTGCAAGGTTAGACTAAAATAAATATTAAATAATTTCCTTTTATTATTTTGTTGCAAATTTTGGGAGTGGAAATAGTTTAGGAGGGAATTTTGAGAAATTGTCAATATAAAAAATTAGCAAAAATGGACCTAGGCATGGGCTTTGGAGGGAGTTATAAGTTTGAATGATGCATTTAAAAACTTCCTTAATTGATGCATGCAAAGGTAGGCACCCAAGGTGAGCTGGTGGGAGTTACTGTGAAAAGTGCCCTAAATTTGAGGAATGGACTCCCTTTTTTGGAAATTTTGGTATTATTCAAGATTTTGGCATGCATTTTGATAGCTCTCCCAAGTTCGACGTGGCAATCTTGTAGGTTGGGGTTTTGAAGCTTGGTTTTGGAGGTTACAGGTGATGTTGGAGAACGTTCATGTAACCATTTCATTCTATATTTTGGGAGCAAGAAGAGAGGTGTAGCATCTTCTCCATGAGCATATTTGAACCATTGTGTTGCGGGTTTTGAAGGTCTTGGTGATAGTAAATGAAGACAAAATTCAATTGTTGAAGGTTGGAATAGTTGCATGCTGAAGATTGCAAGTGGGAGAGTGCAAATTTAAGTTGCATTTGAAGGAGAAAGAATTATTTTGTTGCTGTTTAATATTTTGTTATTATAAATCAGATTGGAAACCATTTTTATTTGTTGTGCATCAGTCCTTGGGGTTGTATAATCTGATATAAAATCAGATTTGTTGAAGATTGTAATCATTTGAACAAGTTTGGAATACAATATTGCAATATAGTTGTTGATTTTTCTTTCAATCTATGTTGTGTGAATTTGTGAGTTTGTGAGAGAGGGATTTGTGTTGACCCTTCTCTATATTAGTGGTATCAAAGCATGTTGAGCCCTCTTCATCATTGTCTCCAACAACTGGGTGCTTGAAACTAAATTTTTGCATTGCCCTTAGAGGCAACCTAAGGTCTCTTGATGTTGATTGTATTATTCTTAACAATGATGGGAATATCATATGAACCCTCTCAAAGAAATTCTAATATGCTTCAACCAAAAAAGTAGAGACAAATGCCTTGATTGAAGGATTCAAACTATACACACAAAAGGAATCATGGCCATTTATATTGAAGTTGATTCTCTCACTTGCATTGATGAAGTGAGCAATAAAAGGATTATAGATATGAAATTCAAATCAAAGTTGGATCAAATCTACCTTATTTTGGATAGTTTACATGAGTATGCCATAAGCCATGCTTATAGGGAGGCAAAATATTGTAGGTGACTCATTAGCTAACCATGCAATCGATCAAAAGGAGAAATTCGTTATTTCAAATAATAAGGAAGATTGGGATCTCATTAGTGAGATACAATAAGAGATGACTTTTGAATGATGTGTTGATAGTAAATGGGATAAGTGCCACCACTTGTGTGACTTGAACTTCCAATGCAATATCCACTCATATCCTTTAAATGATATTATGGCCTATGATGATAATGACATTAGATATAACACATCTCAAATATATTTCGTGGAAGAGGAAGTGCTATTAGAAGAATAGAGTAGTGAAAGGTCATCAATATTAATAGTTTTGTAGTAGCTCCCCTCCTATAGAAAGAGCTAGCAAAGTGATTATTGACCCCACAATTCTAGGTGACGAGAATTTTCATGAACACTTGGTGCTTGAAACATTCTTGCTCAATATCATCGATGCTTTAGGGAGAAAGAGATGGAACAAGTTGGCAATTGTAAATTAAGTTATGAAACTATTTCACAAAGTTGCATTGGAGGCCATCTCAAATGTTGAAAAAGTTGTGGATGTAGAGGTGATCATAGGTATAAATGTCCATGGTCTTGACATCAATTGAAAAATTCAGATCATGGACATAATTTATGATCATGTGTGGAAGTAATGATGGCTTGGAATCTTCATAATTTCCTTCTGTTTTATGTTTTCATAATTGTGGAAAATATAATATAATCAAAACTTTATCAACAAACAAATAGCAAAAAGAATTCAGTATGAAATAATCTATCTGCCAGAAACTTTCAAACAAGAGATCTCTTTCTTCATTTACTAGGCATTCCATGGGCCATGGAAACATCAAGGAACTAATACAATCTTTCTTCACTTACCATTACGTTTAGAATTTTACAAACATAATCTAGAGTTCTACGACTTGAATACTTTTCTAAGCACCCCTCTCGCTGTGAGGATTGGAGGAAGACAGTGAAGCTGAAGTGGTGGTGGTCGCCCGCGATGAAGCGGTAGAGACGGCGGGAACGGCGCCGAAATTGGCGGAGGCGGAGGGAGGAGTGGGCAATGTTGTGGAACTGTTTCCCCTTGCGCCTGCTTGGGATCGGGCGGGTGTGGTGGTCTGAATGGACCACTCCCTTGGCCTGGAGGCCATTCCTACCTCGCTCTCCTTCCCCATTTCTTTCTTATGTCCAACCACAACCCAAAAGCACGCCGCTCCGATCACCAAAAACAAGGCCGCCGTTCCCACAACGATTCCCACTACGCTCCCGTTTGATAGCCTATGCGATTGCGAAAGCCTTTCCGACCAAAACCCTTTCGGAGGTGATAGGCTAACCCACGGTGGAGGGTGGGGGAAGTCGGTGACATAGGGTGGTGATGGCCTGGGCGGGGGCGGCGGAAAGGGCGCGTTGTCGATGACCTGCATGAGGTAAACATCGTCCAGGTAACACCCGCAGGAGGCGCAGCCCTGGAAGGCCAGCTGCAGCAGGTTGCCCCCTGCCTGGAACAATACGTGCTGGGTTGTCCAGGACTGGTTGTTCACTTCCACGTCCAGGTGTACGTTGGTCGACGGGTAAGGGTTCACTGACAGGGTGTCGTTGCCGTAGCATTGGTTGCTTTCATCCGAGGTCGATTTGTCTGGAGGGGCTATGGCGACCTTCAGCATCAAGGTGTAGACGGCGCCGGGCGACGTGGCGACGTTCTGCCTCACGACAGCGTCTTTGAGCAACAGGGTCTGGGCGCTCGTGGTCGGTGCAGGGTTCGGGCCCAGCGTGGCGGAACCCTTCATGACTTGCCAATTGCAGAGGCTGAACGGGTCCGACGGGTTCACGGTTAGCGTGGCCGTTGCGTTGGGGAAATCATAGCTGCTCTGCTGGAAGTCGCCATTGGTGATGAAATTGTGCGACATATTGGGTTCGCTGCTACGGGCCGGGGAGGGCGGATTGAGATCCAGGGTGCCGTCCACCATGGAGAAGGTCGTGGTGAGGGAATTGTTGCGGGGTCGGGAAGAGGGCGAGAGTGTGGCCTCACGCCAGCCGAGGGGACCGTCCGAGGCGTTCAGGAAGCCGGCGAGGTTGTAGTTCATGGCTAGGTAGCGCGGGGGATCGAAGGCGAGGGAGGCGATGGAGTTGTTGGCCACGGTCCATTGCTGGGTCGGGCGCCCGTTGCAGGTGGCGATCTTGAGGGTCCGGTTGGAAGTTGCAGGGTCCGGCTGGAGGCAGAGGAGAGCAACGCTCGGACCTCCCGTTGCAGCAGTGGCGTTGAATTGGATCGATTTGGAATTGGGGGCGTGCAGCCAACGCTGGTTGTTGTTGGTGTCGCTTGATTCCGACGAGTCGGCGCTCTTGCAGGCCACGAACACCACCGGCCTGTCGTTGTACTCTGTGACACCGGTGTCGTTCACCGCTAGGCAGCGGCCCGGGCAGGCGGCGCTGGAGTTCTTGCTGTCCGCCATTATCCAGAACCACTGATCGTCATCATCCTGGGCTCTCACCACTACGGCCAGCGAAAGGCACAGAAACAGCGACAGAAACACTGCGGATTTGGAAGCCGTCATCAGGGCTGGCGTCGCTTGGGCAGATATAAGGCCGAGAAAAGGAAGAGGAGAAACACTACCAAGAGCATAAGCGGGTTGAGTTCCAGTATTAGCAGGGGAACACACAACGCCCCAAACACCAAGACGTATGCCACCATTGCCTTGTCCCCAATTTGTTCTGGTCATAGATATAGAAATCGAAGTCTGCGTCGTGTGTGAGGCGGCAGTGAAACACCCTTTCCCTTTCTCTTCCCAAATGTCAACAAAGACTTGGAAATTGTAATGACTCACGAAGCTGCTCTGTATGACACTGCTCTGGTCTAAGTCCTATAGATGAAATTGCCAGTGGGAAGAAAAAAAGAGTCCACAGAGGATCTGATTCGCTACTTTACAACGAATCGTTGTCCCCACCCCATGTCATATCGTTGCATTTTTTAATTTTGATAGGAAAGAGAAGGGAAATTTCATGATTCTTTCCGCTACAGCAGATTTATATTAGCTAAAGAATTGTTAAATCTTCTCCGTTTTTCCACCACAAATCAGAAGTTGTAAGTCCGAAAATTTCTCTGAACAAAACCCGACATAGGGAACTCTTAATAGGATTCATTTTTCTTTAACAAAGACCAAGATTTATCTACCTATGTAATGACCAAAGTTTGTAGAAACTCATTCCACAAGATGTCTAGTTTTTTTAAAATTATTATTCTTGTAATCATGAAAAGTATGTGCATCATCTTGAAGAATATTCAAAGGTTAATTTTGGTCAACAAAAATAGATAAATATTTATTACATTTTGGTGTGGATGAGATGTAAAATTGTTATTGATTGTTTGATCATAGAGTTAGACAATGTTTGAATAGAGTGGAAAAGTATATGTGAGATTTATCTACCTACGTAATGACCAAAGTTAGTAGAAACACATTCCACAAGATGTCTAGTTTTTTTAAAATTATTATTCTTGTAACCATGAAAAGTATGTACATCATCTCGAAGAATATTCAAAGGTTAATTTTGCTCAATAAAAATAGGATAAATATTTATTACATTTTGGTGTGGATGAGGTGTAAAATTGTTATTGATTGTTTGATAATAGAGTTAAACAATGTTTGAATAGAGTGGAAAAGTATATGTGAGATTTAGCTACCTACATAATGACCAAAGTTAGTAGAAACACATTCCACAAGATGTCTAGTTTTTTTAAAATTATTATTCTTGTAACCATGAAAAGTATGTGCATCATCTCAAAGAATATTCAAAGGTTAATTTTGCTCAATAAAAATAGGATAAATATTTATTACATTTTGGTGTGGATGAGGTGTAAAATTGTTATTGATTGTTTGATCATAGAGTTAGACAATGTTTGAATAGAGTGGAAAAGTATATGTGAATTATGGATTATAGTATCATATCATAGTGAAAGATTAAGTATATTGTATAGTTGTTTGGTGTTAACTATTTATATATGCGTGCATTTAGATCATGATTAACATTTTTATTCATTTTATGCTCACCCAAAGAATGCATGTTGAGTTTGTAAACCTTCATCATAACTTGTACACTATTAGATATCAATCATAACAAATGATAATAGTGACATGCATGTGAATGTGTAATAAGACAAACTGGCAAAACTTTATTATATATTCATTTTCTATATTAATGTTTACTTTCTAAGTGCTTTGTCCTAGTGCAATTGAATCATTTAACATTATGTACTACTATATTTGATTATGAGTCATATTTGAGTTCTATTGTTTATGTGTGTGCACTCCAATTAACTAGATAGTAGTTGTGTGCATAATTTAGTTAACTAGATAATGATTGTGTGCAATATTTGCACAATTGATAGACGCAAGAGTTAACTAGGCAATGATGTGACATGTTGTCATGGACATGGATGCTAGGTTTTATGGTGCCAACATCCTCCAAACATAAAATTGTTTTCAATCCTCCAAACATTCAAAATGATCCAAAAACCCGCAAAAATCTAAAACTCATTTCAGCTTGAGGAAGAATTTTAGCAACTTTAGGTGCAACAAGCAAAATCTAAGACTTCAAAAAGGTTTTCCAATGGGCACATGTGACAATGGGTTGTGGAGCAAAATCATCAATGGTGGCAACAAGGTCGTCCATAGTCTCTACATCGTCATTGGCCAATGCTCCAAACTAATCTATTAAAATTGTGAGTTGAGTGCATAGAGTTTGAGAGGTCTCCAATATTCATTGTAGCTCAACAAGCACCAATTGAGGTAACTCGCTTAGAGCCACTTTAAAATTTGCACATTGTGTAACCTTCAAGGTCTATGTGCTTTCATTTTCCTGTTGGTAGTGTCTACTTCCATAGGGCTCAAGTCATCACATCCAAAACTTGTCTGCAATTGATTGAGTATGCATATTTAGTTATCATATGTGCATTGATTCAAGTTTTCCATTTGATATACATGAGAAAAATCAAACAAATATTTATGAGATCCTTGTCAAAATTATTATAGTTCAATTTAAGGAGGGCTAAGGAATTCACTAAGTCATGTCAAAAGCTCCTTATGTTAGCATTACTCTTCCTTGTTGCTACACCTTGTTTCTTAGTTACCATATTACTTTTACCTTTATGAGTAAATATGATATTAAATGCAAAATCATGACTTTGATATGTTCAATGGATGAATGAAATACATGAATATGCATTATGATGTTATTGATTTTTATTGCTTAAATGATGCAAATGATATATGATGGATAAGATTTTCATGTGATTGGCTAACTTCTTTATGATGCATTAAGTTGGATGCAGGAAAGAATCGAGCCCTCCAGTGACAAGAGGGAGAGTATCACCCAAGAGAGGAGTTTGGTATGGTAACCACTAATGTACCTACTTGAGCTATCACACACTCACAACCTAGTTAGTCAAGTTGAGTCAAGTCGGTTCAAGATTTGGTAAGTAAACCCTTGGTCATAGCTTCTAGGATAATTGGAATGTTTGAGTAATTGTATTTGATTTCTTTTGTTTGTTCCTTTGATTGTTAGTTGATTTGAGTCATATCACGTTGAATACCTTTGGTGAGTTTGAAATACTTGAATATTGTGCATATGTATATAGGTACATATTTGTATAAATATAAAATACATATGCATGTGTATGTGTATGTGTGATGGCACATCCATACGATCATATGTACCTATGAGCATGTGTAAGACAAAAAAATTTACATATACCCATACGTCAATATGTGATATGTATGTGACCAATCGAATATATAGGTATATATGTATTATATATACAAATATGTACTCGTAAATATACAGTGATAGGTTATATTGATTTAATAATATTAATGCTTATGTATAAATATTAATATGTATATATATAGCAACAAATATATATATATCACTGAGTAAGAAATATAATATATATATAAAAGAAAGTAATGCACATACTATTGATAATACAGGTATATGCGTTGGATATGAGTCGAGCAGCATATTCATAAGGCTGCGTAAAGGCAACGATAGAAATATATGAAATATGCATGGGTTCCATAAGTTATGCGTAGCATTGTGCATTGGAATTAATGCATAAAAATAACCATTATGGTGGTTGATATAATGGCCAAAGGTTGGCAATAGATAGCACATAATATGTAGCGCTAAAGTAAGATGATGGAAATACAAGCACATGGAATGTTATAAGTGTCTTTGACGCATATTTAATGCAAACTAAGTGAATAATGAAAGGTTTGTATAAAGCGAGTAACTTAACTATATGTTGTGCATATACTAACATATGTGTGAGGATTATTATTATTTCAAATGTGAGTGCGCATAAGAATGAGCACATGGGAAACATTTTAAAGGCATTTAATAATCAATGTGTTGTGCCATGTTAAGTAGTAAAATGCAAATAGAAATCAAATTTGCTAAGTTAAAAAGCCACACATAACCATATGAAAGTGTATGACTTGGTCAAGCCATGAGTTAGCAAATAATAGAAGAGTTTGATTTGTTGTGGTAAGCAACCAATAGCCACAGTAAAAGCAAGAAACCTGTAAGACACCATTGCTAAGTTTGACTGAGTAAAATAGATGTTGTTGGCAGTTTTGGGAGGTGACTCAACCAAGGAATAGAGGCCAAAGTTGTTGGGACTGTATATGTGTATGCATTATGATTGTTTAAACAATCCATTGGCACTCAACCTTACTTAGCCAGCCTATTTTGAAGAGAAGTTAGTTTTTGATTTGTATTTGTAGTTTAGAGGTGTCAAAAGGAAGGAAAAGGTGGCAATTTGAGTAGCTTAACTATAACATTAAGCTTCTCAATGTTTAGTATAAATAGAGGCAACATCTTAGTCTTTTGGCATTCATTCTTTTGGAGTTCATTTGCTTCCATTCTGCTGCATTTTTTTTATGAAAGTAATGCTAAGTGCAAGTAGTGAAGAGTGTGAGAGTTCTTGAGAGTTTATGAGATATTTAGTGAGAGTTTCTAAGTGTTGGAAAGAAGTTTAATTTTGGGATAGGATGAATGTAGAAGGAGCAACAAGTGTGTCTTTGGGATTGATCTTGAGAGAAATTCTCCATTTGAAGCAAACTATCCAGGCATGTTAGTCTTTCTTATTTTGTTGTTCTCTTTTGTTGATTGTCAGTGTTGTGCAAGATATTGATTGTTATCATAGATATTGAAATAAGCTTGTGCATAGAGCTAGTTAGGATATAAGTTGTTGTGTGGTATCTTATCAAGTACAAAACATATGTATAGTTATAATGATTAACATGATTATATGACGTAGTTATATTAAACTATCTAGGTGTATGTATATGTCACCAAGATGATTGCATGTCACTTATATGTTTGCATGAACTATGATGCTAGTAATACAACAAGATTAATAACATGTTAGATATGCCATCAATGTTAGGTTATGATGTTATGCAAACCATAACAGTAGTTCATCCTTGATCGGTTACTCATATTTCTTGAGTATAGGAGAAAATTCTATTCCCTAGGGTTAGGGTATACTCTTGAATATGATTATATTGATATTCAACATTAAGGTTGAAAAACATATAACTGGTATATATATATATATATATATATATTCAAATTATGCTAGTATCTATACTTGACCAAGAGTCTATACCTTTTTACGACATTCTAGTCTTAAAGAAGAAGGGCTTATGTTCTGGCAACCCAAAGTCGTAACGTGAGAAGACTATAACCTATGCAGGAGCAAAAACTCTCAAGTTGATAATGTCCTCCAAATTAGACATGAATTTAGTAAACATGGTAAACATGTGAATATATGAGTCATATTGAAAGAAAGGTTTTATGATTGTTTAAGAACATGAAAAAATAGAAACTTTATAGGATAACTTGGAAAGATCCATGAGAAATGGAGAATAATCAAAAGGGCATGTTGATGAGAAAAATCATATTTATTTGATATGCATGTTTGTAGCATTTGATGCTAATAGTCAAATAGTGACAATTAGAAGATATTATTATAATATCTAGGTTATTGTAAGTCCAATATATGATAGTATTAAATGTTATGTTGGGAAAATGGAAAGGTATAGAAGTACCATGTTGGAAATGTCATTTTGTGACATTATGTAAACCAATATATTATTATGAGGTTTAATCTAGGGATTAGGATAAACCAAGGTTGGGAGTAAGATGGTTAGTTAGATCATTTGAAAAAACATTATCCCTTGGGATGGAATCATGTTATAGAATAAACTCATTAAGAGTTAGTATGGTAATGTTATTTACCAAATCAAGCAATAGGGTGGGTGAACATACAACGTCCACTTCATAGAGATGAGATACAACTCCTTAAAAACTGAGTTTGAACATAATGATCAAATTTTTAGCTGGAAAGTAGTGTAAGTTGCCACTGATTACATTATCGGTTCACTGTGGGCCAAGGTTGCATATATAGGCTGGGAATGTCATGCACGTAGGCGGGTATCCACTGTATGGTAGCTCTAGATATTTAGGACATAGCACTAAGCTCAGGTAGGCTATTATTATTTGTGAGGGATACTAGACCAAAATCTTCATTGAACGGTAGGGCCATCTTATTAGTTAGGTAGATATGTGAGGGATTGCAGTAAGTCCATGGTTGGAGGAAAGCATTTGGGTGATGCTCTCCCTCATGCAGTAGGCAACTAAAATTTGAGGATGTATTCCAACAAGGACATTTGGACCATTTGTACTTTATTCCATTGAGCTATTGAAAGCTATGTATGTAATCATGATCTTATATCTATGAAAAAGGTATATGAAAATGTAATAATTACTTGGGATTATGTAATGTTACTCTATTGGAATGCAATGGAATTTGAAATGGGATTATTTTGAATGTGCATCTTTATTATTGAAAAAGAAATTATGGAAAAAAATTATTGCTATGTGTTGGTGAACTTAAACTATTCACATATGGGTTAAAGTTAGGTGAAAACAATAGGTGAAACATTGGACTTGTTACATATGGTATCAGAGCTACCAGGTTCAGTACTAGAATCTATGAGCCCATTATGTAAGTATTATGTAAACAATATCAATAGTTAATGATTGAAAAGTTATTATGCCAGAGTGGCAGGGAAAAGAAGAACAAGGGAAATAGTAAGAAAGTTAATCTAACTTTGGGACTAGGAAGAAATCGTCCTTGGAGGTTAAAACTCCTAAATCAATAACTCATATATAGAGAAACCCTTGGAATAGGGAAGATATGCAAATGGGTTTAGTAGGAAGGTTATGGATAATTACCTATAAGTACCTCCACCCTTCAAAAAAATTTAAATGACTTTGAGGGTAAGAAAGAACTGAAGAGATCCCTCTTTCTAATAGCAACCTGTAGTTGCAAAGAGTCAAGGATTATGGATTAAATAAGAATACTATGAATCTACAAAAATGGTTTATATCTATTTGTACAAATGCTTTATTGGAAAAAAGAACTAATTGTTAGCATAAATTGGAAACTTTAGTTGAAGTAGAAAAGGAAACATGTGGAAAATCAAAATAAACTAGGGAGGCATCTAGGAGGTATAATAACCTTTTGTCAATCTTGATTCAAATTAAAATTAAAATTTAGCAATGATAATTGAAATCTTGAATGGGAGTTAGTACCTTAGAATAAGGGTCAAAGACCAGAATGGCTCAAGAAAAGAAGTAACTCACAAAAGTAAAGATGAAAGCTAACATGATCCCACAAACTAGAATGGGGAAGGTCAATTTAGAGTTCTAATTATAAAATAGGAAAAAGAAACCGAACGAACCCTAGAGTGTCTAAGGTTATGAGAAAAATGAAATCACCAAGAATTTGGACAAAATTTCCTTGAAAGAGGATTGTGAAGCAAAATCTTGGATAAAAAAATAGACTATTTAGATAAGGGGTTAGTTAGAGCATAGTTGGGTTGAACTTCAAATGGAACTTATAAGTTTGTCAATAAAATTAAATTTATGTTAGTCTTTTAAAGATCATTTGATGATGTTCCAGAGATAAATTTGATATAGAAGACTATGTTTCCAAATCGAAAGAATAATTTGGGACCAAAAAGTATATAAGGTATACCTTGTGAGGGTAAGTAAGGTGAGTAACAATCGTTCAACTGTAGAGGGACAACAAAAAGAAATGTTAAATCTTCAATCAATTTGGAGAAAATAGATGATTATTAAGAGTTCAAATTTTTAGATGATCTAATATTTTGGAAACATCAAGGAGGGTATATGGATACATATAAGTATCTTATTCAATGAAGTTTAATGATGTATTTTCAATTTGAGAGAAATTTTGACCTCTTCATAAGACATGGTTCAAAAACCCTATATTCGAAGTCTCATACTCAATGACCACAAGAAGGTTGTTGAAGTTAAAGGTTAACATATTGGAACTATTAGTGAAATATTTGGAATGGTCAAGAAAAGTTAAAGGCTTTTGACCAAATGAAAGAGAATTAATTACAACTCAATTTATGATTTCTTATATCAAAAGACCAATTTGTGATTATTATTGATGCTTTGGAAAAGTTTAGGTGTTATGCTTATTCAAGAAAGGAAAGATTATCGCGTATGAAATAGGGAAGGGAATATTTATGAATGAAACCATGCTCCACATGATTTTTGAGCCATCAAAAAACGTTCATGCTTGGTAACTATTTACACAATTGTTTGGACATCTTTTAGGAGATAATATCAAACCAGCATGTTCTAACAAGAATTGTTACTCAACCAATATAATGTTCATCGAAGGAGATAGATTGAGTTGAAATCAAACTATGACTTTGGAAATAATTTGAGGGCAAAAGAAAGCCGAGATATGGATGCCCAAGGTGAAGGAGTTATATCTCCTCAATAATATCCAATCATTATATTACTAAGAATCAAATGCGGTATAAGACCAAGGAAGATGTTTTATTTAAATGGAATGGACTATTATAAATCAAGGAAGAACCTAAGTACCAAATTATGGATAATTAAGAAATGAGGTGTATTGATGTCATATTCAGGGAAAACTAGAATGACAATATTATTGACTAATGAGAAACCACTATATTCTAGGAGGATACAATGAGATATATTGCAAGGTATGTAGCATTTTGTCCAAAGTTCTAGAGAGTGAAGACAAGATGTCATCACCGATAGGACTTGTATATTCTCATGAAATCCCATAGAGGAAGTGGCAAATCATTAGAATAGTTTTGAACTTTTTATGTCAATGGATTTGACATATTTTTATGGTGGAAAGACTCACCAAGGTAACCAATTTCTTATTGGAAGATTTGATTTGTAGGATACCAGCTATAGCTACAAATTTGTGTGAAGTAGTGTTTGATTGCTTGGTGTTCCTAAGAAGGTTATCTCAGATAGGGACACAAAGGTAATGATAAGGTTTTGAGAAAACCATAATCACCTTATTGAAAATTCAATGGAATGCAAACTCAACTTATGAATTTGAGTCAATTAGTCAAGAAAATGGTATAAACCAAATATTGGAGGATTTGTAGCATACTTTTATTATAATAATTTTATATCACTCTCATTGAAATTTGATCCATTTGAAACATTATATGGAAGGAAGGGCCAAATCCCTATAAGTTGGGATAAGCTAGGAAATAGGATTGGCCTTAGACCATAAATGTTGTCATAAATGGAAGAATAGATCAGGATAATCAAGGGAAGTTATGTTGATATAAAGCATGAATCAAGAAGTAGTACTATTATGCTCTAGATGAATATTAGTGTTAGTGATGGGAGTTCTCAACTTCTAAATTGTCTAACGGTGTAAATACCAAAGGAAGGATGGGACCATGGTGTAGTGCACAATGCACTGACATTCCTTTTCTATTTGGGTTAAACTGAGGACGATTGTGTGTTAGCCAATAATAAAATGTTTTTTTCAGTCATTGTGGTATAGGTATCATGTAGGATACAATCACTATTGTACTTATGATGTACATATGAAGTTGTTACTAATATAATTATGATGTATAGTTCTCTAGAGAGAAAGTTTTCTTGAAGCACACAAATTCTTCCAATGTATTAACATATTCACTCAGTGCAAGGTCCATGAAGGACAAGATTGCAGAGAGTCGTGCTCTAAGGGAAGATTATTTGGATATTTATAATAATTTTCTTATTTCTTGCATGATTTAGAAAATTGAAAGTAAATTTTTTATTTGACCTTATCTATATTTTTTGGTACTTTAAATCATCAAGGACGATAATTCATAAGGGAGGAAGTATGTTACACCCTATTTCTCAGTTACCAGATTACTTTTACCTTTATGAGTAAATATGATATTAAATGCAAAATCATGACTTTGATATGTTCAATGATTGAATGAAATACATGAATATGCATTATGATGTTATTAATTTTTAATGCTTAAATGATGAAAATGATAAATGATGGATAAGATTTTCATGTGATCGGCTAACTTCTTTATGATGCACTAAGTTGGATGCAAGAAAGAATCGATCCCTCCAATGAGGAGAGCTAGGAGAGTATCACCCAGGAGAGGAGTTTCATATGGTAACCCCTAATGTACCTACTTGAGTTATCAAACACTCACAACCTAGTCAGTCAAGTTGAGTCAAGTTGGTTTAGGATTCAGCAAGTAAACCCTTGTTCATATCTTCTAGGATGATTGGAATGTTTGAGTAATTGTATTTGATTTCTTTTGTTTGTTCCTCTGATTTTTATTTGATTTGAGTCATAGTGTCGAATACCTTTGGTGAGTTTGAGATACTTGAATATTATGCATATGTATATAGGTACATATTTGTATAAATATAAAATACATATGTATGTGTATGTGTGATGGCGTATCCATACGATCATATGTATGTATGAGCATGTGTAAGACATACATGTTTACATATACCCATACATTGATATGTGATATGTATGTGACCAATCAAATATAGGGGTATATATATATATGGATAGATATATATATATATATACACAAATATGCACCCGTATATATATATATATATAGTGATAGGTTATATTGATTTAATAATATTAATATGTGTAGTAACGGAAAAGTATCCTCTTTTTCTTTAGTTTGGGAATAATTAATATTAAATGAGCTTAATGTTTCCTTTATTTGGTGTTGTAATGTGTTTTACACATTCACATTAAGTTTATGTCTCTTCTAAACTAAATGGACTTAATTGTGCCTTATTTAGGGTGTTGTAAAGTGTATCTTTATACTTTCACACTAATCTAGGGCTTTATTAATTAATTGAGGTTAATTTTCCTTAATTGTCCCCTTTAATTCAAATCCAAGCCTAATTAAGTGCAAATTTTGAGAGATAAAACCCAACATTCATAAATGCCATTACAAAACACTCAATTTTAGAAGGTGTGTTTCCTAAGTAGGTGACCTAGGACCCATTAGCCACATGGCGAATGGGTCCTCACTAGGTCTTAGGACCCTATTTTTGCATAACATTTAACATTACCCAAAGTGTGTCCTAGGTAAGTGTCCTAGGACCCATTCACCACATGGCGAATGGGTCGTCACTTAGACCTAGGACCCCTCTTTGAAATATGTTTTTGGTGGTATTTTAATGATTTCAAATCCATGATTTGATGTTGTAATGTCCCCATTCTTAGCACTACTCTTCCTAGTGACTGTTGACTTATTGTTGGATACCCGTAGGCAGGTCAAAGGCAGAATTAGGGTTTCCAACTATTTAGAGGTCTCTTTGGTGAATTCAGGTGTTTGCATGTCAAATTTTTGCAGTTTAGTTTATGGATTCCAACTGGGTTTTCAAGAGCTTCAGAGGGATGTGACATGCATTTCAGGGATGTGGCATGCATCTCGATTAGGGGTTTGCATGCAAATTTGGTTTTTGGATTCTTTTTGGGTTTTCAGAGAGCTTCACAGTGGTATGACATGCATTTGCATCTGACAACCTTTTCCAGACTTACTATTTTTAGTAAGTTGCGACGACTACCTAGTTTGTGCTCAAAATGAATTTGGAGTAACGTACTATTTTTAGCAGTATGTTATTTATAGTAAGTGCTTTCTCTAGTAGTTCAGTTTGGGGGTTCCCGGAGGAGTTTCTATTTTTAGCAGTGGCCAATCTTGACGTTGCTATCTTCAGTTGGTCACAATTTCCTCATTGGTCCTCAATTTCACACAGTTTGGAATGTTTGGCACATAATTACTATTTATAGTAGTGCTATTTATAGTAAGTCAGATTATTTGGGGAAGTTGGTCCCAAGCTAGTGTACTTGCAGCAGTAATATCACTCAGTTTATTTTCGGAGAGCCTAAGGTTGCAGTTGATATTTTTTTTATTCGACCACTTAAGTGTTTTATAAAGTTAAATTATAAACTTTATCTAAAGGGGAAAAGTGGGCATTTAGCATACCTTATGCCTAATGAAAAACCTTTAAGTTGTTTTTAAAAGCCTATTTAATATTATATTTCCTCCTCATGTATGGACGCCTAGAGAAGAGAGATGAAATATTTTAAATGTTTAATATTTCAATTGAGGACAGGGGCATTGGCTTCTAAAGAGAGAATAAAATATATTTTTAAATGTTAAATATTTCATTATGGAGAAGGCATTCGTTTATTGGGTGAAATTAAATGAATTTTGGAGTCTATCACCCTAGCTCTTTATATTTTGAAGTTGGCTCTCATTTTATTCATCCAGACATTGACGACATACTAAAATGTTGTCGGATTGTCTTATGGTTGCCTGGGTTGCGTTGTGAGGATGAAAACCCTCCATCGTATGGGTTGGTTTCAGTGGTGAAATGTCCACCCTAATTAGATATTGGTTTTTATTTACAATTAAATTCACAAGAGCTTCAAAGATTGATTTACAGAGGAGAAAACATGAAGTTTATCTAGTGTTTCTAAGATTTTTGGTGTGCTTTCAATTTGCTTCAATTTTGGTGTGGTATTTAGAAGTTTTGGAGTGTATATTTTCAGTTTTGGGTGTTTTTTTCTAAAAGGACCTATACCTAGTTTTTCAATCATATCTCTCTAAGGGGGAAGATTTTGCAAATGGGTAATGCCTAAAAGGAAGCTTCTCTCAAGGGTTCCCCCTTTGGGTTTTATTTCACATTTTTTGGAGAAGGATACAATTTTTAAAGTTGGGTTGACCTAGCTCAACTAGTGCCTTCTTTAGGGCATCTCCAAGTGGACATTCGGCCTCTTTAAAGAGTGGATTATGCAAACTAAAGTTGCCATTAGAGGAACGCCAATCCCTGGGGTTGCAACAAGCTTATCTCTATTATTTCATGGTGGGACGTTGGCAAGAGGAGGATCCATATATTGTTGTCTAAAGCTTCTACACATGTTTGATGTTAGTTAAGATAATTTTATGTACTAGCATGTAAGAAAATATGAATTTGATGTTATTGAAAGTCAGCAAAAATAAGAAGGAAAATTCCTCTTTCTTGCAAGTTTACTTAGTTATCTTGATATTTTCAAATTTTTACTTTATTTTTATTCTTGCAAAATGCATTGCAAACAAAACACAAATCAAACTTGAAACCAAGCAACCAGCAAATCAAAGATCTCAAAAAAAATAGGGGTGTTATCTTATAGATGTCGACTTATGTTATTTGAATATAAGGATTTAATGATAAGTATATATACAAGGCTATTTCACTTAGTTTCACCTAGAATATTTCATGCAAGTTAAGAGTATTCAAGCTAGAACATTCAAGAGCATTTCTAAGGCATTCAAAGGCAAATTATAGAAGATTATTGCAGCAATCAAGATCCATTTCATCATGTCAAAGGCATAATGCATCGTGCATGTTGTTGGGCTAATGTGTTGATGTAGTGTTCAAGATCAATTCAAGTATTTCAAAGGCATTGTTCTAATCAAGTTTCATGATAAAGATCTACATTCATTGAGGCCACTTCACGCTAGTTTGCAAATTTGTTATCCAAGGTTTCAATTGATAATTGGTGAGTTGTGACATTGTATTTGTTCATTCATCTTTCCTTTATGCATTGTTTCATTTCAAGGTTTAATTATGAAAATGGGATTTGACCAAGGAAAAACCCTATTCCCTAACAAACAACATTTTTCTCTCCTTTGATGTGTGATTGCGGGTTTTAGGTTGAAGATCATTTGGAGAGCAAAATTGCAAAAGTTGTCAAATTTGCTAAGAAAGTTGTCAAATCACAAAAACTGAGCTACAAGATTTATTTCCTACTTTTCGACAATGCTCGACTAGAATTTGGAAGTGCAAACTGAGAGGAACAAAACCCAGAAACAGATTTTCCAGAGCCCTAGCCAGGACCCATTCGCCATAGGGCGAATGAGTCCTCAATGAGGTCTAAAAAAGCACTTTTTGCAACAAGTACAAAACATTTGACCCTCTTAAAACCTACCTTTTGATGGTTATATTAGTTAGGTTTATTTTTTGTTACTCATTTACACATTATTGCTTACATATTGAATGAAATAAAGTGGAAATTGGGTTCATCATTTTGTTTCATTATGGTGAACCTCTTTTCCTTTATTTCAATATGTATATATATACGTATATATAAATTAATAGCAACATATATATATATATATATATATATATATATATATATATATATATATATATATCACATACATTATGTGTAAGATATATAATATATATATAAGAAAGTAATGTGCATACTATTGATAATACAAGTATATGCATTGGATATGAGTCAAGAAGCATATTCATAAGGCTACATAAAGGTAGTGATAGAAACATATGAAATATGCATGGGTTCTATAAGTTATGCATAGCATTGGGAATTGGAATTAATGCATAAAAATAACTGTTATGGTGGCTGATATAATGGCCAAAGGTTGGCAATAGATAGCACATAATATGTAGCGCTAAAGTAAGACAATCAAAATACAAGCATATGGAATGTTATAAGTGTCTTTGAGGCATATATAATGCAGACTAAGTGAATAATGAAAGGCTTGTATAAAGTGAAAAACTTAACTATAAGTTGCGCATATACTAACATATGCGTGAGGATTATTATTATTTCAAATGTGAGAACATAAGTATGAGCATGTTGGAAACATTTAAAAGGCATTTAATAAGCAATGTGCTACGCCATGTTAAGTAGTGAAATGCAACTATAAATCAAAGTTGTGAAGTTAAAAAGCCATGCACAACATATAAAAGTGTATGACTTGGTCAAGCCACAAGTTGACAGATAATAGAAGATTTTGATTTGTTGTGGTAGGAAACAACCAGCCACAATAAGAGCAAGAAACTTGTAGGAAACCATTGCTAAGTTTGACTAAGTAAAATAGCTATTCCTGGAAATTTTGGGAGGTGAATCAACCAAGGAATAGAGGCTAAAGTTGTTGGGACTGCATATGTGTATGTATTTTGATTTTTTAAACAACCACTTTACACTCAACCTTGCTCAGGCAACCTTTTTTGAAGAGAAGTTGGTTTTGGAGTTGTATTTGTAGTTTAGAGGCGTCAAAAGGAAGAAAAAAGGTGGAAATTAGAGTAGCTTAACTATACCATTAAGCTTCTCAATGTTTAGTATAAATAGAGGTAGCATCTTAGTCTTTTGGCATTCATTCTTTTGGAGTTCATTTGCTTCCATTATGTTGTAGTTTTTGTATGCAAGTAGTGAAGAGTGTTAGACTTCTTGAGAGTTTGTGAGATATTTAGTGAGAGTTTCTAAGTGTTGGAAAGAGGTTTAATTTGGGGATAGGCTGAAAATAGAAGGAGCGGAAAGTGTGTCTTTGGGATTGAGCTTGAGATAAATTCTCCATTGGAAGAAAACTATCTAAGCATGTTAGTCTTTCTTCTTCTTTTTTCTCTTATGTTGATTTTCAGTGTTGTGCAAGATATTGATTGTTATCATATATTTGAAATAAGCTTTTGCATAGAGCTAGGTAGGATATAAGTTTTTTTGTGGTATCTTATTAAGTATGAAACATATGTATAGCTATAATAATTACCATGATTATATGACATAGTTATATTAAACTATATAGAAGGTGTATGTATATAACACCAAGACGATTCCATGTTACTTATATGTTTGTATTGGCTAGGAAATTGGGAACCTTGAGGTTTTTCTCTAATGATATTGACTCTTTTCCTGAAAGGTGAGACTATTCCCAACAACTATAGATAACTGCTCCCTTTGAGAAATCAATCACCCTCTGAATTGAAGAGGTGCAACTCTCTCTTCTAATATTCAATGAATTAAAAAAGTACTAATGAAATAAAATTGAAGTATGCTTTTGACCAGAAAGAAGTAAAGGCAAAAACCCAACACCAAAAAAGTTTCCAATATCATATGCAATCAACAAAATACTACAAACACTATCACAAAGACTAGTTCACATAAGACAATGTAAAAATCATGTATTGACCCAATATCATCCGAAAATAAAACTAAGCATAGAGATAACTACATACATTTTCATGCAAGAATAAGCATAAACATATGAGAAAACTTAAATGCACAGATCTAAGAATCTCAAATTATCTCCATAAACTAGATGCACACACTCAACTAGTGATTTCAAATTGCAAAATTATATTCAAAGTATATGATATCAGGTCTTTCCAAACAAACTAACTAGAGAGTTCATTTAGTTCAAAATACAAATATAAATAAGTGGATGAGTGACCGCTTCTTTCACTTGTAACTACCCAAAAATGAATATTTTTTCCAAAATAAAGATGAAATTTGAGATAGCAATTGAAAGGTCATGGTGGTGGCGCTTCGTTCCAAGATTCTGTTGATACGGCGAGTCTCTTCCACATAGCTTGGAAAGCCTTAGCAACATGTGGCAATTGCTTGTGTTGAGTAATAGTAATTTACCCACTCATAACTTCCAGGCCATTTGATTGTCATGAGAAGCTTCAATTCTTTGGTCGTATGTCCCTTCCAATCCAGTTGTTTGAAACACAGCTAGGTCTATCCTATTGAATTTTCTCAAACTCTTGGCATTGAAAGATTAGGAGCTGAAGATCCTATCAATTATTTTCTTAACTTTTTCCCTTAAGATTCCAACATCTTCATTACTACCACCTCCTTCCCAGTTAGATTGTAAACCAAGTGTAGCAAGATTCTTATGAACCTCTCCTAAGATTGCATTTCTTTCAGTTAGCATATTGTTAAGTTCTTGTAAACCTTGCTTTGCAATCTAGAGTTTCCATTCCACACTTTTATTCCAAATCACACAATGACCATCAGTAGCATTGGGAATGATTGTATCATTAGCCAATCTCTCCATTCCTATACTCAACATTCCTTTGATTTCATTTAAGTATGTAGTCCATAATGCTTCCTATTTCTTAGTAGTGGCAATATATTTTCCTATTTTAGTTTTCAAAGCATATGATTTCTGATGAATATTCAACAATTCTAAAATGATCTGATTACCTTTGTTTACTATGTCATTGCTCCATTCTTCTATGGCTTTTCCAAACACTTTGAAACTTTGCATTTTGCTTACTGCCTCATTTCCCATCATTGATATTGGATCAAAGGAAGATTTAGCTTGAGAGATTGGTTGGGGAGTAAAATAAAAGACCAATTTCAAGCATTCAGTTAGGACCTTGACCTGATATTTCAATTCATCTTTTCTCTTTTTGTCCTTATTAGTTCGCTCAACCAACCTTGTTGTTGATACTTGAAAATTGTGCACATCTCCATCTCTTTTGGAATGTCCCAAGTTTATCCTGGAAACATCAAAATCACTTGTAGTTGCTTAGGTGACCTCTTTTTGTGTAGTGGGGCAAGCAACTTCTAGACACAAATTCCATGTACTATCATCTTCCATCAATCTGGAGGTAGTCTTCAATATCTTGGACTTAGGGGTCCTTTGGAGCAATTGACCCACCATATCTTGTTTTGGGAGTTCTAATCGTATTACCTTTCTTTTCTTTGATAATGTATTCTCCAACCAAGCCAAGGTTGAAGGAATAGTAGAAGCCTTAGAACTAGAGGAATCAAACAAGGTTCTCTTTATTGGAGGGGTGACAATTTACACATCCTCCGGTGATGAAGGTGGAGTGGGACTAATTCCCAAAGGCTCATTCACTTATTTTACAGGAGATGACCGACCAAATGAGGAGAAGGTACTGATTGAAATGTTATCTAATTCATCTTCCCCCTCATCAACCCCTTTATCTTTACCCAATTGAGGTAGATTAGGAATATCCTCTCCACAAGTTTGTTTGAACAAATTCTTCTTAGGAGGCTCATCATCACTGCCACCTTGAGCTTTTGACAACATATGGTGTGAATTTGACCTTAAAGTTCTTGAGATTATAGGGGGTTGGTTACTTCCACCTACAAGTTGAGTATATTGTGACCTAGTTTGAGGGCGTGACTACTATGTTTTCTTTTTAGCAAGCCATTCCTCTATTCTCTATAGAACATTTGCAATTTTTGCCTTGATTATTTCAGTTTCTTTGTTACTCCAATCCATGGTAGCAATGGGTTGAGGAGATATATGTTCTATGAAGATTGGATCCAACAAATCAAATCCATCATCTTCATTGCCTTGAATATCCTGTCTTAAGGATAGTCTCATCCAGCTTCTTCTCACCTCAAATTCATCAAAACAATCAGCCTAGTAATCTTCTAAATCAAGCAGGTCATAGAAACCTAGACCTAGTTTTAAGTTATTTTTCACATAATATTTACTATCAAAAGGAAAATGTTCATTATAAAACTACAAAGTGTATTTAGACAATTCCCTTTTGATATTTAGGGAATTCGACATAAAATTATAGGTGAAATGACCAAATCCCATGGGAAACTCAATGTTCAACATCTTGCATTCTTGGCATCTTTTTTTCACATCAGCAAGTTGTTTGCAAACTTCCATCATTACAAACTTATCTTCTACATATCTAGGAAATCCACTTAAGCCTCCAACCCAAATGTAAGAGAACCTCTAGAATTGAATGAAGTGGCTTTCATATGTACCAAAAAACTGCATGGCTTCTAGAGTAAGCCTCATTTCAATCTTCCCCTGAATTTATCGAGTCATTCTCATGGTAAAGGCATCATAAATCCTTATGTGATGAAGGAAACTCTTACCCAACTATAGCTTGTCATAATACCTAAAGATTGGCACCTTGTCACAAGGAAGGGCACTTGATCTCAAACCTAGTGAGGACCTAGTACTAGAAATAACATAGATTAAATATGAAGACATGTAAACAAATCTATTGATTGTAAAGAAAACAAGAAAGTCATGTATCCAGTCACTTATAAGTTGTTCCCAATCCAAAAATTACTCCCCCTCAAGTACAATTTGGATGAATAAATCCATCCAATCTTGAAATCCATGTGCATCCTCATTCCCTCTTAGCCTCTGTAGCAATACAACAATATCTAACATTTCATCAACACAATGATTTCTATGCAAATTCTTTTACAGCTAGGATTTTCCTCTCCTAGGTTTAGCTATCCAATTCTTTGCAATTTCATTATGGTAGAAACCCTTCTTCATTGAGAATTCGATCTGTGAATTGGTAAATTGAGAGCCAAGAAATTTTCTCTTTCTAGAATCTTTAAACATGGGGAAAAAGTAGCTTTTTTAATTTTAACTACTAGCCTATTGTCTTCAGTCCTAATTTCATGGGTCTAAGATTCATAATGTTTAATGCATTCAATGACTAAATTAGGGCATTGAATCACCATAGGAAATGTGGTTGCTTCTATCAATCCACTGGCAACCACTTGTCATGTGATGGGTAGAGGATTTGGCTTGCTAACCTTCTCCCTGAATTCATCTAAATTCACCTTCCCTAATTTGGTATCCCCTATTTCTAGCATGGTGCAAGGTTAGACTAGAAATGTACTCATAACTCTAATATGTGTACCTCATTGTGTCTAAAACCCTAAGGTTTATGTATAATTGTACTAGGATAGCTTGTAATGCTGAAAATATTTTAATCTAAATTGCAATTATAAACTACTACTTAAACAAGAAGGGAAAGAAATACCTCAAATAGCTTTGAAACTTGAGAAACAATGCCTATGTTAGTTTGCTCCCCTTCCTCCGTATCTTCCAGTGTCGCAGCTGAAAAATGCTCTTCTTACTAGCTCAAATTTCCTTTTAATCCTACACAATAATCGTGTAAGTAGATGAGCAATTAATGATACCCCTTTGTCATGTTGGCACATGTAACCTTTCACAGATCATCACTTCACTATGTTCACCTTTGAAAATTTGAAAGAAAATGGCTACATTATCAGCAGAATGAGTAGTTCATATAACCTTGTCGGAGGCCATCGTGGGTTCTATAACCAATGAGAAATACCACCAACTCTTCAATAGGCACTTTATAATATCTTTGAAACCTTCATTTCCTTTGTGGTGGAGAAAGAGAGATTTTTTCTAACTTAGTTAGAGAGGTTCCAAAGTTACATAAACTCAAAGAAATACCAAAATGTCTTAGACACCAACCAAAGTGGTACTTACAAAGGTTCAGACAACTTTAATAAATAACGCAACATGAAAAGACAATGCAATGTTGAAAATTGACCATTGTGGTGAACAAGGGAGAGGTTAGGAAAACTTGAGCAGTGACCAACCTAGTTATGATAACTGACTAAAATGCTGCCAACATAGAACTTAGCCAAAATTTGGGTAGAAGACAAGTTTTTGAGAAATGACAAAAATTGTGGTAACAATTGGCTCTGACTGGGGATTAAGACTATTTAGGATGAAGCAAGGAACCTAGAGATTGACTACATCTGACTAGTGTTTTATCCATTGGGTGAACGAGTTGATATCACTATTTGGACCAAAACCTCTCAAACACCAAAAAGAAGCACACCAAAAAAAAGACCACAACCTAAACTAACTATGTAAAAAGAAAGTCTAGACGAGCACTTACATCTAATAAAGCTTGAGGTCTTTCCCATTATAAGGAATGGGAAGAGGGGTATTATCAAGGTAAGCTAGGTGGAAAGTGTTAGGAATGCATCCCTGAGTCACTCTAAATAGACCCTTCCAAAGAGCATCAAACTTTTTATGTGCACCGTTCAACTCTCTGCATTTATCCCACAACAATACCAAGTCTCCGACCATAAATATTCTTGGCCTAGCCTTCTTATTAAAAATATTCTTAACCCTGGCTTGATGCATAGTAATCTTATCCATCATTTCATTTCATTTTGTTTCTCTTCAATTTTAGCAAGGTACAAAATCCTTTTTTCGAAGGCACCTTGGAACTCTTGATCTTCTATTGCAGTTTGTAGTTTGCATATTGACAGTTCCAATGGAAGAGGCAAAGCACTTCCTATTCCATACACTAACTTGAAAGGAGTCATCCCTATTGCCTTCTTTGGGGTCTTTTTTTCTGCCTACAATGCCTCATAAAGCTTCTTGTGTCAATCCTTTTGGTTCTCATCTACCAAGTTCTTGATAATACTGACTGGATTTTTGTTACTAGATTCGTCTTGACTGTTTCCTTAAGGATAGTAGTCACATGAATGGGACAAAGAAATTCCATATTCATAATAGAAAAAGGAAATTTCACTAGAGGAAAAACTAGTAGCATTTTCAGTTACTAACTTATGAGGTACCCAAAACCCGATTAAGATATACTCCTTGATGACAGTCACAAACTACTTCTAAAGTTGTTCTTTTAATAGGAATTGCTTTACCCACTTAGTAAAGTAGTCTGTAGCTATAAGGATATGAGTTTTTTCGCCACTTGATTGAGGGCTAATAGGCCCTATGAAATCCAAACCCCATTGTTGGAATGGTTTGTCAATCACCATAGGTCTAAGTGGAAGTGCCACCAATTGGGGTATGCCTGCAAACCGTTTACACTTCTCACATCTTGCTACCTAATAGTATTCATCCTTAAACATACCTAACCAATAGTAACCATGTCTTAGAATCTTGAATGTAGTTATAGTGGAGGAGAAATTCCCTTTGCATGCCTTGTTGTGAAAAATCCCCAATAACCTCTCATGTTGGCTCTTATCAACACATTTTAGGAATGTACCATCTAGCCCCTTTTTGTATAAAGTATCCTCCCAAATGACGTACTTGGCTACTTTCAGTTTAATATTCCTCCTTTGCTTTCTTGACAAGTGTTTTGGACATTCTTTGTATGTGAGATAGTAAGCTATGTCTGAGAGCCATTCGTCTTGAAGGATGACTATTAACACCACAGGGAGGTCTTCTTCATCTTCTCTTTTATATCGACCTTTTGCTATCATTTTACATAATCCCCTACCCCGTACTAACTTCGTGGGCTTAATATCCAGGTCATATTCCTACACTTTTGCAATTCATCCTCCTCTTCTATTACAACCAATATCTTGTTGAGTAAGGATGTTCTTGACAGTAGGGTCTGGCACATAAACAATTGAATGTTGTTGCCCCAAAATTTGAACTGGGAAATTTTCAAATTTTTGTGCATTCCCTTGCATGCCCTTAACCTGCCATATCCCAAAAAATAATTATTTTTGAAAATCCGTTAATTCTGGTCCAAAATCCTTTCATGGCTTTGATCCTGACCCTATTTCACTCAATCTGGCCAACCCTCATGCCTAGATGCTTCACCATTTGCGGAATTTTTAGCTTCACATTTTTTGGGCCATGATTCGTAAACTGAGTGGAAATCTGATATCCTGGTCGTTGGAGGTTTAAACATTTCTGGGTTTTTCTCTACGACATCAGATCATCTTGCTGTCAAAATTTCATGCAAATTCAAATTGCCTAGTGAAAGTTATAAAGTTTTTATCTTAGTTCCAAGTTGAATTCTCACAAGGATGATTCTACTGTGACACTATAAAGTTAATATTTTTGAAGGTTAAAAAGTGGATAAATATATATATTGTGAGTAAATATTTTCATGATGACGTGCTATAAAGCCCTTTGTCTCAAAGTAGATGACTTTATTAAAAGTCAAATACTCATCATGGCTTTAAACCTTTGAGAAAATAATTATTAAAATATTTTTTGCATATGAATGTCGGGAGTTTAAAACTTTATAAACATGAGACTCTTTATTGTCGAGAGTTGGTATAAAACTCGAACCAAATGTTTTCTAGTTCCAAATTTCTAAAGTTGCCCAACTCACTGACTCTCTTAATAGTCACAGGTTTTAAAGGTTTTAGAACTCCCAAAGCGCCCGACTATGAGGTTCAAAAGTTATTAAATGGCCTGACAAAGCTCAGATACTTGTTTAGGGTTTGCTGGAAATATGGCAGTTGCTCCTGTAAAGAAATTCATAAACAGGTTGAAACATGATGATCACGGTACCAAAGCCATTGCTCGATTTGAAGTGAATTTGCGAAATCAGTTATGTGGTGAAACAATCCAACTCAAGGCTCAAAGAATATTCTTTCACACATAAATGACGTTATTTGATATCAAATGCAACTCATGGTTATATGCACCGGTTGCAGGATAAACACAACATAGAATTGTTGATTGCTTTATAAACTTATGAGCAAATGTAATTGGTATATGCAAGAATCAAATTATATGGGCATTCATAGAGACAATAAAATAGCGAACCCTATCTGATATTACCAGCGTGTATATGTGAGATCGATTCATTGGAAAGGCACGAAAATCGTTTGGTAGGATACCGCTAAGGAACATCATCTAGTATAACACCTTCGTCATAGGACAATTGGAAAAATGGAATTGTTGAAAAAGACTTTAGAAGCCTTCAGTCAAATGTGGTGCACAGATGTAGGAAGTTGTCCCTTGCAATGAAAGAGTTATGTTTGAAATTTTCTAAAATTATTGGTTATTCTGAGCGGCATATCATTTGAGGAAGGTGCTCAAGATCGATGCTTCAACGCATCATGTCCTTTGAGTCTACCAAGAATTCTAGTTTATATATGAGCTGCAGATTTCTCACTAGAAATATTTGAGGATCAAATTCCATTTCAAATTGAAGCAGAATAAATGATAGAATGAGACATGAGAATAAGAGATGGCGAAGGTTACTCTCTGACAGATTGATCAGGAGGATGTTAACAATTTCTATGTGACATCAATACGTAAGCCCAGACATCATTGAAGTTTAGGGAAGAAGATTCAAATGGAAGAGGCGAATGGATGATGCAATTCCACAACTTATGTTAGTCTTACGCTTCTTAAGAATTATCCCTCCTTTGGCATCTGTGGTGCTTGAGTAATACCATTTGGACAAAAAATATTTCTCCTTACTGCATATACATTTGGAGTTGATTTCAACGGTGGATATGGTGATATTACAATAAATTCAGAGTGGGGTCGTGTTGTTGCTTTACTTATCATATTGATAGCCTTAGTCATTTTTCCTTTACAGATTAATAGAATTGTGAAGCTTGTGTCACGAAGGCCAGTGGAGGAACATTCACTTCGATTGGAGACATTATGGTTGGCAATGAGTCACGTTATATAGTATTAATTGCTCTTGATACTAATGTACAAAAGGAAAATGAATTGGAGGATCGCGGGTCACAAATTCGAAAGGCTTTGATGCTCATGATCAGAGTGCCTGATCTTTTCTCAACACTGTTCAAATGGTCCTCTGTTCTCTTTTCCTCGAGGGAGCAGTGGGTTTTACACATATGCAATATATGAGTGTGGCCAGATTTCGATCTCAATCAAACACGTGTTACATTCAAATTGCAGATAATAGGTAGAAACTTATGCCATTACCAGATGATCATATGTCAGACAAGTGCAAAGTGCTTGCGTATCTAGAAGCAGTGCTTCTCACCAGGCCCACAAATTCTCTCCTTAAGGGCGAAGTAGATGATAAATATCAATACTGTTGTGACAATAGAGGGAATAGAGTTCATGGATGGATTAGTTTCGATCCTATGGTTGGGTTCTGGGTTATCACTCCCATCGATGAATTATGTAATAGAGGTCCATTGAAACAAAACTTGACATCACATGTTGGAGCTACATCACTTGCAATGATTCATAGTGCTCATTATGTTGGTGAAGAACTATGTTCTAAATTCCATTCAGGTGAAGCATGGCAGAAGGTTTTTGGACCTGTCTTTATTTACCTTAATTATGCATCAAGAGGGACTCATCCATTTTCTATGTGACAAGATGCAAGGGAAAAGACGATAAAAGAGAAACAGTAACCGAGTCAGCTATTCAGGTTCTTTCCCGTTGAAATCTTCTAAGAAAGGAAAGAAAACGTTTTTGGAAAAAAAAAAGATCAGTTACAAAATGTGAAGGCATTTACGGGAAGAAAAAGTGGAAAGTTTCTTTGTAATTAAAAGGAAAAATTAAATCCAAGAAACGGTTACGGGAACTAAAGAGTCTCGTTGGTGAGGCTTATTTATGGTAAGAATCTTTCTCAAAGGGGATCTTTTGTGCTATTCTCGGAAATAGGGGAAGCAGGGGCAGTATTATTTTCTTTTCACACAGTTTTGTTATGTAATCAGAGAGGCTTTGTACTCATATTTTGGAGGAATAAAGAAACTATTTCTGGGTTTGTGTACTCATTAATTTTCTCTTTTGATTGCATATGTCTTTGTGTCTTTATAATCATTCTCCAAAGTTCTATCTGTTGTAGCAAACTGCGTATGTGATTGTTTATGAAGCTTTGAATTCAGAACAACCCGTCTATTGAAGGGAATTTGTTGTCTTTTCTTTTCATTGTTTCTCATCTGTGGGTGTTGGGTAAATGGACTTTGTGTCATTTTTTTGCATTCACTTAATCTTGAATTTAGTTCTTCGCATCTATTTCATGGTTATGAGTAGGTTTCAGTTTACCTTTTCTACTTTTGGTGAAAAGCATATCCAATATTTTCTATTAATTGCAAATCATTCAAAGGTAGCTGCGCCTTGTAAAATAAGCAGAGAGCACTTGCAAATATCATTGCAAGTGATTCAACTGTTAGTACTATTTGTTCTTCTTGCTGGGAATTTTGAGTCATTTTCTTTCATTCATTTTCGAAGGACAAATCTGTTTACTAACAAATGTGAGTGTAATATATAAAAGTGAAACTATTTAACAACTTTAACAACCACAAATTCATGCTTCTCAACTTGAGAATAATTTAGCTCATGCTTCTTCAATGGTGCACTCATAAAATAAATAGGGGCTTTTACATTATGATTATCAACTTGGAGCAAGATAGAATACATGGTATGCTCTAAGACGTAATAGTAGATGATGAAATCCTTATTGAAATCTGGGTGGACTAGAACAGGGGCCTGAGCAATAGCTTCCTTGATATCCTTGAAAGCTTTCTTACCGGCTTCATTCCACTTGAAAACCTATTTCTCTTTCATCATTCCCGCCATATGCTTAGTAATCTCTAAGAAGTCTGGTACAAATTTCCTTAGAAAATTAACTTGATTGAAGAAAGATTTAACTCCAATTTTGCTAGAAGGAAGACTCAATTGAAGGATAGCTTTAACTCTTTCTGGTGTTGGAAATAGGATGCCATTTAATTGCAAATCCTAAACATTAATTATTTCATGTATCTCCTAGATTCTTGGAATGTGTTCAACAACACTAAGATTAGGATGAGATTAATATTTGATGAAATAATCATGATTATTGACATTTGTAATTAATTCTAAATGTAAGAAGCATGTGAGGGTGCCCATAGTGAGTTCCTAAATAATAGGGACACATGGGACACTTCACATGGTAAGGTGAAACTCATTGCTGCCAGTAACAATTAACATGCATGTAAAGATCCTAGGAGTTGGGATTTGATGTTTGCATGCTTGAAGTTCAGCTTAAGATCGGTTCAGTTGGTTGGTCCAAGTTCTTATCTTGCATGCATGTTGTTATTTTGAGTTGCATGTAGTTAGCTTCAGCTAACTTGTAATGCATGGCTAATAACATTGAGTTGTATATAACAAGGACTACCTCGCTAGGGATGACCATTCTTGCATGAATGGTGTTGAGTAAATGTTTTGCTAACTATAAAGCACTTGAAGCCAACTTAGGCAAGATGCTTTATTGGATTTACCCTCATGCATCATAAGATATTCAAGGCTCGCTAAGTAGCTTACTTAAGGGCGCCAACTTTGAGGGAGCTAAACACCGAAGTAAAGGAGAAGTTGTAGCTCAATTTGGGACACCCAAATGCATGAAGCACATGTTGTAAGCTTTAGTCTTCAATCAACTCAACTTGAAGGAATATCGCGACACCTTTTCAAGGGGCTTGAGCTATGCATTGTAATTATCACCATTTGGAGATTACAAGGTTGCATATTGTCTCTATATCTTATTCAAGTTGAATAGAGTTTTCATAATTGTTATTGCAGGTGTGAAGAAGATTGGTAAAGACAGAAGAAGCATTCTCAAGCAAGAATTGAGCTATTGTAATTCGAGATTGAATAATAGAATAATTCTTGGTGGAGTTTTTTCCCAAAGGGTTTCTCCATGGTATATCTTGTGTGATCCTTCTATATCATGTCTAGTTCTTCTATCAACTTCTCTCTACATTCTACAATAGTAAAATGGATTAATCAAGATAATCATCCACAAAGAATATATGTAACAAAGAAAAGAATTACTTAGATCAGCAATATTAAAGTTTTACAGAGTATTAAGCTAAGAAAACACCCATTTTTCAACATTTGGTGTCGTAGGTTGGGTAGAGTATTGGAACCTTTCTCTTAAAAGATTGGAGGTTTTATAGTGGGAGTTTTTATTATTTTTGTTATTTGCTGATTTTGGAATTAAGTTTTGTTACAATGAATTCAAGGTTAAAGATATTGAAAGGTTCAATGGTTCTAACTATGAAATGTGGAAATTAAAAATGGAAGATCTTCTTGAAGAAAGAGATCAGTGGTTAGCGGTTAATAATGAGACAAAGACACCTACAACTATTTCAGATGAAGATTGGGCTAAGTTAGATAAGAAGGCAAGAGGAACAATAAGGTTATGTCTTGCTGATGTTGTTCTTTTGAATGTTTCAATGGAAACTAGTGCATATAAATTATGGAAAAGAATAGGGGATATTTATCAAACTAAGAGTCTCACCAATAAGTTGTATCTGAAAAGGCAATTATATTCATTGAAAATGAAAGATGGTGATTCAATAGCACAACATTTAAATGCTTTCAATTTAATTCTCAGTCAGTTAGCATCTGTAGATGTAAAGCTAGAGGATGAGGATAAGTGCATTTTATTACTTTGTTCTTTACCAAATTCTTGGGAAAATCTAATTGTTGCAATTAGTGGAAATGGTGCAGATCCAAAGATGGACAACATTATTCCTACTCTCCTATCAGAGGAGATGAGGAGGAAGTCTAAGGAGGAAATCCAAGATGCCTTGTTTGTAAAAGGTAGGCCTAAGAAAAAGGAGCCTAAGGTAAACAAGGAAGGGAAGGGTAAGTCAGAAGGACGAAGTAAGGTAAAGTGTTGGAACTGTGGGAAACCGGGACATGTGAAGAAGGATTGTAAGAACAAGAAAGAGAGTTCTGATTCTTCTACAGAGGAGTCCTCAGATATAGTAATGAAGCATTGGTTATTTCAGCTAATATTGTTTGTGATAACTCTTTGCTTCATGTTTCAGAGTAATCTTCATAAAGAGGATGGTAGTCACGATGCCATGTGTGACTCGGTATCACGGTTCAGTGGGAGTTGTTGGCAGTGACTTGGATGCATCATTGGTAAGGTTATCTCCATGTGATTAGAGATATGGTTTCTTGGTTTAGAGTATATTTGTTATGGATGTCATGGTTTACTCTTGATATGCATTTAGAGTTTGGCATATTATATGGTTCTTGAGACTAGGATGTATAAGCATGTTGGATGCATGTGATCTCCTAAGAGGAGATGGTTAGATCATGGATGTCATGTTTATGTTCTGATTCATGATTGGAGCTTTGGCATTGATCTTGTGTGTTTCTCTTAAGTATTGGGTACATTAATCATTTGTTTGATTACTTCATGAAAGTGTTGTGTTGCATTTGGAGTTTGGCATGGATTGGTTGGTTATAGGTCCTCATGGATACTTGGAGAAATAGGTGAGGCTGGAATTCTCTTGTGGTAAGAGACATTTGTTGGAATGGTTACTTGTGAGAAAAGTTTTTCAACAGAAAAGACCGAGGAGTCTACACCTTGGTTGAATGTGAATTCAACACACTCGGTGGTTTAGCATGCCTCTAAAGAGGTGGTTTGGTTACAGAGGCTTGGGAAAGGTAATGGTTTGGTTGATAATGGGAAGGTATTAATTGAAAAAGTTAACACTTTAATTAATGAACATACATATTATCTTATGAAACCATACAGGTAAGTTCTCTTGGTTTTAATCATTTGCTTGGAAGCTTCATGATTATGCAGGTTGCATTTGAAGTTAGCATGGTTTGATTAGTTGGTGCAAGAAGGCCATTGGCCTTGAGTCTTGTACTTGTTTTGTATTCCTTGTTTAGAATAATTTACAATGTATAAATGTCAAGTGGGGGAGAATGTTGGAAATAGATTCCATTTAATTGCAAATCCTAAACATTAATTATTTCATGTATCTCTAGATTCTTGGAATGTGTTCAACAACACTAAGATTAGGATGAGATTAATATTTGATGAAATAATCATGATTATTGACATTTGTAATTAATTCTAAATGTAAGAAGCATGTGACGGTGTCCATAGTGAGTTCCTAAATAATAGAGACACATGGGACACTCACATGGTAAGGTGAAACTCACCTTGTGTCTAGTTAACTATACGGAGTAACAGTTAACACTTCTAAATATATGTAAAGATCCTAGGAGTTAGGATTTGATGTTTGCATGCTTGAAGTTCAGTTAAGATCAGTTCAGTTCAGTTCAGTTCAGTCCAGCTTATCTTCAGTTGCATGCATGTTGGTTATTTTGAGTTGCATTGTTAGCTTGAGTTAACTTGTAATGCATAGCTAATAACATTGAGTTGGCGTGATAATAGGGACTACCTCCGCATGAGGGATGACCATTCTTGCATGAATGGTGTTGAGTAAATGTTTTGTTAACTATAAAGCACTTGAAGCCAACTTGAGCGCCCAAGATGCTTTATTGGATTTACCTCTCATGCATGATAAGATATTTTTGAAGGCTCAGTTAAGTAGCTTTACTTAAGGGCTCCAACTTTGAGGAAGAGCTTTGGAATTATCACCAAAGTGAAGGAGAAGTTGTAGCTTCAGTTTGGGACACCCAAATGCATGAAGCACATGTTGTAAGCTTTAGTCTTCATTGAATAACTCAACTTGAAGGAATATGGTGTACCTTTTCAAGGGCTTGAGCTTGTGCATTGTAATTATCACCATTTGGAGATTACAAGGTTGCATATTGTCTCTATATCTCATTCAAGTTGAATAGAGTTTTCATAATTGTTATTGCAGGTGTGAAGAAGATTGGTAAAGACAGAAGAAGCATTCTCAAGAAAGAATTGGAGCTATTGTAATTAGAGATTGAATAATAGAATAATTCTTGGTGGAGTTTTTTCCCGAAAGGGTTTCTCCTGTACATCTTGTGTGATCTTTCTAATATCCTGTTTAGTTCTTCTATCAACTTCTCTCTACATTCTACAATAGTAAAATGGATTAATCAAGATAATCATCCACAAAGAATATATGTAACAAAGAAAAGACTTACTTAGATAAGCAATATTAAAGTTTTCAGAGTATTAAGCTAAGAAAACACCTCATTTTTCAACATCCGGGTCCATTCTAATTCCCTCCTTGGATACTATGTGACCGAGCAACTTGCCTTCAGTGACTCCAAACACTAACTTCTTGGGGTTTTGAGAAATACCATGTTCCTTGCACCTTTGAACCACATGTTATAGGTCTCTCAAATGATTCTCCCATCACTTAAAGAATACAATTAGATCATTGAGATAAATCACAATAATTTTATTCCTAAGATCTCCAAAAGATAGATCCATGGCTCTCTAGCTAGAAAGTAGCCCTAATGTTAATAAGTCCAAAGGACATCCTATTGTAAGAAAAAGTTCCCTTAGGTGTGGTAAACATCATTTTATGTTGATCTTCCCATGCCACACTGATCTGATTATAGCTTGAGAATCCATCCAACATGGACATCATTTCTGAGCCAGCTACTATCTGAAGGATGTGGTCCATAATGGGGAGTAGGTAATTGTCCTTCAAGGATGCCTGATTAAGATTCCTAAAGTCTACACAAATCCTTATCTCTCCATTTTTCTTACAAACCAGGACAATATTGGCTACCCAAGTTGAGTGATGAATTAGGTATATTGTTCTAGCTTTGAGAATCTTGTCAATCTCCTTGAAAATAATGTCAGTGACCTTAGGATTATAGTTTCTTTGCTTCTATCTAAAAGTAGCCATAACTTCTTTCAAAGGTATGTGATGCTGAAACCTTCCTCCCATAAAATTTTTGAGGTCATCGTAACACTAGAAAAATACCTCCTTATATTTGATCAATAATGCTATCAATTTCTTCCTTTCCTTAGGGGAACAACACTTCCCAATATAAACTAACTTAGAAGACTGAAAATCCTCAATGTTCACTACTTCATATTCTCCTGAATTATTGATAGATTCACTCATTCTCCTCTTGATAGCTCAGTCACATCAATCAAACAAGTCATCCAAGGATACCAAACCCTTGGGAATTTTATTACCCTTTAGTTGAATAACTCCATCTTCCAGGTCACAAGTATCATTATGACAAAATTCTTTGCATTCACTAGTGCTCCCCTCAAAAAAGTCAAAGCAAAAGTTTGAGCATTTTCTAGAAAGGCCTAAATTTGTTTATCATTTTCAAACACTTGCCAATGGTTAACATTTTCAGGAAAACTAGGATGGTAAATCATTTCAATCCTGCAAGACTTGTTTTTGAAATCAGGATGTGGAGTAATAAAGAAGCAAACACTGTTAACGAATCAGCTCTAGTATTTAGTTCTTTGGGAACTGCTTCTATCAAAAAGGCATCAAAACACTCAATGGAATCCCATACTTTATTTCTATAGTGTCTTAACCTTTCATTTTTTATAGTGAAATTTTTTTCGTACCTGTTTAACAATAAGTTCAATATCTCCAAGACTTTGAGAACTCTAATACCCATACTTCTTGCTTCAAACAACCCCAATAACAGAGCTTCATATTATGTTGTGTTGTTGGTGTTTGCAAATTCTAACTTGTAGAAAAAAGGAAACTTTTCACCTAAAGGAGAAATGAGCACCATACCTACTCTCGACCCATAATTGGAACAACTTCCATGAAATTCCATTATCTAGAGTTCTAACAATGAGTCTGGACCAATAGTGTTAGTATCTTTATCACCATCGGAGAAAAACATGTAGTTCCCAAATTCGGACTCGTCAAACAAAATTTCTGATTTGGGGTCTTTTGATTTTAACACCATAATTTTGGCTTTAGGCTCAGGTTCCAAACACACCTTCTTGCTTCCAATAGGAATTGTAGCATACAACCAATCCAACAGAATTTCTCCCCCCAAGTCTTTACAGAAACTTCTACTCAGGAGCATACTGTAGCTAGCAGGAATATTAGCCACTAAAATGGTGAGTTTGAGTCTCTTATTTGGATGGACCGCAAGAGAAACTTGAGCATCCTTGATCTGTCTAATCAAGGGAAATTGTTTAGATTCCATCAAGTAACACTTCCCAAATGCCTTAGTTAAATTTAACCCCAGGGCTTGAGTAATTTGTGTAGGCATGACTTTATCCGAGGCACCAAAATCAATGATACAATTGCTCAACTTGAATCCATTTACAAACAATGAAATGTAAAAAGGATTAGGTTTATCTTCTATAGAACATGGTGAGGATGTTCTACTATTGGATGCTACACTACTTGCTGGACTTTGAGAACTAATCATTTGTTCATCCAAACTGGAATGGGATTCAAAGTGGCCTGACCTAACATAGTCGATCAACATTTCCAAATCCTTAGGGTTCATTCTTAGATATTCTTCCAATGAGATCCACACTTTTTAATTTTTACAAAATTCAACGATATCAAAGGGTCCTATAGAATTCTCTACAATCAAGATACTTGATGACTCATAAGAGTCTTCTGTAATGACTTGATGTGTGTGTGATGCATTTTCACCTTTAGAAGTAGCACTAGCTCTACCAAGCAAAACTTTTGGAGAATTTTGAGTACCTTTTCTAATTACCATTTTGTTGGCCTCGAGTAACAACGACACAGATAGGCTCATCTAGAGTGATGTAGACATATCCTCCTCTATCATCATCAGGTTCATATTCGAGGTATCTGATTTCAGAGTCGACAGACTGATTGGAAGAATTTCCTTCCTCAGTAACATCCACGATGACTTCTTTCATGGTAGTCATATGCATATATCTATTCATCTCAGGGCACTCCAACCCATCATGGTCAAAGGTGAAGTGAAAAGTACACATATTCTTCTTATTGTCTCCAAGAGGGGCTTCTATTGCCAACCTTTGTTGAGTCGAAGGGAGAGGAAGAGTTTTATTGCCAAGTTGGAAATTTGTCTTCCTCGAGATATCTTGATAAGGATGAGTACTTTTAGGCAATTGTCTCTTGAGAGAAATAATATCATTTGCTAACCTCTAGATCATGTGTTCTAAGGAAGTAGATTCCTATGATTTGTTTGAGTGTATTTCCCTTTTCTACTTACCAACTGTAATAAAGTCATCTTCTAACTCAATGGCTAATGTTTGTGCAACTTCTAGGGTAGCTACAGGTCCTCTCTTTAAGAGTAAACTAATATTTGGGTGTTGTGTGTTAATGAAGAATAATTTTTGCATTTCTTTTGATGGTATTTTTGTAGCATCAATCCAGTTTACTAATCTATTAAATTTGGCTACAAACTCCCTCATGGGCTCACTTGCTTCCTTCTTCATTTGTGTAACCTGTGCTATTAGGGAGAGATCATCATCAACACTTTTGAATTTTCCTTCAAATTTTCTTTTCATAGTAACCTAATTATCAATAGAACCACATGGTAATTGATAGAACCATTCCACGACAACATCAACAAGATATTTTGCAAATAACTTGACTACCACATCTTCGTATTGTACTCCAAGCATACCACAAGTGACACAAAAATCATCAATATGTTCTTCTGGTGATATATTTCCATCACCTCTAAACTTAGGTAAATTTTTACTGGAACCCTTAGGTAAATCATGTAAATTAGCCCTAGACTCAACAGACCAATAGCATCTCCCCAAGGAACAGGTGGTTGATTAGCCATATTGTGAGGGAAATTTACAACTATGAGAATGATAGTTCTATGTAATATCAAAGCTTGACAAGTAGAGAAATCTAGGGGTGCCCTAGTTGGGGAAGCAAGTCTACTCTTGGATTTAACTCTCCTTCTAGGAGAGGTAATATAGGGAAAATTGTTCTCCTATAAAGATTCAAAAGCTGGGTCTAAAATACCCCTACTTCTCTCCCCTCTTGTAAACCTTCAAGAATCTAGGATGGACTTTAAAATTCTTGATATAACCCAGATATGTCAACTTGAGTACAATTTACGTTCGATTCCCCAATGGAGTCACCAAAAAATCTATTGGATAATAGATTGAGCACCTTTAGGTTTCACTCTAATGATACTAACTCTTTGTCTAAAAGAGGCAACTGTTCCCAATAGCTCTAGATAACTTATCCCTTTGAGAAAGCAATCACCATCTGAATTGAAGAGCTACAACTCCCTCCCTCTTATGATATTCGATGAATTAAAAAAGTGTTAATGAAATAAAATTGAAGTATGCTTTTGACCAAAAAGCACTAAAGGAAAAAACCCAACACCAGAAAATTTCCTAGTATTAGATGCAAACAACAAAATACTACAAACACTAGCACAAAGACTAGTTCACATAAGACAATGTAAATATCATGTATCAACTCAATATCATCCGAAAATGAAACCAATTATAGAGATAGGTGCATACAAATTCATGGGGGAATAAGCATAAATATATGAGAACACTTAAACATACATATCTAAGAATCTCATGTTATCTCCACAAACTAGATGCACACAGACAACTAGTGACATCAAATTACAAAATTATATTCAAAGTATATGATATCAAGTCTTTTTAGAAAAACTGACTAGAGAGTTCATTTGGTTCCAAATACAAATATAAATAAGCGGATGAGAACCGCTTCTTTCACCTGTAACTACCCAAAAATGGATATTTTTCCAAAATAAAGATGAAAATTTGAGATAGCAACTGAAAGGTCACGACAGTGGCACTTCGTTCCCAAATTTTGTTGATACAGTGAGCCTCTTCCACAAAGCCTGGAAATCCTTAGCAACATGTGGCAATTCCTTATGTTGATGAATTCTAGGCCATTTGATAATCATGAGAAACTTCAATTCTTTGGTTGTATGTCCCTACCAATCTAGTTGTTTGAAATAGGACTAGGTCTATCCCACTAAATTTTCTCAAAATTTTGGCATTGAAATATTGGGAGTTGAAGATCCCATCAATTATCTTCTTAAATTTTTCCCTTAATATTCCAACATCTTCATTACTACCACCTCCTTCCTAGTCAGGTTGCAACCCGAGTGCAACAAAATTCTTATGAACTTCTCCTAAGATTGCATTGCTTTCAATTAGAATCTTGTTAAGTTCCTGTAAATCTTGCTTTGCAATCTAGAATTTCCATTCCACACTTTTATTCCAAATCACACAATGACCATCAGCAACATTGGGAATGATTTTCTCATTAGCCAGTCTTTCCATTCCCATACTCAACATTCCTTTGATTTCATTTAAGTATGTAGTCCATAATGCTTCCTCTTTCTTAACAATGACAACATCTTTTTCCATTTTAGTTTTCAAAGCATATGCTTTTTGATGAATCTTCAACAATTCTAAAATGATTTGATTACCTTTGTTTACTATGCCATTGCTCCATTCTTCTATGGATTTTCCAAACACTTTGAAACTTTGCATTTTGCTTGTTGCCTCCTTTCCCATCATTGATATTGGATCAAAGGAAGATTCTGCTTGAGAGATTGGCTAGGGAGTAAAATCAAATACTAATTTCAAGCATTTAGTTAGGACCTTGACCTAATATTTCAATTCATATTTTCTCTTCTTGTCCTTATTAGTTCGCTCAACCAACCTTGTTGTTGATACTTGGAAATTATGCACATCTCCATCTCTTGTGGAAGGTCCCAAGTTTATCTTGGAAACATCAAAATCACTTGCAATTGCTTGGGTGACCTCTTTTTGTGTAGTGGGGCAGGTAACTTCAAAACAAAAATTCCCTCTACTATCATCTTCTATCAATCTGGAGGTAGTCTTTAATCTCTTGGACTTAGGAGTCCTCTGGAGCAACTGACCCATCATATCTTGTTTTGGGAGGTCTAATTTTATTACCTTTATTTTCTTTGATAATGTATTCTCCAACCAAGTCGAGGTTAAAGGAATAGTAGTAGCCTTAGAACTAGAGGAATCGAATAAGTTTATCTTTATTGGAGGGGTAATGATTTGCAAATCCTCTGGTGATGAAGGTGGAGTGGTCCTGATTCTCAAAGGCTCATTCACTTCTTTGACGGGAGATGACCTATGAGACGAGGAGGAGGTACTGATTGAAATGTTATCTAATTCATCTTCCCTCTCAACAACCCCTTTACCTTTACCCAATTTGGGTAGATCAGGAATATCCTCTCCACAAGTTTTTTTGAACAAATTCTTCTCAGGAGGCTCATCATCACCTCTACCTTGGGCTCCTAATGACATCTGGTGTGTAGATGACCCTAAATTTGCTAAGATTATAGGGGATTGGTTACTTCCACCTATAGGTTGAGTATCTCGTGACCTAGTTTTAGGGTGTGATTGATTTGTTTTCTTTTTAGCAACCCATTCCTCCATTCTTTGTAGAACATCTACAATTTTTTCCTTGATTATTTCAATTTCTTTGTTACTCCAATCCATGGTAGCAATGGGTCAAGGAGATATATGTTCTATGAATATTGGATCCAACAAATCATATCCATCATCTTCAATGCCTTGAATATCCCATTCCAAACCAAATTTGATTATCTGTCTTAAATACAATCTCATCCAACTTCTTCTTCTCACCTAAAATTCATCAAAACAATCAGCCTAGTAATCTTCTAAATCAAGCATGTGATAGAAACTTGGACCTAGTTTTAAGTTATTTTTTACATAATCTTTAATATCGAGAGGAAAATGCTCATTATAAAACTACAAAGTGTATTCAGACAATTCCCTTTTGATATTCAAGGCATCTGACATAGAATTGCAGGTGAAAGGACCAAATCCCACGAGAAACTGAACATTCAACCTCTTGCATTCCTAGCATCTTTTTTCACATTAGCAAGTTGTCTGTAAACTTCAATCATTACAAACTTATCTTTTGCATATCTAGGAAGCTTTAAAGGAAAGCCACTAAAGCCACTAAATCCACCAACCCAAATATAAGAGGACCTTTGAAATTGAATGAAGTGGCTTCCATATGTACCAAAAAATTGCATGGCTTCTGGAGTAAGCCTCATTTCAATCTTCTCTTATATTTCCTAAGTCATTCTTATGGTAAAGGCATCATAAATTCTTCTATGATGAAGGAAACTCTTACCAAACCATAGCTTGTCATAATACCTAAAGATTAGCACATGATCATGGGGAAGGGAACTCAATCTCAAACTTGGCTAGGGCCTAGTACTAGCAATGGCATAGATCAAATATGAAGACATGTGAAAGGATCTATTGATTGTAAAGAAAACAAGCAAGTCATGCATTCAGTCACTGTTAAGTTGCACCCAATCCAAAAATTGTTTCCCCTCAAGTACAATTTCAATGAAGAAATACATCCAACCTTGAAAACCATGTGTGTCCTCATTCCCTCTACACCTATGCAGCAATACAACAATATCTAATATTTCATCAACAAAATGATTTATGTGCAAATTCCTTGGCAGCTGGGATTTTCCTCTCCTAGGTTTAGTTAGCCAATTCTTTACAATTTCATTATAGTAGAAACCCTTCTTGGTGGAGAATTCAATATGTGAATTAGTAAATCGAGAGCTGAGAAATTTTCCCTTTCTAGAATTTTTAAACATGAGGTAAAAGTAGCTCTTTGAATTTTAACTACTATCCTATTGTCTTCATTCTTAATTTCATAGATCCGAGAGTCATAATGTTCAATGCATTCAATGACTAAATTAAGCATTGAATCACCAGAGGAAATGCGTCTACTTATATCAATCCACTGGAAACCAGTTGTCATGTGATGGGTAGAGGATTTAGCTTGCTAACCTTCTCCCTAAATTCATCTAAACTCACCTACCCTAATTTGATATCCCCTATTTCTGGAATGATGTGGGTTAGACCAGAAATGTACTCATAACCCTAATATTTGTACCTCATTGTGTCTAAAAATCTAGGGTTTATGTATAATTGCACCGAGATAGCTTGTAATACTGAAAATCTTGTAATCTAAACTACAATTATAAATAGCTACTAAAACAAGCAGGGAAATAAATACCTTGAACAACTTTGATATTCGAGAAACAATGCATGTGTTAGTGTGCTCCCTTTCCCCTGTATCTTCTAGTGTCATAGTTCAAAAAATGCTCTTCTTACTAGCTCAAATTTCCTTCTAATCCTTCGCAATAAATTCGTAACTAGATGAGAAATTAATGATACCCACTTTTTCATGTTGGCACATGTAACCTTTCACTATGTGCACCTTTAAAAATTTGAAAGGAAATGACTACATTATCGACAAAATGAGCAATTCATATAACCTTGTCGAAGGTTGTCGTGGGTTCTATAACTAATGAGAAATACCACCAAATCTTCAATAGGAACTTTATAATATCTTTGAAACCTTCATTGCCTTTGTGGTGGAGAAAGAGAGAGTTTTGTTAACTTAGTTAGAGATTGCCAAAGTTACATAAACTCAAAGAAATGTTGAAATGTCTTAGACACCAACCAAAGCAATACATACAAAGGTTCAAACAACTTTAATAAACACCATCACATGAAAAGAAGATGCAATGCTGAAAATTGACCGTCGTGGTAGACAAGGGAGAGGTTAGAAAAACTTGAGTAGTGACCAACCTTGTTATGATAACTAACCAAAATGTCGCTAACATAGAACTTAGCCAAAATTCGGGCAGAAGACAAGTTTTTGAGAAATGACAAAAACTGCACGGTAACAGTTTGCATCAATTATGATGCTAGTAATCAAATGGGCATGATAGAATGTTAGATATGTCATCAATTATAGGTTATGATGTTATGCAAACCATAATGGTAGTTCATCCTTAATCAGTTACTCATATTTCCTTGAGTATAGGAGAAAAGTCTATTCCGTAGGGTTAGGGTATACTCTTGAATATGATTATATTGATATTCAACATTAGGGTTGAAGAATGTATAAGTGATATATATATATATATATTTGGATTATGCTAGTATCTATACTTGACCAAGAGTCTATACCTTTTTATGATATTCTCATCTTAAAGAAGAAGGGCTTACGTTTCGGAAACCCAAAGCAGTAATATGAAGAGACTATAAGGTGCATAAGCACAAACTCTCTCTCAAGTTGATAATGTCCTCTAGATTAGACATGAATTTAGTAAACATGTGAATATATGAGTCATATTGAAAGAAAGGTTTTATGATTGTTTAAGAACATGAAAAAATAAAAACTTTATAGGATAACTTGGAAAGATCTGTGAGAAATGGAGAATAATCAAGAGGGCATGTTGATGAGAAAAAACATATTTATTTGATATGCATGTTTGTAGAATTTGATGGTAATAGTCAAATAGTGACAATTAGAAGATATTATTATAATATCTAGGCTATTGTAAGTCCAATATATGATAGTATTAAATGTTATGTTGGGAAAATGGAAAGGTATAGAAGTACCATGTTGGAAATGCCATTTTGTGACATTATGTAAACTAGTATATTATTATGAGGTTTAATCCTAGGATTAGGATAAACCAAGGTTGGGAGTAACCTAGATGGTCAGTTAGATCATTTGAAAATACATTATCCCTTGGGATGGAATCATGTTATATAAACTCATTAAGATTTAGTATGGTCATGTTATTTACCAAATCAAGCAATGGAGCGGGTGAATATACGATGTCCACTTCATAGAGGTGAGACACCACTCCTTAAAAAGTGAGTTTGAACATAATGATCAAATCTTTGGCCAAAGTAGTGTAAGTTGCCACTGATTACACTGTCGGTTCACTATGGGCCAGGGTTTCATAATTAGGATGGCAATTTCAAGCATGTAGGCACATATCCACTGTATGATAGCGCTAGATATGTAGGACAAAACACCAAGCTTAGGTAGGATATTATTATTTGTGAGGGATACCAGACCAAACTCTTCATTGAATGGTAGGGACATCTTACTAGTTAGGTAGATGTGTGGGGGACTACAGTAAGTCCGTGGTTGGAGGAAAATCATTTTGGTGATGCTGTCCCTCATCAAGTAGGTAGATGAAATTTGAGGATGTATGCCAACAAGGACATCTGGACCATTTATACTTTATTCCATTGATTTATTGAAATCTATGTATGTAATCGTAATCTTATATCTTTATGAAAAATGTATATGTAAATGTAATCATTACTTGGGATTATGTAATGTTACTCTATTGGAATGCAATGGAATTTGAAATGGTATTTTCAAATGTGCATCTTTATTATTGAAAAAGATTATGGAAAATTTTTATTGCTATGTGTTGGTGAACTTAAACTATTTATGCATATGGGTTAAACTTAGGTGAAAACAATAGGTAAAACATTGGGCTTGTTACACTTGTCGATGATAAGGTCCTCAAAAAAATATTAGGAAGAAGATTGAGTACATGCATTAACAAGGCTATTCATAGGATTCATAAGAGTAAAAGAGATAAGGGTGTGGGTTAAAGTCTCTAGATTTGCAAATTGTTGCATCAAAGAATTAGGAGTTACAATTAGTGTATCTATAGGAACAAGTTATAGGTATGCATTGACAATATCACTTTATAGAGTATGTTGATGGTAAGTTGTTGAGAAGTTTTTGTGATGATTTAGCATTGTTGTCATTGATGTCAAAATGTGGATCCGGAATGTTGTGCATCTGATGATATACAAAAATGATCTATCCTATCTTGTACTATAATGTTACGTAGTATGGATGTTATCTTTGATCTGAATATGGCAGTACTTCTTTTGGGACATTCATGGAAGTTAGTCAATGAAAAATAATGAAGACTACTCTTTTGATGTTGGATGTTGTGCTCAAAGCTTACTCTGGGTAACCTTGCTATCTGGACATTCATGTAGCATGTTACAAGTTTTGGTATGTCTCTTTGGTTGATACTGAAATTGATGATAATCAAGATTTGGTCTTGGTTGTGGCATTCCTATCGACTCTAGGATATATTTCATGTAATTCAAAGTTTTCTATCTTCTGATAATTATGTTATGTAATGAACCTATCTTATGTATGACCTATTTATGGGTCCCTTAGTAACGTGATAAGAAGATATTTTGTGTGACCTATCTTTTGGGTTTGGTGCTAGCATGTAAGGCCTTATTGAATATCTCAAGGTTGTTATTCATGCCAACATGTTTTCTGGTGATCTAATTCAAATTGCATTTGGCTGACTTGGAAGACTATGAAGACATTGTGTCTAGCCAACCTAGGAGATTATGATGGCATGAAATGGTATAAGTAAAGGTTGTTTTTGTTTGATGAGATGAGAATTGTGGAGTATGATGTGTGCAAGCAGATAAGAGGGTGTGAAGGAAGAAGTAATATGTTTTGCAGAGTTTGTGCAAAGAAGTTGTGCAAAAATTTCTTGATCAGATATGTTGCAGACAGATATTGTGCTCTTAACTGGAGCTGATTTCATGCATATATAGATGCAATTTCATCAATTCACTTTTTTCATTGAGACTATTTTGTAATCAGTTGTATTAATCAGGCAGTGAGCCAATTTTTGTTGGTAGTGAGCCTTTCTTTTTTGGTAGTGATCCTCTATATCTTTGGCTATAATACTCAGGCAGTGAGCCCAACTGGTAGTTATCCTTACCTGCAGTGAGAATTTTGGCAATGATCCTTCTGTAAAAATCACCTTAACCAGTGTTTTATAATTGAGAATTAGCATTCTCCATGGTTTTTCCCTTCTTAGGTTTCCACGTAAATTCTGGTGTTCATTGTGCATGGTGTTGTTATGTGCTTTCATGTTCATTTCTATTAGATGATTATCTTATTGATTTAAGTTTGCTCCAGACTAATTAAAGTTAAGAAAATTATTTTATGATAACTGATTCACCCCCCTCTCAGTTATCCAGACTATTCAAAAATTGGTATCAAAGCTTGGTTCCTCAGAGATAGAGCTTAACCGCTTAAGGGAGATCTTGGCAATTTGAATAGATGGTAGGAGCTTATCACTTTGAGGAAGAACTGAAGATCCAAAAATCCAAAAATGAAGAATTGAAAGAAAATCTCTAGGAGGCAAACACTTGTATTGCAAATCTAAGGGAGAAAATCCAAAAATTCAAAGCAAGACACAAAGAGGTTAGCCAGGAATTAAAGGAGTCAAAAGAAATTATTATGAATTTAAAGCAACAACTAGATGAATGCAAGAAGACTGAAGAAAATCTCAAAGATACTGTCAAACAAAAAATGGAAGAATGGAAGAAGACTGAAGAAAATATCAAGGATACCATCAAATAGGAATTAGAAGAAAATGAGAAGTTAGATCGAGTTAAGAAGGCTAAAAACAAAAGCAAGAGTATATGAAAGTAGCATGATTCAGGATCAACTTTTTTCCCTACAAAAATTTCATAAGGATAAGGGAGGACTTGGCTTCTCAGGTGAAAGCTCAAATTAGAACACTAAGGGTGTAGACAAAGTTGTTGAAGCTGAAGTGAGATTAGTTGTAACAAGCAAGGTCTGGAACTCTAGAACACCTAAAAGACCTCCGATTAGGCAACCAAATGCTCAAAGGTACTTATCATTTAATGGCTATTATTTTCTATGCAAGAAATTTGGACATAAGATGGCAGAATGCAGAAGCAAGATGAAACCAATTACTCAATGCTTTAACTATCACAAGTTTGGTCACAAAGCAAGTCATTGCAGAAGTCAGTTATCTAATCTGAGTAAAATAAATGGAATGAATAATATCTTTCATGGTTATTGCTATCTATTACATGGTTATGGTCACAAATCTAATCAGTACAGACCTAGGGTTCACTCAATTAAGTTAGAACAAAGATGTTACAAGTGCAGTCAACCTGGACATTATGCTAACACATGTAGATATGTTGCTCCAGAAAAGCCTGAAAAAAAAAAGAAGATTGTAGAATCAGGTGAATCTAAGAAGAAGATTGTCATGGTGTGGAAGAAAAGGAAAATGAGTGTGGAGAATTCTTCTATGGTACCTGATCCGTTACAAGCTCTTCCAGAAACTGACCCAACTACCTTGGCTCAAGAGGAGTGTTGCTATGCATATCCTTTTAGTTTCCCCCCTCTCCAAAGGAATATTGATGTGTTTTCAACATGGCTAAGTCTTATCTGGTTGGTAATATATGAGGAAGTTTAATCCGGCTGATTGAAAAGCAAAGTACAACTAATGATTTCATCGATATAAGTTTTTGGCAACTAGTTCATCATGAGTAATTAAGGTTAAAAGGTGGAATTTTTCAAAGCATTTCTCACAGTTTGCAAAAGAAGAAGTTTTGGGGAGCGATAAGAGATTGAAGAAAATAGGCGCGACGATGGAATCTATTGATAGAGAATCATGTGGCAGTATTCTACTAAGGCTGAAGGGAGTAGAGTTGGATGAATTTGATCATCAGAAAATGAAGGAAATGGAACTAGGGTTGAAGGTCGATGATTTGCAGAATATAAGGGCTCTAGGTATGGATTTATGGAGAGAATTTCCCTGGTTTGCCAATAGAGAGTCTATCTTGTTCCTTTTAAGTCAATTCATGAATGACAACATCATTTTGGACAAACCCTATCTGATCACTAAGGAAGCAATTGAAGCTATTACTAGATTATGCAGTGTTGATGACCTCCCTGGGAAGAAAATAGTGAAATACAAAGACATAGAGGAACTTACTAGTATCAAAAAGACCTCTGAGCTCTCTTGATAAACACCATTCTTGATCCTGTAGTAGGGTATGCTGCTTATGGTATCACTTACAAAATTTATTTCCGAAATTGTGAAGGTTCTACTTCGGCTATTGTTGTATATCTTGCACATAAGATGGTGAAGGAAAATAATCAGTTTGACTTGTGTAGCCTCATAATGGAAAACTTAATTGAGAATGTTAGAATGTCTTTGGTTGAGAGTTATCCTTTCTATTTTGGGTCTCTACTCATATGTTTAGTATTCTACTTTCTGAGTTCACTACCGTCAAAGGAGAATGTTAAGTAGAAGTTTGTCATTAGCGGTTCCCCTCTAGAACCTAAAAGGTGGAAAATTAACACGACGGATGTCATTGATATATTAGAAGAGAAGGAGAAGGAAGAAAAGTCTCTGCCTAGATCTGACTCTATCAATCTAGATGAAGTTCACTCGGTGTTGGATGAAGGTAATATGAAAAATATTGGTGAAATGTGGTATGCCTGCTCTTGATCAATAGGCTTAGAATTGATGATTCCTTGGTTGATTATCTGCTCAAAAAGGGTATTATTATTTCAGATGTTTTTGACTCATTATCAGATGATCTGGTAGAAGTTGTTGAAGAAAGGATGTTGTTGGAAGGATTTGAAGAACATAAGTTCCAAACAATGATTGAGAGAAGGTGTGTCAAATCCAAAAATAAGTTATCCAAACTCATTGGTGAGACAAAAGAATGCATTAAGGAGATGTCTGACATCTACAGGTATTGTCTCCAGTGGCCTGCTGCTGTTGATAATTTTAGAAGAAAAATTGAAGCTATTAAATTTGAATTGAATAATATCGGGAAGTGTTTTGACTTCTTCAAAGATAAAGATGGAAAACAGAGAATAAGAGTTGGAGAATTGCAAGTTGAGTTATTGTCTATTTAGAGACAGAGGGACGATTTGGTTAAAACTTTCTGATTGGTCAAAGAAATTGTTGAGGTCCAGTTGGATCATCTCTCCAAGATACTTTCTGATGCAGAGAATTATGAACGACAGTACTTGTCTTCAGACTAGTCATCTTCATTTATGTTGTTGACTCTACTGGATAGTATGTGTGCAAGAATGGTTTCTACAGTGCTAGCTTGGAAGAGGATTCTTCCAATTGTGAGAGAAAGGTACAAGAAAAATTTTCATGTGAAAAGTGTTATTTTTACTTGATCTTTTGAATGTTCTTATTTTTCCCTTTTCCTTTGATGACAAAAGGGGGGAGAAAATGAAAAGAAAACAAAAACAAGAAGAGGTATTGAATTGCTTGTCAAAGGGGGAGTACTTAGAGTCTTTGGAATTGGAGTTTTGAAGTTTTGTGGTTTTGAGTTTTTGATGTTTTTCCATCAATGCCAAAGGGGTAGATTGTTGAGAAGTTGTTGAGATGATTTAGCATTGTTGTAATTGATGTCAAAACTTGGATCCAGAAGGTTGTGATCCAGATGATATACAAAAATGATCTATCCTATCTTGTACTATGATGTTACATAGTATGGATGTTATCTTTGATCTAAATATGGCAATACTTCTTTTGGGACATTCATGGAAGTCAGTTAATGCAGAATAATGAAGACTACTCTTTTGATGTTGGATGTTGTGCTCAAATCTTACTTCGGGTAACCTTGCTATCCAGACATTCATGTAGCATGTTACAAGTTTTGGTATGTATATTTGATTGATACTGAAATTGATGATAATCAAGATTTCATCTTGGTTGTGGCATTCCTATTGGCTCGAGAATATATTTCATGTAATTCAAAGTTTGATATCTTTTGATAATTATGTTATGTAATGAACCTATCTTATGTATGACCTATCTATGGGTCCCTTGGTAACATGATAAGAAGACCTTTTGTGTGACCTATCTTTTGGGTCTGGTGCGTGTGTAAGGCCTTATTGAATATCTCAAGGTTGTTCTTCATGCCAACATGTTTTGTGGTGATCTAATTCAAATTGTATTTGGACGACTTGGAAAACTATGAAGACATTGTGTCTAGATGACCTAGGAGATTATGATGGCATGGAATGGTATAAGTAAATGTTTTTTTCGTTTGATGAGATGAGAAGTGTGGAGTATGATGTGTGCGAGCAGATAAGAGGGTGCAAAGGAAGAAGTAATCTATTTTGCAAAGTTTGTGTGAAGAAGTTGTGCAAAATTTTATTGATCAGATATGCTGCAAATAGATATTGTGCTCTTAACCAGAACTGAATTCATGCATATATAGATGCAATTTCATTAGTTCACTTTTTTCAGTGAGACTATTTTGTAATCATTTGTATTAATTGGGCCATGAGCCTATTTCTATTGGGAGTGAGCCTTTATAGCTTTGGCTATAATAGTCAGGCAGTGAGCCCAACCGGAAGTGAGCCTTACCTGTAGTGAGCATTTTGGCAGTGAGCCTTCTATAAAAATTGCCTTAACCGGTGTTTTATAATTAAGAATTAGCATTCTCTATGGTTTTTCCCTTCTTGGGTTTCCATGTAAATTATGGTGTTCATTGTGCATGGTGTTGTTATGTTCTTTCATGTTCATTTATGTTAGATGATTATCTGATTGATTTAAGTTTGCTCTGAACTAATTAAAGTTAAGAAAATTGTTTTATGATAACTGATTCACACCCCCTCTCAGTTATCCGAACTATTTAACATAAATTTCTTGGTTAAAAATATCTTGGAGTGTAGTGTGAGAACTCTTTCTATTGGATAAGGTGACATTTTATTTCAAAGCATGGGAATTGTTCGTAGTGATGATATCTTGAAACATATTTTCTTGTAGAGTTGATGTCTTGTCTATAATGGACTTCTAGATGGATGTGTGTGGAGTGGGTGTTGTAGCTTTAAGCTTGTATTTTCCCTAGCATTGGATTAGTATAACAAATCTTCATTATGTTAGTCCCAAGAGATGTGAAAATTAACCAAGGATAGGGCAAGAAAGTTATAGTTTATCATGACACCATGGTCCATGATGACTCACTTCATGCCATTAGCATGTTAGTTAATGGATATTCCTAAAAAAGGAAAAGGGAGGGAAAAAATTCCATCCAATTAAGAGGGTCATCAAAAAAAATTCAAGGATGTGCATACAACATAATTATTCTTAAATAAAAATTATGGCTCTTACCTTGAATAGAGACTATATGACACTAGGCATTATTTCTTACTAGGGGGATTGGCCAAAATGGGAAAGAGGCTATTGTGCAAAAGCATTAGAAGGGGTGGATGTGGAGGTTACAATAGCCTTAGGTTTAATGGAAGAAGTTGAATGAGTACCTAAGTTAGAAAAGCTAGTTGCAGGCTAAAGGGAGGTGCATAATGGGATGGTAGAGGCATAACAGATGGAAAAAATGGGGGGATAGCATAGTGGGAAAAAATGGGTTAGGTGGATAGGACACCAATTGTTTCATAGGAATATATTTTTTGGATGGATTGGAAAACATCATATGATTAGTAGGTACTTGTGCTCATTTGTTATTTTCTAGGGTACTTGTTGTTACATTACACTTGTTGCTCCTTAGATTAGATGAAGATGCCCATGTAGTGTTCTTATGCTTCTTGTGAGGAGATGGTGAAGTAGCAATAACATTTCTCTTTGCTTGTTTGTGTGTGACCTAAGAAGTTTTGAAATTTTATGGTTGCACTTGGCATAGAGTGATGGTAACCAAAGATAGAGCTATTATTGAAGGAATATCATTCATTATCTAGATTCTCTAAGCCTTACTATATTGTTTGTTAAGGACATATGGAAGTTATTTGGGTTGGTGTGACTTATCTCCATTGGGGTACTATATGTGATGGTGATGGTTATAGATTTCAAAGGGACATCCATAAAATTTTAAAGAGTGGGGGCAACACAATGATCAGCAATGCACTAAATAAAAGGGTATAATCCTAGTAGGCCATAAATTGCACATTCCTTGCTATTATGTGTGCTTTAATGGAGATTAACATAAAATCAAAGAAGTATTGATGGGGGTGATCTACCTCTTGTTGAATAACCATTTCATGTAATTATATATTGATGTACTCAAGCATGTGAAAGATAAGAAAGGTGTCATCGTGGAACTCAACCCAAAATCCTAAGATTCTTAGATGTTGAGGATCATGCTATTTCTAATGAATATGGTATAGTCATATGTTGGAGCAGCCAAGATCTTCTTGAAAACTCAAAATAATCCACAAATGAGAATACAAAATGAAAAAATATCATAAGCATGTGATGTGTTGTAAAATGTACAAATGAGCCTTTCTTATAAAGGCAAGGATGAAGAGGTGAGAAGGTAGAAGTCAAACTCTAACTACCTCTCCAAGTATGAAACAAGTGTAGGTCTCTATGGAAAATTTATGGGACACTTGGTGAGTCTATATAAGGTGAGACAAAAGTCTAAATAACCTCTAAGTGAGATTAAGTGGAGTGTGAATAGGACTCTACTAAGTATGCTAAAATCTAGTTAGTTTGATAATTCCTCTTTTCACACTAACACTCCCCCTTAAGAGATACTAAGGGAGTAAGCTAAACACTGAAAAGATGAGTCTCAACAACAAGGCTTGATAAGGTACTCATGTACAATAATGATCTCTCATAAATAGAGAAAAAGGAGAAAACCCAATGGGAACAAAACTCTCCAAAAGAGAGAAAGAGAAGGATAATACCTCTTGAAAAGATGTCCCATAAGGATAGGAATATGATGATGAAAAACTATTGAAGCATGTCGAAGCTGTAAACTTTTTCGAAGATGAATTGGTGTCTGCTAGAATCAATTAACCTCCAAAAAATATAGATCAAGATAAGAGATACAAAACACTGCATGAGGAACATATAGAACACTACTCAACCATGAATATACATATAGCACAAAGGAAATCAAACTCCATGAATTTTAAGATGTAGATAGTACTATGATTCTAGAGTACAATCAAAAAATGCACAAGTGACACGTAGTACACTACTAAAATGTGTATCATAGTGCTCTACATAAGTACTAGAATCTCACAAAATATGATCCACTGAAATAATCTCCTCATAGAAGAGACAAGATAGAAGGTCTATGAGACCCCCACAAAATTAGAAAGTTCTTCCACTACTCCATTGAGACCAAGGAAGAATTAGCACAACATTGTGATAATTCTACCCTTAATGTTGACAAGGAAGAGGCATAGGCAGACTAATTGAAATTGGGCACAAAGGTGTGCACATGAATTAGACCCAACATAAGGTCCAAAAATATGTATAGGAAACTAAAAGAGTGTGTGCATTAATGCATGCACGCATGAGGTGAGAATCATGACGATCCATTGTTGTGATGGAAAATCAAGGCAATACACAACCCCCCATTATAATTTATAATTAAGTGTAAGTACAAAATTCTCTCCATAAGGAAAACATGTTCAGTTATTGTAGCACTTTATATGAGTACATTTATAAACTTATTTGTTGTTTTGAGTTCTTACAAGTTTATCTCATGAGGTGGACAATGAAGACGTATATCAAGTATGCCTTTCAAACCTCAAGAAAATGAAAAAAATAGAACATGAAAACCCCCATTATTCAAAGAATGGCCCCCCTTAAATGATAGAGCACTTTATTTTAGTGCATTATAGATTCCACAAAGTGGATTTGATGTACAAAACCTCAAAATAGACATATACTCAAAATTTAAAATTTTGGAATATATTCATCAAAAATTAACATCACTATTGTGTACAGCTTGAAAAATCATGCAGGTTGAAAAAAATGGGACCAAAAAATGGGCTATATGCTTGAGAAAGAGGCTCCTGAAGTTGAGCAAAAATTTGAAAGAAGCTAATGATGAAGGGACAAACTTGGGGTTGAAAATTGATGATGTCATGTTGACATCATGATGATGTTAGTAGTGGAATATTCTAAAATTTTACTAGAATATTCCTCATGGTTGGAATATTCCAAAACCACTTTTCATTTTTTGAAAAACCACTCAGAAAGTCCAAAATTGCCTCCAAAAGTCAGAAAACTACTAATCTTGGGTGTATGTGGTTTTGACTGCACAGTGTTGATGTCAGCAAGGTATTGCACATGCTAACTGTTGATGTCATCACTACATAGTATTGTACCTTGCGAAAATAAAAATATATATATTAAAAAATTTACTGCACAGAGACCAATACAACACATATTTTGAGACGAATGCATATGAATCAAGGCACAAAGGTTGAAGCAGCTTGTTGGATGCAGTATATTTATGCAACTATACAACTGTATGGATTTGTATGGATTTCCATATAGCCATCCATGGATGGGCCTCCAAAACCTCCAAAATTCATCTGTAGTAAAAAATACAAGTGTTATATATAAAAATTTGTCTCTCAGCCCTTCTAAGCACAACCATGATGCCTATTTTGTTTTAGAATGCACGATTTGAAACTTGATGCTCATGACCCTCACAAATTCAAGAGAGAAAGGGATTGGAATTGCAAGCTTTCTCTAATACCATGTTTGAGTAGTCAAGATCTACTTGTAAACTCAAGACAATCCACAAATAAGAATAATACAAAATGAGAAAATATCATAAGCATGTGATGTTTTTTAAAATGTACAAATGATTCTTTTTTTAAAACGCAGCGATGAAGAGGTGAGAAGGTAGGAGTCAAACTCTTACTATCCCTTCAAGTATGAAACAAGTGTAGGACTTTATGGGAAAGTGTTGGGATACTTAGTGAGTCTACATGAGGTGAGATAAAATTCTAGATAACCTCTAAGTGAGCTTAAGTGTAGTGTGAATAGGACTCTACTAAGTATGTTAAAAGTTAACTAGTTTGATTTAATACCAAGGTGTAGATTTTGTCTTTGCTGTATTTGGCTCAAATCACAACATCAAGGTCAACACAATCTCTAGTTATATCTTCCCAAGATTGGGCACAAGGAAAAACTATGAACTCAAACATAGAGAGCAAGGTGATAGTCATTGATTTAACATTGAGGCAAAAGACCCCATTTTAAAATTGGTTGAGAGAAACTAGACCATGGTGTTAGCTATGATAAAATAAGGGAGCCAACATAGGTGTGTGACACCAATATCTATCTAAAAAGAATTCCTAAGTTCAATGCCATTTGAGTTAACCTATGTGTATGAGTTTTTGACACCCCTACATCATGACTTACTAGCATCTCATTATCCTTACGTTATAAATAGATAGCGTATTTGATGTTCTAGCACTTGAATGAACCCCATACATCTTCTTTGATCTAGTAGCTTGATATAATATGCATCGAGTCAAGGCTAACAATGATCACTAGTTGGGCTCCACTAGAGTTGTCCTATCTAATATATCCTTATGTAGGTTAAACTACAACATACCTTTATATTCCTCATCCTTGTCATAAAACACAAGGATTCATGGTATTTTTTCTAGTGTCACTACTACTACTTAATTTCCTAGATGTGGAGCACTAGGAATCTCAGTAGAGTGATACTTCTATAGAGAGATTGAAGGTTAGATATTTTACAATTGGCACAAAATTAGTTATTCCATCTAGTGAATGGGGATAAAAAAAGATATCAATTAAAGGGGAAAATAATGCAAGGGTTAGATATAAACACAAATCAAAATCCTAATTAACTAATTAAACCCATTACAATTGAAGTGACAAGCTAATAATTACATGAAATCAATAAGAAATGAATGAAATTAACTAAATCAAACCCTAGTTTTACCTCACCCAAGAATGCAAGTCCTTACTCTATTGTTGAATTATGCTTTGAAATGTTGGATTGCTCAAACTAGCATAACCCTATTGCGCAAAAGCTCAAAATATGGATGAATTTGCTTCACTTGCCTTAATGGAGGTCAATTTTCAAAATGTGAGAAGTCCTTTGAACGAAAGATGAGTTTTGTTTTATAGATTTGTAGGTATTTGATCGATGACTGAGATTGAAAGATTAGATTAATGGTGGAGAGTGAAATAAGGGGTGAGGATGAATGCATGAAGAGGAAAGGTTTAGTTAATTAAAGCTCTTCCCTAAAATTTAGGAAGATATTTTGAGATATTTTGGAGGGAACATATTTTAGAATTAGAATTTGAATTTCAGAAAATTCCTTTTGTAGGGAATGTGCAACTAAATGAATTTAATAATTCATTTAATTATGGAAAAAATCAGTTAATTAAATAATTAAGAAATTATTTAATTATTTAATTATGTGGGATTAGAAGAATAAATATTTTTAATTAAATAATTAAAAAATATTTAACCAAGTGGATTTGAAGAAAACTAGAAATTAAAGTGGGAAGAGGGAAATTTGAAAATTAATTAAATAATTCAAAATAATTTAATTAAGATAAAATACAGGAAAAATGATGAATTAATCAAATAATATTAATTATTCAATTAATAAAGGAAAATTGTTAGTTTAATAAAATAATTAGAAATTATTTAATTAAAAGTGATGAAATGAGGAATAATGAGTGAAATGACAAAAATGGTGAAGTATGGGAATACGTGATGTGTTGGACAATTTTAGGTGTCTTCATTTTGCCCCTCTTTGAGACAATGTACCTGTTACAGTGTTTCAAAGATATAGTACTGATTTTAAAAAAAATAGGAAAAATATGATGCCCCACTATGCCCCAATGGACGGAGGAATGATGGGAGGATGATGGGTTTCCCCCTCGAGAGGTCAATCAAAAAAATGATTTTCGGGTCAAGCTCACAACAGGATGATAAGATAGGTTCAATGAAGAAAGGAGAAAAAATCAAGTCCTAGTTGATGATGAAACCAATTAGGAAGATCAAGGAAGGATGAAATTGGGATGTAGGGGTGGGAGGGGTGAAATCTAGGATTTTTGGGTCTATATATAAATAGTTGGAGGTCATTTTCACCTCATTTACATTCTTAGAGTTTACAAATTTTAGAGCTCAAAGTGAGATTTGGTTGTGAAGTTGTTGTAGATATGGACTTCATTCCTCAAGCTACACATTGCATAGATAGAGTCCACCAATTCCAACGGCTAGTTGGAGCAAACCCCCCAATACGTATCTAACCCTTTCGCATTTGCACGTATGTCTAGGTGCAATAAATGCTATGTCTAGGGAGTCCTTCAAACGTGTTGACCTAGGATCAACACTTTTAAAACCTGATGTGATGTGTTTGAAACCTAAAACAATGCTTTTTATTGCATTGTGATGCATTTGACAAAGTGTGTCACTTATGAAAAGTGGTTCTCTTTTAGCTCAAGGCATTTGAAAAGCGAATCGCTTATGATTAAGTAAAGTGACACTTTTGAAAAATATTCTACTTATGATTGTGATAAAGTGATGCTTTTGCAAAAAAAAGGTCGCTTTTGATTTAGGGATTTGCAGAATTATATTTTTTTCAAATTTTTCGATAAATTGACGCTGTGGGCGTTATGCTTGCAGGTTGTATTGGATCCTATTCTTTCTAGGGAGTGCCAACCACAAATTTTGGATCAAATGGTCCATTTTAGTGAGATGGATGTCGAGTTCCTCAGAGACATCATTCTATTCCAAATTGCTTATATACCAGAGATGAGAGCACATCGGGCATTTATGATATTATGGAGAGATGGAATTTAGAGACATCCCCCTTCAGGTTACCTATTAGTGAGGCCACCATCATACTCGAGGACATGTGGCACATTCTGAGGATTCCTATCGAGGGAGCTAGGGTTAGCTATGATCCTGATTCAAGTACAGAGGCATTAGAGCGGGTTTTGTTCAATGATGACTTGGATATAGAAGATGGTCAGATTGATCTCAGAACCTATATCGGAGTTGCAGATGACATCATCTTGGTTGTAGTAGGACTTATTTGTGGGAAAATCATTCCAAACCATCAATCCAAAGGATTTTTAGTTGGATGGGGCCATGTCCTAGAGCATATGCATGGGAACCTTGCATTCTTGCACATTTGTACCATGATATGCATCAGGTGGTTTATAGATCAACCACCAGTTTATTGCCTAGTGTGATACTACTTCATGTCTAGGTGTGGGAGCACATATTTGTCACGTGACCAATTGGGGAGGTAGCCCAAGCAATGAGGGACCCTTTTGTTTATAGATATGACAATTTTTTGACACAACAATGGCTTGGGGATTTAGACTACTAGAGGAGGATCATCAACAAGATCAATACGTTCAAGAAGATACACAACATGCTACAAATCCCAATAACTAACTATCTAGATACTTAAAAGCATCCATCCTCTCATCCCAAAGCAACATGCCAATCCACAAATGACCACAGACAAGGAAAACCAACTAAATCTACATAAATACTATAAATATTTATGGATATAGATAGTCCACATATAAGTCTTCAATGCAAATGATGGGTAAATGCAACCCACTAAATTGCACAACTCATAAATCCCAAATAGTGAAACATGTAAACTTATCATCACATTAGTAACATGCAAATTGATATATCAAAGAGGATAACATGTATATTTCAAGACTCAAAACACTAAATCATCATTAGACCTGATTTTCCAAACAAGTCCACAACTGGGTACCACATTCAAGGAACTAAATAACCATTTCTACAAATCTAAAATTATTTACATTTAGAAATTTCTAAGAGTATGATCACAATCTCTCCACAACTCTACAAACCAAATATTTTTGTTAACATGTAAAACTTGCAAAACCATCTTGTGTAAATCTAAATCCACTTAAACACCCTAACATTAACATCATCACATATCTCATCTAAAATAATGGAATGCATCAAGTTTGTACAAACCCACAACTTTTATAAAAACAAGAAAACTGTAAAGCCTTAAAAAAGCTAAGTTATCCAAGATCATTCAAGTCATATAATGACCTACTCTGCAACTTATTGGGGAAAAAAATTGTCCAAAAGCTTATAAAATATACCAAATTCACAACCCACAAATAACCAATGGCTAATCATGTATCAACATATCCTCACTAAGAAAGCTACAAACCTCCTCAAACCATGCTTGAAGCATACATGCAAAACTGCAACTATCTTACATCTATAAATACCCCAAGGGAATCATAATCTAAAAAATAGTTTATCTGTAAGTCCACAAAACCATAAATTTTGATTAACCATTTAAAACTTGCAAAACCATAATGTCACTAGCATACATGCAAATCCATATCCACTTAATATCTGGAAGATCCATAATATCACAACCTCCTTTTAATACTATCTTATGATACCATATTTATTTTATGTATTATTACTTTAACAAACTAATGATTAATTTAAATTAAATAACAAATAACCTTTGACATTAATTATAAACATAAAGACATGCAAGCTATGATATTCTCATATAATTAGACGTTGATGATACAAACAAATAATGATGTAAGTTTAAATAAATAATAATAATAATAGAAATTCAGCACATATAGTAATAAGAAGACTTACATTTAAAATAAATGTACTAAAGCTAATCTCAGAACTACTCCTAGTCACTCTAAATAACACAGACTTGCTAACCAACTCTTTGAACCTATGCAAGATGTGGCAATCAAAGGATTTGAGAAATCACTCTCAAACATTGAGAAAACCTATTACAATATATCACACAACAATCTCTATAACATGTTTAATGTTTAAATGTCTCTATAATTCCTATTATTAAATGCATATATACATTGCTAGTCACAATGTTCTTATGGAATTCAATTCACTAGATGTTTGTATCTGAGTTAAATCTTTGGAAACTTGTATTTATTTTCCTTGTAAGGGGGTGATTCAAAGGTTGAGGAGTCTGGCATTAACCCTGTTAAATTGTACTATATAAAAATTTTCAAGGCCTTTATAGAAAACCCATTTTGTGTGTCCTACAATCATAGTATTCTATGAGATAACATTTCTTGATCACCACTATACTTGCAAGTACAACTTCAGACAAATAATCCATGCTCCTAATTTAGCACAGGTATCAACCACAATGTTATCCTAGGTGACTAAAAATTTTAAATTGTCTTACTAGTATTTCTATGTATTTAAGTATTGTAATGGATATTGGTAATAATAGATAACCTTTAATTAACTCCATAGCATATAGTTGTTATGAAGAAGATTATAGGTTGCAGGATACCTGTAGGTTAGATACTCTAATGGTGTGCCATTATTTTTACTATTCTCATGGCTTGTCATTTAAATATCACCGCATCTCACAAAACTCATATCTTAAACCCAATAAAAATTGACCTTTAAAATCTACTGAGATAAAATTAAACTTATAGGTTGGATTTTTATGGTTCTCAAGTTATAGATCTCAATAATATAGTGTTTAAAGATGGAACTGTTAGTGCATATTGTAGTATAGTTATTGACATTTGATAAAATTTCACAATAGATTTCATAGGAAAGATTTGCAATGCATTCATAATAAGATATAAACAACCTAGTCCATACAACATTGTTTAAACTAAAAATCATGTGTAGTGAACACTATAGGGTACCTATGACACATGGTCACCACCCAAGTAGGAGTTGAGCAATTCTCTGTTATGAAGTATGGAGTCTTAGCCTGTATAAGAAACAAATAAAGGCTTAAATTCCTCCTAGAATTCATGATTTATCAGGTAACTATTCAGCTTGGCCTTAGATCTCACTTTGCTATTGTGATTGTAGTTTCCAATTGCATTGAGATATATGTAGATTTGACATAATTCATTATACCCATGTTGTACCCATCTATCTTTTTTTCTTGTGGGACAAATAAATTATCTCCCTATTTAACAGTTGATAATCAAGGTGATTGTATGATATCAATTCCATTTCTTTAATCTTCATTTCCATTTTTTTTTCACGATAGTTGAATATTGTAAACACCATTAGTCTTATATGGGTATGTAGCATCTCTATTGATAAAAAATTATCTAGCATGAAAAAATTATCTGTTATAATAGAAATATCAAGTGTATATAAATCTTAATATATATTACTCATTGATACATTTCCTTTTTCTCCATTATTTAATCCATTGAAAAGATCTATTGGTTTAAATTATTTGACCTAATTAATTTTCCCACTTCGTTAAAATATATAATTAGCTGAGTAATGGAAGGGAAAGATTTGTAAAAATTCGAGTCTCATTTAGTAATCTAAAAGAATAGTCTATATGTTTTAAATTTGCATTCATTTCCTTCATAGTCTTGTGTGAGAAAAGTATATATTAGTTAGTTTATTGAGTATATAGAGTCTTCTTGTATTTTCAAGTAATATTTTATGAATGACCTTCTCAATTTTAATTATTAAATATCACGTATAATTAACTAACCATTATCGAATTTGGTGAACAATATAGTACCTTCTTATTCTATAAACAAAACAATTTATTAGTTCAACATTTGGATCATTGAAGAATATTCTTGTGATCAATAGCAATACTTGGTTCATGTCTCTATAAATCTAGTATGATATACTCCTTGATCAAACTATTAGGACAAGGACAAGGCAAATCAAATCACTTCAAACTCAACACTAACTATGATCTAAATACCTACAGTTGTGTTATTACACTCTAAGCATAAACCAATATAAACTATTACAATAATTTTTATGGAATTATTGAGTCATGTTATACTTCGTAGCTTCTACTCTTTGAAAGCCTTGTATATATTATGTCTACTAATTTAGGTTTTTTTTTTGGTAGTATCAAACAATGAACAAGTAAAAAAGAAAAAAAGAGAATATAATTAGTGTTTTTATACTTTATTTACCTATTATTTGTACATGTAGACTTCTCAAATATTCTCACTAGTTGGCATTTCTATCATTGGATTGGTGTGTGGGTTTCACATCAATTACTTATGTCATGTTATTACGTTTAAAATTATCTTTTTAAATTTCATAACTAGATAATAATCTATTTGAAAAGTGGGTATATTTAATTATGGATTTAATACTCCTTAGTGACAAGTGGTTGAGGTCAAAAATAAATTTAGTTATATTTTCTTATTTATATTTTTGATAGTTTGGGTATCAACTTATTTGTATAGTATTAATTTCAATAGAATCAATTTAATATTGTTGCATTATTTATCAATGGTTTATTTTAGTTAACAAATTGATATTTATATAGAATTGAGTTATTTCTCATTTGATATTCATTAAGTATTCCAAAGTAGTGATTTATTAAACAATAGTTTTATATATGTCCTTTTGCTAAGTTAGCAAATAGGTATTCATTAAGTTTGACATAATAGACTATGAAGTAGAGTAGTATGTTGGACTTTGAAAGATTTATAAGAACACTTATACCTTGATTAATATATAGGCTTTTATGTTTAAAAAATTAGAGTTGCTCTTAACAATACATTAACTTGAGTGTAAGTTTAATCCTTGGAAAGGATGAAAATTTTGAGAAATATACTTATTGATATTTAAAACTAATATTTGTGACTTTGCTTATGAGTATGAAAGATTAAATATGAGACAGGAAAACTCAAGGAAGTTAAGTGTCAAATGTATGAAAATATCTTCAATAAATATATCACTCAAGATGTAGAATCAATCAAGGACCACATGCGATGTGCACTTAAACCTAACACACAAGGTGGATTAGCATCTAACAAGGTATGTTCCTTATCCATTTATCATCTAATTTGATTCAACGAAGTAGTTGTTGCACATCTTGTGTTTTCTTCTTTTACTTGATTTGCAAATATGGTGTATTATCTTATCATTCTATTGATTATTGTTATAGGCATTAGGTTAAAGAGGTTATTGAAAACATTAAGATATTTTATGTGTATACAATATCCTTTTCTTATTATTTCTCATAGTAAATGAGTAGATTGAGGATACTTATGGATTATAATGTTAATGAGGAATCATGGTAATTTAGTATAATGATATTATTTCTTTGGTTTCTTTGCATTGAGTTATTTATGTTTCATTATGTAAGGTGATTTTCAAAATCCTTATCTCTTAATAATTCTTTCAATCTTATACAATTAACTAAGGTTAGTGAAACACTTCTTCTAATCTTGGGAAAATTCTTCTATGTCAATCTAGCATGCATAAAATTTTGTAGATTACTAGATAGTTAGTTATCAATGGAATAAATATGGAGTTGTTGATCTAAATATGATATGAATTACTACTGAATATGCATTCATGCACAAAATTTTTAGTGGAAAGGTGAGTACATAATGTTAATTCTTGTTGATCAATTATTTTGTTAGGAGAGAAAGATATCATTTGAATTAGTATAACTATCATGGGATTTTCATGTTGGTTAGCTATCAAGATATTGTGCATAGTTAGCAAGTGATATCATTTATAGTCATGGGTTCTAAATGTTGTTTATTTATTAAATTGTTAATGATAGTCCTATTTAACACCTTGTATAGAATGCATAAGGTCTCTTAATTATCTTGATTGATTAAAAGTTAGTGAGAATTGAGTTGCATATTAAAGATAGCTTAAGAATCTTGCTTGAAATTAGAATGAAGTAGATTTGAATTTCTAGTAGAATGCTTCCAACTAATGGTAAGTTGTATCATAAGTAAAATTACTTCAATTGAACAATTAAGGTTACGATTTATTGATTTGTTGATCATATAGTTATTGTGGTTGAATGATCTAGATATAGTTAGACATGTTAACCTGATTAGATTTGAGTAAATGTAATATCCCTCCAATAAAATGTTAATTCAAATCTAAAAATCTCATTTTTAATCAAAATCAAATTAGAGCAAATCATGTAATGTAGGTAAATGAACACCAAATTACACCAAATTGAAATCATATATTGAGCAATTGAAATGGAATGATATATTTCAGATAGTATCATGGAATTATATTAATATATTTTTCATGTACATCAGAAAACAATAGTGAATAGCTGTAGAAAAATACATCATCAAATCTCCAAACTAGAAGCCTAAACTCACATCGAAATTGGAGTAAGCTCCACATAAAATCACCCCAAACTTCATACAAAGTTCTAGATAAAAAATTACATGTATGAATACTGAAATGACATCAAAATATTCTGCTCACAACAAAAATACAATCTGAAACTCAAAAATCTACACTATGCACTCCAAACTACACCAAACTCCTACAATCAAATTAGAATAAAGAACACAAAACCAAAAGCTTTCACCACAATGACTATCTTTGAAATGAAATTGCACTTGAAACCCTCTAGAACCATTGTTTGATCCTCAATCCCCCTGGTGACAGAATAGAGATTCACTTCATCAGTTTAAGCCTCTCAAGAATTCCACAACAACTAGAGAAAATAATGCATAGAATGATTTCCAACTTAGAAGACAAGCAATAATATATCAAACCACTACCAACACCAATTTGATGCCCAAATCACATTCCCAAGGGAGGGAATCTTGAATTTGAAAGATTGTAACTGCCACCAACAAGAATAGGTTGCCATAAAGATTGTAACTCTCGCTGCCAAGAGAAGAATCACCAATTTGACTATTAACATGCTCCATTAGAAACCCACACCCAAATTGGTCCCAAAATATAATTTATGAATATTCATAAAATTTTCACCCAATAATAATTTAATTAATTCACTTTGAAAACCCAACTTTCCCAATTCATCTGTAGGTCCTGACTTTCTACTTAGGAAATTGAGATTGCTAAAAATAGTGAATGTTATTTTTTAGAAAAGGGGACATGACAAGTCCTCCCTTCCAAAGATTGCTTGTCCTCAAGAAATGAAGACTTGGATGGTTGAGGTGTTTTTTCCCTTCCCATGTTACTCCTTTAATGGGAAAATCCTTCCATTTGATTAAGTGTTTGGTGGTGCTTTTGTTTCTTTGCTTCATCTCTCTTGTTTCCAAAACTCTTTCAGGTGACACATTATGCTTTCCCTCATCATCTAATGGTGGAAACTCGGGAGAAATCACAATTTATTGTCCCACCACTTTCTAGAAACATAAAAAATGAAATACATTTTGTATTTTACAACCTGATGGAAAATCTAGCTCATAAGCTACTTTTTGTAAGGTCCCTTGAACTTTTTTCTCCATTTTTCTCTAGTTAACTTTGATTATATGGTTGCAACACAAAGAAATCCCCAGTCTAGAAATTAGAGAAAACACCAACCTCCAATACTTTCTCCATTTTCTTCCTATTGGTGTACATGTGATGGAGGGTATTATAATAATACTTCCCTATATGCAACCATTTCTCCCAAACACCATGTTGATGATGTGCCACTTATGAGCTATCATACTCAAACTGAGCTCTCCCCACCTAGAACCTCACAAAGAAAACACCATCCAACTAAATACTAAAATCCATGAGAAGAATGGAATCGATGCCATGGAATATGTCCTGCTAAAGTAACTCAGAGAAGACCACCTTAGCAAACTCGCTACCAATCAAGATCCTAGGTAAAGTACAAGTTACCCTTCTCAACCATAAAACATAATTCCCAACATCACTACCACCAATATAAATCAAGTCAATCACTATCACATCTCTGAGATTTTCCAACTAGGAAATCCCTCTATTTTGTCAACTGGAATCAAAACATAGACACTTAACTGTTGTGAAAATGTGTCTCAACCTTGCAATTACATAAGGTTTACTTTTGATAGGTAATCACGGGGGGGCTGCGAGGGGTCTGGGGGGATCATCCCCCCAACAGGGGGTCCAGGGGTCACACACCTTAGCAAGGGCTCGGGGTTAGTGCCCCCAAAAACCAAATTTTATGTATATTTTATTATTGTAAATCTAGACCATTCATCATTAGGTCTTAGATTTGACGGTTGACATTTTGTTGGTTTGACTTTCCCTAGATAGAAACCCTATTTTATGAGGGTGTTGTATTATGGTTGTGTATTGTAATGTATTCCAAGATTCTAATAACGATCGTGTTGCCTTTGGATCTTTGGTTGGTGATACTCCTATGAGAAGCTTGTTCTACAAGCATATTGTAATCTTTGCGATTTCTAAATAATATATTGGGAGGCTTTTGGAGTGTGGGTTTTTTCTCCCGAAATGGTTTTCCCATGTAAATTACTATGTTGTGGTTTGCATGATATTTATGTTTAAGGTTTTGTAACTATTGTAAAGATCTATAAATTTTTTCATTATCCTCCTCTCAATATTAGTGTATGATGTTGTTCTACTACCTTAGCTTCCTTACATTAACCTCCAAGTGTCAAATGGAAAAGCCTCGAGCACACCAAAACAACCAAACCACTGCAATCATTAAATTTTCATCTAAAATCATGCATGTCATCTCCACAAAGTAACTATAGTGAGTGTATCTCAACTAAGTGGAAACATTGAATGGATGAAATACATCCAAAAACTACTTACAAACAACTGCCTAGAATTCTTCCAATACTCAACAACAATCTACTCATGAAAGGATATCTCCATAACAAAAAAAAGATATAAGGACAACAATAACCAAATTGAAATCCAATTGAAAACATAGGAGAGATAAGTATGGTAGTAGCAACAAGATCATCCCCTATGGTCAAATTATCTCTACCATCCAACCTCACCCAAGAACTATTCAATTGTTGGGCTAAAGAGACCATCCAACTCATCTAGAAATCAAGATCTAGAGTCATGTACAAGTTGATTGAGAAGTGGGAAGCAGTACTAACACTAGAGGTTGACCCACTACTACCATCTTGAGACAACATCTCATGCTAAGAAACTACACCTGGGTCCTAAGTCTTGCAATCAACTCCAATCTCATCACTAAAATTGATTAGATCTCCATCAACCAATTTAGAAAGTGGATTGTCATGAGTTGAATCAAAATCCATCATAGATATAGGATTATCAACAAACTAAAAAATTGACATCAACTCCAAAATCAGGTTCATCCTCTTGTTGATCCAAACTCCTAATTTCTAAATTTTTGGGCCTTTGTGCAAGATCATACTTCTCCATTACTGTTCAACCTTCTTGGCCCTTTCTCTTCTTTCCTTCTCCCTAAAATATTTACCCTCATAGATTTGATGACTTTCCTCTAGAATTTCCTCTTAGATACTATCCAAAGTAAAGCTTACTAGTGAGCTCACTAACTTTTCCCCTTAATTGTGTAGTCATGGATAGGGTCTCATCTACAAACTTGTTAGCTCCATTTCTATCATGTGTCATGTGCAAGTAGGCTATTTTAATCTCTTTCATGGTGTTCTTCATTATTTGCAAATCAACAATGGAAACATCAAGCTTATCCTAGCCTCTTGGTGCATTTTGGGTTATGCTTTCTACTTGTCTATGTGTACTATCTAGTCTAGATAAAATTTGTACTTCATTTTTAGTAGACACCAAGAATTGATTCTTACAACTTCCCTCATGAACTTCACATTTTTGCAAGGTTAAGTGTTTTCATTGCATTGCATGCAAAAATAAGAATCTTCTTCATACCTATCATTAACTTCACCATGGTTGTCCCAAATATTATAAACTTCTCCTTGACCATCTTGATGAAAAAATGTAGCATCAAGTTAAAGATCCAAACCAACAAGGCTACAGTATCTATGCTCATAATCAAGGATTTTATGTCTTTGCTCAAAATCAAGGCTATTATTTTTTTTCTCAAAATCAGTACCAAGCAATAATAAATCAGATTGCTATTTAGTATCATCAACATACCTTTCACCCTCAGCTTCTTCAATACCATCCTCCAAGCATGACTCCTGAGATGAATCTAAAACAAAATTATAATGAAAGAGAGATGTTGGACACTAGGAACACTAAGAGGGGGGGTGAATTAGTGTTCCACAATTTTGAATCTCAAATCAGATCTTAAACTATCAACAATAATATTCAACTTCTAATAGCATCCACAACAAATAAATAGAAGGAAACATGCATGCACATTAATGAGACAATGTGAACACCATAACACCAAGATTTTTACGTGGAAACCCTGTTAGGGGAAAAACTACAGTGGAGATTAATCCACAAAGTATACTCTGTTAAAAGTATGATAAAAAGGGGAATGCACTTGCATTCAGGCACACTGCCTAGAGCTCATTGCTCAAAAGAGAAGGCTCGCTACCTTACAAAATATATTTGATATTACAACAAAATTTTGAACTAAGAATTTAGCATCTACAAATGCCTGGATTCAATTCCAATGAAGCACACAATCAAATTCTAGATCTTTTATCCAGATCGCTCTTCTACTTTGCATACAAAAACCCTTATGTTGTTTAAATAGATCATCTGATATTACCTCACATAACTGCTCTGTACATTTTCACTTTTACACCTTCACTCCACTTGATCTTCACACACTTCTAAAATTTTCCTATCTCCTTTATATACTCGCTAACAAGAATTTTATTGTATGTCAACTTTAGAACAAAATATAATATTCTTTCTTATGTTGGCCCAAATCACTAATTATAATTGATGCGTACCCACACAAGTCGGATAGACTATAGTAGGGACCCAAACCAAAATTCCAAACATAAGAAATAGTTAAAAACATATTCCTATACATCCAGAACACGCCATACGCAATAGGTCGGCCACAGTGAGAAAGTAAGCAATAAATTATTCTACTGAATCTTCAAACTTGTACTCTGACTACTACGACACCACAAAATTCACCAGTAGGATAGCATACATGCTAAAAAAGATTCCTTGGGGATCCACACAACAAAATAGTGATTTGGTGAAGTATCCAGACCAACTTACCAACCGGATACTCTGTTCTTCATACATTCTGCCGGTAGAGTATTGTCTTCTTCTTTCCTTGCCGGTAGGAAATATGGACCATGCTACTGACCCCAGTTGCCATCAATGACAACACTAGCATCCAAGAACAATCTCCCCCTTTGGAATTGATGGAAACACTTTGTGAAAAATTACTAAGTGTCAAAACCAAAATCCAAAACTTCACAACATGACGAAACAACTTCAAAACATTTACAAAAAAATAGTACTCCCCCTTTGGATGACAAGGAATTTTTCACTGCATTCTCCCCCCCTTTGAAATTAATGACAAAAACTTCCACTACTTTCCTAAGCTTATTTACTATACTCTTCCTTACTACATTTTCTCCCCCTTTGCTGATTGCAGAAATTAAACAAAATTTGAAGAATTTACAACTGCCATGTAAATCAGAAAATTACTTTATACTTATCTTTCATTTCAGGGAGAAATTTCTTCTAGGAGTCCACTACAATCCCAGTAGCAATTATCAAACTATTTTTTTTGATGTTCTGTTAATGACCTGAACAAGGGATTCAGGAATGGTGATGGTTTCTTCTATCTTTTCTCCTTTCTTTAAAACTTCAACCATTTTCTCTAATCTACATTTAGTCAGGTCCTTCACTTTCCAAAAGGAGTCCATAAGAGTGTTTTTGGTAAAGTGAATCTTTGCATGTTCAACTTGCAGCTCATGAATCTTCTTCTTCCCTTCTTCATCCTTGTCTTGGACCATACTGTAGTTTTGTCTGAATCTGACAAGCTCATTCTCAATTTGTTCCAACTTGTCCTTGTATTTTCCAACCACATGAGGCCACCTAAGACAATAATTGAAGATCTTATTCGCTGAGTCAATGCATTGTCTTAGTATGTTCATTTTCTTCTTTAGTTTGGTAAGAGGTAGCCTAAACTACATCTTTAGATGTGAGATTATTTCCTCTTCATTTTTTTCCTGAGACACAGAGTCCATAGCCTCCTTCATACATTGAATAAATTCTTTCAGAAGCACATTTTGTAGACCTTTTAGATCAATTTTATTATCAATAAAGTATCTTCCTAGGGTGTCTTCAATGAGGTCATGTTCATATGATGGACCATTCATCCATATCTCAGTTATCTTTTGCATTCCATTTTTTTCTTGAACAATCTGCAATATCTTTGCTTTGAGTAGGGCACCTTCTTCATCACTTTCTTTTGTAATTACCACAATCAATTCAACTAGTTTTGGTTTATCTCTTGGAGTATATTCCTTAGAGTCTTCATCGACTACATCCACAACTATCTTCTTTTTACCTTTTCCTTCAACTTTTGTTGACTGAGGCATCGGAGGAGTGTCACCAACCAACTCTCTTTCTCTCTTCTTATTTTTCTCTAACTTACCGAAGGATGATCCAATTTCAATTGCTTTTACCGGGAGAGGAATACCAAACTTTCCTAACAAGTTTCCAAAGAAGTTCTTGTAAAATTGTTCACCATTTTCAAAAGAATTGAAATGCTCAAATATTTTCTTGCAAACCGACATATTTTGCTTCCATACTACATTTTCATTCTGAGGCAAACAATTTAGGAAAACACATCATAATGCATATAGCCAAGGTACCAAACCTAAAAGAGTAATCTATGTCCTTTGTCAATTGCACATTCTCCATCAGTTGATCCTTCAACAATCCATAGAGGTCAAAGTCTTCATTTTCTATTATCATTTTGTGTGCAATATAGACTGCGCCTGCATAGGTTGCACCTTCTCTATTTCTGAAGATCTTGTATGAAATTCCATGTGCATTATAATCTTTTTTTTATTAGGTCACAGAATCGCGGTTTGTATAGCACGGCCCCCTATAAATCCCAAATACCGGTAAAAAAATTTAATCGATCGCATGGCGTCGGCGCCGACATCACCGGAGTATCAATGATCGGGAGACTAGAACTGTGACCGCCCTCCTTCAGCAATGTGAAAGACTTAGCCAACCTATTAGGCCCCGCTCACATGCAATATACCTTGTTAATGGGTCTTTGATTGATGTAATTGTCAGCGCCCTCTGATCTCCTGTTACACCAGTTAGGGCTTCAACTTCAACATTTTGAATCGATTTATTTTTAGGGACATCACCAACATTGCACAAACCTGTTAGATTTTTTATTACATCCTTAGAAATTTGATAGGGTTTATCTAGAGTAAGGACATCACCATCCAATCTATTCAAGATAAACCGGACAACCTCCGCATTGACAAAATGAGGAAATTCATTCCAGATATCCAGATTCTTGTGTTTGGCTCCTCCAAGCTTCTTCAATTCAACGTGAGACAGTGAATTTCTCACATCCCTAACCTTTTGACTACTATACTCATCCATAATTATTGTTCCTTTAATTTTTTTCATTTTTCGTATTGAACAGGGTTCTACCGATCACCAAATAGATATAAAATTGATAAGCAATAGAGATACCTGGAGAATTCACTGCTAAATTGACTTTTCACTCCTTCAGAATTTTGTTGAAAAGGTTCTCCAATAGTTCTCCTTCAATGCACAGTGACAAATTAGGGTTCCAAATTCCCTTTTATATCTTTACATACTTAACTTGTTGCTGCATTAAATGTGTTGCCCTAGAATTTTTGGTTACACTGCAAACTTAGACAGCAAGTGAAGAATTTGACTGTGGACCTTCAACATTTTATCCAACTCAACAAATGATTGTTGATACATTTGACAATGAATAACACAACGGTTGACGGAATCCTGCGATTCAGAGCCAACTATACATAAGGGGACAAAATATTTTCATGAAAAACTCCCCCTAGGCCAATGACCTTAAATTAATTTTCGGATGAACTACCGGAGGGAGCTTCTGGTGCAGTCTCATTACTTTCATCAGATCCATTCTTCTTTACCCATGTTTTTCTCATTTGATCTCTTATCTCTTCCACATATGCTTTTCCTTTTCCTTTGTCACTTTTCTATGAATTTCTTCCTTGATAAACCAAACCTCTTTTATTCATGTTTCTATTTCTGTAGAATCTTGCAATGTGACCAGATTTGTTACAATTGTACCATACCGGATACTTATGTCTATACCATCCATTCCACTTATTTCCTCCTGATCTACACTGATTGGCAACATGTCCAAACTTTCCACAGATATAACATTTAACATTCCTTTTATTGATAGACATGCTTCTGCATTCTAATGACTTATGACCGAACTTTTTGCAATTAAAACATTGGCCATAAAATGATGGATTGCCAGAACTTATCTTAATTCTACACTGAGAAGCCATATGCCCAAATTTATTACAAACAAAGCAATATCCATTAAATTTCTGAGCATTAGGTTGCCTTATCGGATCATATCTTTTGCCTTTGTTCTTCTTTTCAGGGTCCTTTTATTCAGATCTGGGGCTCACATCCTTCTCATAGCCAAGACCTCACCTATCATTTGCATCCTTTTTTCCTTTAGTTATTTCATCAAGCTTAGCAGAACTGATTCTGAACTTTTCCTTAAACTCATTTGCAATGGCAATCTCATCTCTGAGAATAACTACCTGTCTCTCAAGTTCTTGTTCATTGTTTCTGGAATGTTACAGTTCAATCTCCAGCTAAATGAATCCATTGTTAATTTTGTTGCATTCCTCAAATTTCTCTTTCAAGGACTGGGCCAAATTCTCCTCATTCTTCTTTCTTTCTTCAATCTCTTTAGTTAACTTCATTTCCATAGATTCTCTTTCAAGCTTTAGAGCAGTATTTTCCTTAGCAAGCTTTTCACATTCTTCTATAATTTCTTTTAGGGTTTGATGCAGATGAACATCTTCCAGGCCTTTGCTTTCTTTTTTCTTCAATTGACCACCTGCATCCATTTTAATCCAAGATCCACCTCAAGTTGTTAAACTCATAAGAGGAACCGGCTTTGATACCAATTGTTGGACACTAGGAACACTGAGAGGGGGGGTGAACCAATGTTCCACAATTTTGAATGTCAAATCAGATCTTAAACTATCAACAGCAATATTCAACTTCTAATAGCATCCACAACAAATAAATAGAAGGAAACATGCATGCACATTAATGAGACAATGTGAACACCATAACACCAATATTTTTACATGGAAACCCTATTAGGGGAAAAACCACGGTGGAGATTAATCCACAAAGTATACTCTGTTAAAAGTATGATAAAAAGGGGAATGCACTTGCATTTAGGCACACTGCCTAAAGCTCACTACTCAAAGGAGAAGGCTCACTACCTTACAAAATATATTTGATATTACAACAAAATGTTGAATTGAGAATTTAGCATCTACAAATGCCTGGATTCAATTCCAATGAAGCACACAATCAAATTTTAGATCTTTTATCCAGATTGCTCTTCTGCTTTGCTCTGCTCTGCATACAAAAACCCTTCTATTGTTCAAACAGATCATCTGATATTACCTCACATAACTGCTCTGTACATTTTTTCTTTTACACCTTCACTCTTCTTGATCTTCACACACTTTCGACATTTTCAAAAGGATTTTTTGATCTCCTTTATATACCCGCTAACAAGAATTTTATTGTATGTTGGCTTTAGAACAAAATATAATATTCTTTCTTATGTTGGCCCAAATTGCTAATTATAATTGATGTGTACCCACACAAGTTGGCTAGACTATAGTAGGGACCCAAGCCAAAATTCCAAACATAAGAAATAGTTAAACACATACTCCTTATACATCTGAAACACGCCATATGCAACAGGTCAGCCATAGTGAGAAAGTAAGCGATAAATTATTCTACCAAATCTTCAAACTCATACTCTGACTACTATGACACCACAAAATTCACCAGTAGGATAGTATACATGCTAAACAAGATTCCCTAGGGATCCACACAACAAAATAGTGATCTAATGAAGTATCCAAACCAACTTACCAACCGGATACTTTGTTCTTCATACATTCTATCGATAGAGTATTGTCTTCTTCTTTCCTTGCCGGTAGGAACTGCCACTAAACTGTGGACCATGCTACTGACCCCAGTTGCCATCAATGACAACACTAGCAGCCAAGAACAATATCATAAAGCCATATGCCAACAAGAGATTCATCCCAAGATAGTACCAAATCATACTTAGATGCTGACACACTTGGATCCCAAGTGAAAGAGGTTTGATTGCTTCAATCAAGTTATAAGTATTCAATGTACTCCTTGTGAGTGGTTGCCTCTTTAAAAGAGTCACTCTCCATCTTCCTAGGACTGAAATATTCATCAGTATCCCTCTTTGTAGGCTTGGTTTGGAAGAAAAACCTAAAACCATCTAAAGTATCATCAATGAAATAAGATCAATGGTCATCAAGAGCTAATTTGGAGATATCATCACCTTTGCTTCCTTCATGTCCATCTTCTAAAGGTACATTAGAGAACCCATCATCAATAGTTTCTCTACTAGAGACATCAAGGTATACATTAGTCTTATAATCTTCACTAGATCAATCAAAACTAGGATCCAAGGTTATCATTTTGTCATGTTCTTCATGCACATCCTTATCTTCCATCATTGCATGCATGTCCAAAGAGTCATCCTGAAACTTTATCACGCATTCATCATGCTTCAAATCACTCACTACATTAGACTTTCTGACGAAATTCATCAAAAGAATTTACCTAAATTTGTACTTGGGTTTTCACACCTTGGTGCCACCAAACATGAGCAACTCCTTCAAGATGCAATATTGCATACCGAATGGAAACTTGCTCCATGGGACTAAATGTGAAATAGTCTAGCATCCTTTGTAACCATGCTCTAGCCAAGATTTTGTCTGATCTGTCAAAACTTGGAACTAAAGATTTAGTATTTTTACTCATGGGTTCCTTTCTACTAGGATCTCAGTGATGTTTGTAGCCCTTTGCAGTTGACATTATTTGCATCAAAGTGACATAATCACTGTATGGGACTGAATTTCTAAATCCTTCATCTTGATTAGCATAAGTTTCTCTAATGGCTACTAGATATCTTGCCAAATATTTCATGGGATCTTAAGGTGGAATGGATGTAACAAGATCACTTTCAAGCAGGAACATAGAATTGGAATATTTTAAACTGCTTTGTTGAATCACTGAAGAACTCCAACTCTCTTTAGGTGACACCAGATTTTGAATTTTTTCCAGCAACCTCATTTCCTCTTTTGTCTCCACAAGACTATTTGTAGTTTGTTTATTACTCCCCTATAGATCTTGAAAGAATCTCCAATAAACATTAGCCATCTCTTTACCCCTCTTTTCCCTTTGCAAAAATATGATCAAACCCTCAAGATGGAAATATCATGGCTCTGATACTACTGTAATATCTCTCCAATAAAACTTTAATTCAAATCTAAAAATCTCCTTTTTAATCAAACTCAAATTAGAGCAAATTGGTTATACTGAAATGAACACCAAGTTACACCAAATTGAAATCGAATATTGAGAAAATAAAATGGAATGATATATTTCATATATTATCATGGAATTACATAAATATCTTTTTCATTTACATTAGAAAATAGTAGTGAACAGCTGCAGAAAATAACGTCATCAAATCTCCAAACTGGAAGCCTAAACTTACACTGAAACTAGAGTAAACTCCACACAAAATCACCCCAAACTTCATACAAATTTTTGGACATAAAATTACATGTATGAATACTAAAATGATATAAAAATATGCTTCTCACAACAGCAATACAATCTGAAACTCATAAATCTACACTATGCACTCCAAACTACACCAAACTCCTACAATCAAATTGGAATAAAGAACACAAATAGAAAGCTTTTAGCACAATGGAAATATCTAAATGAAATTGAACTTGGAGAACCTACAAACCACTATCTCTAAGCCTCAATCTCCTTGGTTTATTATCCTTAGAGATTCATCCTTCATCAGTTTACCAGACTCCAAAGAATTCTCACAACCTGTGAGAGAAAATAATGCATAGAATGATTTCCAACCTGGAAGACAAGCAATAATATATCAAACCACTACCAACACCAATTTGGGCACCCAAATACCATGCCCAAGGGAGGGAATCTTGAATTAAATATTGTAAATCTCACCAACAAGAATAGGTTGCCATAAAGATTGTAACTCTCGTTGCCAAGAGGAGAATCACCATTTTGACTGTTAACATGCTCCACTAGAAACTCACTCCCAACTTGGTCCCAAAAATATAATTTATGAATATTCATAAATCTATCAGCCAATAATAATTTAATTAATTCACTTTGAAACCTCAACTTTCATGATTCATCTGCAGGTCTTGACTTGCTACTTAGGAAATTGAGTTTACTAAAAATAGTGAATGTTACTTTTAGAAAAGGAGACATGATAGTAAAGAAATTTTGAATTGATTGATTAAATTTCTTAAGAACTAGGTATTAATAATCCAAGAGAATAAACCAATAACCATTGAACTAAGGTGAAACAAACTTATGTTATAGGTGAAAATGGAAATATTCACAATTAAACTCAACATCAAACACCTCCTTGGAGTGTGTTTGTTTAATAAATTTTAAATTAGGTTTTTGTCCCTATTTCACCTAAGTGGGTGGTAGCCGACAAAGAAATTTTTAAAGAAACTAGACCCTAGAAATGGTTATGTACCCACTCACATAGTTAGATGAAATATAGACTAGAAACCAAAACTACATATATACTCCTTAATCCTATTTGGAAGCAGTGTATGTAGGTAGTCTGGTGAAAAAAGGATGTTCCTAGTACACAGGATTTCAAGTGTGAGGTTAGGAAATTTCTAAAGAATATAATTTTCAACTTACTATAAATTAAGTAAACCATTCTAACAAGTAAACTCTTAAATGTAAACTTAAGAAGAAATCATGAGCTAAAATAAAGTATATACTCAGAAGGAATCTTGTATGGATTTGCTTGATCTCCCTAAGGATTTAGTCTAAATTATAAGGTGAGACTTCAAGACTTAGTATATTACATACCCCTGAATAATGGCAACCTCGGTACACTTCCAAGGGGGGGTGTGGTCTTCATGACTTGGGACCCAGATGGTCCCAATGAGTTTAAGACTTTGGCAAGAGCGTATACCTATCTTTTATGATAGATACCTACTCGTTTTGGTGGATACCTATCCAGAATAGATAGATGAATTCTTGTTCTAAAAGAATATATGCCTAACATGTAAGGTTGGATGCTTGTCTCGAATTTTGATGAATACCTATCCCAATGGATAGAAGTACCTAAGCATACAAATGAATGAATGAACATTTATTAGCTTGTAAAAAAAATTAGTGGTATTTTTCAAATAAATTAATTGGGTTATTACACATAAGTTTGAGAAACACCAAAATAATTAAACCAGAACAATGGAATAATATAGATAAGCATATCTTGATTGAGGAGTTTAACCTGGGGAGTGAAAATGTGGAGGAATCCAGGGAGGAGCAAGTGAAGGAATCCAATGGTTCTCAACTTAGAAGGTCTAACAGGCTTGCAGGCGGACCTATGCCCTATGATAAGGAGGTGATGGCTGATGATTTGGACCAAGGGAAGAGTTCTATTAATGAAGAGGAGGATGAAACTGATGATAAAAGCTCTAAGAAAACCATTGAAAACCACTCTAAGAACACTAACAACACTGACACTACTCTGATGGACCTTTTTAGTGAGGCCCATGCTTGTTCTCAATGTGCTTCTATGATTGTGGAGCTTTCTGAACTCAAGGTGAAGGCAGAGCTAGAAAAAAAATGGTGAGCATCTCTAAGTTTACTCCCAAAGTGATGCATAGAACGGCCACCACACTCTACATGTTGCAGGAGAAGGAGCTAAAGAAACTAGGTGACAAGGATGAGAATCATAAGGAACTCTACAAGTTCCTTACTGAAGATTGGGGCCAAATCTTTGGTTATCCCTACTAGTTTTATTTCTAGTTTTTTTTGTCCTAGTGCTTCTTTGCTTTTTTCTAGTTTTTAAGACTCTCTTTATTTCTTTGGACTTATGTGTTGTTAATGTGTTGTTAATGGTCTATTGACTTGGTTACTTTCCTCCAAGATTTTTTGTTTATAGGTTCAACACCCTGATTCTGCTACTTTTTATTATATAAAAAATAGATAATCATAACCATATATTTTGAATGGAAAATATACAAAACCCTCATATCCAACCAACATAAAACTGATACATGTAAGTACAACCAACCAAAAAGAAGAAGAGTTCCAAGAACTTCAAGCCCACTTTTATGCCAACTCCACAACCACCATCATGTACAAGCATACAAAGGAGCTAGGCTATTCCAGAAGCTTTTAGATCATCTAGTGATCAACTCCATAACCTATGCATTCGAGGCTATTGAAATAGTATATTCCATTTCCAAGGACTAAATCCAAGCACCAAACATAAGTGTGTCAACCCATAGTCATAGATCTCAAGTTTCTCCATATGAATAGGGAACCAAGAACAAACACCCAACATGAATACTCTATTGCACATGACCATATAATGGAATAACACCACCATACATTAGGGTTATTATATATTGTCAAACAAGATCTCTTGATCAATATCGTATTAAATGAAAACACATGTTCAAATCCATAATAATCCATCTTCTCCATCCTTCAAATGCCTATTGTATCCTAAAAAATAAGATCAACTGCAAGAATTTCACTCAAAGAAGGATTAATAATTATCAAATTCCTTCTTACAAATTCCCCCAAGCTTTCCAAGTGAAGAAATCAAAGCAAAATAAATACCCAAAACCTTAAACACCATGAATCCTTCAAATGCAATAGCATGTAAGTACAACTTACATGCAATTACATGCAACTCACATGCATGCACATGCAAGAACATACAAACTATGGAACTTGGATCTAATACCAATTGAAAGATAAAGATGAACCCAGAATACACCTTCTAGTATCTTATGTTTCTTTTTAATCAGTTATTCAACAAATTGATACAAGCACATACTACTATTCCTTTAAAGAAAAAAAATAGTTGATTTCCCATCACATTAACTCTCAATGAAAGATAATGAAGTTTACAAATCTAACTAAATTTTGGCAACATAACAGCATGTAAATCAACACTTTAAGAAAATTAAAGAAGAAGAATAGAAGAAAAGTAGGTAGAAGAGAAGAAACACCAATATATGTAGGGAAAACCATTTTGGGTAAAAAACCCCACACTCAAAAGCATCAAACCAATATATTAATCTAAAACAATAAACATGTTACAATACACTTGAATTCTCTAAGCCTTAACATGGATATTTATGTATTGTTTCTCTGAAGGAAATTTGATAATATAACCCTATAATGAATAATTATCCTCACTCCACTCCTCAAGCAAACACCCATATTTATAGAGTTGTAAGATGGGCACCTAGAAATGCCACATGTCATCATCATCTTCACTACATGCATGCAAACCTGAAGGAGAATATGCAAGGAACCTATCTTCACCTACTTATGCAAACTGCAACCAATCTTTGCATGCAAGTTGTTTGCATGCATGCAAGAGGTCCCACTTGACATGCATAGCTTGTACCACATGCAAGACTTCCACCTACCACAATTTCACTACTGATGAATCTTACATTGTCATACAAGTTGTCATAGATCTGTCATAATCCATCATAGCAGTTATCATAGTCTAACTCTTACAACTTATACCAAATTTCACTAAAATAGATTACAATGGGGTCCACTAAGCAGGACACCTATTTCCACCAAATTAGGATGCATGTCATCCTAGTCACCTACCATTTAGGATGCCAACACACCAAGGTGGGTCCGACAAAGTGACATCATAGGAATGACATAAAATTAATAGATAGGATAAATAAATAATTAATTAACATTAATGCTAGGACTTGCAAAGGTTGGGATGCCTTAATCTCAACAATTTCTTGGATCTAGTACTTTATTTTTAATATGAATATGGGCTATTCTAGTAGTCTTGGGCCTTCTTATGGAAACCTAATGCTCTACCAATTCTTACTCAATTTCTTCTTTAGGTTTATCATACTCTTCTTCTTCCACTTTAGATTGAGCATCTTCATACTCAAGCTTAGTTTCATCCCAAAAAAAATCCTTCATAATTTTAATTTTATCATTGATCAAAATTTGATAATGTGCACCATGAATTTCATTAATTATATCAAATTTATTCGAGTTATATTCAATATCTAACAAATTATTTTCTCTTCATAAAGTGTTAGCTTTAACCTCATTTTAACAAGGTTGAAGTGGCTTACCTATGTCCTTTCATTTCTATGTAGAATTCCTCTTGAGTTCAATATTACATACTAGTTTCAAACTAGGATTACTTCTAAGCACAACTATTCTTCCATCCATGTTAAGAGTATTTTTTAAGTTCTTCACACAGTTGCCACCCTACTTATCATTGTGGAAAAATATTGGACAAACAAGATAGTTAGCAAAGAAAACACACAATTAAATAAATTTCCACTCCAAATTTTAAACCAAAATTCTAACTAATCAAAAATGAAGATATCCCCATCTTGACTAACAGCTCTTTTAGATCTCAATTAAAATAAATTCTAAGGATTTTGATAGGTTTTTACAAATTCAAGGGACTTTCATACATATCATTGCAATACTAAGAGGAAATTTCAAATAAGTAATATCACCTTTCAAGTGATTGTTGACATATTTTATTCCACCCTTGGATGCACATCACTAATATCCAATCTGAGAGATCCTACGTGTGCATCATGTTGAAATCCATGTTATTTTTGATGATATGGGTCTTTGAGGTTTTGAAGTTCCTCAATTGTATCCAATTTTAGGGTTCTAAATTTGCAAGTTAGGGCTTCCAAAACCTCATATGTTTAAACCCTTCTAAAACCTTGGTTCTTTTGCCTTGTCACTTTTGTTTTATTCGCTTATTGACCTTTTGTACCCAGTCCCTAGTTGGCTAAGTTACAACTTATGTCTCAGATGGTCATGTTTTTACCGACCTCTTCACCAGTGTCTTCCAGTCACCCCTCATTCAAATATTTGTCCTAAATCTTATGTTTGTAGGTCTTGAAATATTTTCACCTAAGTCTAATGTTTTTCCCTAGGTTTGAATGTTCTAAATCACATAACCTTACTTTACCTAGGCGTGGCCCCCATTTTAAAAACTACTTTGACCATGTGCGCAAAATGCATCACTTAAGTGATTTCCCATCGCTACCCTCAAGTACATCGTGGATTGACTTTCCCTCATCGTCTTTGTTTCAGCGATGAGTGATGCACCAATATTTCCTTCATATCACTAGCTCTCTTCACATCATGGATCGATAAATGCCTATTGAAAGCAAAGTAGCGATGAGTGATGAAGGGCCCAGATTTAAGGATGGTGATCTAACAGTCATCACAAGTGTTTTATGCATCGTGATATTGATCTAAAGTAATGAAGGCCTTCGTATGATGCACAACGAACAACAGGGATCATCATCAAAGAGAAGGATCAATATCGGAGGGAGTTGTTTTGTGGTCCCTTCAATATTTCAAAGGAGAAAAGGTATCAAGGGGCACAATATTCTCTACTAGGTTTCATCATATCACTACCCTCCTTCACTTCACATTTATGTTTTTAAGTAGTGAGGACCTTCACACGATGAGCGATGATCAAGTGATTAAGGGCCTAGATTTAAAGATGGTGATCAAACGGTCATTGCTAGCCTCAAGTGCATCATGGTTTGAAAACATAGAGCATGGAGCCTTTCAATGATGATCGATCAAGGAAACATCTCTTCATCAGAGGGACAAGAAGATATTGGCAAGACGTTGATGATTGTCCCTTCGACATCTCGGTATATGGAGAAAATGGCGAATGGTGAATGGTGAAGCAATAGTTTTCATGGTGGTCCTGAGGCCTTGGTTTGCTTTGTATGGTCCCAATGACTCAAATTTAGTTCAAGAAGATCTAACGGATATCACGCCATCATTTCACATTGCTATTGTTGAAATGAAAAGTGTTGAGCTTCTCGTGATGTGTGATGGTTGAGGATCAATGGTGAGTGATGAAGAATGAGCATCTAAGGGTCATCACTAGCCTCCTTCACATCGTGGTTCTAAACATAAAGCATATTTCCTTTGCGCGATGTGAGATGATGGTGATATGGTGGGTCTAGGTTCAATGCGCAACAAAGTGATTGTGTGATACGCGTCCTAGGCAAATAGTGGTAGATTTTCATTGCATCGCCTGCATCCTGTGCATCATGAATTGTTGCCTCATGCTATTAAGGAGATCAGCGATGTTTTAAGGCTACGCAATAGCCATTGATATTGTTTCTCTTGCAACCAACAATTTTGTTTTAAAGTTCATTGAGGATCTGATCTTGGCCATCCATTTCCAATCCAATGGCCAGTATTCAAACTTCAACGGTCAACTGCTCCTGTTCATGGCAGATTTGAAGAAGTAATGTCTCAACGACATTCCCAGCTACCAAATCAAATTTGATCAACTATGGACCAATTTTTTATACCATTTCAACATTGCTTTTTAGAATTGGATGGTGTCATTACTCCTTGAGGTGTTGTAGATGCTATATTCTCTTATCAAGGTATGTCAGTCTAGTATTTTGTAGAACTCGCAGGCGCCCATCCCTACATTCATGAGAGTCATCATCCTGGGGCTTGTTCTAGTTGTTGAAGCCTTTATGGCTAGTTATGTTGCTCTATAATGGGGGAAATTGAGATCTTTGACTTGATCAGATTCATCTTTTTGTAACCCTAGTTAGGTTAGGGTTAGGGTTTTGATTTCAAATCTTGGTTATGCTTGAACCTAAAAGGAAAATATTATATCATTATTATGGATTCTTCCTCCGACCTCTCTGGGGTTTTTCTTTTGCAAACCTGCAACTCTTGCATTCTACCATTGTAAAGGTTACTTCAAGCCTTATGTCAATAAAATTCAACTGTTATCACCATTACCTCTTGCATGTTTGAGTAAAATTCATTTACCTTCATATCTGACTGGGTGTTTTAGTTTTCTCTTTGACATATTATGCTATTTTGAAGTTGGAAGGAACAAACTCTAGATTCAGTGCATCAACTTCTTTCACATTTCATGTCTCTTTCTACCCTTTTCCCTTGTGATTTGTTAGAGTAGGTTAGCATTAGGACTTTCATGTGTTGGGTTAGACCAACACATATGCAGTTAGTTTAGAAGAGAAATTTTTCCTTCTCCTAAGACTTGACCTCAATTTGCAAGGTCCCACACCTTGAGGTCATTTCCATTGTGTCATTAGAACACTGAACTCTTGTTTGGTAGGGTGCAATTTTATATGACAACAGTGATCTTTACACAAATTTACATAGGATTTGCAATTAAATGCAACATTCTTTTACATATACAAATAGTTCTTTAAAGCTTAACTTTAGTAACACCAAAATGTTACTTTAGAAAATTAAAAATTACCAAGAAAATATTAAAGATATATTTGTAGGCAAATCAATATTATGACTTAATCATTATTTATTATGAACTTATAAATATCTCCTTCCTAGAAACAATAGTTATCAATGATTGTTCCTAAAATAACTCTTGAAAATGAGTTGATATATCTTTTATAGGAAAAGCTATAATAAGCTTTGACTTGTTTCTTCCAAAACATCATCACTTTCTGTCATCATGACTCATCAATTCTTCTTTTACTTTTAATTAAATTATTTCATTACTTAATTAAATTATCATTTCCCCTTTCATCCTAGATAATTAAATAATTTTAATTATTTAATTATTTAAAAAATTGAATCTTCCCTCCATTTCTATTTTAATTAAATAATTTTAAATTATTTAATTAATTCAATTATTTAATCATTTTCTTCTATGTTAATTAATTTATTAATTATTCCTCTCTTGCACATTGGTTAAATAATTTATAATTATTTAATTAATTCATCTTTAATTATTTTTTTCTAAATCTTAATAATTGAATAATTATTTATAATTATTTAATCAAATTCATTATTCTTCCTAACATTATCTTCTTCTAAAAATAAATAAAATTATTATTTTATTTATTTCTCCCACTTTACACATGAATTAAATTATTTATTTTATTAATTATACATGCATTTTCCACCTCATCAATTAACTTTCACTCACTTCTAGTTCACTCATCAATATATTCAGTCTTCTACCTAATCTATTTAATCTCACTAATAATCACTCGTACTTATCTCAGCAATCAATTTTTTTAATTATTACATACGATCAATTAGCTCAAATCATGCAAACAATTAACTCATCACTCTCAATCAATTCCTCTCAAACATTCTCATCCATTTATCTATTCAATCTTCTATTCAATCTCAACCATTAATCAATATCACATAAAATATATAAATACAACTTCATCCATCTCCCCCCCCCTCTCTCTCTCTGCAAGAAATATATACGTATATCATTAAGTTATTGTATGCTAAAAATATGAGAGCAACTACAACATCATTCTTCAAGGTGTATTTGAAGAACAATGGAGCTAAGCAAGGACATTGTGTAATGGTTTATTTATTTACAAGTTTACTATTGTTTGATTTATACAATTTCTTTATGTTTCATTGAGGTCTTTCATTTGATTATGATTGGTTTATTTCTTTTGTTGTTCTTTAATCACTATCATTTTACTTATCCACGTGCTCATAAGAACTTGAATATTTTATAACAAAACTTACATAAATATAGAGCAATTGTCATAAAGAAAATCACTAAGGTCAACAAAGTCTTTCCAAATTCATATAACCTTAATGATAGTATCATTCATTTGTGTATAAGATGCAATGAAAAGCAATGCCAAATTTATATATATAGAAAATGACTAATTAACAAATTAGAAATATCAAGAATTGAAACAAAAATTATACAATTAAATTTATTGGCTTTTTATCCCTAGAAATAGTGCTAAAATTTTTGCATGTAAGTTGACAGATGACTAGCACATTCAAAGAAAATTGATAGGTTGAATGACATGGAGATTTATGAATATTTTCAAATCTCTTTAATCCTTTGTGATAGCACCAAACTATTGGAAAAAGTTGATCGGATAAGCAAATCCAATAATGAACACAAGCCAAATTGACACAACTACAAAATAATGATTTACTTAATTCTATAAATATTTATAATAAAACTTCAAATTTCTTTATTCTCAACAATGGAACCAAACTATTGGTGATTTTACCTACTTAGCATTTTTAAGCTATTCTAAGAATCTCATTTGAATTTATTGAAAATTAAGCTTTGGAATATGATAAATTTTGTGGTAACAAATGTAAGCTTCTATGATTAAACAAATTAAATAAGCAGGATAAACTATGAGAGAAGCTTCATTTCTCCTACTCTTTAAACTTTACAAGGCTCAAGATGGAATTCCATGCAAGATCCAACAAATAATGCCAAATTCAAGACTCTTCAAAAAAATTATTATAATAAATATTAGTCAATTATCATCAATTTTTCTAAAACTATCTAGAACATATGTTATGCCTTTGAGACATAAATACAAATTCAATTTCACTATGTCACTAATCCATATTTTTTTAGCCATTATAAATATAATAAAATGGTCTTTTAATGTAGAAAAGATATATCCATAAAATCCCAAGCAAAAGGAAAAATATTTAAAGTTGAGTATAACAACCTTCTACACCATTATGTGCATATTGGATGAATAATTAAAACAAACTACTCTTCATATTATTTTTATTTTAAACCTAAGGTGTGTGATTATGAATTTTTAGATCAATGCATATTCTTATGCATAGATTCAAAATTAAACAATTTGATGAAAACAATTCAACTATCCTAAATCTTATGAATAGTTTAATATCTTAGGATTTGTCTTAAAAGGAATAAAGCATTAAATGTCTTTATATCTACAATAGAAAAATAGCTTATTAATCCACTAGTTTATCGAAAACCCCACATACTATATGAAAATATTTATAAACATTATTTAAATGTAATACTAATCAACATTATCAATAAACCTAGTAAATGTGTGTCTAGAAATTGTAAATTAGTAGAAGCATTCAATAAAATAATTGAGACAATTTAGAACACATAAACAATAGAGAGGATTATATTATTATTTTTTAAATGAATTCACAAATTGCATTACAAGATCATACTTAATTAGTAGCTTTGAACAATGCTTTCAATTGTTATTTTCATGTAAATATTTGCACCGACTTGATGTACAAATTTTCTAACCCATCTTAAAATGTGTGTACCTTTTATTTATAATTAACTAATTATTTTCATCTCACTTGGTTGATTAACACTTACCATTGATTATTAAAATCTAAAATTAGTTAGGTGGTTAGTGAAAGTAAATATGCATCCACCATAGATAATTTCCACATAACCCAAATAGAGAAATCTATGCAAACAAGTATTTAGAATCTGTATGCAAAAGAATAGACAACATACCATCAAATATGACACAAGATATACCCTGGGAAAACCCAGCCTCCAAAATCATCCATCACTCATGTATTATTCAACAATAAACATTAGAATACATCTTCAGAGTCCTCCATGAATACCTTTAAAACATCAAGCCCTCTACAAGCACTCCATGTGAACAAGCATGTAACCACGCATTCCATGCCATGCTTCAACCCTTACAAATGCTAACAAGAGATGCTCTCAACCCCTTAGCCAAATAGCCAAGCCAACCATCCAACCTTAGATAACTACCCATGTGTTTGCTTTTATAGAAACAATCTCACACAAAACCACCAAGTGGTATTACATAAAACCATGTGACTAATGCCATGAGCTTACAAAACCATTAACCCCTCATTTAATATTGGTACTAAGTTTACCCAATATTAAATATTATTCCCATGTGCAACCTCACATTAAATATTTAAACTAATGTTAGATAACACATAAAGTGGCTCCAAGAATGCTAGACCCATGTGATGCATGCATCCCTAGATTCCCTAAATGCACCACATAATAAATAAATATTACATTATAACATTATGCAAGGTGGAAAACACACCTTTTCCTAACATTCTCCCACTTTTATACATCGCATAAGGGGAAAACAAGTAAACTCAAACATGAACAAGGGAAAAATCCCTCTAGCCACATATATCATCAAGGAATCAAAGTGCTCAATGTACACCATAAAGATACTTGCAACAAGAATCAAGGTAACCACCATCTCAAGCATGGATACTCTCATCCTCCATCATGCCAATGTACAAAGATAAGAAACCATCCAAAGAGATGCCACACTATTTTTCACAAATAAACATAAGTCCTACCTCCAACCGATATCCCAATACACAAACACTCAATCCAAAGCTAACATGTATCAATACTTGTCAAGATATAATCATCGTAGCTAAAAATAGCATCCAAAAATAATGCTAACACATCCAACTATCCATACGTAAAATGTATACAAATCATAACAAGTAAACTCCATCCCATCAACATATACAACCCATCATATGAAATCACAAGCTCCAAGTGCCAAACTTGTCATATAATAAACATATACATCCAAGAACTCTCACCACATAAGTACTGTCAAATCTGAAAATGATCAAGGCACCCAAAGATCCACCAATAGCATCACATATAAGTGTAACCAATATCATGTAGTACCAAGGAACATCCACAAAGATATGCAAATCATGCAAACCAAATGTTATAATACATCTCTCACCACAAGTCTCCATAACTCTCCCAAGTTCTCCACACCCAACAAAGGAAAGACATAAAGGAAAATCCATGTCGTCATGAAAGAACAATTAAAAACACATGACCACAAACATAATGATCACCATATATCCACACAAGATCCCAAATCCAATGTCATGTGAATACAAACATCCAAGAAGTAGAACAAGACCAAAGAGAGAATGTGCAAATCAAAGCTTGTAACATGACCTTCTACACACACCTCTAAATGCTAGGTTGTGATAAGAATAATCTCCACCATATAACCCAAAGAGAATAGCACTATCCACATCTAACCATAACCAAGATGTATGCATCTCAAACCAAATTCATTCCCAAACCAGGGGAATAAGCCCAATAACATTTCCTAAACTCAACATCAATGAATAATCTCACAATGCATAAGGAGATAAACATTCCAACATACCTCAAATGAACCATTTAGAACTAACAAACCATATCTCAATATCCATATGCATGAGAAGATAAAACATAAAACATAATGCATCTGAAAATAATAATGAGAAATACCTCAGATGATTAACCATCAAGTAGACTAAGAGTGGGGAATGAGAATGCTCCTCCAAGATATCTAAGTCCTCATGACTCGTCTAAGAACAATCTCCTCATAGGTCTATGTTGAACTCACATACAACCAAGGTGTAGGCTCCTTAGACCTCCAACTGAAACCTCATCAATGAGTAACTATCTCAACACATGTCTCCAATCATAAGAGATCTCTTAGCCTCACCTATGTCTCCAAGTATCCATGAGTACCTATAACTAATAAATCCATACCAAAATCCAAATGCAAGTAATGCAGTCAATGTAGGAGGGCCCAATTAAGGATTGTCTAGCCTTGCAGCCTAAATTACTAACTCCATAATCATAGCAGATATGCAACAGAAATTAATAGCTAATCCACAAAAAGACAAAAGATATTCATGAACGCTGGACACAAGACATATCTTGGGAAAACCCTAACAGGAAAAAACCTAGCCTTCAAAGCTCATTCCTCATTATATTAAATCTCAAAACACATTACATATGCCTCTCAGGCTTAACAAATTCTAGGCCATAGCCCAGGGGTTACAAATAACTCAAATAATAACAATCTTCCATTGACTCCTCCTACTCCACACTCCTTCTACTCTGTGATTCTTCTGGATCAAAATACTTCATCACCATGCTTCATACTTTGTACTATCGAGCACCTTGTTGATCCCTCTCCCCTCGGTGTCTTGTAACAAATCCTTCTCTCTACTAATTATATCATCCGCAAATCATCAACCATTAACATGTCGACCCAATTACAACGGCTAGTAAGGTAACGTGCAAACTCAAATAGGTCATCCCTAAATAGTAAACAATTTACAATGCAAACTAGCCAATGTCGGCCACAAGAAAGTAAAGACCCACAACAACATCCTTGAACATGAAACACCTTCAAAAAATATTCCTCAAAGATCCACAACACACTACAAACACCTTGTCATCCACGAACATGGAAAACATGAACTCACAAAAGAAAATCACCAATCGTGAGCACAAAGATCAATGTGGACCAACAACACATGATCTAGAAACATCCACAAGCATCACGAATCACCACAGAAACATCCACAACAACTCAAGCTACCAGAATCACATCATCTTCCTTCAAGATAATCAACTAAAATAACTAAACAACTATCAAAACACAAATATTCATAACTCGAATAAATCTTCATGCAGAACTCTAAAACTTAACATGGAAACACTAGATATACTTGACAACAAACCCTTTAATCCATAACCTTTGTTCATCAATATACTAAGCTAGCCAACATACTAAACTCCACTGCATCACTGACAACTTGAAACTTATTTTATTACAATTTCCTCAATATCCTCGACATATACAACCTTAAGACATTAATGCTAATAGTGTCTAGTCACTAATTTCAGCTCCTTAGCCTCTAGCAATCAAATGCAATAATCTTGTACTCTGCAACTTCACTGTCAACTGCCTCAATTGTTTTGAATTCTTCCAGATGCCTCTACATCAGTAACATAGCACCATCATGAAGCTCCCAAGGAAATGATCAATGTACCCAACACTAAGAGAACCAACCAAGATCAAAGTTAAAGTCCCAACAGTTGAATTAGGAACATAACCATGGCATCATGATCTCACATCTCCTAAAAAGAAGATCATATCCTCCAATGAACATATCATGTACATGTATCATGTCAAAACTCTAATGTGCAACCAAGAGTAAATCATAACACAATACATAACCATCCTATCAAAATAAGGATCACATGTCAAATGCCAAATCATGACACTTCAACCAAAGACTAAAGAGTCCTCCATAGCTAACCAATATGTCAACATCTCCAAACCACATGAAGATAACTGTATCGTATCAATGAAACCAAAGATGTCAAAGAACCCTCACTTCATATAAAAAATAAAATCCAAGAGTCCATCCATGACACCAACAAACACTGCAGAAGATCATCCACCATCAAATGGTGAATCCACATCATCTCCATAATCTCCCAATGATTCATGATATCGAGCTCTCCATGTCAACATGATAACCATCCTCTAAATGAAGATCCTCTATAGCCCCATCGCAATCAAAGAACTCAACACCGAGCTCCCAAAGGGAAGAGTACAAACCATGATCTCCAAACCAAGAAGATACAACACCGCCAAACCATCACTGTCACAAGCTCCCATTGAATTGTGTAACCAAGCTATCCATGACATTGTGATAACAACCTCCTCAATGAAGATCAACCAAAACTATATCCTCAAGCCAAGAATATACACTGCCACAAACCAAACAGGAACCAATACAACACCACCAACAAAGCACCTACATAAAAAATCATGTCATGCCAAAGTCTCTAAAGCACAAGGAACATCCATGACATCATGATCACCACAAAATGTACCAAAAACACAATCCAATCATGTCACACATTTTTTCATCACATAGTCAACAACATAGGTCCCATATCATGATTGCACCTAGTAATACCATGTCTCTATTTCAACATGACAACCAAACTAGCAAAACAAGTGACTAAACCAAGCCACAAATCTAATCTGTAACAACATTGAAGCATCTATGGGAATAGACAACCCATATCCAAGCCATAAATACAACTTGTAAGTATAGGTTGCTTACAACACTATACAACTCTCAGATACAACAATGCAACATAAAAATCCAAAAAATTACTAATAACCATGTCAAATGAGAATAATCAGACATGTACACATGAGTGCAATGAATCCAACATCAAATTGCCATGATCTAAATAGCCATAAGCTCACAACATCACCATAGTCAAAGGAACCCATAAATAGCTCAAATGGAAATAACAACAAATAAATCATGCCAAAACATCTCCAAACCTGATCCACTATGTAATGCTCTAAACAAGTTTTCCATTGACAATAAGACATCCAAAATTTGACTTTGTATGCATAAGTTATGACCTCTCCAACCATAAAAATAAAATCCAATTTCTAGCAAGAAAATGCACTATCAAAACAAAAAAAATGGAAAAACCACTAATACCACATAAAATTACACAAAACCGCCTTTCCAACAAGTATAAGAAGTCACAAAATGGACACACCAAGCAAAATTTATGCCCCTTGGAAAAAATTTGCACAATTTGGCTTATACAACAAAAAGGAGGTGGCCCTTGGTTGGCCCACCGATGGCAGCAGCCCCACCTGGGCAGCATCGCCCAGACCCGACCAGGTTATTAAATCTGGTTAAAACTTGTATTTTTAAAGTTTCAAGTTGCGGCATTTAAAATTTAAAATTTCCAAGCGAGGGCTCTGCCCCGCCGACAACGCTTCCGCAGGCCACCATGGGGCCGACAACACCTTGCCAAGGTTGTACTCCTGGTAGGGTCTAGTACCCGCAGGGTATGGGGTCTACGGACCCCCCACCCTGCTATTTTATTTTTATTTTATTTTTAGACTTCCATCAGGGTGTTTTAAAATATTTTTTTCTATAATGTGCAGGAAAAAATATTAATAGACCACAAAAAAAAAATCAGCTTGCAAAATTCAATGGTCCTATGACCGAGGGGCCATTTGGCAAAAAAAAATTGCAATTTTCTCCAGTAAAAAAAATAGGTTAAATTTTATGTTAATCTTCGTCTCTCGAGCTTCCTGGAACGAATGGTGAGGTCAGTTTAATTCCAAGGGGTCATCTGCAACATTTCCCCTAAAGAACCCTCATGATCAACATCCATAAAAACCCTTTTTCAAACAAAGATTCATAACCCCATATCTATAAAAAAAATAACCACAAATCTACAACCCCAAATCTACAAAAAGTGTTGCATAAAACCCTCATATCTTGCAATGTCTTCATTCTTTCCATGCAAGCCCTAGATTCGACTATACACCAGATCTACTCCAATAAGGGTTATACAAACCACAACCATGGATTTGATACCAAATGAAAGGAAATATGCATCCACCATAGATAATTTCCACATAACCCAAATAGAGAAATCTATGCAAACAAGTATTCAAAATTCATATGCAAAAGAATAGACAACACACCATCAAAAATGGCACAAGATATACCTGAGAAAACCCTCATGAGGGAAAAACCCAACCTCCAAAAGCATCCATCACTCATGTATTATTCAGCAATAAACATTACAATACATATTTAGAGTCCTCCATGAATATCTTTGAAACAACAAGTCCTCTACAAGAACTCCATGTGAACAAGCATGTAGCCACACATCCCATGCCATGCTTCAACCCTCAAAAATGCTAATAAGAGATGCTCTCAACCTCTTAGTCGAATAGCCAAGCCAACCATCCAACCTTACAAAACTACCCATGTGTTTTCTTTTATAGAAACAAGCTCACACGAAACCACTAAGTGGTATTACATAAAACCATGTGACTAATACCATAAGCTTACAAAACCATTAACCCCTCATTTAATATTAGTACCAAGTTTTCCCAATATTAAATATTATTCCAATGTGCAACCCTACATTAAATATAGCAAGAGTGCAATTTTCAATGGAGCAACAGGCAAAAAAATAATCGTCGACCAATGGTCATTTTGTAGAAAATGACAAATTTAATGGCTTCAGTCAACCTCGATTCCTTGACAAGCGTGTTTTTCAGATTGGTAGGCCCATGGGAAATGTAGGCTAATATCATGCAGGCTCACAAAGACAGTCGATTAGCCATAAATTTTCTAGGCCTAATTGGAAGCCCTTCAGACTGGAAAGGCATTTGGACAGACAAAAGCAACCATTTTTTGATATATATGAAGAAGAGTGCTTCCCAGATAAAGACAGAAGATATTTTGATCGGTATTATGTTGAATGAGAAAAGGATCTAAGGTCAAAAACACATATCCAAAACCCTTTGAATAATATGGTTTTTGGAAATGAAGGAGGTCTCTTCAATCCAAAGCGGTTGCATGTTGAGTTGGCAGGAGACAAAACTATTTCCAGCCAAGAAACTTCTATTCCTAATAAGGGTTTTCAGTAAAACCTTCAAAAAACTACATAGAGGCTACAAAATGGAATTAGTACAAAAATCCATAACAAGTCCACTCACACTCCCAATGTGTCTCTTCCACCACAAAATTCAAATTCATTGCATGCAGAGTTTGTTAAGTATCATGCAGAGCACCCTAAAGATCTTTCCCTCTCTGATCTTTCTTGAGGGCACAATGGAACAAAAAAGGGTATTGAGATTTCAATATCTAAGCAATTTGAGAAGGGGGGTCTCAATTGTCAACAGGATCAAAAGAAGAAAATAGTTGGATAGAAGGAAGCACCTATGCAAGGTCAGGGTCTGAAATCTCATGCCAAAGGAAAGAAAGGAAAGGGTTCAAAAGCTAAAGCGAATCAAAGGAAAAATAGAGAAAAGAATGGAGAAGAAAAGAAGTACAAAAAATGACCCAGGAAAATCATAGTTCAAAATCAGGGGATGACAGCTTCAAGAATGTTGATAAATCCTTACCATCACAATAGCAGGGTGCTATTAAGGTTACCTTCCCAAAGCATCTTCTGTAGCCGCAAATCCAAGATCTGAGAGAAAAAGCACTCATATGTAAGTTCTGGAACCATACATTGGATTTAGAAAATTTAAAGAATTTAATATTTGATGAATGGGAAGGAGTAGTTAAAGTTTTCTATTTAGATCAAAGGAAAGGAAATTTTGTTGCTCTATTTTTTGATAAAGCCTATAAGGATGAGGTGTTCAAAATCAAATCATGGTCATTTCAAGGATCAGGATTATATATGCAACATTGGCACCCAAATTTTAAATCTGAGGATTTTATTAATCAATTCATTCCCTTCTGGATTCAAATGCATGCATTTCCATTGGAATGTAGAGAATTGAATTTGCTTGAAATCATGGCTAACCAAATAGGAATTTTCCTTAAACATATTTTATGTTCTTTAATAATCCATCAAAGCTAGTAAGGATGTGTGTGTTGATTAACACAACTAAAATGTTACCAAAGCATATAGAGATTACATCCAAATTTGGAAAATGGCAACAAGAGCTCATATTTGAAACCCCTCAGAATGTATGTGTGAAATGTAATATGTGAGGACATTCTAGAGTAGAATGTACAAAGAAAAATATTGTACAAGTCCAAGGTCCTAGCAGTAAAAAAGGGGGGCAGAAAATGGAGTTGAGTCAGGGGGTATCAGCATCTAATTTTAGTGCAGATCTAGCTCTTAAGAGGAACAAAAACCAAGCCTCTTTGAAACTTCAACAACAATGCATTTATGTTCATTCGAGGGGACAAGGGAACATTAAAAAATGAATACTATCCACAAATGTTCATGCAAAGCAATTTTCATTATACATAGATTTGGGAAAGTATCTAGACCTATTGGGAAAGAAGCAAATGGGGTACATTTTGAATTTATACTCCCCATCTCTCTAGATTCCTAAATATCAACTGTATGAAGTGGTCAGGAAACTGATGCTCCAAGATTCAAGATCATTGATTATGGATGGGAAGTAGGAAGATCAAGCTCTACTCCCAATCCATTCAAAAGATTCATCTGCTGATGCAGAATGGATAAAACTACATGATATATCAAAAAATAATGAGAAGGTTTTTGATGCACAACTAGAAAATTTAGTAGAGAAGATCCTTTTATCAGTAGGAGTAGAATTAGTTGATGATATAGTAGAAGAGATTACAGAGGGAGAGGTACTTTGGGATTGCAGCATTGGAAAAGGAAAAGAGATAGTTACTAGCATTGATTCGAGGCAATATCACGTGGCAAAGAAATCCCTAGGAAAGAGAGGCCGAAAATAAAATTTTACAAAGTTACAAGAGGAAATAGATGCAGGCCTCAAGCGAACATTATATGATTCTTTATCAAACACAGCTAATAAACGCCTGAGGAGAGATTTTTTCTCTCCTCGCGCGCCATGAAGATAATATTTTGGAATATCAGGGTCATTAATGCCCCTGACAAACGATCTCACACCAAAAGTCAAGTGGATGGATGTGGATCTAATATAGTGATTCTTCAGGAAACAAAAATGTCAGTAGATACATAGGAAGCCACAATACAAAAATGGCAGTTGTGGAAATCAATGCAGTCGCCTACTCAAGGAGCATCAGGGGGGCTAGTGGCATTATGGAATCCAAAGATAGTGTAGAATCACTTAAAAATGAAAGCAATTGGCAGTTGTTGAAAGTAACAAAATTTGACTTAAAGTTTTGGTTGCTTAATATTTATGGGCCAACATCTACGTCTGATAAGAAGAGTTTGTGGGATCGGCTCACACAAGTAATAATAAGTTTGGGGGATGGAAAAATAATTCTAGAAAGAGACTTTAATGCTATTGCCTCACTTCAAGAAAAGAAAGGGAGTATTATTCCCCCTCCCAAAATAATAGCAAATTTAAGTTTTTTCATTAATTCAAATGCTTTGAGGGATGTGGTTCTAGCTAACGGCGGTTTTACATGGACTAATAGAAGGAAAGGATTTCTCTAGATAGCAGTAAGATTGGATAGATATCTAGCTTCTTCTAATTGGTTCATTTTAAATCATGACTTGGTGTTTGAGATATTTCCTTATATAGATTATGATCATTATGCAATCTCTCTCAACATTTCAATTGTCTCATCTCCAAAAGTCAAATCATCTTTTAAATTTGAGAGTATGTGGTTTAGATTTCCTAATTTCTTGGACTTGGTCCATCAATGGTGGATTACAACACCTTATGAACAAGGAACAATGATGTTTTAGTTGTACAAAAAGTTAACACATCTTAAGCAACAGCTTGTAAAATGGAACAAAGAGGTTTTCAAAAATGAATTTCATCAGAAAGAGCTGGTTTGAAAACAACTAGAAGAGGTGCATGAGCAGATTATTCAACATGGCCTAGATGAATCTCTATACGATAAACAAAAGCACTTGCAAGGAGAATGGGAAGAATTAAGTGTGAGAGAAGAAATGTATTGGAGTCAAAAATCAAAGGAGTTGTGGTTGAGGGAGGGTAATTGTAATACCAAATATTTTCATGCATCCACTCAGATTAAGAGGGTTTCCAAGGTAATCCAATCTATTCATGAAATATCAACTAGTAATTGGCTTACTAAGGAAGAAGATATAAATAGAGAATGTGTAAGGTTTTTTTCTGATCTCTTATCAATATCACAAGGAAACGATGAGCAAAATGATAAAGATGAAGCAGAACTCCTGGAAACAATTCCAAAAATTGTTACTGAAGGGGATAATGGAGCCTTAATGAAACCTTTCTTGTTAGAGGAGCTCAAAAAAGTGGTTTTCTCTTTGGCTCCGGATAAAGCACCTAGTCTGGATGGCTTTACAACTTTATTCTACCAAAAATGTTGGGAGATAGTGTTTTTTGATATGTTATGGGCTATTGAAGAATCAAGAAGCATAGGTACATTGTTAAAACAATTCCATGTGACAAATATAGCAATTTTTCCTAAAGTAAAAGACCTGGAAACATTTGCAAAATACAAGTTGATTTCCTTATGCAACACAATTTACAAGATATTCACTAAGGCAATTTATCTAAGGTTGCAGCCCATCATACCAAGGATCATTTTGTAAGAACAAGGTGGTTTTGTTCCAGGAAGAGAGATAGTTGAAGGAGCTATAGTAGCCCATGAAATGTTACATTCAATTTCTACTATTGATGCATCTTCTATCATCATAAAATTGGACATGATGAAGACATATGAAAAAGTCAATTGGAAATTTCTAAAAAGATTTCTTGTAAGTTTTGGTTTCAGTGCAAAATGGTGTAGATGGATAATAACATATCTTTCAGGGGCTAAGTTCTCAATCTTACTTAATGGTTCTTCTACTAGTTTTTTTGGTGCATCACAAGGGGTCAGGTAAGGAGATCCGCTTTCACCATTCTTGTTTATAATCATGACTAAGGAATTGAGCAGGTTCATTGGCAACAAGCATTCTCAGGGTCTATGGAAAGGGGTTCAAATTGGGGATATAGGCTTAGTAGTTACACACTCCCTCTTTGCAAATGACACCAATTTATTTGGGAAAATGACTATTGCAAAAGCTAAGTAGATTAAGGAGGTCTTAGACAAATACACATTAGCATCAGGCTAAAGGATAAATGCATCAAAATCAAAAGTTTATGTGCTTAACACATAGGAAGAAATTACTAAGAAGACAGTCAAAATTCTTGGTTTCCAACAAGAAGTCCTACCTGGCACTTATCTAGGAATCCCTCTTTTCTCGGGCCCAAATAAAGCAGCATATTGGGTAAAAGTAATTGACAAATTGAAATCAAGGATTTTACTATGTAAGGCTAGATGGCTATCTTTGTCAGGGAGAATACTCTTAGTAAAAGCAGTATTATCCTCAATTCCTAATTATTTTCTTGCAATTCTCAAAGCACCAAGTTCTGTGATATTAGAAATTGAGAAAATTATTAGAGATTTTATTTGGAAAGGTAATATTGATGAGTAGAAAAAGGTGCCTCTAATATCCTTAGAGGGAATGGCTCAAGAAAAATTTCAAGGTAAGGTTGGAATTCATAATTTAGTGAGTAGGAACAAAGCATTTGGAGAAAAACTTGTTTGGAAGATGTATGTAAATCCAAAATCCAAATGGTGTAGAATTTTGCAAGCAAAGTATCTGGATAACTAGGATCCCTCAAGAATTCTTACCATTTCTAACCCTCCAAAAGGATCAGCAATGTGGAATTTTCTGATAGCATGTAGAAAACTAATCACTACATACATTTCATGGGAAGTAAACAATGGAGAGAGTATAAAATTTTGGAGTGATTCATGGAATGGGAATCTTCCTTTGCAAAATAATCCAAACTTGTCTCATTCAATGGAAACATTAAAGCAGTCATGGGGGGGAAATTTTCTAGACTATGTGCAATTAGTAAAAACCTTGTCAGGAAAAGTGATTTGGAAAAACATTTTAGATCCTTCTATTTCTTCTCAACAGTGTAATGGGCTACAAGAAATATTGAATCAACGCATAGTTTTTATCTCCCCAAAATCAGACAAACTTGTATCGACAGCATCGAGTGATGGCAATTATACAGTTAAACAAGGATATAAGGTTTTATGTCAAAAACCAAGCCAACTTGCTCCTCAAAGGGCATATTCTTTCTGTTGGGATAGAAAAACTCTACCAAAGGCTGGGAGTTTTGCTTGGTTGGCATTAAGAAAGAGAATTCTAAAAAGTGACTGTCTATCAAAATTAAGAATAGCATATCCTTTTAAGTTCCCATTGTGTAATGAGGAACAAGAAGATGTTGATCACTTGTTTGTCAAATATTGTTTTGCACAACAATGTTGGACCTTTATCTTGAACAAACTTAATTTTCATACCCCTTTTCCAAACTCTTTATGGGATTTGTTTCAAAGTTGGTCGGTTATATTCAAATCTTCTTTTTATGCTTGTATTTGGTAAGTGATACCATCTTTAGTAATATGGAATCTATGATGTGAGTGTAACTTACGTATTTTTAGAAAAGTAGCATCATCAATTGAGATAGTATACAGAAAAATTGAAAAGGAATTTTTTGAGTTTGTCAATACCAATGTTCAAAAGCATGAGGGTCTAAATTCATTCTTTACAAGTTGGGATGATTTTATTCTAAATAATTGGAAGAGTATAGAATTGTCATTCCCAAGCAGCCTCTTACAGTCAAAAGTAGTGAAAATTGACAGGAAACATGTTAAATGGAAGGCCCCTCAAGATGGTTTCATAAAATTAAACTTTGATGGGGCTTCAAGAGGAAACCCAGGGGAATCAGGAGCAAGCATTTTTTTTAAATATTCGAGGGGAAAGATACTTGCAATTAGTTCAAATCATCTTTTAAAAGGGTCAAATAATCTTGCAGAATCAAAAGCTTTAGTAATAGGCTTGGAAATTGCAGTGAAGCTGGGTAGTACAAGTTTACATATTGAAGGTGATTCCTTGGTGATTATTAATGCTTGCAAAGTTAAAAGAATTCAAAATTGGAATTTGTAATAAGTTCTTAAAAGATCTTGGGCTTTGATGGAGAATTTTCAAATTTATCAGATCACTCATGCATACCGTGAAGGTAACAAATTAGCATATTGCTTGGAAAACATGGGGTGCAATAACCAAGAAGTTTATTTAGCTCAAGACATTAGTCACATACAAGAATATCCTCAACTAGAGGAAATTGCACAATAGGAGATGTCAAATTTTTTTTAGGTTACATGTACAAATGAAGTTCTTGCGTAACCTGCATAATTATCTCATGCCACTCAAAAGCGGTGTACAATAATAATCTTATTCAATTATTAGAGTATATCTTTTATATTGTTTGTAAGTAAGCACCAGCACACATAAATAGGATTTACAAAAATGATAACTTGGTATAGTGGAGAGTGAAATTTGCACATGTTGCCAGAGGATATAATATGTGTTGGTTGGCAAAGATCATAAAATGTAAATTGAGCAGCTTGGCAAGTTGTGTTACATGTGAAAAAAGACTAGATACCCTCCATGTGGCAATTTTGTCGTCAACTATGAGCTAACATGTGTTGCTTGCAAGTACTTTCTTAATTATGATAAGACAAGGGTTCTTTTCTCCATTTTTTCAAGCGAGGGAGTAGAAATGATTTTGTAGAAAAGGATTTTTAGCACATATAACCTTCAATTGAGGAGCATGTCATATTTGGAGGCCGTATATTTTAGGGTTCTTGTAATAATTTTGGTGCTAAAAGCTCTCATTAAAGTTTATGGAGTAAATTGGGCGAGTTTTTATTTAAGCCATATTGTTCTTAAATCTTCATTTGTCATACTATTTGTTGGGTGAAATGGAGTGGAAAATTTTGGAAGTGAAGTGGTAGAGGCCGAAGTGGGTCTAGTTGCAAGCGTCAGTGTTCGAGCTACAGTGGCCTACTAGCCATGGAACCTGTGAGTGCAATTGAAATTGCAGAAGTGGGAGAGGTCATTTGAGGAGTACCTGGTGTGGGAAGACTTAGCAGTAATATTTAAACTCAATTGCCCGAGGGTTGAAGATTTTGTGCGCTCAATTATTGGTTTTCATGTTATCAGCCCCAGGGCAAGAAGAATTATTCAACCATCTCAGGTGTTGTCAATTTTTCTTTCAAATATAATGTATTTTTGTCAATATTTAAGGGATGTTGAGAAAATAGTAGGGAAATTTGTGAAAGAGCAATTCCTGCAAGATGATACTTTGCAATTGGTTGTTCAAAATTACAATCTTTTTAAGGGAAAAGGGTATATAGGAGGGCTATTTCCTAGGAATTTTCTCACATAGTGCCAAGGTTTTCAAGAAATTTATGATGGGGTTAAGTTGGCTTTTGAGTATGGAAATGAAAACATTTTTCTGAAATCTTTGAGCAAGAATTCTCAGTTTATTTGTTCAAACATGGAGGCGGGGTTTAAACAGAAGTTCTTCTCCATTTCATTCCTTTGTTTGCATGACTGTGTGTTGCTTGTTTCCAACCCACGCATGGACCTGTTGCTCATGGAAAACCAAGTATTCGTTGTGCCAGGTTCAAATACCTCTCCAAATGCAAAGGATCATGGCAATCCTGTGTCAGGGCGTAAGAGAAAAGTGCAAGATCTGGAAGCAGACTGGAAAGAATATCAAGGTAATTGTGAGGAAATCCAGTGTGAAAATTATGTGGTGTGGATGGATGAAGACTATTTTTTTGAAAAATTAAGCTTTGCTGATACTTTTTGGGGTAGCTTTGTTTAGTTTTTTGGGTTTTTCAATGTAATCTTGGATTGAAAAGATTATATCATGTATAAGTTAGTTAATCTAAAATGATGAAAATGACTATATTTTGCCATGGTATGGTGTCTGGACAGGGGTTAATTAGTTTTTTTCTCTCAAGAACATATTCAGACTGTTAGTCTGCTGGGCAGAAATTTTGGCTTGCCAAGATAGTTTTTATATTATCTCAGTTTGTAATTATTTTATATATCAATATCTATTATAGGCATACCTTTCCTTTTATCAAAAAAAAAAAACCCTACATTAAATATTTAAACCAATGTTACATACAACACATAAAGTGGCCCCAAGAATGCTAGACCCATGTGATGCATGAATCCCTAGATTCCCTAGGTGTACGACACAATAAACAAATAAATATTACATTATAACATTATACAAGGTGGACAACACACCTTTTCCTAACAGTTAGCACAAATGCTACCTAGGTCTAAATTATTCAAAGACTAGGGGGTTATGTATTGGAATGGGAATTGTCAGGGAAGATACTTGAAGTTTCATGGATGACATTCCACATATAAGTTTTATCACCCCATAAATTTATCCTTGTAAGAAAAATCACACAAGTCAATCAAACCAGTTCTTATATAACCCCATGAGAGAAAAGAATGCATATAAGCTTACAAAATAACCATATGCATATATCAAAGATATATCACAATATAACACAAGATATAACTTGGGAAAACCCTCATATAGGGAAAAACCCAGCATCCAAAATCATCCACACTTAATGTATTATTTATTTGTGAAACATTACAATACATTTACAAAGTCTCCATGAATACTCTTAATACATAAATCCTCTCCAATGCATTCTCTATGTTTCCAAGAATGTGTCAATGCATCCCATGCTATGCTTAACATATGCACTCCTCAAAAGAAGACTCAATACAATGATGTAGCCAAGCCAAAACCCCAATTAGCCAACCTTAACCACAAAGCATATGCTTGCTTTATAGAATCAAGCTCACACAAATACAACCAAGTGGTAATGTAAAACCATGTGACTCAAAACCATGAGTTCACAAAACCATTGACCCCACATTTACTTTTCGGTACTAAGATTCCTAAATATTAAATATTTTCCATGTGCAACCCACACATAAAATATCTAACCCAATGTTACATACAACTTTACAAGTGACCCCAAATAAATAATTAATATGGCTAAACACATCACTTACAATGCACCACAAACAAATATTTATTTATTTACATGATTAAAATAATCAATATTATGCAAGGTGTACAACACATGTTCCTAACAATCCCCACCCTACATATGAGAGAAGGAAATTTCCAAGATGTTATTTTTTATTTTCCCAACATGGACATGAAACTCAATGAATAATTCACAAGGGCTTTTATCTACATGTGGGAGTTGGGTGTTGACATGGGCATCTACCTCCCATACATTTAGATCGAATACCTTATCAATCATATATCCACCATCTATGTTATATGATATGGTTGTTCTCGATGTGACTAGACAACAATTCAAGGCTTCACAAGTTGGACCCTAGTCTTGACCAATCATCTCTAGATGTAAAATTGGAGCGAAGGAACATGGTCCTACTAAGCATACCAAAAAATAAATAAATTTTATATACATTAACTAAGAAATCTACCTAGAAACATTAAAATAGCATAGCTTAAACACAATATTCCCAAGTCCCTTCCATTTATTTTCAAGTAGCAACTTGCTTGAGACTACTCATTTTATGAACTGTTATGTAGCCAAGAAATGAGTCTTTGTCCTTTATATAGCTTGAAGATTTTAATTATTAGCATAATGACCATTTTAAGAGTTGGTTAACCCTTTTGGTAATCCTAAATGGTAATCTAGATTATTTTATCATTTTATCACATAGTACTAGTTGAAGTGATGACCTTTTATTTTTCATGTAATATTTTTTATGAATGTCATTCACCAAAATATCACATAGTAAATCATGTCTTATGAGAAAATCCTATACAAAATATTTATTATCTTGGTAGTGGCCATTTTGACAACTTTATATCTTATCACTAAATTACCACTACTTATGACATTATTATTCCAATAGAAGTATATAAACACAAAGATTCAACTTAAAAATGAGTTATATGGATACAAAATAATATAGAATATAAAATTTAGTAACCTTGGCGATATGTCCTTGCCCATTCTTCATATTCATCCTCTATGGGCTAGTCTATATCCAAAATATTTTATAATTTATTTATATTAGACACATATCTAGCATTTAATGCAATCTTTGCATTCTTGAAGAAGTCTTCCACCCCTATTTCCAACTTGAGTATTTTTCTATCTATATAAATTACAAAAGATAGGATCATTTTTTTCATCTTCAAGTAGGGTGTTAACCAAATTGGACATAATTTTGTTAAATTCACTCTTCCAACACCAAAGGATTTTCTTGTTATTATCTGTCCTACGAGGAAGGAAATCCTAGACTTACTAAAGCATTGAATTCTTCCCTTCTTTTATTGAATATTTTGACCACTCTACCCATGAAAGCTTAAACATGATATAAGAGTTCTCTATCTCATAGTTGGGTGTGATTCTAATTGGCCTATTAGGATTATATTTGGTGTTCTTGTAAATGGTTTTTATTATCGAGACTAAGAATCCATCTATTATTTATTTGTGTCATGGAAGGGCCTTTACTTTGCACATGATCAAGGGATTTTTAATGTTATTGCAATATTCCAACATATCATCCACCATCATTTTCAAGTTATGAACTCTCTCCTTGAAAATGTTATTTACCAGTTGTTCAATTTCATTCTTGGCATTGAGTGTTCATTTTTCCTTCTTAGATGACTATTGTAAGGAAGCTAAGGTAGTGGAACAACTTCCTACACTAATCTTGAGAGGAGAATGATTGTAGACATGTAAAATTGACCTAACACATATTGCACATCATAAATGATATTTTCACATCATCGGCATCATTATCACTTAATATCACTGCATTTCACTTCAATTGCATCTAAAATCCTAATTTCCTCTATTAATTGAATAATACTACATTATTTAATTAATTCACTTTTTCATCATTTTCGACCAATTAAATAAATTTCATTTATTTAATAAAGTCCCAATCTAACTTTATTCCTCCCGGTTAATTAAATAACATCAATTATTTAATTATATCTCTAATTTACCCTACTCCCCTAAGTCAAATAAATTATTAAAACATAATAGTTTAATTAAATCACTTTCCCCTAAATTTGAATAATTGAATTAATTATTCAAAAACATCATCAAAAATTAAATAAAACAAATACAATTTTGTAAAATTCAAACTTGATTTGCATGTTCAACTCAAAAAGATTAATTAATTAAATACCCTTACCCACTTTCATGATTGAGAAAATTACGAACCATCGATTGTTCGATCTAATTGGCTGACTGATCCATCTATTCCTGACTGATCCATCTATTTCCTGATAGATCAATCTATTCTTCAATCCCATAGATTATTCAATCTATTTCCTCAATCCCACTGAACACTCAAAATTATTTCTTCAATCACACCAATTACGTAATCAATTTGCACTAATTATTCCCATCTAAATCCTCTCAACGGTTTTGAACCGTTGATCAAGATATTCTACTACACAATCCTGAGCGTTCATTTTGAAACACAAATTCTATATAACAACCATCTTTCTTCTCAAAAACGATTGGAAAATCAATATCATTTTATACAACGAAGTAATGCAAAGATCTTAATCGATATTTTGATAAAGCTTTACACATATCTCTTATCAACACACACACGTTCTTCAAGATTTTGCACACACAATGGAGGCTTCACATTGGTACGAATAACCCAACATCTTTGCGAACACACTCTGACACAAGATGGGTAACGAATTCTTTTTATTGAATTCTTTGTATGTTCTTTGATTGCTTTGCTTTTTAGTTCATTGAATTTAGTAATTTGTAGTGCCCCTCCATGATTCACCTTATCAGTGTTGTCTATATGGTTAGTTGGTCTGTCAATGTTGTTGTTGTGGTCTTGCTTGTCAACTTCACTTTGTGGTCAAGTATTGATGGGTTTTTAGTCTATTTGATTTAAATTTGGTCGATAAATATTTTTGTTTAATTGTCACATTAAAATAGTATTATTAAGTTAAAAGGTAATTTTGATAATTAAAAATAAATGCTTTTATAATTAAAGGTTATGATAAAATAAAATTAAAATGTGAAGTTGAAGTAAGTAAATAATATATTAAAAGGTGATTATTAAGTTTAAATAAAATATTATAACAGAAAGCTACAATTAATAAACAGTAATAAATAGGAAGAAATAAGGCGATAAATGAAAAGGCAGGTTTCTTTAGTTACAAATTCTAAAATCAGTAGTGGGAGTTATAAACTATTAATGAAATTAATTATTTTCTAAAGAAACTCGCAAATGGCTTCCAGGTTTCTTCTTTTCAGTTTGACTATATAATTTGCTTTCGTTATTTTTTGGCGATAAGAAGATTTTTTGGTTTATTACTGGTCTTCGATTTAACCGCATTATTTGAGGTACTTATTCATATTTGTATTTTCCTTGTGCAATAAGCTTATGTATTATGTAGGCATGTATAGTTGCATGCACAATCTTTAAGCTTTATGGGAAACGTTGTGAAATTTGGCTTATACCTGTCATTTGTCTTGGTTGCATGTTTCTTAAGCTACTATCGTTAACAATCATTTTGAGCAAGTTTTGTAACTAATACAACCATGAGATCACCTTGTCTATACTCCCTCCTTGGCGTCCTTGTCCACCAAATTACTACATCTGATAAAATCCATTCTTTTTGCATGCATAAATGAAAGGGTCGTTTATCTCTGAACGAGGCTCCTTTTCTGAGGTGTGAAGTCTGTCTTTAAATCAAGGAAGAGACATTATTGCTTTAGAAATGTTTCTCAACTTGCAAGATCATAACAACTCATTTTCTTACCTTTGATTTGACCTCTTGCATGTGTGCTCTATTTCCCAATGCCTTCACATTGACATGGGTAGAGGATATTAAAGAAATTGTGATTTCTGGTTCTGTGGGGGCCTAAATATATTTTCTTGTGGGGTGCATAATGGGTGATTCATAAAGTTCTCATGCCTTGTCTAAGTGTCCACTTTTTGCATGCATGTCTATCAGGTTACATACCTTGTCTATGCCGCATAGCTACTTCCTCCAATCTGTTTGGTAAGATGTCTTGTTATCGTTATTGCAAGTCATCGTAGGATTAGTATTCCATTTAAGTTTTGGGAAAGAGTTAAATCAGAGCCATATTTAAATCTTTCTAGAACAATATGATAATCTGGTTGAGGGAATTTCTCAATAAATTCTCATACTCTTACTAAGAGCATGCAATTACCATACAATACTCCCAAAACTCCCTTACCTGTCATCAATACTCCCATCAAGAAACACCTTTGTTTAACCGCGCAATCATCCCTAAATAAGTTGAGTTTTTGAACTGAGGATTTGAGTGGAGCATTGTAGATCAACTATGTTTGTGTGGCAAGATTGTCCTTTGCAAATCATTATCTTCTTTGTATGCATATACATTATGTTTGGAATTTGATAAATGTGCTTTATGTTGGGTTTTCTGATTTCTACCTGATGGCTAAACATGTGTTATGTTTGGATTCTATGTTTTCTGTTGGGTATTTGATAAGAATGAAATATATAATGGGATTCGATATGTATGTCTTTTGCTTGTGTATACATTCCTCTTGATTAGTAATCGATAGATATGCTATAGCCGACACTGCAGGTTTTGATCTTACATTGATGCTTTTATTTATAGCATTCGATAGCTATCTTGACATTCTGATTTTGTTTACTATCTGATGAATACCTTCATGAATGTAATTTGAAGTATTCATTGTTCATTGTATTCGTTATTTAAGGAATATTTAGTGTGATTGGAATTCGTTGTATTTGCCATCCATTGTATTCGATTTTTGGTATTGTGCCTTATTTTCAATGAAAATAGGTTGTAGTAGGAATTTGATTAGTTTGCTTTCTATGGTAATTCGAGAATATGATGTTTGGCCTTTCAAATCTTAAATTTGTTTCCCCAAGCTCCCAATTTCATTCATGCCTAAGCCTATGAGGGTAATTGTCCATTTACCTTTGCATGAGCATCAAACATCAACCACCCTAATTGAGCATGTGGAACCTCATTCTATAACCCTCTTGGGTGCTTGGCAGTCACACTTTTCTACACCGATTGGGTTGTTGGCTCTTCTTGATACAACGGGCTCTTCGGTTATATATATATATATATGTTTGTCTATTTATGAATGTGTAATTTGCATTATGTTTATAATATATCCATATATATATATATTTTTTGATATTTGTGTTTATGTTTATGTGTGTGTGTTATGATGTTGGAAAAAAGTTTATGTTTGTCTTGAGAATTAAATGATTATGTAGATGAGTAAATTGGAAAATAATTAAATAAGGAATATCGAGTTACTTATATTAGATAATTAAAAGGTTTGTTAAAATAAATGAACTAGATTATCTTTGTGTTGGTTAATTAATGTTGATTATTTTTATAGCTATTTAATAGTTAAATTGTAAATTACTATGTGTCTAGTTAATGAGTACAATTGTCGCTGCGGTAAATGGGTAATTAAGATAAATGAAGGTTTGATCCCTTAATTGTTTTAGTTGAGTTATAAATTTACCCTGACATTAGTCTTTGAGAACAAATGTGATTGTGAAAACAATGTATTTTGTGGTGATTGTGGGATTGGTTGCTTTTGATAAATATTGTGTCGATGTCAGGTAATGAAGTGATTTTGGGGTTGTTTAAGTGGGAGTTAATGTGCAAGTGTTAAAGTTGTCCTCCAGAGGCTTGGGGAAAATTATATTGGATGCGGATCTTATGATTGATTCATTTTAAAGTATCTTGTATGAGGGTATTATGATTGTTTCATTTTGAAGTAACTTGTATGTGGGTTTTCTAAGGATTCATGTGTTGAGATGTGTGCAAGTGGGTCTATGCCTTGCACTGTTTATAGTTCCTTGTGATTGTGATATGTCAGCAAGATGGTTAATGCCTTGCTCTGTGTTGGATTCATGTGATTATGTGTGTATGCAAGATGGTAAATTCCTTGCTAAATTTGTAGGGTTTTCTAGTTGCAAGTAGGGGTAATGGCTCTCAACGGGGGTCAGAATCCAAAGTGGTTATCTAGGGTAGCCTATTGGGAGTTTCTTAATTCAGTGATAACCTAATTAATGAGTTAGGGGGTTGGGTAGTTTTCACATTAATCAAGATAATGGTATGGCTCACTCATGGCTCAAGTGCTCGTTTAGGCTTGAGATGAGATGAGAAGGCCTGGAATGGAAAGATCAACTGCCTTGTCCTCATGAAAGGTACATGTTGATTCCGCATGAGTTTGTATGGGGGTCGGGGATTGGTAGAGGCTTCCAGGGTAACCCAGGATGGGGGTTGGGGTCTAGGAAGATTTGCTAGGGTAACCCATAGCAAGCTATGTGATGAAACTCCTCCCTATTGCAAGCTAGCATTCCCTAGTAGTTATGTGTTCCCCTTGTGATGTGTGAGTGTGCCTCTAGAAGTGAATTCAGCGTTGGAATTGATGTTTATGTTATCTCCTAGCATGGGGGTGGACCTTAAGGTTCCACATGGTCGGGAGGTTGGTGTTTTTTCCTCCATTGGGTTTCCCTTGTTGTTGTTTGTGTGCATGGAGGTTGTTCCTTATATAGCAAATTCCAATTTGTGTTCCAGTTCAAGGAGATAGTTTCTTGTTTTTGTATTGGACTTTTATATTACATGTATCATGTACTGTAATATTGATGTATACGTCCCAATTGTATTCAGGGAATCATTATTTTAACCAATGTAATGATGTAGCGAGTTGTGATATACTCCCATGTATTGGAATTTGTATATGTACTCGTTAGTTCTATATATATGATCCTTAATGATTAGTTATCTGATGATATGTGATGGAAATGTATGTTGTTAGTTCATTTAATGTGATGAATTAAAATAAATCTTGTTGTTAGTTAATCCATGATGTATGTGTTGGAAACAAGCAACACTAAGAGGTGGGGTGAAGTGTTTTGCAAATTTTGATCCTATTATCCTTATTTTTAACTTTCCTAACACATTCAATCAATAACAATATGCAAAAACAGAAAATGAGAAACCACACAACCATAACATAATGATTTTTTATGTGGAACCCCTGTAAGGGGAAAAACCACGGTGGATGGCCAATCCACAAGTAATTTTGACTATACTCAAGGAAAATATTACATAAGGGGAATGCACTTGCATTCAGGCTCACTGCCTAGAGCTCACTGCTCAAAATAAGGCTCACTTCCTTTGCAAAAGAGATTGGAATAGTTCCAAAAGAAAATGAACTAGTATAATAATGCCTGATTATAGTTATGGTTAAGCTCTGGTGACAAACTTCTACCCTGATGACTGATGAAGAACTTCTGCCCTGTTTTGCTCAAGTTCGCCCACAAAAATCTTTATGCGCAAGTGAAACTGCACATGAAATCACTTAAACTCTTCTTAGAAAATCGCAACAATTGCACACACAACACCTACATGCATCCAAAAGATATGGCCGAACACATATATATATCCACTTACAAAGATTTCATCGCCACAAGTTGGCTTCCACAAAACTTAACAAAATTAGCAACTAGTTGGCCCATATAATGGATAAATTCTATGTGGACCCAAGCAAGTCAGCCAAACAATAGCTGGGACCAATAATCAAACAACCAAAAAGATAATAATAGCAATAATTAGCTCTTATACATCTGGTATGCAATATTTCACCGAGTCGGCTTGACATAGCAAATAAATAGAGAATTTCCAACCGGACCTATAGCCACAAGAATACTTTTTCTAGATTAAATAATTGTATTATCTCTCTGTGCCAAGGAAACACATTGAATGATCCACAACCAAGAAAAGTGATTCGGTGAGACTTCACAACCGAATATCCTATTCAGTCGATAATACTATCAATAACATGCAAATTTCACTTCTACTTCTGGTACGACTGAATGCAAAACCGTGGACCTCAGAGATAACTATGGTTGCCATCAATGACAACACCAGAATACAAAAATTACGTCCACAACAATCATATGCCAACAATCTCCCCCTTTGGCACTGATGGCAACACTTAGTGAAAAATGACTAAGTGTCGGAGATAATATGCTACCGGTACACACAATACTAAATACTCAATATTGTAGGCCTTCAAAAATATTACTCCCCCTAAAATATTTTTCACTATACCTCCTCTCCCCCTTTGACATCAATGAAAAAATTAGGGGTGCAAAACTTGTACACATGTTGTATGGAAACTTACAGAAATTGCAAAATGTCTGCAAAGACCTTCTTCAAGTCACTAAGGGTCGAATCCCAAATACTCTTCAGGCTCTCCAAAATTGAGATGTGTCCACAGATAAGATAGGACAATGTTTATGCAGTCTCCAAACCAGTAGGATCTGAGGCAGTAACAACACTTCTTGCTTCTTTTAGTGCATTTTCCATTATCTCAATTTTTATCCTAATCAATCCCCTTAGATCACACACTCTAGTAATGATGTTTTCGTTTTCAAGCTTCAAATTTTTCATTTGATCAAGGAGGGGTAACACCTGACAGTCCTGACGATAAATACTGCTAGCCAGAGGATCAAAACTGTTTGACATTATGCCTAGTTGTAGCTCAATATCCTTTATTTTATTTTCATTGTAACTTGTAAACTTTGACAAAATTAGACAGGATTTGTAGATATTTCCTCCTTCAGTTATAGCCTATTGAGTGTGTTGCACCCATGTTTCCAACAATTCTATATCCCTCGTTATCAGCTCGAGTAGACTACCAAGTCTATCCTCTTTAAATTCTTTCCTTACCTTGACTAAAGTTGATTCCTCAAAAGATTTGAAGTGGGAGTCAACAGAGTTTATCAACTTTTTCAACTCACCAGATGTGGTTCGTGATGGATCTGAAGCATGTGATGGCAGCAATTTTTGTAGGACTTTAGAGGCAATCTTCAACAACTCGCTATCCTTAATGTGAGATTTCAGTATTCTCTCATTTTCCTTATCCCGAGCTATCTTGGAAACTTTTATCATCTGAATGGGGGATAGAGTGGACAAATTTATTGATTGAATTTTCATCAAATTCAAAGTCCAAATCTATGAGTTGCTTCAATTCATATTCTTTACCTTTATGGGGAGTGGATTCCGGCAATTTACTCTTGACTGGTTCAACTTGAATTTTCAGGGCGACTAGTGAAGGTTCCTTTTCCTCAACAAACACAACCTTCTCTTCTGCAATTTCTATTGATGGCTTCTTAGCCACTATAGGAATTTCAATGTCTTCAGGGATAGGAGGAGTCAAATTGTCCTCAGGAATAGATATGTTATCATTTGCATCTCCTACCACCTCTACCTCTTTAGTATCATCACTTTCATTTATTGCTTCAGCTGGAACTCCTTCTGCCAACTTCTCACTTTCCACATTCAATTCTTCATTTTGATCAATGTGGACCTCCTCAATGTTTTCCTTTTCTTTTGCGGCTTGTGCTTCTTCCCATTGCCTTCTTACTTTCCTTAGTCTCTCGACTGGAATGCTCAAGTCTACTACAATATTTTCAGTTTCCTTCCTTTCCTTCCTGATTCTTACAGGTTTTCTCAGATCTAAATGGACTTGCTGACTTTTCTCTGCATAGGTACTGAACCTCTCTTCTTTGGTATCAAGAGGTGAGCTTATCATATGTTCAACATACATTTTCAAGATGTTTTCATCCACCTCATACCCCATCGGCATGATCCAAATTGTCTTAGGATCAGCAGCTTCCATGGAACACAGATCAATATCAACCATGAAGCATATGGAATCTTTGTAGCGTTCTACAATGGCTTCAGGTATTCTTTCTCTAGCATGCATTTGACTTTGAAATTTTATGAAATGTCCCCAGAGAATTGTATTTCGAACCTCCCAGTTACCAAGACTACTCAAAATGTCCCAAATTTTCACTGCAACAGGAGTATCATTCCTCCACTGGACTTTACCGAATCCAGGCACTTCACCTAAGAAGTAAAAATATAGGCATATTAACATATTTCCGAACTTGAAAATATTCTTCTTATCCTTCTTGATCCTCTTGACATTATCCAAGAGTTGGCATCTTAACACTTCACACAAGTCATAATCTATGTTCTCCTTTACCATTTCATATGCAGTGTGAATAGAAGTTCCAAATATTGAATTATCCCAGCTTGAGTGGTAGATTTTATATCCAATAATCATTGAATAAAATTTGACATCAATCTTGGCAATATGCTCTATTGTCATTGCCCTTCTATCCTAGTGAGAGCCGGTAGCTTTAGTTACATCTTCATTCTTGATGGATTTCAGTTTTGGAAGTCTACCGATCAAACTCAAACCTGTTACAGCACAAATTTCCTCCTTGGAGATTATGAAGGGTATGTCTATCCATAGGAATTCATCATGCATTCTACTTAGAACATACCGAACCCAATCATCCTCTTCAAAGATAAGGAATTTTGCGAACTACGCAAATTTCTTGTCGACTAGGGTTTGGAATTCCAGCTTCATAGAGAAATCCTCTTGTAGAATATGGTTAGTGTAAAGATCCAACAATTGAGCACTACCCAAATCCTCAATCCTTGCATGCACATAAGCCCTAACATCCTCTATATGCAATACTCCATACAGTACAAAAGAAAACACACCTAGGGGATCAGTCTCGATGGATTTATACGGATGCAATTTGAATTTGGGGTGGGGCCTATCTTTAATTTCCACAAGCAGTGGGGTATCCATGATTTGAAAAACACAAGTTCACAGGTTTTATTGATTATACCTTTTGAAGACGAAAATGAAGGACAATTCACAAACCCTTTCTCGCGCTTGAATCTTTCTTCCACTTATGTAGGAATCGCCAGGACCTCTGCAAACTACCTTCACTCGAATGAAAATGTGATAAATGAGAGTGAAAGAGACCCTTATTTATCGCACTAAATTTTTAATTTTCACATTAAATGCTCTTGCCCTAATTTTGTAGATTTACAGATTTTGATATTCCAGGGAAAATAATTCAAATGCGAATCTTTGATAAGCTTTATTGATATGTCTACTTTATTCCAAAACCTCTGAAAAAAAAATGATTTTCTATTGGATTCATCCACACTTATGTGTAAGCCACTTGCAAGGGATTAAAAGGATTTTCTTCACAGCTCCCCCTATGGCAAAGACTACAATTAATTTTCGGATGTATTACCAGAAGTAGCTTCCGGTGTAGGTTGATTTGCATTTGTAGAAGGGTTCTTCCTTACCCATTTCTTCTACATCTGCTTCTTGATCTCATCCCTAGTGATCTTCCCTTTTCCTTTGGTATCCAGTTGCTTGTCCTGTCTTATCGAACCTCTTTTGTTCCAATAGGATTTGGAAATGTGTCCAGGTTTATTACAATTATAGCAAATAACATTCCTCTGGTTGGACCAATTGTTCCACTGACTTTGTCTAAATCTGCACTGGTTAGAAACATGTCCAAATTTGTTGCATGTATAACACTTGATGTCTATGTGCAGGTTATACATCACAATTCTACATTCACTTGACTTATGTCCATATTTGTAACAGTTAAAGCACTGACCTGAGAAGGATGGCTTTGTTGTGTTTATCCTACTTCTACATTGAGAAGCCATATGACTGAATTTATTACAAGTATAGCAATAGCCATCAAATTTTTGAGCATTAGGTTATCTTACCAGATTTCTCCCGGGTGCATTTGCTTGGTTTCTTTGTCTAAATGGTCTTCTTGCAGATTTCCCCTGATCAGATCTCCTTTGTCCATATCTGTAACTTTCTCCTTCTTCATATCCAAGACCTCATCTATCACCATCAGCTCTCTAACCTTTAATTAGTTCATCCAGTTTAGCTGAGCTTGCTTTAAATTTTTCTTTGAACTCATTTGTAGTAACAAGTTCATCTCTTACATCATCAAGCTATTTTTCAAGATCTTCTTCATTATTCTTGCTTTGTTCTAATTCGTTCTCCAGCCAAATGCATTGTTTTGATTTCTCCTTCAAGGATTGAGCAATATTTTATTCATTCTTCTTTCTATCCTCCAACTCCTTAGTCATCCTCATCATGATGGATTATGTTTCTCGCTTCAAGGTAGCACATTCTTCTATTTTCTCCTTCAGAACTTGACTAAGTTGTTCATCTTCATTGCTTTTATTTTTCTGCTTAAGTTGACCACATAACTCATTTCTTTTCTCCCTTGATTCATTGATCTTTCCCTATAATGTCTGGACAAACTTTTCTACATTTTCTAGATTTTCTTCTAGTTCCTTAATTTTAGATTTGACTAATCAAGGTCATCTAAGGCCACCATGAGTTGTTGTTACAGACTGCTTATATCCATTGAATGTTCTTTCCTCAAGCTATTAGGCTTCTTTCCAGGAACTAGCTCTGATACCAATTGTTGGAAACAAGCAACACTAAGAGGGGGGGTGACTCAGTGTTCTGCAAATTTTGATCCTATTATCCTTATTTTTAACTTTCCTAACATATTCAATCAATAACAATATGCAGAAATAGAAAATGAGAAACCACACAACCATAACACAATGATTTTTTACGTGGAAACCCTATAAGGGGAAAAACCACGGTGGATGGCCAATCCACAAGTAATTTTGAGTATACTCAAGGAAAATATTACATAAGGGGAATGCACTTGCATTCAGGCTCATTGCCTAGAGCTCACTACTCAAAATAAGGCTCACTAACTTTGCAAAAGAGATTGGAATAGTTCCAAAAGAAAATGAACTGGTATAATAGCATCTACAAATGCCTGATTACAATTTCGATTAAGCTTTGGTGACAAACTTCTGCCCTGATGACTAATGAAGAACTTATGCCCTGTTCTGCTCAAGTTCGCCCACAAAAATATTTATGCACAAGTGAAACTGCACATGAAATCGCTTAAAATATTCTTAGACAATCACAAAAATTGCACACACAACACCTACATGCATCCAAAATATATGGCTGAACACACACACACACACACATATATCCACTTACAAAGATTTCATCACCACAAGTCGACTTCCACAAAACTTAACAAAATTAGCAACTAGTCGGCCCATATAATGGATAAATTATGTTGACCTAAGAAAGTCAGCCAAACAATAGCTAGGACCAATAATCAAACAACCAAAAAGATAATAACAACAATAATTAGCTCTTATACATCTGGTATGCAATATTTCATTGAGTCAGCTGGACATAGCAAATAAACAAAGAATGTCCAACCGAACCTATAGCCACAAGAATATTTTTTCTAGATTCAATAATTGTATGCTCTCTCTGTGCCAAGGAAACACATTCAATGATCCACAACCAAGAAAAGTGATTCGGCGAGATTTCAAAACTGAATATCCTATTCAGCCGATAATACTGTCAATAACATGCAAATTTCACTTCTACTTCCAGTTCAACTAAATACAAAACTATTGACCTCAAAGATAACTATGGTTGCCATCAATGACAACAGCGGAATACAAAAAGTACATCCACAACCATCATATGCCAATAGTATGTTTACATCTTGTTAATACTTTTGCTAGTAATGCAGTCATGGAGCCTTAGAGGACATAGCATAGTTTTCATGTTATGTTAAGTTATGCAATTCATTCTTATTGCTAAAAAAAAAAAATTGTACCATTATTGTAGTTAATTGTGTTGTCCTTTGGGCTTCTTTGGCGGGGCATTACAAATTTCAATATTGTTCATTTCTTGAGTAATGGGCATGAATCTCAATTTTTGTTTTGAGTTAGATTAGTTTCAATTCAATCCATTTATCTTATTTGATGTCGTCAATTTTCCCCTTACACATTCTAGCATTCCTGGTCGAACCACGATCCTTAGAACTAACCATTTTATGAGAAAATTTTGAAGTTGCAAGTTCTGGAAGCACACTAGAAAAAATTTCATGCATAGGCTACAAGAATTTTTTGTACTAGATTTCACATTTTGGCCTCATCTAACCCTTTTCTGGCCACTTTTGACATTTTTTGCACTTTTGCAAAAATAATAGAGGCACACTTGAGTTTTTGGGAAACTTTTGCTTAAAACACAAAGGTCGCACTTGACTTTTTCACTCGCAATTGCTTCTGACAAGACTGCTTCCACATAAAGTTTTCACTTTTGCTAACATTGTTTGTGCATGATTTGCAGAAGCATGGCATAGTGTTATTCAAGAAAGGACTAACACATTTTTTTGCAGAGAAGGTGAACAGTCCAAGCTTTTACTATTTCAAAGCTTTCATAGTTAGAAAATTTTGATTTGGTGCAATAAAAAGAACCCCACAAACAAGCATTTCAATTTGGTGCTCTAAAACAAACTTTTTCAAAGCTTTCATAGTTAGAAAACTTTGATGTGGTGCAATAAAAAGAACCCCACAAACAAACATTTCAATTTGATGCTCTAAAATGAACTTTTTCAAAGCTTTCATAGTTAGAAAACTTTGATTTGGTGCAATAAAAAGAACCCCACAAACAAACATTTCAATTTGGTGATCTAAAATGAACTTTTTCAAAATCTTTCATAATTAGAAAACTTTGATTTGGTGCAATAAAAAGAACCCCACAAATGAACATTTCAATTGGTGCTCTAAGAATGAATTTTTCCAAAAGCTTACGTAGTTTAGGAGCACACTTCAATTTTGGTGCTTATTAAAATGAATGACCAAATTCTTTTATTTTGTTGACGAACACATGATTTTCTTTTGTTGACCATTAAGACAAGGCTTTAGAAAAAAAACACTTTGGTTGGTGCTTAAAAATGAACAAATCAAATTCTTGGCTTGCACATTGCTATCTTTTTGTTTGAAATACAAAAAGTTTCGTTTTGGTGCACATAAAAAGAACAAATAAATTTTTGTCTTGCGCACACTTTTATTTTATTTTTTATTTTTTCTTTATTTTTCATTTGTTAGAAATTAAAAAGAACATTGTGATGAACTGTAAACTGTGTATTTCATGTTTGGGAAACTAGGTGTCTATTCTCTCCACTCACACCTTTCAGCAATCTTGGGTGAAGAAAAGCATCTTGATTTTTACACCATTTGTTTACATTTCAAAGCATACCTTTAGAGGGCATGCCTCCCAACTTATGAGAGGGAACAACCCAAGTGGTACTTTTGTTTTGGTCCACTATATAAATAACTATGGGTGTGAGGAAAGTTCATCACCCATCTGGTGTGGATGTTCTATACCAATGAAAGTCTCGCCTAGTATCTGTGAGATACGTAAAAACCTACAAGGGCTGGGAAACCTCTTAATTGAGTGAATTGCAGCATGTATAGACACCAGTTATCCAGAAACATGACTAAGAACTTGTGCATATTTTTCACACACGCCCCGTCGTAGGTAGGTCGGACCCCCTCTTTTGGCTCCTGATGGGTCGTTTTTGCTCCGGATGTGTTGTTTTGTTCCCGTCTCATTTTGTGCACCCTTTTTTCCAAGCCCAAGTCGGCCAAGAGTCTTAAAACGATCAAAATACCTTTGGCCAAAATCACCTAGTTGGGTTTCACTAAGTCATTTTCCCTTTGCGGGCTAGGTCATGTGGTTTTCCCTTTTGATTTTCGCCCAACGTCCATTGACCTTCATGGACCCGCATTCACAGGTTTCATCTTTTCGTTCATCATTGGAATCCTCTGTTCACCTACAGTAAAGCATTGGTATCTGCCTAATGTGCAGACTCTGCATCCGTTTTCATCGTTGTGTCCTTCATGCTTCGTAGACCCACAGTTGCGGGTCACCCTGCGGGTCTCCATTCCCGTTTCACCATTTTTGCAGCAGCTAATCCCTAACTTCCACCCACCTAGCAGGATCCACGTTTGTTCCTGTCATCCTTGTTGTCATCATTGCCAAAGTAAACTGAACCAAATGCACTTCAAAATTGTTGAAGTTTGAAACGTTGTGAGTCTTCGTGCATGGCTTGCCCTTGCCCAACTGCCGCTATTTGAACAGCTAAGTTCCCGCGTCGTCTCACTGAGCAAGACCCACATGCACCATTTCCTCTGAATAAAATCATAAAATGGTGGTGAACTCTAGGTTTTTTTCCTGTCGGCAAGTCTGCCCTTGTGGGTCGCCGCCTGTGAGAGGCCATCACCTCCACACCGTTTCATAACAGCAAAGTTTCACTGCCTCCCCGCTTCACAGACCTGCAACCTACCAATGTTGTCATCTTCTCGCGAGCTTCCCCATGGTAGCTGTCGCCCACCATCTTGACCGTTGTGAAGCGGAAGTCATGCATCGTCCACACATGTTGCTCTAAACTTCATGGTCATTTTCATGGTTAATAAGTTCCAAACTTCTAGATAATGACCCAATGGTGTGAGTTTTTCTTAGCACTACATAACAAAGCTTTTCACATTGCAAATAATGGCACTTAGGATCAGCCTCAATGATGGTCGACTATGTGGGACCTGCTATGTGGGCCTCTGTCCAAGCCATGTCTTTTCTCCTGCAGCATTCATGTAACAATCACCCACATACTAGCACCTGCAGAATTTAAACATGTGAGGTCTGTAATTTCCTTCATCGTGCACTCTTATAGAATTCTACTCTGCGGGGATGGCACTCTTTCATGGCATGCTCGCGTCTGAGTGGATTTTCTCTGGACTACCCTCTTCCATCATTTTCTCACACAAAATGTTCATGTGTTTCTCTTTCTGTGAGAATAGGTTAGAAATGTTGCATAGCTCCTTGGGGCTCATGAGGATTCCAAACAATGCCTCCAAGTCAATGTCACACACTAGAACTTTACCTTAAAAATGATGACATTTTAAAGCTAGCACAAACAACCACCATCTATGTGGAACCTGCATTGCAGGTTTCTACTTGTCTATCGTCGTTGTCTCGATGGCATTCCTCAAATAGCTTCATGCGGGCTGCCACCCACATGGATGGCATACTCATGGATTCTGCATCATATTCGGTTGCTCAGACGGTAGGACTCCTTTATGACAGTGACCACAAAATTTATCCCCAAGGACTCCTGATTAATGGATCTTCTCATATTATATGACATCGCGGTCTGAAGATGGAGGCTACAACTAGTGGTATGTTGTGGCATCAGTACGAGCCTCAGCGGCGATGGGGGTAGTTTAGAGTAAGTAAAATGATGCATACAATGACTAAAGTAAGATTTGTTCCCCATAGAGCTCTCCTTATCAATGCTAGTAATCTTGTGTATTGTTCCTGTGAATATATATGACGTTTCAGGTATGTTGGTAATGATCAAAGGATTCAAAGTAGTATGTTCAATCCTTCAACAAACTAACCTGATCATGAAGTATTGGTCCCAATCGATGAAAAGGAGAAGAACCAGGAGTATTAAAAACCTTGCATCCTTCCATCTGTGCCAATAAAGATTTCGGTATACCTGATCAGGCTTTGTTACTAAAGAAAGGAAGATGCTCACACGATTTTCTTGAAGTGGAGTCGTGAAGAAAGGAAGAGGATCGGCAAGAAGATGGTTTCGCGTGTGTCTCCTATTCCAAGTATTCTTTCATTATTTATCTCGATTGGATATGCACATCCTCGTAATGCGGGTGGTTACCTACAAGGGGACGTCATAGTAAAGTTGTTATGAGAACGGAAAACAAACAACAGCCTCACATCATGTAGAACCCGCAACTTATCTTGCCAGTGGAGGATCTCATTCGAGTCTATGCTTCTACGATGTTGTCTCATCAAGCCTCTATTTAACAATGGTTATGCCCTTCCCTTCTGCAAGCAGCTATATTGCTAATAATCTACTATTATTTCTTACCAAGGGAGGATGGTTATAACACATCAATGGTTCATTAGAGCAGAGTGGCCCAAGATGGTGACATCTTGGATTTGAACTACAAAAAGGATAAGGTGGCTATTTAAATATCCATGAGCATCTAGGATATATTTAAGAACAAGGTTGTTCACACAAGGAAAGCTAATGATACTAGCATGATATTATCATATAAATCATTCATTTGTCCATGCTACCTTGGACACTGCCATCTTACCCAAAGAATGTCCAATGACAATCCCCTATTCAGGATCTGACATTAGCACCACCATTTGATGACCTTTCTTCAATACAACCTCGCCCTCCGCCGTTAACAACAATGTTCTCCTACTAGCGCCCCGTGTCCTTCCATTCACACCTGCATGACTGTTGCATGTTTTTAATGCATCATTGAGGCTGACCAAGATGTTACTATGCTCATCCAACTCATGCTAAATAATGGTGGGAAAGAGTCTGATTATTTCGGTGTTTCAAGACTGTATATATTTGCGAGCATTGGCGACCCATCACCTATTTTTTGTATTCCTTCACAAGTTAGTGCAAGACACTATTTTTCCTCATTGTTGGTGGGGTGAAGCAGGGTGATGATTGGAACCATTAGTCATCATGCACGTGGGATTAGGATGGCATTCAAAGTAATTTTTCACTGAAGTCAGTCATATATGATCTATGAATTGGAACGGCGAAGCTTGTGCATCTGCATCAACATCATATTCAAACTGTTCTAAATTTTGGGTACTTTCTAAGTCTCCTAAACTTAGGTACTTGCAAAGAACATGGACTGGAGAATATCCTCCATACATAATTTAACTTCTTAATCAATAAGAAGGATCAAACGAATACTGAAACGAAGATTAGAAATATAAGGTTCATTCGGTAGTTGGAAAAGTTTAAAGTTGTTGCAGCAAGTCTTGTATTTAGTTGTTCGAAGGCCTGTTTGGATGAATTCACACATTATAATCTAGATGTCTCTTGCAACTAACTTGAAATGTGTGGTTGTTTCTTATATTGCTCACCAAAAACAACTTTACGAATTGAAAATATGCTGGAAATTATGGTGCGCCTAAAAAATATCAAAACCTTGATGCCTGCCACAGTACACTGGTTGAGAATGCTTACTATATTTATAAATCACCTAAAATATCTAGAAGAATTTCTAAAAGTTAGACCTCCTTTGCATCAGTATGTTCGGAAACTACTTTCAGACTTGGATAAACAATCCATAGAGCATGCTTGTCGTTGGGGTGAATATGAACCATATGTTTCAAAGTGTTTAATGAAGGTTTACAAGGGAAAATATGGTCAAGTACACCTTATTGCATCTCTTACTATGGGCTTAAGTCATTATTAAGAAGCATTTGTTTTTTCTATTGTAGATGAGGTTCTAGAGGAGATCAGGCTTGCACTGAAGTTGAATGATTATGGAAAGCTACTCACTCATATCCACATCGAACCCATTGTTTCTACATGAATGAAGATCAATGAAATACAAATGAAGAGGGAACAACGAAGATTGACTAAAGTTTGAGTGTATATTCAACGTGTGATATGGATTTTGTGATTTGTGGGGCTCACTCTGGCATAGGTCATGGCTTTCAATTCATTCCTAAGCGGCAATTCTATGGCAGCTACCTACACTCCCTATTTTGACGAAAGTTCTCCATGTGGGGTCCGACGTCCATGATGCCATTTGGATGGCTTTCTTCAGACTACCTCCCGCTCCCTTTTGCTTGCACGGCCCGCCAATCATGCACCTCTCCCAAGTGCATCCATATTCTTCTGAGGTGTTCTACTCAATGCAGGTGATCATGATGGACAACATGTTAAGATTAAGCTACGCTATGAATGTGATGATGTACGAACTCTACCTCGTTGCACCATTCCAACATGCTTCCATGAAGTGCTTCACGCAGTTAAAACAAACACACATAGGATATTAGATAATATCTTTCAAAACAAGCAAGAATGTGAGGACTAAGCAAAGAGAGGAGGGGGAGTGTGGGCACTCTAGTGAAAATGATGCTTGTCACCCATATTTGCACCTCCCCACCAAGGCCGCATGGTTAGAATTTCATGAAATAACAAAAGGAATTGACTAATGTCTAGCTCGTGGCATGAAGTTTTTGTTTTGTGGAGCGTGCTTTGGGAGGGTTCATGGCTCTCAAAACCATTCCCAAATGGAAAACTCACGACAGTCATTCGTGCCTACATACTAGACAGCAATCTCTCATGCAGGTTCCGCCACCTTCAAGGTCATCTATTTCTGGCAGCAGTAGCATGGCAGCACCCCACGTTCTCCCCCTGCAAATGGTGTCACCACCTCCCATGTCCACAAACACAAATCACTAAACTTTGAAGAGACCCAGAGATGAAGTCAAAAAAATAGTCACAACATTGCTAGTCTTCTTGAACACGGCATGCATATTGATATGGAAATACTCTCTGATGAAGCCACAAACAAGGAGGGATGGTAAAATTATATATTCTAAAAATGTGGCATTAAATCTACTAAGGGAGCGGGATCTTTTGAAGTTGGCATTCAAGAATCAATGAGTCAAAATGGAAATTTATATTAGAATGGGTTGTAGGGCACTATTACTTGCTCTATCTAATTAATGGAACACTCTGGTATTGTGGTCATGAGCACTTAGTATTATGATGGAAAGGAAAATTCTCGCACGAACTATCCTATTACTGATCTTCTCCAAATGTTGGGGCATAGTAGTAAACCTCTACTTGATAACACTAGAAAATGTGTAATATTATATTATAAAAGGTTCTTATATGAGCCATTTCCTATTGAGTATGATCTAGATTATTTTCTCAATGATCACATTGATGCTAAAGATAATGTGGAAGCTATTAAAAGTAAGCGGGAGCCCGTGGACTATCTTACTCAGACATTTCTCTATCAAAAGCTCATACATAATCTAAATCACTATAATCTTCAAGATATCAGTCATAGGCCTTTGTCAGATCGCCTCTCCAAGCTTGTAGAGAGCACATTTAGTGATTGAGAATCAAGAAAATTTGTGACCTTACAAGATGATAATACAAAGCTAAAGGAGCTGCTTGAAATTCCTATTTTAGGGGATTGAATAATCATTATATGGAATTCAAAAAGTTTCATGTTATTGCGAGAAAGGATTATTTGCATGGGCCTAACTTGATTATTTATTTGTGCAAGGGTTTGTTCATAAAATGGAAATCATCAACGGAGCTTGCTGCGGAAGGAGGTCACTCACGATGGATTCTCCCATGAACTTTCTTCTGCATGGTCATCTATGAGAGTGTATCAGGGCTAACGAGGATTTCCAACCAAAGAATGCTTACACAAACAATGATTAACTCGTCAAATGGACTATCAAGCAAGTGGCTACATGATGAGGGAATTCAATACTAAATAAACAGATGGTTGTCCACTAAAGGGTTGAAGCAAGGAAGGGGGGATTTTTTGTCTTTCCCAAAGGATCATGATACATTAGAAGATGTCTCATCGGATCGGGGATAGCTAATTCATTTAACAACGATGCAGATCTACAAATGAGATGCATTCGATGGATTGAAAAATGCTACAAACAAGTCAACAAGAAGGCATCCTTTAAATAGTTCCAGCTACAGCAAAAAAGCAATTAGCTACAAGACAAAATTGCTACAATGTTGGGTCACTATAGGACAAAATAGGGAAAATACAAAGGGCTTTATTTTAAATTTTTGTATAATGGGGGGTAGGTGAAACCCTAATGTAAACAAATCTAAGCCACACAATGCAAATTAATCCTAGCAATTCATTTGGGCTTTGGAAAACTATAAATAGGAGCTTGCCCCTCATTTGTAAAGGGTTTGAGAGCTGGTGTAAAAGGAATTTTCAGCAATAAGAGATAGCATTGCATGATTTCATGGATGTTTTCTTTGAGTTTTTTCATCTTGCATACATAGTTTTACTTCCATGATAGCTTTAGCTTGTAGTTTCTTGAATGGATGTGATAATGGTGTTTATTATTACAGTATTTGATGAATTTCCAGCTCATGCTTTTTGTGATTTGTTGATGATGAATCACTTTGCAAAGCTACTATGAGCTTCCTCATTTCATTGTTGCAACTAACTTCAATTGTGTGTTCATGAAGTGGATATGCAATTTGAAAATCTACAATCCTTAGGAGATTGCACTGGTTTTTTGTAGTTGAAGGCTTCTCTTGGTCAAGCAAAACCCAGTTTAGGGAGTTTGTCTACTATAGCAACCTCCATGATTACTATTCATCCATAGCTTAGATTTAGAACAACTTCCTTAACCCTTCCTCTTTTGCTATTTATTTTGAACCTTGGTTAGAGTAGGATCTTAAGCATCACCACAATTCCAAATTAGATGAACTTGGTGAGTTTCAGCTTGTTGTTCTAAGTGGAAAGCCATTGTTCATTCACTTCCAGCACTCTTGAAACTCTATTTGTAGACTCTACTTCCCATGCTTCTAACTCATATGTAAGACTACCTTGTGATTACCAACAAAACACATCAACCAACTAAGACATTCCAAGCAAGTCATGACCTGACATCTGAAACCTAGGGATAGTTTTCTACAATTTACTTGTAGGAAATTTTCTTTTAAGAGAGGTGATGCATGTATGCATTTCCTATGTTGAGAATTGCTAAAACACCCATCAATAGAACCAATGTTGTAGAGGCTACCCTTTTTAGCCAAAACATTCTCTGAAGTGGTGCATCGGAACTTTGATTCTAAGAAGTTACTTACCAAGTCTGACTTGTGGTTGAGCTTAAAACACTCTCCATTCATTGCATGTAAAATCATCCCTTCAGGGCATGAGGTAATCCTATCTAGGAGGAAGTGTCTATCCCTAGGGTGTACATTATCTTCATGAAATTTCCAAATCTATTCGATTACTTTGAAACATCAAACATTGTGCTTGCATTAAAAGGAAAACATCAAAACAAGTAAAAACCCCAAATCCAAAACCTTCATAACTTCTAAGAAAAGCTTTCAAGAACCAGGGAAAACCAATTCAAGAACCAGAAAACTCCATACAATAGAATGCAATAAGTTTCTCAAAAATAATCCAATTGCCCCTCTGCAATTAACTCCACTCTTTTTATTTATTAACCTCCACTACTTTAATAATTACCTAATTTTCCAAGAATTTTTCTTCCACTTTCAAATTTCCATTAATTTATTTTTCTTTTAAAATTTAACCTTATCTTAAACTCACATAGCATAGTCCAAAAATCAACCATTAATTTATTGATTTATTATTTTAATTTCTTATAGAGTTTGATTGCACCTCACAATAGTAATATTTTTATTATTTAATTACTTTGTTTTAAACAATAAATCTTAATTCATTCAAATTAACTAAATATCTTCAAAATATTTGTTTTAATTTTAATCTTTAATTTAATAAGGCTTTTATCTTCATTAGTCAAATCCTACAATTTAACAATTTAAATTTAATGAAATAATCGAACAAAATACAAGTCACGAGCATGAATCAATGATCGAATAGTAAAACAATACCATCTGAAAGTGAAATGAAGGTAGAATGACAACAACAAAGATGAAACAATACAAACAGACCTTATAGACGGGATGTGACGTCAGAGATTCATACTCGACCGATGGCTCGATGTGGGGGACCTAGTGCTACCTCTGAAACAACTCCATTGGGATTTTGGCACGCTCAAACTTGATAATAAGGTGGATTTGATGCCTTGTACATGTAGCCTGCATCAAAAGATAGGGTTGAACATGTGCATAATGAAAATAGTCAGACACACTCTAAAGGGGAAATAGCAGAGTCGCAGGGCGCTTGCAAGCGAGTAATGTGACATTGTTCCCCATCACCAATACATAATAACTGCTATCAAAACATGATAAATCATATATCCAACAAACACATAACATCATATCCATGATAACTCACCTAAGCAATTAAACTAACCTACTAACCATAATATAATCATAAAACATCAATCATAATAGTGTCACCAAGAATCACCATACCTAAGCATCAAGGTCAAAGCATCAAAGTATCACAATGTCATAAAATATTATCAAACTAAGCATCATAGTGTCATCAAACAGTATCCATATCTAAACATCAAGGTATCACAATATCTAAATAACATCCAATAGTATCATAGTGTCGAGCAAATAGTATCATAAAGTTTATCAAATAGTATCATAAGGTCTAGATACAGTCCAAATAGTTGTCCAAACAAAGGAAAACTGAGGGGGCATTACATCCTCCCCCTAGGACCAGGCTTACTCCTGGAAGCCTATAAACAAATACGGATAAAGCTCTCTCATCCTAGAAGCATCCTCCCAGGTAGTAGAAAACTCATCGTTTGAATCCCACTGGACCCTAACCTTCTCAATGTCTCGTCCCTTGAGTGTGAATCTCTTATGTTGAATGACACCCACGGGCTCCAAATCTAGCTTCCCGTCCTCTACCTATAATGCATTCCAATCAAGGACATGAGATATATTTGGATAATAGGGTCTGAGAACTAATACATGAAACACATCATGAATGCATGAGAGATTGAGGGACAAAGCAAGATGGTACACTACAGGACCAATCCAATCCAAAAACTCAAAAGACCCAACAAAGCGTGGTGCAAACTTAGAGCCCTTTCCGTAACGGATCAAACTCTTTCACGAACACACACGCAGAAATACACGGTCTTCGACTAAGAACTCACAATCCACCCTGTGAGCATCAGCATACTTCTTTTGTCTATCTTGGGCTACCACCAAATGCTCCCTAATGTGAACCTCCTTCTACTCCATCTTCTAAAGAATCTCCAAACCAAAAAGAACCCTATCCTCCAAATGATCCCAACTCAGCGGGGTCTCACACAGACGACCATATAATTCCTAAAAAGGAGGCATGCCAATAGAACTGTGATAGTTGTTATTGTATGTAAACTCCACCAATTATAGGTAGTCCTCCCAATGTGACTGTTGATCCATGATGTACATCTGAAGCATATCCTCGAGGATCTGATTGACCCTCTCGGTCTTCCCATCAGTCTCTAGATGTTAAGATGAACTGAAGTTCAATTGTGTTCCCAATGCATGTTGTAGGGATGTGCAAAGAGTTGAAGTAAATATTGGATCTTTGTCTGAAATAATCTGGCGAGGAATACCATGTAACCTGAAAATGTCCTCCATGAAAACTTTGGCCACTGGTGAAGCATTGTATGAGGAACAAACAGGAGAGAAGTGTGCTACCTTTGTCAATCTGTCCACAGTGACCATAATGGCATCATGCTAACACGAAGAAATGGGAAAACCAACAATAAAATCTAATGAGATAATGTCCCATTTCCACTTTGGAACCAAATGAGGCTACAAAAGTCCTACATGATGTTGGTACTCTACCTTCACTCTCTAACACTTTAGACATCTTGACACAAAATTAGCAATATCTCTCCTCATACTAGCCCAAAATTACAACTGTTGAAGAATTGTGTGTATCTTTTTGACACTAGGATGAGCTAAATAAGGTGCCTAATGCGCCTCTGTCATGATCCAAGTACGAAGATCTCTAGAGGAAGGTACATAAATATGACCCAAATGACTCAAAAGGCCATCTAACTCAAGGGAATATCCTGCAAATCTACCCTCTAAGGCTCTGCCTGATTCCACCTCAGACCTCACCTCTTGATACCAACTATCGAAAGGAAGTGTTGAAAGGAATATCTAGCTCCTCAAATCCACATCAAGAGTCACTGCTGATAACTCATGTCTCCACCTACTAAGTGCATCTGCCACTACATTCTCCTTTCCTTGAATGAATTTCACCTCAAAATCATATTCACATAAGAACTCCATCCATCATCTCTGCCTAGCATTCAGATTAGGTTGTGTGAAGATATACTGCAAACTACAGTGATCACTATGCAGCTCAAACTGATGCCCCAATAAAAATTTACTCCATATCGTCAAGGCATGAACCATAATGGCTAACTCTAGATCATGTGTAGGGTAATTCAATTTGTCATCCTTGAGTTTGCGAGACTCATAGGAAATCACGCGACCCTCCTGCATCAACACAACTCCTATACCCTCTAAGGAAGCATCTATACAAACCATAAAATCCCCAGAAGGATCAGGAACAGCTAAGATAGGTGCACTAATCAATCTTTCCTTAAGAGTTTGAAAAGTTTCCTGGCACTGCTCTGACCAAATAAATTTCTTCCCTTTCCACTAAAGAGAAGTAATGGGATGGGCTATCCTCAAAAACCCCTGTACAAATCGTCAGTAGTAACTTGCTAATCCCATGAAACTACGAACCTCTGCAACATTAGTGGGTGTAGGCCAATCAATTATAGCTTGGATCTTTGAAGGATCCACGACAACTCCCTCACTAGAATTAACATGGCCTAGATATTTTACAATCCATCTTAAAGAACTCACACTTCAACAAGTTAGCATACAGTTGATTCTCCCTCAAACACTATAGCACTTGTCTCAAGTGATCCTCATGCTCCTCCATGGTCCTAGAATAGATCAATATTTCATCTAAAAAAACCAAGACAAACCATTCAAGGTAGGTGCAAAACACACCATTCATCAAACTCATGAACATCGAAGGCCCATTCATTAACCTGAACGGCACCACTGTGAACTTGTAGTATCCATATTGAGTATGAAATGTGGTCTTATGGATATCTACTTCGAAGATGCACAACTAATGATACCCTAATTTAAGATCAATCTTCAAAAATACCCTAGTGCCCTTGATTTGATCAAATAGATCGTCTATCCTCGGCAATAGATACATGTTCCTTATTGTCACTTTGTTCAACTATCGGTAATCTATACACAATTGAAGGGACCTATCCTTCATAAAAATCACAAGTGCTCCCCAAGGAGAGACACTAGGATGAATAAATCCCTTTGCTAACAACTCCTCAAGTTGTAATCAGAGCTCCTTAAGCTCTCGAGTGGTTATCTGATAAGGAGCTCATGAAGTGGGCTCAACTCTAGGTACAAGATCAATCTTAAAGTTGATGTCACACTTAGGTGGCACCCCTAGAATCTCTCTAGGAAAAACATCAACATACTATCTAAGAATGGGATGACTATCAAGTGACACCTCCTCCTAACTCTCTCCTAACTCCAAATCATTGATTGTCACTGTAAATAATTGATAGCCCTACCGCATACACCTCCTCAACTACATAGTTGAGATCATCCTCAAGGAAATAGGTCTTTGAACTCCAACTACCTCAACCTCACTGCCAGAGTCATCTACACACTACATCGACTTACGACAACAATATATGACTACTCTGTGAGCCTCTAACCAATCCATTCCCAATACAACATCATAGGACCCAAGCAGAATAATATGAAGATCAACCATGGTTTCAAGAGATCCAATCATCAAACTACAACCACAGACAAGAGACTCAACTGCGACCTTAGTACTAGAGGCTAACTCAACCTGCCACCTATCGTCATGCTTCACTACCACCAGTCCACATCACACTACTACAGAAGGAGAAACAAAGGAGTCTAAAGCATCTGAATCAAAGACAACATAAACTCTACTACCTTGTAACACACTTGATGTCTCAACCATTGTACCCTAGTGCTCAGCCTAGCAGTTACCAACTGCAACAAAAACTCGGTGTGATCTACCTGCATCCCCTACTGTCAGCTCTGAAGTCGTTAGTCTCTGAGTAAATCCAGATGTGCCCTTCTAAGGAAACTGTCAAGCAATATGACCCTACTAACCACATGAGAAGCACCATGTACCTCTACCACCTGGAGGTGCACCATACTATTGAACACTACCCCTGTTAACTATAGACTACAAACTCTGGGTTGGCTGATCAGAGTGATAACGTTTAATTCGCCTCCAATTCCTGTCTCTCCTAGACTAAAACCTATCATCTGGATGAGATCAAGAGTTCTTATGTTTTGACTGAGAGGGTTGTTGTTGCTACTGGCCACCCTTAGAGGGCGCTTGTTGACTCCTAGATGGACCTGCTAATTGAGTCTGACCACCACGAGAATTGAACCATGTTGGAGGTGCACTTCCAATCTAAACCATCATTTGACCACCTAAATCCATAGCTAGATTCTCCTCAACAATTTGAGCCTTTTCCACAACTACCTCCATGGTCTTCAGCTCAAACACCCGAACACCACCACTAATATGGGCATTCAATCCCCTGATAAAGTGTTGTACTAGCATACCCTTGTCATCTCCAATGCCAGCATACTGCTTAAATTCATAGAATCTCCCCTTATACTATTCCACTGACATCACCATCTGTCTTAGCTCATGAAACTCATCTGCACGACATTGTCACCAATGGTTAGACAAGAATCAAGCTCTTGATCTCTCTAAGAACATCTCCCATGATACTGAATCTATATCCATTTATCTTATTTGATGCCATCAATTTTCCCCTTACACATTCTAGCATGCTTGGTAGAACCACGGTCCTTAGACCTAACCATTTTATGAGAAAATTTTGTAGTTGCAGGTTCCGGAAGCACACTAGAAAAAATTTCACACATAGGCTACAGGAATTTTTACACTAAATTTCACATTTTGGCCACATCTAACCCTTTTTCTGGCCACTTTTGAAACTTTTTGCGCTTTTACAAAAATAATAGAGGCACACTTGAGTTTTTGGGCCACTTATGCTGAAAACACAGATTTCGCACTTGACTTTTTCACTCACAATTGCTTCTGACAGGACCGCTTCTACATAAAGTTTTCACTTTTGCTCTGTCAAACTTTTATCTGAAATTTGCAAGTCACATTTTCAATTTCTAACACTAACAGTCGTTTGATTTCGATGTTTGATAGGTGCTAACATTGTTTATGTAGGATTTGTAGAAGCATGGCATAATTTTATTCAAGAAATGACTAACACATTTTTTTGCAGAGAAGGTGAATGGTCGATATTTTACTATTTCAAAGCTTTCATAGTTAGAAAACTTTGATTTGGTGCAATAAAAAGAACCCCACAAAAAAACATTTCAATTTGGTGCTCTAAAACAAACTTTTTCAAAGCTTTCATAGTTAGAAAACTTTGATGTGGTGCAATAAAAAGAATCCCACAAACAAACATTTCAATTTGGTGCTCTAAAATGAACTTTTTCAAAGCTTTCATAGTTAGAAAACTTTGATTTGGTACAATAAAAATAACCCCACAAACGAACATTTCAATTTGGTGCTCTAAAATGAACTTTTTCAAAAGCTTTCATAATTAGAAAACTTTGATTTGGTGCAATAAAAATAACCCCACAAATGAACATTTCAATTGATGCTCTAAGAATGAATTTTTCCAAAAGCTTATGTAGTTTAGGCACACACTTCAATTTTGGTGCTTATTAAAATGAATGAGCAAATTCTTTTGTTTTGTTGAAAAACACATGATTTTCTTTTGTTGGCCATTAATACAAGGCTTTAGAAAAAAAAACACTTTGGTTCGTGCTTAAAAATGAACAAATCAAATTATTGTCTTGCACATTGCTATCTTTCTGTTTGAAATACAGAATGTTTCATTTTGGTGCACATAAAAAAAACAAAAAAATTGCTATCTTGTGCACACTTTTATTTTCATTTTATTTTATTTTTAATATTTTCCTTATTTTTCATTTGTTAGAAATTAAAAAGAACATTGTGATGAAGTGTATATTTTGTATATCGTGTTTGGAAAACTAGGTGTCTATGCTCTCCCCTCACGCCTTTCAGCGATCTTGGGTGAAGAAAAGCATCTTGAGTTTTGCACCATTTGTTTACATTTCAAAGCATACCTTTAGAGGGAATGCCTCCCAACTTGTGAGAGGGAACGACCCAAGTGGTATTTTTGTTTTGGTCTGCTATATAAATAACTATGGGTATGAGGAAAGTTCAACACCCACCTAGTGTAGATGTTCTATACTAACGAAAGTCTCCCCTAGTATTTGTGAGATACATGAAAACCTGCAAGGGCTGGGAAACCTCTTAATTGAGTGAATCGCCACATGTATAGACACTAGTTATCCAGAAACATGACTAAGAACCAATTTTGTAGAGGCTACCCTTTTTAGCCAAAACATTCTCTGAAGTGGTGCATTAGAACTTTGATTCCGAGAAGTTAGTTACCAAGTCTGACTTGTGGTTGAGCTTAAAACACTCTCCATTCATTGCATGTAAAATCATCCCTTTGGGGGATGAAGTAATCCCATCTAGGAGGAAGTGTCTATCCCTAGGGTGTACATTGTCTTCACAAAATTTCCAAATCTATTTGATTACTTTGAAACATCAAACATTGTGCTTGAATTAAAAGGAACACATCAAAACAAGTAAAAGCCCCAAATCCAAAACCTCCAAAACTTCTAAGCAAAGCTTTCAAGAACCAGGGAAAACCAATTCAAGAACCAGAAAACTTTGTACAATAGAATGCAATAAATTTCTCAAAAATAATTCAATTGCCCCTCTGCAATTAACTCCACTCTTTTTATTTATTAACCTCCATTACTTTAATAATTACCTTCTTTTCTGAGAATTTTTCTTCCACTTTCAAATTTCCATTAATTTATCTTTCTTTTAAAATTTAACCTTATCTTTAACTCACATACCATAGTCCAAAAAACAACCATTAATTTATTGATTTATTATTTTAATTTCTTATAGAGTTTGATTGCACCTCACAATAATAATATTTTTATTATTTAATTACTTTGTTTTAAACAATAAATCTGAATTCATTAAAATTAGCTAAATACCTTCACAATATTTGTTTTAATTTTAATCTTTAATTTAATAAGGCTTTTATCTTCATTAGTCAAAGCCTACAATTTGACAATTTAAATTTAATGAAATAATTGAACAAAACACAAGTCACGAGCATGAATCAATGATCGAATAGTCAAACAGTACCATCCAAAAGTGAAACGAAGGTAGAATGACAACAACAAAGATGAAACAATACAAACAGAACTTATAGACGGGATGTGACATCAGAGATTCATCCTCGATGAGGATGATGGCTCGATGTGGTGGACCCATTGCTACCTCTGAAACAACAACTCCATTGGGATTTTGGCATGCTCAAACCTGATAATCAAGTGGATTTGATGCCCTATACCTGTAGCTTGCAACAAAACATAGAGTTGAACATGTGCATAATGAGAACAGTCAATCACAGCATGAAGGGAAAATCGTAGAGTCGCAGAGCGCTCGCAAGCAAGTGATGCAAAATTGTTCCTCATCACCAATACATAATAATAGATATATGTAGACACGTAAAATGTACTGATTGACATTGGACATCTGATCCTGACCACTAACATCATTTCATCCTGAATCATCCCTCAGTCTAACCATTTAATCGAATACCTTTATTTGATTAAATTCATCAATATTCCTCTCTTAATTAAATAAATCAGTTATCTAATTAAGTCACCCTTTCTTGATAATTAAATTAACCATTTTGATCTAATTATCCTATTTAATTAAATAATTGATTTTATTTGATTAAATCTCTAAAGTCTAACTATTAAATTAAATAAATTAAAACCTTATTTAGTTTAATCTAACATCATCTCTTTTAATTAAATAAATCAAAAATCCTTATTTAATTAATCCTTTATCACATTCTTCTCATATTTGATTTAAATAAATCCACAAATTTAAGTCAAATAGGTCACATCATTTAATCCCTTCATTAAATTAATTAATCTTGATTAATTTAATCTCTTCTCATACCCCATCCTCCATCTTTTACCACTTGCACATGAAAATATATTTAATTCATTTATTAAATCTCCATTTTCCTCACAAGGCATCTTTTAAGGAATATTCCTCAAGTTTGAATTCAAAATCCAAGTGGACTTTGTCCTTCCAACAAGGCATTTACTCCACCTACAAAGTCCTTTTTCCTTGAACTAAGTGGCATTCAATGCATCTTCTTTCCCTCTTACATGTCATTTCAACAATTTCAAAATTCAAATATATGCATTTATTGGCACAATCTTCAAAACTTGCACACCCTCCATCCATTCACTCATTGACAAATGGCACTTTGTCATTGGCTAATTCTTACTCCCACATTGCTCTATTTTGGACATTCTTTCATCTTCTCATTCTATAAATTAGAGGCTAATCTCATTATATCATCCACAATTTGAGTAAACTTACTATGCTCAAATATTTAGCAACCTTCATCCATATTTTCGAATTTGTAGATAGGTTATGCAGATTTTTTTCTTGAAGCACTCATCATTCTTCATCAAAGTGGTTCATCATCTTCATCACATCATTAAAGCTAGCATTGGAGTTGGGAAAGGGCCAATTTTCACATCAAATTGGCACCAATTCCCCCATGGGATCAGGAGTTTACATTGTCTTCAATAGGATTTAGCTTGCATTATTGTTCTTTCATTTCATTCTTGATTCATTTCCTATTTTAAACTTTGCTAATGGATTTCATGGGGAATCCTTGTTCTTACTTGCATTTGATCTCCTAATGTGTTCTTTTGTTGTGTTTTGCAGGTATTTGGATTTGGGTTTGACATTTTGGTGCTAGAAGGAGGGAAATCTCACATTCTAATCACGTTTTTTGTCAAAATTCTGCATTTTTATTTGTCTACAGGCTCAGCATCGTTATTCAGCACCGCTGGTTCTCTAATGTTGCTATATAGGACAGCTAAAAATTCAAACTGTGACGCCTCAATTTTCCTGCCCAGAAATTTGAATTCCAAACTATGCCACTGAACCTGTTTGACCCGCAAGAATCTTTCAAAAAGCTCAAACTGCACCGCTGGACAAAAGTGTGATGCATTCATGCTCACTGGCCTAACTACAGAGCGACGCTGACTAGAAAGCGACGCTATATAGCACCGCTGGAGAAATCAAATTGTGATGCCTTCGTGGATTGCACCGCTAGAGGGGAGTATGAAGTGAAATTTTATTTGTAGCACGTGCTTTTTTTCAAATTATGGTTATTATGTCTATTTTCTGCCTTTTTGACCTCTATTTTGTAGAATATAACTAATTTTTCTTGTAGATTGGATCGATCAAAGACGAAAAGGAAGAGAAGTATGATGATGTCATTTCACAAAAACAATTGTTTTTAAACACTCTAGTGTTTGTTGAACACTTACAAAAAGGCTTAAAAAGAACATTAGGACTCAAATTTAATAAAGTTTGTTTTGGGATTAAAAATTGAACAAGGAAAATTGTCACAGTTACTTTGGTGCTTTTTAAAACGAACTCACAATTGCTTTAAAAGGTTAAAATGAACATGTGCAACTTTTTTTTTGTGATTGCTTACTTAAACTAACATCATTGAAAAGGACGTATGTGCTTCTCTCGCTCTTTACAATGATCTTGAGAATCAAAAGGGTTTTTTTGTGATCTTAGGTTGAGATAAAGTAATCACCTCCACACTTCATTTTGGGAACTAAAATTGAACAAAGCTTGTGAGTGTGAGTTAGACATATCGTGTGTGTTCTCCCTTTGTTTCTAAATGAAGATCAATCGAACTATGGATGTGCTTGCTCGTTGTTGTTTACCTTTAGAGGGGCCTGCCTAAGAGACACATCCAAAAGGAGAACTCGAAGGTGACTCCAACCGGTTTTTCATTCGGGCCGGTATATAAATGGATAGGACTAAACTTTCAAGTCCTCATGGTATGTAGGCCTTAGTCGTACAATGTCTTTCAGAACGGGGTACTACCATAAAAATTATAAGAGCCCCTAGTAGGATTGATTAAAGTCTTTAGTGGATTTTTGGACACTCGCAAGGTGCCATGTCCCTGATGTCCCGTCATTAAGAACCTTGTTTGTAGTAGCCAACCAGTCCATCCAACGAGTTTATCAAAGTGGTGCATTAGAACTTAGATTCCAAGAAGTTACTTGCCATGTCTGATCTTGGTTAAAGTATAGAGGTTAAGACTTCATTCTTAACATACCTTTATACTCTCTCCTTGGTTGCATGTAAAATCATCTCTTCTACTACGAAGGGCATGAGGCAAGCCTGCCAAGAAAAACGTACCAATTGAGCTAGGATGTTATATTGCGTGTGAGTCAAAATGCTTTGCTTGTTCAAAAACATTTGGAAACAAACACTTAACATCATCATCAAAATTTCAAACCCTTTAGGAGGAAAATAAAATTGACCAAATTCATGTGTTATTGCTTTCCCTTCGGATTTGCATCCTTAGAGGTTTCTAAACACTTGAACTTAAATCTCAATTTGCCTACTAAAGATCAACAATATGTATCCCTTTCCTTGAATTCATCAAATTTCCACATAACATACTTTGTGGGACTCGAAGAAATTAAGACATTGGACATCTAGTTTGGAAACTTAATCAAAGAAGTGTTTGTGGTAAAAAAAGTCACTAAGCAAAGATAACAAAAATAAATCTCACATGTGTCAAAACCTCATGATTTCCAAGAAAGTCAAAATCCCAAAATGAAAGCCCTTGAGTCAAAGTTCAAAATTTAGGAGTAACACTTGAAAATTCATCAAGAAATACATTAGAAAGTACAATCAAAAGCAACATATCAAGATAAACAAAAAATTCACAAGGTTCTATAGACTCATCACTTTGAACAATCTGAAAATGTATGCTCAATTTGAACCATTTCTTGGTTGAAAGGTCTTTAGAAGTATTGTATGTTCTTCAATACCGAGGTCTAGTAAACAAAGCATCTTTTTAGGTACATCCTAGGATCAAAATCAAACTTCATCCATCTTTGAACATCAAAACCAAAATCATCTCGTCAACAACTCTTCGGAAGTCTTGGAAAAATCCTTTATGTTAAACTTTGGGAAAATCATTTGAAATCAAATCCAAAATCACCTTGTTTGATTGAATGTGTGTAGATGCATCCTTCTCCATATATTTGATCAAAATATCAAAACTTGTGAACAAATTCATCCCTTGATAACATCTTGTTGACGTCCCAAATGGCACAGCAACATTGCAAACAGAATATTGCTACTTTGTTTCTCCTGAAAGAGAAAGATGATCACATGGATATCTTAGCTCCCAAGGTTTTTGTAGTTGGTTCTCAACTGTGTTGATGTCCCTCAGTGGTCAATGTAACAGTAATGTTCAAGGGGCCTGCTGGTGTTGAGCTTTTGGACTGTTATGAGATCAAACATAAACTAAAAACCTATTCTAACTGGGGTTTTTTAAAGAAACAGCAAAAGATAGATCAGGGCTTTGGAACAGAAAAGAATGATACTTCACCCGAATTAACCAGACCTATCACCTTCCAAGGAATTTCTAACTAAAACTGCAGAACAAAGTCAACTTGTGACTAACACACAACTTCATCCATTCACAGTGTTGATTTCAACAGCAGATTGCAAGTTACCATTCAAACAAAACATAAAACCAAACTTCATTCCTAGAAAGCTTCACAAATCAGATGATTAATTCAAGACAAACACCATTCGGGAACACAACATGAAGTAGATTAAGATCTAGTTGCTTCTACTGTCAGTGAGACAGATAAGTAACATTTACAAATCTGGCACAATCACCAGTGTACAGAAAATTTGTGGCTCCAAATTGTTTCCATTTACACTAAGAGAACTGAAAGATACATTAGTCTTCTACTTAATCTAACTCCTAACTACCAGTTCTACTCTACAAATTCTAACTAATCTTTACTCTACCTGTTCTAATCCTACCACTTCTAACCTTTACAAAGAGGCAAGAATGCCTTATATACAAAATGTACCAACAGGAATGTGATGTCCCCTGTACTAAGGTTTATAAAATATCTATAGACTGGAGAGTCGGCTCTCAGATCTTTCTGAGGAAAGTCAAAACCGCATTCAAAGCGGAGCCTTGTTGTCCATATTGCTGGAAGGATTTCTGGGAAAGATCCGTAGATCTTTTGTTGTTGCAGCATTAACTCTTTTATCTCCATTTCCATCTTCGAACTCTCTTGCAGTCCGCCTTGAATGCTCCAAAATATCACCATTAATACTGATCTATTTCTACCAGTGGTCACTACAGTTGTCCCTATGACTCGTAGTTCCTTTCTTCATTTGGCTTCCTTCATGTTCTAGACCTTTCTATCCGTTGACCACTTCTGGAAGCAGCATCGGGCCTCCCTATAGATCTTCGCATTTCACCCGAGACATCTCCATCGTCACCTGTTCTCAGAAAGAGTACATCTGGTTTGCATTATGTTGGCCTTCTTTCCCATGAACACTCAATCGGTCAAAGGGACCAATGAATCACTCTTTGGCTTTCCTTCAATTGGTTAGACATTCGCCACGCCAGATTCCCGGGCATTCAAAAGTGATCCCCATTGAATCGCATGTCGGTGAGACACTCATCGTGTCTCCCCAATGCGATTTCGTCTCAACAGTTATCGACATAGCATATGGCAGTTGGCAAGGTGTTTCGGCGAGCTATAGAAGTTATACCGAGCTCACAAAAACCATTGGCAAGACTGCATCCTTTCGCTGAGACCACATGGTGAAGCTCTTGTTTTCTTTTGGAGTCTCCCGATATCCTCCTTATCATTGAGACTTATTAGAATCGGGGAGACATTACCCTGAATTTCTCTTCTCTTACCGAGCCCCTCAGTGTTGTTGTAGCATTCTCTTGTCGGGGAGATGTCCTATAGAAACCTCATGTCTCGGCGACAGCCTCCGCATGTTCTTTCTTTGGTCGCCGAGACTTATTAATTCTCTCGCCGAAGACCACTGATAGAATCCCTCGTGCCATGTCGATGTGATTTTATGAATTCACCGAGACCATATTCCGAATAAGATGACTCCCACCGATGCCACTTTTGTCGCTGTGACCTCACCTCTTCGGCCAGACATTATACCGAAGGTTTTATCCTTCACTAAATGAAACTCCCTTCGACAAGACCCATGCCAATCGGCCAGACCTCCTGTCGAAGGAAAAATTATCGCTAACCTTAGATGTTTGGTGGGACCCCTTCCATGTCGGCAAGACTCGCGACGACTCACGTCCGTGTCGCCGAGACTTCAGCACTTCAGTCAAACTTCCTGCCGAAGGTGAACCACTCTCCCCAACGTATGTTCTTATTGACGATTGGAAAGACTTTGAGATTTCGCTGAGACATCTCTCCAAAGACAAACTCCCACTGAAGTATTAGACTCTTCTTGTTAGTCAAGGAGACTTCGTGAACTCGCCAAGACTTCTTAGTGAAGAGAAAACCTTTCACCGATGTATGAATCTTTTTGACACTGGTCTGCGAGACATGGAGATTTCGCCAAGACCCTTCCCCGAAGACAAACTTATGCTGATAGGAAACTCCTAGTCACTGAGACAATGAATGATGTCTTGGTGATAGATTCCTGTATGTGATTTATGATCTCCGAAGCATCTCTGGGGTCTTGCCAAAATGCAAAACAGATGCATGTTGAGCAGAATGCACTAGTAGTAGGCAAGACATCTGAAAGGTCTTGCCGACTTTCTTCTTACCTGATTTTTATGACCAACTAAACTGGGGAATGCATTCCAACTGAGCTCCCTTGACAAATACCATCCTGTATGTGATTTAATCCTGCATTCAATGAAGCAAACCACAATAAATATCACATAAACAGAAGTTAAATAATCAAAATCATCATTGAAACAAATCCTATGTTAGTAGGGTACCGTTAAATTTTCAAACAAATGATCATACAAACAGTTCGAGTTTCAAGCCAGCCCGCAGAATCCAAGCCAGGGAGGAATTTTGGAGAATTCTGAGTCAGGCGGATTCCAACAGAATAAACATGAAAACACCCACTAGAAGCTTAATCTGATCATTATCAAATTAGGAACAGCATGTGAGACCTCAAAATAGCACCAATTAATCATAAAATGCATCATCATTTATTAACTAGCCTTACTACCCCATACTTCTTCACATTTCACAGATTCCAGGGAAATCTGTGTGGGATGGATTTCCGCGAAGAATAAGACATCCCGACAAACCCAGAACAAACAAGGAACAACGGATTTCAGGAAAATCCGGAAGAGAAGGAAATCCACAAAAATCCGGTCCACATGGAATTCCGTGAAGACCAAAAATCCCCAAACAACAATGCTCAGTCGGAGCTCGAGCGAGATTAGGGAAAATCCGAAGGGGATGGAAAATCCCAAACTCAGGAGAAAACCCGAAGAACCCCCAAAAGCAAAGCAAACAACCAAAGGCAAAGAAAGAAAAAGAAAGGGGGACCCGTTTTGTTCCAAATCAAAATGGGGTGGTTATGCAGGGCATAACACATCCAACATCATGGAGTTTAGGAGTTCATTATCAATATCATCTTGTTTGGATAGGAGTGTTTAGATGAATCCTTCTTCTCACACCTAGACAAACTAGCATCTTGTGAACGATTTAACTCTAGGACAACATCCAACCTCTTAGAGTTCATGAGTTCACCAAAATCAAAATCCAAAACAAATCAAGTCCTAAAGTTTAACATACCCTTCAATATTTTCTCAAAAGAGTTCCAATCATCCATCCAAACATCCATCTGACATCCATATCATAATCATCCTTTGATCTTAGCATCATCCTAAAAAAAATTCTTTTGTGCCTAAAGATATATCAATCCAAAGAATTAGAGATTCATCTCCCATATTCTTGAAAATTTATCCCTATTTTATGGTGCATACTAGATCTCAACACAAGAAGAACATGGAAGCTGACAAAGAAACACCCGCTTTAAGTGACCTAATCCAAACAAACTCCGAAATGAATCTCGTTGAATCAAACAATCCTTTGACAATCTTTCTCTCATCATCACAAAATCCACAAGAGGAAATTCAAGAAGAAGATCTTACCTTTGGGATGTCGCATGAAGAAATCACCGAAATGATCCAAAATCCGTAGAACCATAAAATCATCAATATCATGATGAGGCTTAACCCTTCACTATACATGCTTAAACTAGCAAAACAAGGGGCCAAATTACCTTATGATTTTGACGTGAGCTCTATAGTGGAACCATCTTTGGAGGTTATGCCTCCAATTTCATCCACACTCCTCATTTCATCTACACCCCCATCCCAAAGCATCACTCAAAACATCTCGTAGATCACAACATCTTTTGCTCCAACTCAACCTAATGTTAATAAGGAAAATACATTTCTTAATGCCATTCAAACACACGCCCTTGTTAATAATCAAGACTTGGATGCAAACACCATTTTGGAACAAAACATACCCCAAAATCCATTACATAAGTATGCTCCTCTCACTTTCGATGATCCTAATGATCCATCATCATCATCCTTTCGCGCAACACCCAAAACTTCTCTCCTCATAAATTCGCAAGGAGAAGGTGTCATGTTCAGACCTGGGGACATTTTTGACACCACATCATTTTCTTAAGAGATCACACCCCTCACATTTTCACCTCTTCCACCATTATCCACACCTCTACTTGGCTTGGGACTCCCACCTTTACCAAATATCAATCAAAATCAAACCAACATCCCAAAAATCAATCAAAACATCACGCCAAACTCTCAAAACTTGTCATCGATATCACAACAACAGATGACAACTACACAAGCAATCACAACATCATCGACCACCACCCTAACATCTCAAAGCATGGGCTCTCAAGGACCAACCACATCGATCGCACCATTCACCACTCAAACCACCAACATGACATCACCACTCATCTCCACCACAAGCACCATTCCAAATCCACCACCACCACCAAGCTCCAATTATCAAGCCAATACAACATGGCATTACAAGCAGCTCAGCAAGTTGCTTATCAAAAAGCATTCCTACAAGTACAAAAGCAAAAAGCCACACAATTAGCTGCTCAACAAGCCTCACAATTAGCTGCTCAACAAGCTACGCAACTAGCTACCCAACAAGCTGCTCAAGCGGCGCGAGATGCTCAAGCTACCCAAATCACACAATAAGCAAAGCAAGTTGCACAAGCACAAGCCTTATTGCAACAACAACAATAGAAATCTGCTCAAGTTGCACAAGCACAAACTCAAGCTCAAGCTCAGGCTCAGGCGCATGCCCAATATCAAGCACAACAAGCACAGGCACAAGCACAGTTTCTTGCACAAATAAAAATAGCACAACTACAAGCATATCAAAAAGCAATAAAAACAATACCAAGAGCAGCAAGAAGTAGCCCAATTAGTATCCCAACAATAAGCATTGTTGGTACAACAACAAACACAACAGTAGGCTCAGCAATAGACAATCTTAGTGCAACAACAACAAGACCAACAACAAGCGTTGTTTATATAGCAGCAAGTGCAAGCATACATGGCTCAGCAAAATGTGCAGATATCACCAATCAACACATCAACCAATCCAACCATCACATCCACAACCGAACCACCTCAAAAAAAATTCATCCCACCTCCTGATCTGCAAAATGATGTGACAGCACAAATTAGGTTGCTCTTGCAACAAGTGCTTAATCTTCAATCAGGGCGAACCACAAGAACATCTAGTAACTTGTGTCCTTATCCATTCGACAGGAGCCTTGTGATGAAACCATTCCCGAAGGGATTTGAGATCCCCAAGTTTGACAAGTACCATGGGACAGGAAACCTTAAAGATCACATCAGGGAATTCCAGGTTCATTGCATGGAAGTCGCGTATGACGATACCTATCTGATGCAGCTATTTCCTAGGAGTTTGGCGGGCCACGCTATGGAATGGTTCTCTCACCTACCCACAGGCATCAAGACATTCCAAAAAATCATAGATGCATTCATCAAAAACTACGCATTCAATATCGCCATGGATGTTAGTCTAGAAGAACTCTCAGCTCTGAAACAAGGTAAGAATGAATCATTCACTTCATTCCTACAACAATGGCGATCCAACGCCAATCAGAGCAAGTGGGTCATGCCCGAGGAACAAAAAGTATGCACCATCATATCCAACCTTGACGGCCTCTTGGAATTCCATCTCAAGATCCAAGGGATCACCACGTATGACTAGTTGATTTCCAAGGTGCTCAACATCGAACAAGCCCTGATGACACAACCGGGAGGATCAACTTCATATCTTGAACAATAGAATAATCGCCGACCCACCAACTACAATGACAAACCTCGCATATGGGCAAGAAACAAAAATGTTACCAACGATGGTGTCATCAATGCCAAAGTTGTCATCAGTGCCCCTCAGCAGAACACACCCGCACCTCAACAACAAATCCAAAATTATCATCAAGCGAACACAACAACACAACAGCCAAATAATCAAGCAATCAATAACGTCAATGACCAAATAGGACCTCCCCAGTGAAACAAGAACTTCACCAAATGAAAGTACACCTCTCTCAGGGAACCACTTGAAGTCATCATGAAGAAATTACTAAACGAAAATCTCATCAAGATCCCCACTTATGAGAACTACCAAGAACCAGACATTAAACCTCCTTGGTACAATGAAAATCAGCTCTGTGAATTCGAAAAAATCAAAGGGCACACCACGAACAGCTACATGAGACTAAAGAACATAGTCCAAGACCTCATTGATCAAAGAATCATCAATGTGGAACAGCCAACAGGGAACCAAAATCTCAAAATATACACGAATTCGATGCCTAACCATAACAATAAAGGCAACAATAACACTAATAAGGGGAAAGGCACCTACAAAAACATAAATCATGTATATGAAAATCTTGTTGCTTCCCTAGATGAATATTGTGCAGTAATCACTATCAAAGGAGCCTATATCGATTGTGGAGTCACCACAAGAGGCGGCAAAGTTACTATCGCAGGGTCATCCCAACCAAACAGAAATTCTATGTCAAATTCAAGATCTGTTCTCAATGGTTACAATTTCCTTGATTAGCTGAATAGAACCCTAGCACAAATCTCCATCATGGAGTTGTTAAAAATCTCATCTGCCCATAAGAAAATCCTTGAGGAAGCATTGGCTTCATCCACCGTCCCCACAGATCTTGATGCGGAACAATTCCAAGCTATGGTCGGCAACATCATCACCTCGAACCTCCTTATGTTCTCCGATCAGGACTTTCCCACTCAACCATCTCATAACCATGCACTCCACTTAGAAGTCCTAGTGCAGAAAAGCAAAGTCAAGCGAGTCTTGGTGGATGAAGGTGTAGGCTTGAATATTTTTTCCCTCAAGCTCATTAAACAGTTAAAAATCTTAGAGGATTCCATTGACAAAGGAAAAGGTATCACTTTCAGAGCATATGATGATTAGGAAAGAGTGTCCCAAGGCACAATCAAAATCCCTATTCAAGTAGGGCCAACTATCATGGAAACCACTTGTCAGGTCCTAGACCTTGACTTACCCTATAACATTCTCCTAGGACGACCATGGATTCATGCAATGCAAGTAGTAGCATCAACTTTCCATCAATGTGTCCAGTTCACATATGAAGGACAAGAGGTCACTGTCCATGGAGAACATGAGCCATTCTCCTATTATAAGAACCTTGAGGAAAAATACTACAAAATCCCTCAAGTCCTAAAAATTATGAAGGCCCGTCAACACCGTACATTGATCCAGCCACTCTCGCATCCACTTCTGCGATAGAGACACTCGCCACTCCCACCATTCCCACCATCTCTGATATCAAACTCATCATCCAGGATAATGGGTGTGAAAACTACATAATTCCCAAAAAAAATTTGTGGTAGGAGAGTTACCACAATCTCCCAGATCACGAGGACGTCTGCAAGCAAATAAGGCCTCCACTTCTCAAACATCCCTTGAAGACTACCCCAACTTCATAAGTTGGGGATATCTTGGATGAGAAGTCATAGAGGAGGATCCATCTCATCTCCTATGCCAAGATGATAGACCAGCAACCAATCTACCAGTGGATGACAGAAGCAAAGGTTTGAAAATGATGCTTGCAATGAGTTATGATAGAAACCAGAGACTTGGAAAAAATAACAACGGGCTTATAATACCTATCATTCCAGAGACATGAATGAAAAATCTTGGCCTCAAACATACCCCTCCAAGTATAACCATACGTGGCTGAAGTCCTCTAGTTAGAAAGGTCAATAATCCTCCTCAGCAATCCGTAGCCGAACTTCGCTTACTCGTATCTACAAGTTGAGTCATAGACAACTTCACATTTGATATAATTGATGTATGTAGTAGTAGCAATGATGAGGATCCCATATCCATCCTACCTAGGCTCTTCGAGGATACCACCCTTCTCATGATTAGCACCTTATCATTTGAGTCAAACCATCAAAATCATGAAATCTGCCTAGTTTACCCCCAACTCATCGATTATGACCAACGAGGACCACCAATTCTTGATACATTCAAAAATGATGAGGCACTCTCAGAATTCATGGGAGTACAGGATAACATTCCATGTGGGGATCACAAAGCAGGATTCATCATTGAGCTAGATACACAGGCCTATTATGGGGAAACGATTGAATCCCTCAGTCGCAAAAGTGAGAAATTAAGAATCATATCTAAGTCCTTGAGTGAAAACCACACTGTGGCACTCTCTGACATGAAAAAAGTAAAAAGAAAGGACGTATCCAACGGTGAAAACTTCTCTGAGGTGCCTGAGGATGGGGGATTCAATCTTCCTTTCACAGCTCTTCATCAAGAAAAATCAGCAGTCCTAGCAAAAAAGTGCAACCCAGTTAATCTAGGAACAAAAGAGACCCCGCACATCACATTCTATGTGGAATCGTTACTATCAGAAGAACAAGAACTCCTAGCAGCCTTCTTAAGAGAGAGACAAGTTAACTTTGCATGGAGCTACGTAGACATGCCAGGGCTCGATCCAAAAATTGTAGTTCATCACCTAGCAGTATATCCTAAAGCAAAGCCTGTCCAAAAAAACTTAGGAAAATGCACCCTCAAATCGCCCTGCTAGTCAAAATGGAACTAAAGAAGCTATTGGATGCAGGATTCATTTGACCAATAGACTATCCAGAATGGGTGTCAAACCTGGTTCCCATCTCAAAACCTAATGGGGGCATCAGAATCTACATAGATTTCAGGTATTTAACCAAGGCATGTCCAAAAGATGATTTCTCGTTGCCCAACATTGACATGATCGTAGACATTACAGTGGGACATGAAATACTTTCCTTGATGGACAGTTTCTCAGGATACAACTAGATAATGATGCTAAAGAAGACCAACATAAAATGGCCTTCACTTGTCCATGGGGGACTTACTCCTGGAATATGATACCATTCAGCTTGAAGAATGCAGAAGCAGCATACCAAAGGGCCATGACCTTAATCTCCCATGACATGATCCATAAAACTGTCAAAGATTATGTCGACGACATACTATCCAAATCCAAAAAGAAGAAGGATCACATAGCAACCTTAAGTGCCATTTTTTACAGGCTAGAGGAATACAAGGTCAGATTAAATCCAAAGAAGTGTGTCTTCGGCATACAATCAAGAAAGTTCCTAGGATACATAGTATCAATGAGAGGTATTGAGGTAGATCCAGCAAAGGTAAAAGCAATCCTTGAGATGGAGGCACCCAAAACATTGAAACAATTGGGAGGTCTCCAAGGCAGGCTTCAGTCCATCCGAATATTCATAGCACAGCTAGCAGATAAATAGAATCCATACTCTCACCTACTTCACAAGGGAGTAGCGTACAAGTGGGATAACAAGTGTGAATAAGCCTTTAATAAGATCAAATAATATCTGCTTACACCACCTATCCTAATGCCATTGATCCCAATAAAACCATTAATTCTATATGTGTCAGCAACAACAACAGCCCTTGGTGCTCTCCTAGCTCAACACAATGAAAACGGGACAGAAAGGGCCATCTATTATATCAGTAGAACAATGGTTGGTAATGAGTTAAACTACTCATTCATTGAGAAAGCATGTCTAGCAGTAGTGTTCTCTTCATAGAAATTTAGACATTACATGTTGGCACACAAAATAAAACTCATCACCAAAATCGACCCTCTCAAATACTTACTATCAAAGGAAATGCTCATTGGTAGAATGGCTAAATGGGTCATGATACTATCAGAGTATGACATTGAATATGTGGAGCGGAAATCATTTAAAGGCCAAGTCATTGCAGATCAGTTTGCAGAAGCACCAATCTATTTAGAGAATCCTCTCATCTTAGAGTTTCCAGACGAATCCATCTTCAATATCAACATAGTTGACCACTGGAAACTTTACTTTGATGGCTCATACACGCAACATGGATCAGGAGCCAGTATCTTCTTTATCACCCCACAAGGGGACTGCATACCAAGGTCCTATAAATTGGTGTTTCCCTGCACTAATAACATTGCAGAATACGAGGCTTTAACCATAGGTCTCAAAATAGCAGTGCAGTGGCACATCATGGCCCTCAAAGTATATGGAGACTCTCAGTTAATAATAAACCAAGTGAACGGTGAATACTAGACTAAGGATGATAAGATCACTCCATACAAGAAACTAGTGGAGACTCTCAAGGAATCCTTTATCGAGATAACATTTGAGCATATACCCAGAGCCAACAATAGAGCAGTAGATGCCATGGCAACAATTGGATCCCTACTAGACATTCCTCGCAACATTCTAAAACATGAATTCTTGATAGAGCAGCTTCTCTGCCCGCATTCGAGGTACTAGAATTAGAATTTGTGTATGAAATCGTTGGTCCCGATGATCCCTGGTACCATGACATTTATACCTACCTACGAATAGGGGTCATTCCTGTTGATTTACCCTCAACCTTAAAACGAACCTTTGTTAAAAAGGCATCTCGATTTGTCATCTTAGGAAATACCTTATACTATAGAAGCATAGAGGGAACCTTATTACGTTGTTTAAACATTGAGGAGGCATTGACCGCTTTAACTGAAGTACATAACGGCATCTGTGGTTCACACTCGAATGGAATGACCCTAGCCAAGAAACTGTTGAGGATGGGGTATTATTGGCCTACAATGGAAAGAGAGGCACATGAATATGTCAGAAGGTGTCTACAATGTTAATAGCATGGGGACCTCATCCATGCTCCAGCTGAAGAACTTCATCCCATCATCACACCATGGCCCTTTTCACAGTGGGGACTCGATCTCATTGGAAAAATCACTCCCACTTCATCTAATGGCCACATGTTCATCATAACAGCCATTGAGTACTTTACCAAGTGGGTGGAAGCCATACCCATGACATATATAATTGGGAAGCAGATATCAAAGTTCATCCTGAACTATCTCATTTGTCGCTATGGTGTCCCACAAGCCATTATCTCAGATAATGGAACACCATTCAAAAATTAGGATGTCTGCAACTTGTGTGAAAATTTCAAAATCTGACATCGCTTCTCCCCCCATACTATCCCCAAGGAAATGGCCAAGTAGAAGCCACAAATAAAACCATTTTGAAAATCCTCAAGAAAATAGTCAATGACGCAGGTCGTGACTGGCATCTGCAGCTCAATCTCACCTTCTGGGCCTACCGAACCAGCATTCGCACACCCACCAGTGCCACCCCTTTCTCCCTAGTCTACGGATCACAAGCAGTACTTCCCATTGAGATTGAGCTCCCGTCACTAAGAATATCATTGCAAAACCTCATCACGGATGAAGAGTACCGAGAATCAAGACTGAATGAGTTGGATCTATTGGATGAGCGGCGTATAGACGCTTTAAATCATTTGCAAGTCTATCAAAACAGACTCAAGAGGAGCTATAACAAGAAAATCAGAAGCAGGACTTTCCAAGTCGGAGAACTGGTATTAAAGGAGAATCAGAAGAAAGTCCCAAATCCAAACAGTAAAGGAAAATTTGAACCCAATTGGTTGGGACCATTTGTTATCATAGCAAGCTATAAGTCGGGGGCATATCAGTTATCAACACCTGAAGGGGAACCTCTGCAAGAGCCCATGAATAGCTCTCATCTCAAAAAGTTTTATGCGTAATCTTTCAAAGTATAGAACCAAAAAAATAAAAAAAATAGAAAATTTCTTGAAAAAATGGTTACTTTGGAAAAAACCTGGAAAATAGGCGTCTTGGTGACAACAAAAACAAAAAACCAAAAAAAAAAAAAATCAGAAAAAGGATTAAAAATAGAAAAATTGTCCTCTGGTGAAAATCACTTCGGTGGCACTTTGGATAAGTACCTTGGTGAAAACTTGGCAAACAAACGCCTTGTGTAAATAAGCACTTTCCATCCACCAGGATCTCTATGGCTTGTTTTGCATCATTCATTACATTTCCATCATCCATCGCATTTAGATCTCTATCCATCGCTCATCCACCCACATCTGCACCATAGCTCGGTCTTGTGTTCGTATCATGATCCCTCCTAGTACTACTTGGCCCATTCCCAAGGTCATTTTTTCTTGCCTTTATCGGAGTAGTCTATTGCATCACGTTGGGGGCATGTTCTCATCGAATCGGATTCATGTATATTCTTGAAGTCCTAAAATTAGAAAATCCAAAACATCAAAAAATCCAAAAAATCCAAAAACATCAAAAAATCACCAAAATCCAAAAACATTCAAAACATATCAAAAATCCAAAAATAGGTCAAAAATTCAGTCAAAAATTCAGTCATCTTGTCAAACTATGGGTCTTTGAGCCTTGCACGTAGGCAAGGTTGAACTTTGATCATCCCCCGAGACACTTAGGTCAGTCTTTTAGGCGTTTGTCATAATAAACTGACATTTCATCATATATATCGTCATCTGTAAATCAGTCAAGTCATCAGTCGAACTACGTGGTCTCTGCGTATATAACGTAGGCAAGGCTAATCTGTTGATCAGCCCCCGAGGCCCCTAGGATAGGTCTTTAGGTTAGTCTCTTGGTCAAAATCTTAGAAAACCCCAAAACATTGGAAAATCGGAAATCAAAACATTTGCAAAATCTCAAAAATACCAAAAACAACCTCAAAACATTGCAAAACTCCAAAAACATCCAAATATTTGAAAAAAATCCATCTGTCTCATCTCGCTTTCATCCGCAATAACATCACTCATAATAAATGACCGTCATCCTCAACCTTTGGTGAAACAATCAGAAACAAGTCTAGCAGGTGAAAAAGTAAACTCAAAACGTCAAGTCTCAGGTTTAAGTCAGTACGTAAACAAGTTGGTCAATTCTTTGTGTCGATAGCCCATCACCCAATTGGTCCCATATCAATCATTTGAAAGAACACTTCGGATAAATGAAATGACATGCCACCATCCACTAACATGTCCTAGGATGTATCCTTCCTACAATGGGCATTATCTTTTGGCAATAGTTTTGGTTGTTATCCTTAAGAACGCATTCCCTTTTGGTTAGCGGTATTGAAGAACATTAGCTTGTTTGTTTACTTTATCTTTGTTTTTTGGCTTATCTTATTGAGCTCATTCCAAGGACCTCTCGATGATATCCGAATAGAGGATTTAGAGAAATAGGAATGGGGCAATGATCATTATCTTTTGTCTATTGTGCTTGTTGGACGTTCTTGTAATATAACCTTGGCAAATACTTGCTTTGTTAGATATGTATGGAGGGTGTTTTGGACAACTTGTTGATTATTGCATTGATAGGTTATACCTTTCCATGTTTTGGTCTGAGGTGTTTGAAACTTCTAAAGTACATCCTAGCAAGGTTTTCGTATGTCAGGTGTGAACAAGAATACTCCAATCGGTTTGTCAAGTCAAAGTCCATCACACTAGGTACAATGCCATCCTATTTCTCTATACCTTGACGCATCGTACCACATGTGTTATCAAACATAAGAAAATTGGCCCTTTGAAAATCCAAACTCCTTGGCAAGTAGTCATCATCATTTGCATATTCATCATCTTATGTCTTGTTGAAATGTCTTTTTCTCTTTCATCCCTTCTTGTTCATCACGCTAACAAGGTACTATGATAGTTAATCATCATCATCATCATCGTCATCGATCTTGCATCCACAAATCATTAGCATATTGCATAAACATATCATATAGGAAACATATGCATTGCATTTTCATCATCATATAAGCATGTTATTATAATCATTTTCCATAAATAAGCACATCCATTTTTCACCAAATTACATCCTTTTCTTATCACATTACATCCAATTTTTTCCATCACATTGCATTCATCACATGAACCATCACATAACATTCATTTGCATAAACATTTCATAATAATTTCACATTACCACCTACTGCATAATCAAACATAATAGGTACGATAACATTATAGATAATCTATCGCATTATAAGCATACATATTCACATCACATAAACATCATAAAGTCATCTCCCACATTACATTCATTTTTCATAAAGCATCACCATACCACTTTGCATTAACATATAATTTCATATATTACATCACATCACAATAAATGCATCACATACATTACATTATCATTTAACATGTTTGGGCTAATATATATTTGTTATTCTAAGCATCTTAAAAAACCTTCTCATTTACATCATCAATATATATCATATAAAGCACGACCATTGCATTTACTCGTCCATTAGTCATCCATATCATATAAAACATCTCATAAATAATCACATCGCAATCATTTTTGCATTTCATTACATAAATCATTCCATACCATTATAAGCATAATAGGAATATAAAAATCCATTACATTAAAAGCATACATCCATCAATAATCATTTTGTACATATCATTTCGCATATACACCATAAATCATCTCTATATCACTTTTCATACTACATCATCCATTTCATATCACATATCATATCATTTGCATCAACATACATAGATCATATATAGATTATAAACGTGCATCATCATCCATTCACATCACATATCATATAAATCCATCTGCATATCATGAATAAACAGCATAATATAAGATCTATCCATAATGCATACATCATCAAAAAAGAAATGCATCCATATATACATCGCATCACACCATAACATCATTGCATAGCATAAACAAATAGAACCATCCATAAATGCAAAAATAAATGATAACACATCACATCATATCAAAATCATCATCTCATATATATATCATCGGGTAATTGTCATAATACAAAATAATCGGATCACTGTACATGTATGTCAATAAGTACAAAAAGGCCCATTGGGCTATCAAAAATGAGCCCATATAACATGAAAAATATCATCTCGATCAAAGTGAGGTCTACCCATTTTTTCTTCCACCCTCACTCCTATCACCATGACCCTTTACTGGTTTCTGGCTGGTCCGTTATGAGTAGTTTGGGGCCCACTCTGCTCTAGGTACGGCCTGATGATAATGCATACGATAATAATCTTCCTCCCGGATAGCCTCCCTATAAAATTGAAGGGACACTATGCTCTGGGAAGAGGAGGCCACCATGCTCTCCAACTGCTATCTCTGGACCATCTTTGTAGCTGCTTGTAGCTCTGCAGCATACCTCTGTAAAATGGCCTGGTCTCTCTCAACCTTGGCCTGATCCCTCTCCACTGTCAAGGTTTGAACTTGACCCTGTAGTTGTGCAATCAATGTGTCTCTGGGATCCAGTTGCCCTATTGGCTATGCTCATGTGGGTTGCACGTGTGGCTGACCCTCACCCTTAGCTCGTGGTGGTGCATCTTCCTGCTCCTGGTCCTGCATCTGAACATCAGCCTGGCCTGGCTGAGCTGGAGCCCCAACCGGCTGATCCTATCACGCACCATCTCTCTGTCCTCGTCCTCCCCCTCTTCCCCTCGTTCTCTGCCGAGTGAAGGGTGCTCCTGGAACTGTCAATTGCAAGGGTGGCTGAAACCAATCTCTATAAGCCTGAGTAACCCCTGGATTCGCAAGTCCCTGATCATAAACCCACGACTGGGCCACCAACTGTTTGAAGTTGTCTACGGCCTCTGAGGCAGGAATGTATCACCCCCACGAACCCTGTGACATGGTGCGGGAAAATATGGCCACGTAGGCGTCGTTTGGTCGGTCATGTGCCTCACCGAACTGGCGCTGGATGTGCCCTCGTAGATACCTCTCCACCATGGTATGCTCCTGCCCATGCATAAATGGGTCCTGACGGGAAAAGAAGATTTGTTGGGCTTCATCGGCCCATCTAGGGCAACCAAGGTATGGGTGCCATGTGAAAACCTGCATCTCATCTAGGACCATCCTCCAGTTAGGAATCTTGTGCTAGCCTGTGTGTGTAAAGGACACACCACCTCTATAATGCCACACTAGGGGATCATCAGGCCCCATCAGTACCGCAACGACTCGCGGCCGAAGAACAGTGATGTACTCCCATGCCCACACTTGGAGGAGTGTAACACCTACCCCGAGTGCTCTTTCGTCAAGGTAGACATACTCGTGTAAATCCTTGTAGGGTAAAGCAAGAAGAACAGGCCCCCAAGAAAAATGAACTGGCTTGTCACGCATCACCATGCCCTCCAAGCAAAGTCCCCAACCAGGACTGAAATATTGGCCCTGCTGATTTGGGCAACGAGACCTGAAATAAGAGCCACAACCACCAGGCGGAAGGGAGAAGCAAGAGCCCTGTGATGCTCAAGCTCAATCTAACCCTCGTAGTAGATAACATCCTCTATAGCGAGGACTGTGTGACAGGCATCCCATCTAACATCCATGTCGTAAATAACGCGTCGCCCGTGAATCGACAATCTGAGCATCCGCCACACATCCTCCAAGGTGATGGTGGCCTTGTCAGTAGGAAGGTGGAAGGAAAAGGTCTCACTGTTCCATCTCTCGGCAAGCGCTGACATCATCCCAAGGTGGGTCCGCACAAGCGCTGCGTATGCAATGAACCATAGTCCCATGTCCCGCAGTCGATCTTGATCCCTGTCATTGAGGTCTCACAGGTAACCAAAGATCTCCTGTGATCTGTGCTCCCAAGAGTAGAGCTCCCTCACCGCATCCTGCATCAGGAAGTGTCACCATGTTAAATTTTTTGAAAAATTTCATCTAAATGTCCAAGAAACCATCCCAATGTCGCTATCTGTGAAGGCGTCGCATATTGAAATTTTCAAACTGTGACGCTGGATGGCTAAACTCCGAAAGAGCACCATCGTGGTGCACTTTTATGTCGAGCGACGCAGTTTGGAAAGATTATTGTTTAAAAGAGAACCACTGCATCGCACTTTAAAAATGACCCTGCTGGCCATGGAATCAACGTCAGAGTTTTAAGTTTGTTTCCAAACTCCAAACTCCACCGTTGTGGTGCAATATGCGATGGCGGGCCAGTTTGGAACACCGAGCGGTGCAGTTTTTTTTTTAAGCGGCGCTATATAGCACCGTTGCAGAAGAACTAAGTTTGAAAGCATTTAATGAGCACGAAAAATGAAAACAAAGCTCAAGTAAGGATTACTTACCGGTGCCCCAATGTCGGGTGGTCGTTGGTATGTCCGGACTCGATCAGAAATGTGCATCGGGAGCTGTCATTACGCCATCTCGTCAGAATGTCAGAGCTCAAATCTCAAAATTGCTAAAGGGTTGTGTGTGAAAATGAATTGAAAGTGACCCCTCGGAGCCTTTTTAAGCCTGAAAATTAGGGTTTTTTCACCCTGTTTGGCTATCCTGCTAGGGTTTTGAACTCTTGAACCTGTTTTTGTCTAGTTGAGGCCTGTTTTACATTGTTTTATTGTGTTTAGACATGTTTTTGGCCTTCGGGAGCCTTTTTGGATCTGTCGGGCACCTTGTCCTCTTTTTTCGTAAGATCACCCAAAAATCAAAATTTTCATCCAATCTCTCGAGGGGGCAATATATTGGCATGTTTTCTCTCGTCGGGCAGCAGTGAGGCAATATTTTGAAAACAAAAAAAATTGGCTTTGATCGAGACCATTTATTCTTTGAACCAACGCAACGAGTGCATTGCTTCAAAGAGGGGCAAAATGTAGACACATAAAATGTACTGATTGACATTGGACATCTAATCCTGACCACTAACATCATTTCATCTTGAATCATCCCTTGGTCTAACCATTTAATCGAATACCTCTATTTGATTAAATTCATCAATATTCCTCTCTTAATTAAATAAATCAGTTATCTAATTAAGTCACCCTTTCTTGATAATTAAATTAACCATTTTGATCTAATTATTCTATTTAATTAAATAATTAATTTTATTTGATTAAATCTCTAAATTCTATCTATTAAATTAAATAAATTAAAACCTTATTTAGTTTAATCTAACATCATCTCTTTTAATTAAATAAATAAAAATTTCTTATTTAATTAATCCTTTATCACATTATTCTCATACTTGATTTAAATAAATCCACAAATTTAAGTCAAATAGGTCACATCATTTAACCCCTTCATTAAATTAATTAACCTTGATTAATTTAATCTCTTCTCATGTCCCATCCTCCATCTTTTACCACTTGTACATGAAAATAGATTTAATTCATTTATTAAATCTCCATTTTCCTCACAAGGCATCTTTTAAGGAATATTCCTCAAGTTTGAATTCAACTCCACCTATAAAGTCCTTTTGCCTTGAGCCAAGTGGCATTCAATGCATCTTCTTTCCCTCTTACATGTCATTTCAACAATTTCAAAATTCAAATATATGCATTTATTGGCACAATCTTCAAAACTTGCACATCCTCCATCCATTCACCCATTGACAAATGGCACTTTTTCATTGGCTAATTATTACTCCCACATTGCTCTATTTTGGAAATTCTTTCATCTTCTCATTCTATAAACAAGAGGCTAATCTCCTCATTCTATCATCCACAATTTGAGTAAACTTACTATGCTCAAATATTTAGCAACCTTCATCCATATTTTTGAATTTGTAGCTAGGTTAAGAAGATTTTTGTCTTGAAGAACTCATCATTCTTCATCAAAGTGGATCATCATCTTCATCACATGATTAAAGCTAGCATTGGAGTTGGGAAAGGGCCAATTTTCACATCAAATTGGCACCAATTCCCCCATGGGATCAAGAGTTTACATTGCCTTCAATAGGATTTAGCTTGCTTTATTGTTCTTTCATTTCATTCTTGATTCATTTCCTATTTTAAACTTTGCTAATGGATTTCATGGGGAATCCTTGTTCTTACTTGCATTTCAACTCCTAATGTGTTCTTTTATTGTGTTTTTTAGGTATTTGGATTGGGGTTCGACAATATCAAAACATGATAACACATATATCCAACAAATACATAACATCATATCCATAATAACTCACCTAAGCAATTAAACTAATCTACTAACCATATTATAAGCATAAAACATCAATCATAAAAGTGTCACCAAGAATCACCATACCTAAGCATCAAGGTCAAAGCATCAAAGTATCACAATTTCATCATATATCATCAAACTAAGCAGCATAGTGTCATCAAAGAGTCTCCATATCTAAACATCAAGGTATCATAATATCTAAATAACATCCAACAGTATCATCGTGTCCAGTAAACAGTATCATAAAGTTTAGCAAACAGTATCATAAGGTCTAGATACAATCCAAATAACTGTCCAAACAAAGGCAAACTAAGGGGGTATTACAAATCTCACTACATTTTCTTTTCTAAATTGAGCACACTTGACCATAATCTAGCCGTAGTTGACTTTTTCAACTACTTTTGCTTCAAAACTATTGCTTTTGCTCTGTTTCTTGGTGAAAATCAGAAAACCAATCCAAAACTGGTTATAAATCCTTTGAGAATGAAACAATCAGACTCTCAAGATGCATTATAAATCCATCATCCATTGGAAAAATTCAACACCTCATCCTACTTTTAGAAATCAAAATCAAAACAAACAAACTTTGATCATTCCTTCACTCGCACTTCTAATATATCAACATTTGCTTAAACCTCAAGGCTAGTTCAATTAAATTTCCTGCAACATATCCTCTAAAAGAAGTGAAATATCAATCCAATCCTTTCAACATTTTGAGTTCCAAGAATAGTGTCATTCCAAAACATTGCTCGAACCTTAGGGTCTTGAGAATCACAACAACCATATCAAAACACAAAAATTTTATGTAAGAGCTGAAGATATTAGCTCAACACCTAAGACCACTTGCAAAAACAATGAAAACCTTCTACAAGAGAGTATGCAAGAAAATGAGTTTGTTTGATATTAAGACCTATCAAATGATGAGTTATGAAGTAAATTACAAATGTGTACAATGACCTTCCTTATATAGGAAAGGTTGAAATGTAGTAATAAACACAATGTTGACAAATGTCGTAATCCTATGACATGAGACAACCAACAAACTAACTACCTAGGATTCATGCAAAATAGATAGATAAGATAAGTTCTAGAAAAGCCAACTAAAACTTCTAGAAAGAATCTTTTATCCTGTCACCTAGAAAATGATACCTAGGAATAAATGAATGCTTAAGTAAACTTATGTAAGTGTAATTAATTATTTAATTACACCAACACCCCCCCATAAGTGCAACTTAGGGAGAAGATTATTATACAAATGACGCAAGGATGCAATGATGGGTACTAGCTACTAGGCCATGTTAGGTACCCATGTACAAATGCAAAAGAAGTCTCTCACAAACAGATAAAAGGAGAAAACCCAGTGGGACAAAACTCCTCTCCATAAGAGAGAAACAAAAGATACAAATTATATGAGGAAGGATGGGGGACTCCATGATACCCCCCAAGTACACCATCCATCACATATATATTACCAAATCCCCCCCATACGAGGGAAAGAAAGAGACTACATAGCCCCCCATAATGAAGTAACTCCAAAACCACTAAAGAATATCTAAAAGAAAAAGAGAATCAAATGCCTGCAAAAGATCTATCTCCCCTTGGGAAGAAAAATATCCAATGACCGATGCTAAAGAAACTTCATCTTCATGAAGAAGCAAAAGGAAAGCAGTCTGAAGCATGAAATCTCTGAAGATGTGTCAAGAGCCTTAGAAGATGCCTCAAAAAAATCAAGTGTTACCCCAATCAAGGAGGAAGACAAAGAATGTGGAGACTCGAGAGAAACCTCCAAAGATGAATGATCAAGAAGGAGAGAAACCCCCTCAAACAAGTCCTCCAAATCTGTTGAAGAAGTATGACATACCAAATCTTATATCCCTATCAAGAAACCATCATGTATGTGCAAATCTAGAAAACCAAAACTATCCTACTCATCTGAAGTTTGACTCAAATCTGAAGAAGTACGAGGAGATGCAACCTCATTACATGGCTTATCAATGGCGAGTTTTAACCATCCACCACCTAAACAACTTTCCACACTGGATCTAGGAGAGTCATTTCTGGAACATTCACCATCAGGAACAAAATGAGAAAATTAGTAGATCTTTTCCTGATGATTGGCCCTACCCACTGCGAAGTACTCGGAGAGAGCTTTCCGTTGATATCTCATTTGCAAAATTTGGAGATCGTGGCGAAAAGTCATGCACAATTGAAAAAAAGGCCTATTTTAGGCACTTAGGGGAAAAAATAGGGCAAATCAAAGGCTAATTAGGCACAAAAAATGTGTGCCCAGGGGCTACAATCGGGTCACTCATATGACCATCGGTAGTATAGATGCAAAAAATAAAACCCCATCGGCTATTTTCAATGATTTGTATGGTTGGCTAACAAAATATTTTAAACCAAAGTTTTAATAAACCTTTTAATACTTATAAAAGTCGATAAAAAAAATAAGGTCAATCTACCAAATCACTATTTTTATTCACCTGTACCACCTGGGCAATGATTGGATGCCATTGAAGATCAGAGGATGCCAATGTCAATAAATGTACTATACCCGCCGATAAATGTGACTCATACCAGCCGATTTTGCATAGTGGGTACACCGTCAAACAAGTCTCCTGAGTTAGTACCGCCAATGAAGACCACCTGCAAAGGAAGGTATCCCGATATATGTTGACTGGTAGGCAGGAGGATGTATGGGACGATGATGGTAAATATACCAGCAAGAGTAGCACGGGTTGACGGAAAACTTCAAAGAACTAGCCAGAAACTGAAGCTAATGCCTATGGGAGTGTACTCAGCAATAAATGTCGATGTCTACAAAGAAAAGGCAATGAGCCTTCTGATGTGACAAGGGGTTGGAAAAGCTGACCAAGGTACGAAAAAAATTCCAACAAACCTTCTGTTAATTACTTGCCTCGACCAATAAAAATTGCCACCGTTTAAAAACAAACAATAGAATATAGGTCATAGAAAGTCAGAAAGTATGGCTCGGCCATATAAAAAACCTCCGTAGATATTTCAAAACCCAAAATTGTATAATATTATTGCCTTATACAAAAATAATGCCTTGATAAATTTTTAAAAGACGATGTAGAAATAGAAAATATTTTTTTTATTCTATAAAACCAAATATCATACCCTATACCCAGGGGTCGTACGGCCACCCTGGGTAAAAAAAAAAATTCCTCACGAATAGCTAAAGGTGAAATAGGGAAAATTATATATCAATTTTCATCTCTTAGGAATCCTGAAGATGATGGCGGGGTCTGATCTGCCTCAAAATGCACTAGAAGCTCTGCTACTCCAATATTTTACAAATCTTCAAACCTCCATAACTTTAGCTAGAAATGTCATATTTAGGCGAAACAAAAGTCAATCTTGACTTTTTCAATTGCCCTGAACTCAAAATTTGAGCTCAGATTTCCTCCAACATGAGCCAAAAGTGACTTTCCATGAAATCCAACTTGAAGAGACAACCTCCAATCTGGTATTTTTTCAATTTTTTCTAATTCTCCAGGTCATCATAAGAGTTGAAGATATTAGCTCAACACCCAAGACCACTTGCAAAAACAATGAAAATCTTCTACAAGAGAGTATGCAAGAAAATGAGCTTGCTTGATATTAAGACCTATCAAATGATGAGGTATGAAGTATATTACAAATGTGTATAATGACCTTCCTTATATAGGCAAGGTTGAAATGTAGTAATGAACATGATGTTAACAAATTTCATAATCCTATGACATGAGACAACCAACAAACTAACTACCTACGAGTCATTCAAAATAGCTAGATAAGATAAGTTCTAGAAAATCCAACTAAGACTTCTAGAAAGAATCTTTTATCCTATCACCTAGAAAATGATACCTATGAATAAATGAATGCCTAAGTAAAATTATGTAAGTGTAATTAATTATTTAATTACACCAACATTTTCATCCTTTCACATTATGACCATTTGGTATACGATTTCTCCAATTCAACAATCAAACCTAACACTAGCTATTATACAACCAAACTTTGAGTTGATTGAAGGAGAAAAACTAGACAAAATCAGTAGTTTGAGAGCTTCATATTTGAGAAAAAGGAAACACCAAACCAGTGGAGAAACGCAACAAACATCCTATTATGCCTTGCATAACCACCCCATTTTATTTTGGAACAAAACGGGTTCCCCCCTTTTCTTTTGGTTTATTTTCCTCTGTTATTTGCTTTGCTTTTGGGGGTTCTTCTATTTCTCCATGTTTTATTTTTTATTTTGACTGATCTAATTTTAGCCCTGTCCCAACTTTGGTTGATTTTCTTCTTGCTAGGAATTCAATGAAATAATTATAAGCAATGGTGGATTTATTATAATATGTCTTATTTTCTTCTGAGTGCTAATGCAGGCCTTTCTTTTGCAGGATTAAATCACACACAGGATGATATTTTCCAAGGGAACTCAGTTGGAAAGCATTCTTCAATCTAGTTGATCATAAATTTCCTCTAAGGAGAAAGTTGGCGAGACTCTGCAGTTGTCTTGCTGACTGGCTGTGTGTTCTATCCAAAAGAGGCTCATCAGTCGCCCGAACTTTATGTCACCGAGAGTCTTTATGTGTCTCGCCGACTGAAGGAGCCCTCACCAAAAGATTCTGAGTTCGGCATAATGTCTTGCCGAAAGGAGTGAGTCTCGGCAACGGGGTGTGGTGTCGACAGGAAGTCTTGTCGATCAAACAAGCTCTCCCTGAACTCAAATGAACTCTTGGCGAAGCAGGGAGACTCCGGTATAGGGTCTCAGCAAAGGAGTAAGTCCCGGCGATAATTTTTCCTTCGGCAGGAGGTTTGGCCGATTAGCGTATGTCTCGCCGAAAAGGTGGGAGGAGCCCGGAGAAATTTTGCACTCGACGAAAGGAAGCCTCGGTCAGTGTAAAGTCTCACCGACCGAGGGAAGTCTCAGCAACACGAAGGAAGCTCGCCGAGAGAAAGGTGGCTTCAAAAAGATGTTTCACCGACGGGGTGAACTCTTGCCGAAGTAAAGCGGTATCGGCGAAATGGAGTGGCTTCGGCAAGAGGTCTCGCTGATGGAGATGTCTCGACAAAAGGAAACGAGTTTGGTGAAAGCTCTTGCCGATGATCCCTAGTCTGAGTGACGGAGGAATGGTCGCGACAAAGGACGACAGCGTCGCCAAGAGGTCTCCCCGACCACGGAAAGTCATGCCAACATGAAGGGAGGTCCCGCTGAAGGACATTGAGCTCGGAAAATGATTTTACCTTCACCATAAGGTCTGGGCGACTACGGAGACTCTCATCGAAACAAAATGGGCTCGGGGAGAAAACAAAAGGGTCGCTATGATGTCTCTGCAACCATGGAATGTCCTGCCGACAGAAAGGGGACCCCACCCAAAGAAATGGAGCTCAGAAAAGGATCATGCCTTCGCCAAAGGTCTTGGCAAAGAAAGAAAGTCACACCGAAGCAAAAAGGACTCGGGCTTGGGGGAGTAAGGATGCACTCAGGGAGATGTCTTCCCGAGTGCGTTGGTTTTGCCGATAACAAAGAGGGGCTCAGTAAGAAAAGAGGAGTTCGGGGTAAGATCTCCCTGAAATGATGAGGTCTTCCCAACATGAGAATGGGCCCGCCGGGAGATAAAGAAGACTTTTCCATGAAGTCACAGTGACAAGCAATAGTCTCCCCAACATGAAAAATGTGATCGCTGAAGGATCCTAAGGTTTGCTATAGTGTCCCACCGACTAGCGACTATCTTGCCGATGGTTTTCACGAGCTTGATATGACTTCTACAGCTCGCCAAAACATCTTGTTGACTGTCTAGTGTCATGTCGATGGTTGCTAAAAGCGATATAATCGCATCAGGGAGACACGATTAGTGTCTCACCGACATGCGATGCCATTCGAACCACCTTTGATTGCTCGAGAATCTCGCATGGCATATGTCTGACCAATCAGAAGAGGCTAAGAGGACTGACTGGTGACAGTTTCACCGATTAACTATTCCTGCAAGGGAAGACCAACAGAATGCAAGCGAAATGGATTCCTTCTGAGATCCAAAGGTAATGGACCAGCTCGGGTGAAATGTTCAAATCTATAGGGAGGCCCAATGATGCTTCCAGAGGATGGTCAACGAGCAAAGAAGTCTAAAAAATGAATGAGAACATCAAGGGCGAAGCAACTATGAGTCACAGGGACAGCTGTAGTGATCACTAGCAGAGGCAGGCCAGTATTAATGGTGATACTTTGGAGCATTCAAGGCAGCTTTGTGAAGGAGTTCAAAAATGGACACGGAGACAGAAGAGTTAATGTTGCAGCCGCAAAAAATCTACAAATCATTCCCAAAACAAGCCGTCATCAGCATGGAAAGTAGGGTTTCACATTGAATGCAATTTTGACTCTCCTCAGAAAAATCTGAGGGCCGACCCTCTTGCAGGCAGTAGATATTTTGTAAAAACCCTAAAGCAGTAGCCAGCGCATTCCTTTTTTACATTCTATGTATATGCCATTCTGGCCTCTTTGTAAAGGGGAGACAGTTAGAGGTAGAGAAAAATGAAGGAAGAAAAGGAGAGGATACAGTGTTAGAACAGATAGTTAGAAGAAAATCTAGGAGTTAGTTAGTTAACAGAAGGAGATAGAGTTGTATCTTGATTCTTAGTAATGAGAGCTTCTTTTGTCTTCTTGTCTAGTAGTAAGATTCAGTATTGGTTGTAATGTATTTTCCAAGCTCTCTTAGTGTAGTCGGAAAACAATCTGGAGTTACAGATTCTCTGTACACTGGTGATTGTGCCAGCTTTGTAAATATTGCTTATCTATCTTACTAATAGTAGAAACAATCAGAGTTTAATCTACTTCAAATTGTTTTCCAGGATGGTGTTTATCTACAATTAATCATTTGATTTGTGAAGTCTTCAAGGAATGAGATGTTGTTCTTGTGTTTTATTTAAATGGTAACTTAAAATCTGTTATTTGAATTAGCACTGTGAACGAAAGAGGTTGTGTGTTAATCACAAGTTTATTTTGTTCTACAGTTTTAGTTAACAAACCCCTTGAAGCTAACAAGTCTGGTTAAAGTTGGATGAATTATTGTTCTTTTATGTTTTAAAGCTCTGGTCTATCTTTTGTTGTTTCTTTAAAAACCCCTGGTTAGAGGAGGTTTAAATTCATGCTTAATCTTAGAATGATCCATAAGCTCAACACCAGCAGGCCCCTTGAATATTATTGTTACATTGGCCAATTGAGCAACATCAGCACAGTTGAGAACCAACTACAAAGACCTTGGGAGCTAAGACATCCATGTGTTTCCTTTCTCTTTCAGGAGAAATAGAGTAGCAATATTCTATTTAACTGTTGATGTGCCATTTGGGACGTCAACAGAGGTTGGCGCTAGAAGGAGGGCCTAGAAGGGAAAGCTGGATAACACTGGATTTTTCTAACCAGAAAGGTCCCATAGAGTTCTTTGATCAATGAAAAATCCATCACCTTTCATAGAACTCAAGACCCCAACAAGACACAAGAATCACAAGGCTGGGGAAACCAGTATTCCATCCTTATCAGCTCCGCTCACTCCACCAATCTTTTCACCAATACCCCAGTGGATACCCATCAATCCACCATCCAATCCATCTCAGTTGTCATCACAGCTGGTTCAACCCATACAACAGCTAGCTCAACCACCACCACCCCCACCAATGGCGTTCTTTCAGAATAATCCTTCTCCGTTGGGGACTATCCCTGGAGGTTTTCATGATATGCCCAAGAATCCTGAGAAATTTTGCCCCAAGTACATCCATGGCGAATGAAGGAGTGTTGAAGAGCACATACAAGCTTTCAAGGATGCTTGTACCAGAGCTCAGATAGCTCACCATGATGTAGTTTGTAGGTTGTTCCCTTACTCCTTAGGGGACATGGCATATAATTGGTACCTTAATCTTCCTCAAGGTTCCATTCTAACTTGGACACATTTGGAAAATGCCTTTATCAATCAGTTCAGGGTTTATGTGGATCCAGCTCTTTTATATCACCAATTTGCCACCATCAAGAAAGAGCCATGTGAATCCTTGCCCCTGTTCAATACCAAATTCCAGTGAATGTATAGGAGATTGCAAGATCCCTATCTAGTCACCGAGAATAGTGTCATTCAAGCTTACTTTAGAGTTATAGACCCCTTGCTTGGCTTGTTCTTGCAAAGGACTTATCAACTAGTTGATATTGATTCTCTATCCAAAGTCTATCATCTAGCTATCAAGCTACAGAAACAAATCAGTTCTCAACAAGGAGGCCATGGAGGAGGTTTCCCTTCGATAGGATATCAGATGCATAGCCCAACTCCTCTATTCAATACTATCCCCGGAATGTCTCCTTCCCATTATGGGCCTGTCTGAATTGCAAACTCAACCACCTATCCCATTCTTTGCTATTGGAACTTCTGATCCCTTTCAACAATCACAGCTTCTTCAAAGTTCCCAAGGTCATCACAACCAAGTGGGAACACCAAATCATGGTGGTCAGCCACTTGTTGCTAAGAGTGTGGAAAGTGAGAAGACAGTTCAGCTTACAAATGAGGTAGAAACCTTGAAGAAAACGTTGTCTCAAGTTACAAATGACATGGCTCAACTTTGGTTGAACCCTTCCCAAAACCAGGGTAACTACCCTAGTCAAAGCAACAACAATCAGGGTAATTATCAGAACCATAATAATTACAACCAAATAGGTTATCAGGGCCAAAACTCCTCTAATCAAGGATATCAAAATCAAAATAGAGGGTATAACCAAAGGCCAAATAACAGCAGGCAGTGGAATATAGGGCCCAATAATGGTGGAGTTTCTCACAACTATCAAGCAAATGAGGAGAGAGCACATACTGTAAACGTGGCTGACCTCAACTTCATGACTAATTGGTGTAGGCTACATGATACTGCAACCCATTCTAAAGTAAACTGCCCTGAAGTGGAGAAGATGGTCAAGATGGCACAAGAAGATGCCCAAACATTCCAAGGGAACCCTCACAAGGGAGGCGGCTCAGTAGATACAACAATGACTTATGACCTCTTTGAAGAGGAACCTTCATTCCCAAGGCAAGAGGAGAATGAACCAGAGGAAGATTCATATGATGCTCAAGCCTTTCAGACGAAAGGGGGACACTTCCTAAGGAATCAGAATAAGGGTCCATTCACTACATCAGCACCTCCTAATCACATGGTGCCTCCAAATCAAAGTGCTGATAATAATCGTCCTCCACCAAAAGGGGCACCTGACTTCCATAACAAAGGTAACTCACTTGGTGTTGTCGAAAATAACTCAAGTTATAACGTGGAATTTGATATTGTTTTTGAGATGCAAAAATAGAAAACTTCTTTGTCATTCTTTGACATCTTAAAATGGTGCCTTGCTCAAAGGGAGATAGTGCTGAAAACTTTGGAGCAAGCTGATAAATCAAAAGGAAAGAACAAGGTGGCACCTACTGCAGACATGAATGCAGCCTTGTACAGAAACAAGGTAGGTACTCCACCATTTCTTTTGAGTTTAAGAATTTGTGGGAAGAACCTATATAATTGTCTATTGGATTCAGGGGCTTCAGGCAATGTTATGCCATTTTCCATATGTAAGAAGTTGGGATTAAACCCCATTCAGATGAACAAGAAGGTCATTCAACTTGACAAGACAGAGGTTAATGTGGTGGGGGAATTAAGGAACATACATGTGCAAGTAGGATCAGACCCCAGGGTTCAAACCAACATAGACATTCAAGTAGCAGAGATTCCCGAGACCTATGGTATGTTGTTGAGCAAAGATTTGATGAAAAGTCTAGGGGGATATCTTTCCCTTGACTTTTCACATATGTGGCTACCATGGAGAGGGATTCCTACTCATATCAGAATTGAAAGTGAGCCTCACCTCAACCATATCATCACTAAGTATGATTGTCCCAATGAGGTAGGTTACTTTGAGACTGAGATGGGGGTTTATAAAAGAGAATAAATTCTAACCTTCTCGGTTCTCAATTCTAAAGACATGTCAATACAAAAAATCCCTGACCCCACAATTGATGAAAATCAGTAGGCCTTGATTAGAAAGCTGTAACAAGACCAACTGGTCTTAGGGGAAGATACCGATCTGCAAAGTCTTCTTCTCCCTAACTGGTGCAGGGTGCATTACCAAAATCACTCTGAATTAACTTGCCAACCCTGCATCGACATTTTAAATCATGTTGCCCAAGGTAGAGAAGTTGGCTCAAGCCGCCCTAAGACCATTACATACCGCTTCCCATTTGAAGCTAAAGAAGCAACAATGCTGACTCGGGATAGAATACCTTCGAAGGAAGTTCAAATTGAACCTACCCCAGACATATTTTTGAATTAGCATATTGACAAGGAATAGTCCCAAGGTTCGTTTGTCACCCCTGCACTCACGAATATACCAAAAACCAAGGGGTTAACCAAAGACACAAGTGGCTGCCAGAAGGATAGCCACAGGTCAGATGATATAACTAAGCAGGAATTGGAGAGTGTATCTAAAGAACTTACAGAGCATCCTTTCCCTATAACTGATGCAAAAGATCAAGCAGCCCCAATTGTGACTCATCTAACTCAAGCACCCATAACAACTTCAAAAGAGTCAACTCCAACCCGTGATCAACTTTGGACCCTCACGTTTGATGGATCCAAATCTAAGACAGGCTTTGGTGTTGGGATTGAACTAACCAGCCCAAAAGGGAAAACCTTCTTTGCTTCTTACAAGCTACAATTTGGATGCACTAACAACATAGCAGAGTATGAAGCTCTGGCACAGGGACTGATGTTTGCACATAAGAAGAAGGTCACAGCCTTGATGGTCAAGGGAGATTCAGAAATTGTTATCAAGCAGGTACGCAGCCAGTACACCTGTCACAATAAAAGGCTGGCAGCATATAGAAACAGGGTATGGAATCTAATCGAAGACTTTGATACCTTTGGGATTAGCTTAATCCCTAGAGAAGAAAATTAGATAGCTGATTCATTGGTTGTTGTTGCAAGTACCCTGGAACCTATGCAAGGCTCCAAGCTCAAGAAATTCTCAGTGGAATTAATTTCCACCCCTACAGTTCTTGACAACATCATGAACTTTCAAGTCTTTGATGATGATCGACATATTTTGTCTTTCTTAGCAAGCTCAGATGTTTTTGAGGGGAAAATTATTGATGAGTCCAACAGAGATCAAGGGGATTGGAACCCTGAAGAATGTGATACAGAAGGAGTCCTTAATCTAAAATGTAATAACATTCCCAAGGGAATGGTGTCCTTGGAAAGAATTTTTGATTCAGACCCAAGGGCTTGAGAGAAGATACCAGCTGAAGACAAAGGAGGCGAATATGAAATGGTTAACCTAGCTGATTCGAGTCCTCAAAGGAATGTCTACATAGGGAAAGCCTGCCCTGGAGCAATCAGAAAGGATATACTGAAGGCATTAAAGAAGGATATTGTTGCGATAGCCTGGGGATATGAAGACCTAAAGACATTCGATGCTTCTGTGATGACTCATACTATCCCTCTGAAACTCGAAGCCAAGCCATTTCGAAAAAAATAGTGCCCTATCAATGCCCTGATTGAGCCACTGATCCTAAAGGAAGTTTAGAAATTGCTTTCTGCAAGGATAATTTTCCCTAGATGCCATTCAACATGGGTGGCAAACTTAGTTCCAGTCCGTAAGAAAAACAGAGAAATCAAGTTGTGTGTGGACTTTAGGAATCTAAACAGAGCTTCAAAAAAAGACAACTACCCACTCCCCTCATTGGATGAGGTCTTGCAGACTTTCAACATATCTCAAATGATATAATTTCTCGATGGTTACTCTGGGTATAATCAGGTAATGGTTAACTGTGAAGACAGAATGAAGACAGCTTTCACTACGAAATGGGGAACATTTGCATATAGAAGGATGCCATTCGGTCTTATAAACGTCGGGGCAACTTTTCAACGTGCAATGGACATAGCATTCAAGGATCCGATTATAAAGTGCATCATCATCTACATGGACGACCTGACGGTATTCTCCAAAGATCGACTGAACCATGCCGTGGACTTGGCCAAAGTTCTCGAAAGATGCATCTGATATGGCATCTCCCTAAATCCTAGAAAGTGCGTGTTCAGAGTTTCAGAGGGCAATCTTTTGGGACACATGATCTCTGAAAGAGGAATATCAATCGATCCAGACTAATTCGAATCCATTCTGAAGATCACTAGGCCAGGAAGCAAGAAAGAAATGAGGTCTTTCTTCGGGAAGATCAATTTTGTAAGAAAATTTATCACAGGATTTGCAGAGATTGTAAAGCCACTAAACGAAATGATGAAGAAGGACGCCAGAACAGAGTGGACTGAGGAGGAAAAGGCCGCATTTGCGCAAGTCAAGCGATCTATTTAAGAAGCACCCGTGCTCACCAGCCCTGACAATCTGAGACCGTTTTACATCTACTCTTTTGCCTCTGATCATTCCTGCCCAGCTGTACTAACCCAACAAAGAGAAGAGGCAGAGGAGAGACTGATTGCTTTCATGAGCTCTCCATTTAAAAACACGAAAATCAAATACCCACCTCTGGAGAAGCAATCTTTTGCACTGGTTCGTGCTGTCAAGAAGTTTCGGCATTATATCCTCTGAAGCCAAGTCGTCGATGTAGTTCTTGACGCTACAGTGAAGTCCCTACTCATGCAGAATGAGTTGGGAGAAAGGAGAGGCAAATGGATGGCCATTTTGCAAGAGTTCGATATGGAGATACACCCTATGAAACTAGTCACGGGTACAGGCTTGTCTCAGTCCATGGCGAACGTTGTTGACAACATCATCTGTCAAAAATACACAACCCAGGCCTTCTCTAGCGACCCCTAGTATGCTAATATCGTCTATTTTATGCTCAACAATCGATGTCCAGAGGGGATGAATTCAGCTCAAAGGAGAGCCCTGAGAATGAAGAGCTCTCATTATATGTTCAAAGGAGGGTTGCTATACAAGAATAATTTCGAAGGAGTATACCTACGATGCCTTGATCAGCAAGAGGCTAAGAATGTGATCTATGAGTTTCACGGGAAACATGGCACAGGTCATGGGTCTGCAGACTCATTGGCACAGTAGATCCTCAGATCTGGTTATTACTGGCCTTGTATATTCAAATATTCCCATCAGCATGTTAGAACATGTCACATATGTCAAATTTTTGCATCAAAAGAACACCATGCAGCCATGCCATTGCAGCCTGTCTATGAGGTAAGGCCATTTTCCCAATGGGCACTGGATTTTATTGGGGTGATTAACCTAAACTCTTCTATAGGACACAAGTTTATTTTGACTACTACTGACTACTACACAAGGTGGACAGAGGCTATACCCTGCAAGAACAGCACAACAGAGGTAGTAATCAAGTTCCTCACTGAGTGCATCACTACAAGGTTTGGGGTACCCTTCGCGTTGGTATGTGACAATGGCTCTTCCTTTTCTTCTGCTGAGTTTATTTCCTGGGCATACGATCACAAAATTGTCTTGAAGTATTCTTCAAATTATTACCCACAAGGCAATGGAGTAGCAGAGTCAACCAATAAGAATCTCTTAGGGGTAATAAAAAAATTGTTAGAAAACAACCCTAGGGACTGGCACACCCAGCTAAGATTTGCATTATGGGCAGATAGGACTAGGATTAAGGCCGCTCTAAAGACTTCACCATTCAAGTTGGTATATGGCCAAGAGCCTATCTTCCCTATCTATCTGTAGATACCTATCCTTGAGTTCATGCAAAAATTCTACTCTAATGACAATAGGATAGAAGTGAGACTAGTTGCTTTGTTGAAATTAGAGGAAGAGAGGGATGCCGCCTTGCAACAATTCTTTAAGCACCAGGTTGTTATCAAACGATGGTTTGATAGAAGAGCCAAAATCAAAGCTTTTAGGATATCTGACCTTGTATTGTTATGGGATAAAGCCAGTGAAAAGAAGGGCAGTCACCAGAAATTTGACAAACTTTGGTTAGGTCCTTATCAGATTGTTGAGATCCTGGGGGAAAATACTTTCAGACTGAGTAGCTTAACTAGAGAACCTGCTCCCTTGCCTGTCAATGCGCAGTTTCTCAAGCACTATTTTGAGTCATAAAGCATGTTGATTTTTGTCCTGTATGTAAGTAATTCATTGTTCTTTATGTAAATAATTTATTTGTCTCTTGTTTGTGAATAATTTGTATTTATGTAAGTAGTTTCTATGTTTCTTCTTGTAAATAAGCTCTGCTTGTAAATAACTTGGTCCTTTATGTAAATGATTTGTTGCTCTTTGTGTAAGTAATTCACCCTTTGTTTGTAAATAGTTTGTTGACTATTTGTTTGTCTTTCCTTTTTGTCTTTTTGTTTCCCTTGTTCTGTGGTTTATGTTTTGTTTTGTTCTTTGGGGTTGATCTGTCCTTTCCATCTGAAACTGTGGGTTGTTATCTAAAGTATACTATGGTCACAAGGAGAAAAAAATGGTTTAGGTATTTTCATGCTTTCTGATTGGGTGATTTTGTCCTAAACTCTTTGTTTTATGTCCATTGCCAATAAGAGTTGTGGAAGGTATTGAAAATAAGGTCCCAAGTGAGTAACCTTCATTAGCTCCTCTGAATCTACCAAAAATCACCAAGATAATCTCCACTTGAATGGTATATTTGTCCTAGGATGACAGTGTTGTAAGATTTGAGTGAAATTTTTGATTTTCCAATTGCTTTTATGAGGTCCATGGTAGTTTTCAACCCAGATCAGGTGTTAAACATTTGACATATTGAAAAGGAATTGAATTAAATATCTGAAACTCTATGAGAAAAAAAAAAAAAAGAGAAAAGAATTATCTGAAAGAGAAAGAAGACAAAATATGAATGGGTGATTCCAGTATCTCTACAGGGGCTATGGATGTCTGACTGGCAGTAGAGCAATGCTATGATAAAACTAGAGGTATCTCTGTCGGGGCTATGGATGACTGACTGGCAACAGAGCAATGCCCAGGATATCATTGTACAACAGCTAAAGGAAATCAACTCATGTAGCTCAAATCTTGCACATTGTTGTCCGAAAGATCGATAAAAATTTACAAAAGAGTGATGCCCAATCAAGCACACACATAGATTTAGGGGTAGCTATTGTTCATTTATATTTGAGATTCTAGCTCAGCCTTGGTTACTAAAACTGACCCAACTGGAGTTGTAATGTTCATGAACCAGGAGTTCTGGGTAGCTGAATCCTTCAGCTTCTTGAAAATGGTTAAACCGTTTTCCCAACCAAGTCACCATTTGCTATGCTTTGCATAACCACCCCATTTTATTTTGGAACAAAATGGGTCCCACCCTTTTCTTTTGGTTTATTTGCCTCTATTATTTGCTTTGCTTTTGGGCGTTCTTCTGTTTCTCCATGTTTTATCTTTTGTTCTGACTGATCTGATTTTAGCCCTGTCCCAGCTTGGGTTGATTTTCTTCTTGCTAGGAATTCAATGAAATAATTATAAGCAATGGTGGATTTATTATAATATGTCTTATTTTCTTCTAAGTGCTAATGCAAGCCTTTCTTTTGCAGGATTAAATCACACACAGGATGATATTTGCCAAGGGAACTCAGTTGGAAAGCATTCTTCAATCCAGTTGATCATAAATTTCCTCTAAGGAGAAATTCAGCGAGACTCTGCAGTTGTCTTGCCGACTGGCTATGTGTTCTATCCAAAAGAGGCTCATCAGTCGCTCGAACTTCATGTCGCCGAGATTCTTTATGTGTCTCGCCGACCGAAGGAGCCCTCGCCAAAAGATTCTGAGTTCGGCATAATGTCTTGCCGAAAGGAGTGAGTCTCGGCAACAGGGTGTGCTATCGACAAGAAGTCTTGCTGATCAAACAAGCTCTCCCCGAACTCAAATGAACTCTCGGCAAAGCAGAGAGACTTCGGTATAGGGTCTCAGTGAAGGAGTAAGTCTCGATGATAATTTTTCCTTTGGCAAGAGGTCTGGCCAATTAGTGTATGTCTCGCCGAAAAGGTAGGAGGATCCCGGAGAAAGTTTGCGCTCGGTGAAAGGAAGCCTCGGTCGGTGTAAAGTATCACCGACCGAGGGAAGTCTCAGCAACACGAAGGAAGCTCACCGAGAGAAAGGTGGCTTCAGCAAGATGTTTCACCAACAGGGTGAACTCTTGCAGAAGTAAAGCGGTATCAGTGAAACGGAGTGGCTTCGGCAAGAGGTCTCGCCGATGGAGATGTCTCGGCAAAAGGAAACAAGTTTGGAAAAAGCTCTCGCCGATGATCCCTAGTCTGGGCAATGGAGGAATGGTTGCGACGAAGGATGACAATGTCGTCGAGAGGTCTCCCCGACCACGGAAAGTCATGCCGACATGAAGGGAGGTCCCGTTGAAGGACATTGAGCTCGGAAAATGATTTTTCCTTTGCCATAAGGTCTGGGCGACTACGGAGACTCTCACCGAAACAGAATGGGCTCGGGGAGAAAACAAAAGGGTCGCTATGATGTCTCCGCGACCATGGAATGTCCTGCCGACAAAAGGGGACCCCACCGAAAGAAATGGAGCTCAGAAAAGGATCATGTCTTCACCAAAAGGTCTTGGCGAAGAAAGAAAGTCACACCGAAGCAAAAAGGACTCGGGCTTGGGGGAGTAAGGATGGACTCGGGGAGATGTCTTCCCGAGTGTGTTGGTCTTGCCGATAAAAAAGAGGGGCTCGATAAGAAAAGAGGAGTTCGGGGTAAGATCTCCCCGAAACGATGAGGTCTTCCCGACATGAGAATGGGCCCGCCGGGAGATAAAGAAGACTTCGCCATGAAGTCACAGTGACAAGCAATAGTCTCCCCACCATGAAAAATGTGATCGCTGAAGGATCCTGAGGTTCGCTATAGTGTCCCATCAACTAGCGACTGTCTTGCCGATGGTTTTCACGAGCTCGATATGACTTCGACAACTCACCAAAACGTCTTGTCGATTATCTAGTGTCATGACGATGGTTGCTAAAAGTGATATAATCACATTAGGGAGACACAATTAGTGTCTCACCGACATGCGATGCCATTCGAACCACCTTTGACCGCTTGAGAAGCTCGCACGGCGTATGTCTGACCAATCAGAAGAGGCTAAGAGGACTGACTGGCGACAATTTGACCGATTAACTGTTCCCACGAGGGAAGACCAATAGAATGCAAGCAAAATGGATTCCTTCTGAGATCCAAAGGGAATGGATCGACTCGGGTGAAATGTTCAAATCTACAGGGAGGCCCGATGATGCTTCCAGAGGATGGTCATCAAGCAGAGAAGTCTAAAAAATGAATGAGAACATGAAGAAGGGCGAAGAAACTATGAGTCACAAGGACAGCTGTAGTGATCACTAGCAGAGGCAGGCCAGTATTAATGGTGATACTTTGGAGCATTCAAGGCAGCTCTGTGAAGGAGTTCAAAGATGGACACAGAGACAGAAGAGTTAATGCTACAGCCGCAAAAAATCTACAAATCATTCCCAGAACAAGTCGTCATCAGCATGGACAGCAGGGTTTCACATTGAATGCAGTTTTGACTCTCCTCAGAAAAATCTGAGGGCCAACCCTCCTACAGGAAGTAGATATTTTGTAAAAACCCTAAAGAAATAGCCAGCGCATTCCTTTTTTACATTCTATGTATATGCCATTCTGGCCTCTTTGTAAAGGGGAGACAATTAGAGGTAGAGAAAAATGAAGGAAGAAAAGGAGAAGATACAGTGTTAGAACAGATAGAAGAAAATCTAGGAGTTAGTTAGTTAACAAAAGGAGATAGAGTTGTATCTTGATTCTTAGTAATGAGAGCTTCTTTTGTCTTCTTGTCTAGTAGTAAGATTCAGTATTGGCTATAATGTATTTTCCAAGCTCTCTTAGTGTAGTCGGAAACAATCTGGAGTTACAGATTCTCTGTACACTGGTGATTGTGCCAGCTTTGTAAATATTGCTTATTTGTCTTACTAACAGTAGAAGCAATCAGAGCTTAATCTACTTCAAATTGTGTTCCAGGATGGTGTTTGTCTACAATTAATCATTTGATTTGTGAAGTCTTCAAGGAATGATATGTTGTTCTTGTGTTTTATTTAAATGGTAACTTAAAATCTGTTATTTGAATTAGCACTATGAACAAAAGAGGTTGTGTGTTAATCACAAGTTTATTTGTTCTGCAGTTTTAGTTAACAAACCCCTTGAAGCTGACAAGTCTGGTTAAGGTTGGATCAATTATTGTTCTTTTCTGTTTTAAAGCTCTAGTCTATCTTTTATTGTTTCTTTAAAAACCCCCGGTTAGAGTAGGTTTAAATTCATGCTTGATCTTAGAATGATCCAAAAGCTCAACACCAGCAGGCCCCTTGAATATTACTGTTACATTGGCCAATTGAGCAACATCAGCACAGTTGAGAACCAACTAAAAATACCTTGGGAGCTAAGACATCCATGAGTTTCCTTTCTCTTTCAGGAGAAACAGAGTAGCAATATTTTGTTTAACTGTTGATGTGCCATTTGGGACGTCAACACATCCTAGATAAACAAGAGCGAAAAGCAGATCTTGCGGTCGGAAGGCTCGTATTACCACCTCCTACATGGCAATAGGTATCCTATTTTCAAAAATAGAAAATCCCAAAAACAAAATGCAATTTTCCTTAAAACATGTAATCCATTTAAAAATAGACACACAATTCAACCCCACACATGTTCTTGTCTTCATGATCTCTTGCAAGACCAAAGTCTTTAAACAAAGATCCAAATTCTGCCTTTTCAAAAATAGGCATCATAGTTCAAAGTCTATCAAGAGACACATCTTGAATACTTACTGTAACCGGTACATCTTGCTAAGAAATTTGTATACTTTCCCTTTAAGGAAGAAACTAGACTTGCATATCCAATTTGAGCTTAACAATTAAATCATTGAGTTATTAGGGTTATATCACTTTAGATCCCCTATTACAACCTCTCGCGTGGCAATGGACACCATCCTTCAAAAATAGAAAATCCAAAAAACATTTGCTTTTTCATTTCATCAAAAATAGAAAATCCCAAAAACAAAGCATTCTTTCATTCCATAGTTAGAAGTCACCAAATATTCACAAAAGCTTGGAACTTGTTTATGAAAATTACGAGATCACAACATATAAATAACATGGAAGCAAACAAAATAAACGCTAGCATACCCCCAACAAACACCACAAACGACAAAAGTTGACCATGGGGCTATAGGCCAAGTGACATTGAAACACCTCAAAAGAGACCCACATTCAAAGCAATAACAAACCAATCACTTAGCAAGGAAGAGGTAATCTATAGACAACAAGAAGCCATGGATAGAGAAAAAAAAAATCCCAAGGATATGGGCATAGAGAAGGTGGATAGTGAAGAAGAAATAAATGATGAAGAATTATTTCAACATTCTAACAATCCCAAGGTGCTCAAACTAATGGAAAAACTCCTAAGAAGGATCTGAACACTTACTTTTTCAAGTTAGCATAGAGTAGAGCTAAATTTCCTATAGAATTAAACATAGAAGGCCTCAAAGATCCTCACCTCATTCCCTTAGGAGATAACTCAATTGTGAGAGAAATACCCAAGCCATTGGAGATTCCAAACATGCCACCAGTATTCCCGAAAGGAAATGATCAACCAATGGAAAATCCTTTGTATCTAGAAAACCATCCCAAATCGAACAAGCGGTGGTCGCCCAACAATATCAAGGAGGTTTTTCTCAATACATGCCCCTAAACACTTCATATATTGACCCTTCCTAAAATTTACCAAATCAACAAGGGCAATTCCCACAACTGTACCATCAACAAGGAGGATCCTATGGTCCCCTTCCCAATCAACAATACCAACAACAAGGTGTGTCACAGGGTACCCTTTCCACTCAACAAGGTGGTCCACATGGTCCCCTTCCCAATCTGTAGTACCAACAACATGGTGGGCCACATGGTCCCCTTCCCAATCAAAAATACCAACAACAAGGTGTGCCACAGGGCACCCTTTCCAATCAACAAGGTGTGCCACATGGTCCCCTTCCCAATCAATAGTACCAACAACAAGGTGTGCCACATGGTACCCTTTCCAATTCATCCCATCAACAAGGTGTCCTGCCAATGCACTATCAGGGTAACCTTCAAAATAGTTCACTCCAACAACAAGGTGTACCATAGGGTACCCTTCCCAATTCGTCCCATCAACAAGGTGTCCCGCCAATGTACTATCAAGGTAACCTTCAAATCTCTCCAACAACAAGGTGTTCCATAGGGTACCCTTCCCAATTTGTCCCATCAACAAGGTGTCCCTCCAATGCATCATCAAGGTAACCTTCAATACAGTTCATCTCAACCATAAGGTGTACCGCCAACAAAGTATCAAGGTACCCCTCCACAAAAACAACAAGGAGCTAACCCTCCTTACATTAAACAAGGAGCTAAGCCTCCTTACATTCAACAAGGACCTAACCCTCCTTTTACACAACAAATACCTAACCCTCCTTTCACACAACAAGGATTTAACTCTCCTTCCACCCAACATGGTTACCAGGTCTCATACCTCCGCAATACCCAACCTATGACCAAAATATGGTAGGAAAACAAGGTTACTACACATAGGATCCATAAACAAACGTACCACAAAAAGGTAGACATACAACTACAAGCCATAAATTAGAGAATAGAAGATATGCAGATAGGAAAACCCAAGAAGACTTATACCCTTCAGGATATATGTCCATTTCCTTTTGACCGTTCCATTACTATGCTTCCTTTTCTAAAAAACTTTGAAATACCGAAGTTTGACAAATAAAAAGGCAAAGGAGATCCATTAGAACATGTACAGGATTTCTCGGTATCATGCATGGAAGTCCAAAACAATAATTCCTACTTAATGAGGCTCTTTCCATGTAGCCTTATTGGTCATGCTATGGAGTGGTTCTCCCATCTACCGGCAGGAATTAAAAGCTTTGATGAACTAACTACCAAATTCGTAAACCACTTATCATTCAATATAGAATAGGACGTCACCATCATGGAGCTATACAAAATTAAAAAAATTCAAGGAGAATCCTTCACCTCCTACCTTCAATGATGGATACATAAAGCTAGTCAATGCAAATGGCCTATTCCTAACAAGGAACTGGTAGACATATTTGTTTCCAATGTCCGAGTAGAATTCAACTACCAACTCACCATGTTGTGTCCTGCAAAATTTGAAGAGACCATTGAGAAGGGACTACACATAGAAAGGGCTCTCATAGCAAGGTGAGTGATTAAGCTAAACAATCCAAGAGACAATTCCTCTAATTTGAATGAGAAACTGAAGATTTGGGCCAAGAACAAAAACATCACCAACAATGGGGTAGTTGATGCTAGAATTGTGTGGAATGTACAAAATCCTAACACACCACAAAACAAACCTCAAGTGGCACAAACAAGATATGCTCTTAATAATGCACAAAACAATCAACTTACCTATCCCCAAAACAATCAAGCAGTCAACCAACAGACATATCAGGGAGGGCAACAAAGGAAATACGATCAACTAAGAAAGAAGTTCACAATATTAGGAGAGCCACTTGAGACGGTCATGCGTAAACTAGTGTAACAAAACCTCATCAAGGTCAACGATCACCCAAACTATGAGGATCTGAGCTTCAAAACACCATGGTACAATGAGAAGGATTTATGTGAGTTCCACAAAATCAAAGGACATACAACAAACAACTATATAAGACTCAAGCACATAATACAAGACTTAATCGACAAGGGAGAAGTGGATGTTGAACATCATCCTAGAAACAAAGACCTCTAGATATACACAAATCCAATTCTTAACCATGCTAAAAAGAATGAAAAAGGAAAGGACTGAGACTATCACAATGCTAACTACACTTATGGTGACACAGTTCTAGGTACCCTCTCTCAAGTAGATGACAAAAGGGTAAATGTAGTGACTATACGAGGTAGGGACACCGAATGTAACATAACTACCCACCGAGGGAGAGTTACAATAAAGGGAGCCCCGCCTAATCCTACAACTAAGTCATCAAATGACTATAGTATTATGGAACAGCTGAAGAAGACTCTCGCCTTGATCTCAATCCTAGAACTACTAAAACTATCACCCACACATAGGGAGATACTAGAAAAAGCATTAGAAGCATCGATTCCTAATGACCTCAATTCAGATCAATTCCAAGCCATGGTTGGAAAAATCACGACCAATCACCATTTAGTATTTTCTAAGAAAGACCTTCCATAGAATTCATTCCACAAGCAATCTCTCTACATAGAGGTTGGTGTCCATGAAAACATGGTCAAGAGAGTGTTGATAGATAATGGTGCAGGTCTAAACATTTGTACCTTGAAATTCGTGAAACGATTGGGGTATTCTAACAATGTGATAGACAAAGCAAAGAGCTTTACTATAAGATCATATGATGACCTTGAAAGGAATTCAAAAGGGGTAGTCAGGCTACCAATGTAGATAGGACCATCCATCACAGAAACCACATGCCAAGCACTTGACCTTTACTTACTATATAACCTCCTTCTAGGACGCCCTTGGATTCACGCATTACAAGCGATTCCTTCAACCTTTCACCAATGTCTAAATTTTCCTCATGAAGGAAAGGAGGTGACATTATATGTTGATCATGAACCCTTCCACTTTTGTGCAATATTGGAAGAGAAGTATAACAAAATCCAACGTAGACCTAGCAATGACATATCATTTCATTCATTCTCATATGTTGACCCTTCCACACTACCATCAACCTCAATTAAACCAACATCAAGTGAGAAACCAGAAACTGAAACCAAGGTTCAATTACTTGAAAAGGGTAATGTAAATTATCACTTCAATCAAACATTTTGTATTGGAATGCTTCCACCAACACCCAAGCTTTACGGTGGACCAAAGGAAATCAAATATGCTCAAACAGTGAAAATAATAGCCAAACCCACAATTTTCACCAAGTGGGAAGATATGAAGGATGAAGAGATATTCAAAGAAGACTTGTTATCTATGATCTACAAATAGGACCAAAAGGAACCAGAATAGCCACAACCCCTTCTAATTGATCCTAGCAGTAAAGGCTACTAGCTAGCTAAAAAATGGGATATATCGGAATGGGTGGCCTTGGGCTATGCAAACAAGGCAGATGGGAGCCCATCATAGTGGAACAGAGAAATAAAAACATGGGGTTAGGTTATGATTCAAAAGATGTGGTTACTCCAAATACTAGACGAACCTCTTTTAAGAAATGAGTGCCTTCTACTAGCATTAAGACATTGGATATCTACCACCTTATGGACAACAAATTACTTGTTGATGACTTATTTGAAAACCTTAGCATTGGTATAGTCCCTATCCAACTTATCAAAACCATTCCCAATGAATTATTATTTTGGAACAAACTCTAATGAGTGTAAATGGGATTCTCCTTCTTTTGTCACCTCTAGTGATGATGACCTAGACACCCAATGGGAAAATGATACCAAAGCCATACTAACCATCTCAACAACTTTTTTAAGTTTTGCAAAAAATGATGATAACCTACCCCTCTGCTACCCATAGCTGATAGATTGGGACCAACAATAGCATACACCTATTTTAGATCAATTCCAAAAAGATGAAGCAATCATAGAGTTTATGGGGCTTCAAACTGATATACCGGCAGAAGATCATATAGTAGGGTTCGTCATGGAAATCGAATAGGAAGTGTATTTTAGTGGGGAGATTGTGTCCTCCAATCGCAAAATTGAAAAGGAAAACATCAAAATGAGACCCCCTATAGAAAACCACAATGTGGCTCTATCACTTCCTGAAAAGAAGAAAATAAAGATGAATCTGAAGGTGAAAACCCCTTCGAGGCACCTGAAGATGGAAGAGTCAATCTCCCCATATCTGAATATCAAGAGAAGTCAACGCTCCTAGTGGAAGAAGTAGAATCCATCAATGTTGGCATGATGGAGAACCCAAAGATCATATACCATGCAGTGTCACTTGATCCTAAAGAGAAAGTGAACTTCACAGCGTTCATCAATGACAGAAAGATAAACTTTGCATGGACTTATACAGACATGCTAGGACTAGATCCAGCACTAGTTGTACATCATTTGATCATATTTCCTCGAGCTAAACCTATCAAGCAGAAACTAAGGAAAATTCATCCTCAAATAGCATTGTTGGTAAAGGTAGAACTAAATAAGTTACTAGATGTAGGCTTCATCAGACCGATCAATTATCTGGAATGGATATCAAATCTAGTAACAATGTCAAAGCCTACTGTGGACATAAGGATTTTCAAAGACTTCCAAGACTTGAACAAATCTTTCCCAAAGGATGACTTCCCTCTTCCAAGTATTGACATGATCGTGGATCTAACAACAGGACATGAGATGCTATCTTTAATGGATGGTTTCTCTAGGTACAATTGAATAAAAATATCCCCTGATGATTAGCATAAAATGACATTTACTTGTTCCTCAGGGACCTTTTGTTGGAATGTCATGCCATTCAGTCTGAAAAATGCAGGGGCAACCTATCAAAGAGCGATGACAACGATCTTCCATGATATGTTGTATACAACAATGGAAGACTATGTGGATGACATACTATCTAAGTCCATCAAAAGAGAAGACCACTTGATCAACCTTGCAAAAGTGTTTGATAGGCTAGAACAGTATAACTTGAGACTCAACCCAAAAAAGTGTGTATTCAAAGTAACATCTAGAAAGCTACTAGGGTATACAGTATCAAGAAGCGGTGTTGAAGTAGATCCTACAAAAGTAAAATTCATACAAGAGATGAATCCACCAAAGACATAGAAGCAACTGATAAGTTTACAAGGGAAGCTACAATCTATTAGGCAATGCATCACGCAATTGGCAGACAAGTATCACCCATTCACCCACCTGTTACACAAAGATGTCACATTCAGGTGGGATGGGAGATGTGATCAAGAATTCCAGCAAGTCAAAGAGTTCCTACTCAATCCTCCAGTCTTGATGCCCCTATTCCCGACAAAGAAATGATACTCTATGTGTCTACAACACAAGCAACGTTGGGAGCTCTCCTAGCACAACTAGATGATAATAACAAAGAAAGAGTGATCTACTACATCAACCAAACACTGGTGGGCTACGAGATGAACTACTCGCAAATAGAAAGAGCATGTCTCACAGTCGTATTTGTGACATAGAAGTTGAGACACTATATCTTAAACAAACAAGTAAAGTTGATTTCAAAGATAGACCCACTAAAGTACTTATTATCAAAAGCAGCTTTAACAAGTAGAATTTCTAAATGGGTAATGATCTTGAGTAAGTTCAATATAGAGTATGTAGACAGGAGAGCCATCAAAGGGCATATCATAGCAAATCAACTAGTAGAAGCACTAATAGAAGATCATAAGCCTCTTACAATAGACTTCCTAGATGAAAGTATATTACTGACAGAACTGACAAACCATTGGACCTTATACTTTGACAGGTCCCACACTCAAAATGGCTCTGGAGCAGGTATCCTATATCTCACACCATAGGGAGATAGTATACCTAAGGCATACAAATTTTCTTTCCCCTATTCAAAAATATCTCAAAGTATGAAGCGCTAATCACAGGACTCAAGATGGCTATTGAATGGAGGATAAAGGAATTGAGGTCTTTGGAGATTCTCAACCGGTGATTAGACAAGTGAATGATGAGTACCAAATAAAAGACGACAAGCTAATTCCATATAAAAGAATGGTGGATAGCTTCAAGGAATATTTTGTCACCATAACATTTTAACAGGTCCCCCAGATCAACAACAGAGTTGTTGATGCAATGGAAATAATAGGTTAGCTTCTTGATATTCTACAAAACATTCCTAAGTATGAATTCCTAGTGGAGAAATTACTCATACCAGTGTTCAATATCCCAAAATCAAAACTAGTGTGTATTATTGTTGGTCCTAATTCACCATGGTACCAAGACACATTCGATTACATCCAGCATGGTATCATACCACTTGACTTGACAACAACTCAAAAGAAGACCTTTGCCGGTAGGACTTCCTGATTCACGATCCTAGGAGATACTTTATATTGTCGAAGTTTGGATGGTATGTTACTTCGATGTCTTAATGCAGAAGAAGTGCAAACTACCTTACAAGAGATACATGAAGGTGTTACTTTATATCGTCAATGCCAATAGTACAGTGAATTTTTTCACACACCAGCACAAGAGTTAAGACCTATCACCACACCATGGACTTTTTTGCAATGGGGATTAGACTTGGTAGGTAAGATTTCTCCTGCTTCCTCTAACGGGCATAAGTTTATTATTACTGCAACTGAATATTTCACCAAATGGATAGAAGCAATTCCATTGACCTACATCATCGAAAAACAAACATCAAAGTTCATTATGAATTATCTAATTTGTAGGTATGGAATTCCCCAAACAATCAATAACGGACAATGGGACCCCATTCAAAAATCAAGACATCCAAGAGCTTTGTTCCAAGTTCTCTATCTAGCATAGATTCTCAACACCCTATTACCCCCAAGTAAATCTAACAAAACCATTTTGAAGATACTAAAGAAGACTATTAATGGTGTTGGTCGTGATTAGCATTTGCAACTGAACCAAGCTCTCAGGCTTATTGAACTAGTATCTGAACACCTACAGGTGCCACACCATTCTCCTTGGTCTATGGATTGGAGGCTTTCTTACCTATCGAAGTTAAAATCCCCTCATTGTGAATCTCATTAAAAGGCATGGTCAGCAATGAAGAGTATCGAATATCTAGATTAAATGAGTTGGAACTCCTAGACGAAAGGCGTATGACCATGTTAAACCATTTTCAAGTTTATCAGAATCAACTCAAATGAAGCTATGATAAAAAAGATCAAAGACAAAAACTTTCAAGTTGGTGACTTGGTACTCAAAGAGAATTAGAAGGTACTCAAAAACTTTGAACCCAATTAGTTAGGCCCATTCATTATCACAACAAGCTACGGTTCAGGATCTTATCAGTTGGCTACTCCTGAAGGAGAACCCTTAGCTAAACCGTTTAACAGCATCCACCTCAAGAGGTTCTATACTTGAAGCATCTCAAAAAACCCCAAGCAAAAGGGTAAAAATCCAAAAAAATCAAAAAGATAAAAAAATAAAAAATCAAGAAAAAAAGTAAAGAGAAATAAAACACTCTTTTTGTAAAAACCACTTTGTGGTGCTTCTAGAATAGGTACCGTAGTGAAAACCTAGAAAACAGGCACTATGTTTGAATAAAAATTGCATCATTATTTATGAGCATTATCCAAAGCATCCACCCATTCATACCATAATAAAACATGTGTCCAACCATGGCTTGGTAACTGTTTGAGTATTGAACCTTGTTGCATCATTAAACATCAATCTCCTAGAGAAGGTAGTCTTGTCTCAAACTAGGGGAAACTTCTCAAAAATAGGTAGTGGATTAGATCCTTGTGCATCCCATCATGATCGATCAACAAAATCAAAAACATCTAGAAAACAAAAAAAATCAAAAACATCTAGAAAACAACAAAATCAAAAATATCTAGAAACAACAAAATAAAAAACATCTAGAAAACGACAAAATCAAAAAAACTTTGGATTATTCCTTCACTCAAAATTCTAAGATATCAACATTTGCTTAAACCTCACGGCTAGTTCAAGTAAATTTCCCGCAACATATCCTCTAGAAACAAAAGTGGAATATCAATACAAGTTATCAATGTTGTTTGAATTCCAAAACAATGTTATGCTTTGAGTCAACACCAGTCAAACTATGTGCTCTCTACGTGTACAACATAGGCAAGGTTTATCAACCGTTGAGGCATTAGGTCATTCCCCTTAGGTGTTTATCATGATTTCTTTCAACTTAGTCAAAAAATTCAAAATCCAAAAACATTCACAAACACCAAAATCCAAAAACATTCGCAAAATAGAAAAGATCAAAAACATGTTCTTATCAAAAAAAGTGAACTACGAGCCTCTACATGTACAACATAAGCAAGGATTATCTTTGATGAGCCCCTAAGGCCCTAGGTTAGTCCCCTAAAAACAACAAAAACATCATAAAACTCAGAAAATAAAAAATATCCTAACTCCATCATCACAATCTGAAATAAACTTTTCATCCATAATAAACATATCATCATCTTCACCCTTTGACAAAACAAAAAAACAAATAGATAAAACAATCAAAAGCTAGAACTTTCAAGCAAACAATCACAAAGCTTTGATCACAAATAGACTAAAACAATGACAAAGTGTTAACTACCTATCTTTTGACAATTCACCAACAACATCCTGAGATATGCCTTAACGGATCCATTACTACGATAGACATGATCAACAACGGATAATATCCTGAAACCTCAAAAAAGATATGGCAAGTGATACTGCAACTTTTTTTTATATTTTTATAGTCTTATCTTTATGAGTTATTTTATTGACTCATTCCCAAGATCTCTCGAGGATGTCCATAAGGATTTAGAGAAGAAGGAATGGGAGAAATTGAGCATCATTTTGGTTTGTTGTTTGTAAGATATTTTTGTGATACTACCACAAGGAATAATTTCTTTATTAAGTGTATGGAAGTTGTTTTAAGACAATTCGTGTAGCACTTGCATATTAGGTATTTCATACCTCTGTGTGTAACTGGTCCAAAAAATTTAAACACAACCTAACCATATATTTTAAACAATGTTTTCGTATGTCTAGTATGAGCAAGAATATTCTTTATATGTCAATTCAAAGTCACACAATGGACACAAAGCCGCCTTGGTTATTAATACCCTAGTGCATTATTTTGTTTGCTACACAAAAAGGATTGTTAAAAATGTGAAGCCGCCAAGCAAAGGAAAATAAAAATCATCAATAACTAACAACATCAAATTTCTATCCATCATCAAATATATATTCTAACTAAAATTCATATTGCATCACAATATCATTAGTCCCATATCCATCTTGCATCCACAATGTCGTCAATACAAATCATGATGATAATAAAGCAATAAAACATCACGTATCATGTATAAGGCATATATCCATCATATATCAACATCTGTCATATACATAATAAAACATCATATGAAATAAAATATGATCAATCCATCCATCTACATCATATGCATACATCAAAAAAGTATAGAAACATGTATAAATATACATCATCATCCATAATCATCACATAAACACATAATTAAGATGAATCAAAGCATGTATATCTCATATGTATCATCATCAAAAATGAGAATGTCATGGTACATCATCAATGAAACATGTGTGATAGGATAATACAAAAATATACATATATACGAGGCCTCAACTAGGCTGATGAATATATACAAAATCATGTTTGCAACATAAGTCTCTAAACAACATCATAAAATTCAAGTACAAATACGCCACTACCCGGTCAGAAGAGGACTCTAAAGATAAGGCTACATATCATATTGTCTAACGGAATTTCCACCAGATGCAGCCTCCATAGCAGTACTAGGCTCTCCAAACCGTGACTGTCGTTGCGCTCTAGTAATGAAGGCATCATACAAGGTCTGATAATATGTCACCCTCTGTAACAACTGATCTTGCTCAGCATAGAGACTATCACACTCTATCCTAAGGCTATCCCTCTCAGTGGTAATATCCTGTAACTATGTCTCGGCAACAAGACGACGCCTAATCTCGGTGTCTCGCTCACCCTTGAAGCCATCTCTCTCTTTTCTAGCGATGTCCCTCTTCGCTATCAGTATAGCAACCTAAGCCTCTACGGCTTGTCACTGCCTTACCTTTGCATCTCTCACAGTTGTCATTTATGTTAATTGTACACCTCAATCTCCAAGTGGTGGAGGAGGATCTGGAACCTATCCCTGATCCTGTTACATCGGATCACCCTATCTGTCTTGTCCACTATCCTTTCGGGCCCTGACAAGCTACTCTACAATAATCTTGACACACTACCTCTCCTCATGATGACTGGTAATGTCTGCTCTATCCACTGTAAGAACATCAGTAGGATCTGTGAATCTCAATGGAATGTGTTGTGCCCACCACTGATCAAAATCAGGGGTAGTACCAGGATCTGCTAAACCCACTAGCCAACCCCACCTAAATGGAGCAAGAGCTCTAAAATCTACCATAGCTACATCTTGATTAGCCTATAGACCCCAGACATGGACCTCTCTGGTAGTCCAACCAAAATGAGCCTCATAGGCATATGGAAAACAGCCATGTCTCTCTCTAAACTACCTATAAACCCTATTGGGTAGATATCTCTCAAGTAAAGAGAAAACACAACCAATGAGCCATCTAGTCTGTCTACAAAATACTAATTGCTCCTGATCATCTTGCCATGCCTCACAATCCAAATATGGCCTCCATACAAAACCTCACATATCATCAAAAACATAACGCAGTTAGGAAGTTTTCCAGGCCATGTATAGTGAAAAAAATTTCCATAATGATAAGAATATGGACTCCCAATAGTACGTTCCAATATACAATTAGGCGGAGCAACTAGGATGTGCTCCCAGGCCCATACATGTAGTAGAGAGACACCATCATAAATAGATATCCCTCCACAATACGCAACCTCATGCATATCTCAGTACAAGTGGGAAAGGAGACACAGGCCTCATGCATACCTAGTGTTGTGATCGAACATCTGCTCGATGCACACACCCCAACCAAAAGGAAATTGTCAGCCCCGCCTATTAGGAATGGTGAGCCCCATAATCAAACCGCATAGAACAATTGAAATAGGATCGACATTTCCCATAAAATCAGACAAATCTATCTCTGCCTCTCGAACCTGAAGATGTCTCACACCAAGAACTCGACACATAGCACGGGTACCCCATCGAACAGAATATGTAACAAGTTCCCCATGGATAGGTATGTGGAGGATCCTCCACATATCCTCTAGGGTAATGGTGGCCTCCCTAGTAGGTAAATGAAAATATGAAGCCTTTGAGTGCCACCTCTCCTCAAGAGCAGTCATCATCCCTCTATGGCATCTAATGGTAGGAATGTAGCATATATGCCACAATCCAATAGCATCTAACACATATTGCTCTAACGCCTGGAAACTAGTTGAACAGATCACACAGTCATCACTCCCTCAACTAGAGTGGATTAAGAACCACCTACAACCATTCAACCCACGATGTTATGGATATTCTACGAAAGTGCAAAATGAACCTATGACATGAACAAGCGATAATTTTTAACAAGAGCAAACAAAACGAAGACAAAAATTCAAAAGCAAAATTTTCAGGCAAAGGTGAAAACCATAAGCGAAAAAGCATGTCAAAAGCGCACATTTTGAGCAAGTGTGAGCGAAAAAGTTCAAAAGTGAATCAATCATAAATATCAAAAGCAAGAAAAATGGTGCAAAAGCAAAAAATTCCTAAACCTAGCGCTATCGACTACTTTGACTTCAGGCATTAATTACGTAAACACAAAAAGATGAAAACAAAAAATGAAAGGGTACATACCAGGGCACTGATGCCTACAGGTCATTTGAACTCATGAACTACATCCGCACGATGTGGGGATCCCTGAATCCTCACCATAGCTCCTCGACAATAAAAAAACAAGAAATCCAAAGGCTAAAATTTTCTATAGGCTAAAATTTGAACCCTAATTACCTATTTTAACCCTCAAAACCCTAATTTTTTACCTACAAAACCCTCCTAGGTTGAAATTAGGAGCTCTTGGGAAAATCTGAATAATCAACAACAGACCTATAGTTATAATTTTTTGCCCTCTACGCATATGAACTAAAATAGAACGGTATCGCAAGCTTGACCTACAAAGTGATTTTTTCGGCCAACCTCTCAAGGGGGCAGCCCAAAGTCCTACCATCCTTCCACTGACCATTGGGGCACATTGGGGCATATAAAATTCTTTCAAATATTGATCTTAACATCGTAATCTTTGAAACAAAGCAACCACTACTTTGTCTCAAAGAGGGGCAAAATATAGACATGTAAAATTGACCTAACACTTATCGCACATCCTAAATGATATTTTCACATCATCGGCATCATTATCACTTAATATCATTGTATTTCACTTCAATTGCATCTAAAACCCCAATTTCTTCTATTAATTGAATAATACTACATTATTTAATTAATTCACTTTTTCATCATTTTCGACCAATTAAATAAATTTCATTTATTTAATAAAGTCCTAATCTAACTTTATTCCTCCTGATTAATTAAATAACATCAATTATTTAATTATGTCGTCAATTTACCCTATTCCCCTAAGTCAATTAAATTATTAAAAAATAATAGTTTAATTAAATCACTTTCCCCTAAATCTAAATAATTAAATTAATTATTCAAAAACATCATCAAAAATCAAATAAAACAAATACAACTTTGTTTGTAAAATTCAAACTTGATTTGCACATTCAACTAAAAAATATTAATTAATTAAATCAATTAATTAATTACCCTAACCCACTTTCATGATTGAGCAAATTACGAACCACCAACTGCTTGATCTGATTAGCTAATTGATCCATCTATTCCTAACTGATCCATCTATTTCCTGACAAATCAATCTATTCTTCAATTCCACAGATTATTCAAAATATTTCCTCAATCCCATTGAACACTCAAAATGATTTCTTCAACCACACCGATTACGTAATCAATTTTCACTTATTATTCCCATCTAAATCCTCTCAACGGTGTTGAACTATTGATCAAGATATTCTACTACGCGATCGTGAGCATTCATTTTGAAACACAAATTCTATATAATAACCTTCTTTCTTCTCAAAAACGATCGAAGAATCAATATCATTTATACAATGAAATAATGCAGAGATCTTAATCGATATTTTGAAAAAGCTTTACACATATCTTTGATCAACACACGCATGTTCTTCAATATTTTGCATGCACAATGGAGGCTTCAGATTAATACGAACAACCCAACATCTTTGTGAACACACTCTGACATGGGATGGGTAACAAATTTTGTTTATTGAATTATTTGTATGTTCTTTGATTGCTTTGCTTTTTAGTTCATTGAATTCAGTAATTTCAATATCGTTCATTTCGTGAGTAATGGGGATGAATCTTGATTTTTGTTTTGAGTTAGACTAAAACTTCAATTCAATCTATTTATCTTATTTGATACCATCGATTTCCCCCTTACACAAATGCAAAACTTTTACAAATCTTTAACAGTTACAAAAACTTAAATAGAAATAAACATAAATATCATGCATACCACAACATATTGATTTACATGGGGAAAACCCTTTTGGGAGAAAAAACCCCTCTCCAAAATCCGCCCAATATACTATTCAAAAATCACAAAGATTACAATATACTTGCAGAGCAAGCTTCTCAGAGGACTATCACCAGCCAGAGATCTAGAGGCAATACGACCACTATCAGACTCTCAGAATACATCATAATACATAGTCGTAATACAATGCCCTCATAAAATAGGGTTTCCTTCTAGGGAAATTCAAACTAATAAAATATCAATCGTCAGATTTAAGACCTAATGATGAACAGTACAGATTTACAATAATAAACCCCTTACACCCCCTGTTTCTGACATATCAACAGTACCTTATGTAATTGAAAGGTTGAACACATTTCCCCAACAACTACAATCATTCCTTCAATTCATCAATTTCCATGAGCAAGGAATCTCTATCTTCTATTGCACCAAAGGATACCTCAATTTTCTTTAGGGTCTATTCTTCATGCTAAACTCTAGGCTTATCCAAGTTATTTTTATTTTATTGAATTCACTCATGATTTTGGCATACTCCTCTTGTAGGTCACTGTAATCTAATTGCAACTTCCTAGTGGTGGCTTAACAAAACATTATCATGCATAAAACAAGAGATGTTTCCTCAAGAGAAAAAGTATCTTCCACCCTCCTCACAATTAATTTCCCACTAAGATCATGTGAGTTCTATTATACTTGTGGCTTATTGTGTTTAGGGGAAATATACCACATAGCTAAGGTCTCAAATTTTAGCTGAAACTCTAAAACACAATAAAACCTTTTGGCTTGCTCAACATTTTTAAAAATGTCCCCTATGTCACTATTTTCTAATTGTATATTGTGTTATAATAAGAGAAATGTCCCATCTATGTAATAATAAACATCCACTATCCTTGATTAATTTGTAGCCCTACTCTCGACTAATCTCATCAATTTCAACATCAAGCTCTTATATTGAACTTTGTGTAAAATTATGTTCCTCTAGATTCACCTTGGATGTACTCTCATATTCCTTTTTTTCAATTTGGGATTGGAGCTTCAAACTCATGACTAACAACTTGAATTCCTCAATTTTCACAACTTTTCATCAATCGTGAATTTTTCACAAGCTACTTCCCTTATATGGTTGGATCATTCTCTAGCACTAACATCATGATGCAAGCTTGTAGGGTAGAAATTTCTAGGCCTCTTTGGAACTTTGGTGATCTAAGAGCATCATTAACAAGTTCATCAATTGGGATGTTTTTATCACATTCTTTTGTTTCAAGGTAATCAACCAAATGTTATGGGGCTTTGGCTTTATCATTGGGTTGGGGCATGGTAGGTGGACTTGTTGGTGAAGAGATATTAGGGACATGTTTTGCAATCACTTATGAATCTTGGCCTAAATGTTTTTCAAAAAATTTACTTTGAACACTTGCCCTTATTGGCCTCGACTTTGGTGTCATTATCCCTAAGGTGCCCACATTTTCCAATCTATCCTTAATTCTTTCCATTGGGTCTTTAATATCTAAGTATTCTCCTTTATATTGAGGATTGTTATGTTTTCCTCTTAGCTCATCCATTTCTATCTTCCTTGAATTTTCACTTCTCTCATCTTTCTCTACTCTATTAAAATAATCTCGTATTAACTCTTCTTTCTCCAAATAAACTTGCCAATATCCTAACATGAAAATATTTTTTCTTGATATTTCAATGAATTCCTTAGGGTCAAATTATCCAATTTTATTGGTCTTCATTGCATAGGTCTTTATTTTGTCAACTAAGAAGTCATAGCCCTCCTTTCCTAAGATGGTAAAATATGAGAATTACAATTGAGGTGGAAACCACTCTTCTTGTGTTTCCTAAAATGGAATTGGTCTCTACCGTGCATTTGGCACATTGCTTCTAGAAAGGTAACTCTATCAGGTAACATATTGGCAATTTATGAGTGTAATAATCACACCATAGATGCTTATAACTATGCAATCTTTATTGAATAACTAGTCACCCTAGTTATGATTTACCACAATATATTGAACCAGTACAAGAGGTGTCAAGAACTTAGCAGATCTTTCAAATAATATGTTCCTATTGCATCCAAGTTTTATTAGTATCGGAGTAACAAAGTCTTCAAAAGTTTAATAATATGAAGTTGAGAAATACATTATCATATGAACAAGTGAAACATCCCCTTTTGGAACCTCATATGATGTCATTTGAACTTCCAAAGTTCCATGCCACTCCCTAGAGAAAACATGTAATTGAATGTGGCAAACACTTGTATGCAACCTAAAATGGTCACCTAGACTTTGGGCCCCATTTATTTAATTTGTCAACATCAACTTTTTGAATCAATGATTGTCACATTTTCAAATCAAATTTCTTAGTCAATTCATAGCTATTTCAAATGTTTCAATTTTCCCTAAGGTTTGAATGCTTCATTAATTTTATTTAATCAAAAGAAATAAATCCCTTTTAATAAATAAAATAATGTTATTTAATTGAAGTTAATATTACTTAAATAAAATGATTATTTAATTAAATCTATTTTTAATTAAATTATTTTATTTTATTAATATTCATTTCTAAATTACATAATCTTATTTTATTTTATTAAAAGAGATATTATCATCTTAAATTAAATAAAATAAATGAAATATCCTCTCAAGAATATCCTGTGATGAAAAAAATGGAAACAAATTAGTTAAAAGGGAAATAAACTAAAAAAAGAATTCCAATCAAGATTTGTTTCTATTTTTCTATTTATCCCACATTGCTTCTGAATTTGCCTTCAATTCTACTTTTGCCTATAAAATGAGCCCTCTCATTCTCATTTCAAGAATCACGAATTTTTACATGGACTTATGCTACAAATTTTCTTGGAGTTTTATCATTTGAGATTACACATTAGTTTGATTTTATAAGCATCTTAGTTTTAGAGCATATAGTTTAATATTACATTTTAGCTTAATCTTCATAGTAGATTAATTTGCAAAGTAATTCATTTATGGCATTGCATGTAGATCAATTTTCATTTCAATAAATTAGTTTTGTTTATTGCATTTTACAGTCATTTAGATTAGTTTTCATTGTTGCATTGCAAGAACATGATTCATGGAGATTGACATTCTTGCTTCTCCTCTTTGAATCTCTCGTTCCGAGACTGTATTTGCAGGGGTAACTGGGTTAATCTGAGGGCCACAATATCAATCCCTGCTCTTCTCAGATAGAGAGCTATGAATTGATTTGCAAGGACTCATTATTGAGTATCTTTGCATGTAAGGATTCACAGAAGTATAACATATTTTCAGTTATACAACACTAAGTACCACCTGAAATTGTAAGATGAGTCAGCCTTGTTAGAATTTATCATTTTTTTGTGTAGATTTTCTATCAATAGTTGTTCATAATCAAATAAAATTTTAACAGGTTTTATTTACATCTACAACTAACATGATCATCCCCATAGGTATATACTTCTTGTAGTTAATTGCTTATTGCTTGGAAAATTGCATTAATCAAAAACAACCCTCAAACTTATTAAAATCAAGTCATTCCAACTTAGTAATTGAGAATGGTTCCAATTTCTATCACACTATCGTCCCTTGGTCTATGATGAGGAACTCATTTTACCTATGATTATCTTTTCAATACACTATGGCTAAGTCTATTGTAAATGAATTGATCGTCTTGCATCCTTATTCAAATTTGATACAACTTGGATCAATTCCCTTTTGATTTTGAACAACAATTTCCTCTCGTCATCTTTAACTCCCCTAGCATTAGGATCATACTATTTGCATACCCAACAAAGTAAATCCATATTCACAAAGCAATTGGGCATAATAACCTTTCCCAAGTCATATCTATAGGCATCATTTTAAAGGATATGCTTGAAGGATTTTTCAAATAATTTTTTAAAGAGATCACATCCAATGTTAGGGATGAAAGCATCCCTTATGTACTTCTAAGCAGTTTGTTAACACATCTTTACACCTTGTTAAACCTTATGTACAATCCAATAAATTGGTCTATCAAGTCTTGTGAAGCAAGGTGTTGGGATGATTTGGAAGATATTTATGAAGAGATGATAACAAGATGGTTTTGATGAGCACAAATATTTATGATATAGAAACCCTTAGATATAGAAATGGAGAACAAAAACCCTAATCCTTCAAATATATGAACCCTTAAAATAAGACCAAAATCCTATCTAGCCCAAATGCAATGATTTACAAGCTTAGATAATAAATTATTTTTTAAGTGTTTTAGCTTTTGATTTTGAAGATTTATGCTTAGATGAGCCTATGTGCAAGGCTTAAGTAATTTGGAGTTAAAATTTATTATACAAATTGAGTTTTAAACTTGTGTTAACATTGGAAACTTTACCCTTGATGTAATCTATTAAGTATTATTTTTTCTTCAATTTTATCATATTAGTAATGTGTAGGAATAAATATGAATGGTGGTTTTTTATTATGGGAAAAGTAGGTTTTGAAGGGGCCCTACAATCCTTTACAACAAAGACATCTAGCGCACTGTTGGAAAACAAAAAAGATAGGCTACAACAAAACAATAGCCAAGTTTTCACAAATATGAATGGTGGTTGCTTCAATTGAAAAATTCTTATTTTACTATCTAGGTTGTAATTTTGTTAAAATTGTCAAAATTGTATGCTTGTTTCCTTAAACAAGTGCAAATTCGTCAATTTTAGGAACTAGTGAGCACAAGTTCATTGCAACAAACATAAACATGTGAAGCAACAAATGGAAATATGTTGCATTGAATGAAGAATTAACTAGTTGGCCTATAGCAGTGAAGACTACATGTGTAACAATTAATCTTACCTACGTAATGACAATTTTTTCATAAATCCTTGATCTTTTTGTTGGTGTTTGTTAGATGAAATTTATTTCTAAGGATTGTATGATGTGTTTTCAACTCTTTTAGATGTTAGGATGTAGACATATATGTATTTACACTATGAATGAGGTTGATTGTATTCTTGTCTTCTTTACCTCCTTTGTAGGTTGATTGTATGAATATGCATGTTAGGGATAATGAAATGTTATTTGTTGAATATGAGAATAACATGTGTATAGTATATATTTTTATCTTCTTTCTTCTACACTCTCCTAGTGTAAAAAAGAATTTATTTTGCTTGTTTAGTTAAAGAGATGATGACATGATGTGTTCATACGCCCTCTCTTTCCTCTTCTTAATAAGTTATGTTTGCATTGCAAAGAAAAGAACCACCTCTTGTAGATGGATTTTAGGTATGGAATGAAAGTACTTTCACTTGTATTTGATTTAAAATGGTATTAAGAAAAAAATTATCGTATGGGTGTGTTAGTGAAAAGTACTCTCTCCCTACCTATGTACAATTGAATAAATTATATTATTGATCCATGAATGTGCTTATTACTCTATCTCTCTATTGATATGTTGTATGTTCTAATGAATATAAATAAAACCATATTTTCTCTTAAGTAATTGGATAATAAGAATGAATATAATCGAAATCTATCTAATGTTATCTTTCTTTAATAACAAGAATGGAACCTTCCATGTGTTGAATGGTGAATATATCCTTATTTCTACTTGATTGTATTTAATTGATGGTTTGGAATGATGATTTACTCTATTTATACAATGATTTTTCCTTGACATATATATATGGGGGATAAAGAAACCAACTATGGATATGTGTGCCATGTTGGGATTCTCTTATGTTTATGCATTTAGGATATGAATTGGGTACATGCACTAAATGGGAAGTAATAGTGAAGCTTTGTGAAAATATCTTATTGAATATACTCCATTATAGTGGATTATTTAATGTGTAGAGGAAGAATCATTATGTATTTTCTTCCTCAAGATTAGTCCTCCATTGATGTGTGTGGTAGTGTTGTGCATCGAGATGTGTGCCAACCCTTATAGATTGAGATGATAACATCCCTTTGCTTGTGTGTTATCCACATGTATCTTCTACAATTGTTTGGTATTTATATTAGTGTATTCATGTATGATGACTATATTTATGTGTGTGTGAGAGCACATTACATCATTATTTGTGTTTCTTTTCTTTAACTCAAAAATATGTTATTTTTCTAATTTTTCCCTTTTTATAAATTTGAGCATTATACTACATGGTCTATCTCTTTTGGATTCACTCACACTTTGCCATGTGAATCAGTATAACCCAAATAATCTCTTCTACACAATAAAGGAACATTTAGAGTGCTTGGAAAAAATGGAATGGGTCTTTAAAGTCTTCAGGGAAATCTCCAAATTTTTGAAATGTTTAGCCCAATTGTGATTGTAAATAAGGATGTCATCAAAAAACACCACAATGAACTTATGAGGTATCTTTATAATGGAGTTGGTTGGTGAGTTTATGGTTGATAAATCATGAGTGTTTTTTTCATCAATTAGAATAACCACCTCTAGTTAATTTTGCCAATGCATGAATGGAAATGTGATCCTCCTTGGTTGATTATTCCTATTGTAATCCTACCATGCATTCGCATTAAAATATGTGTTCATATCACTAGGCACCCCTCCTAAATCAATGAGATGAAACCTTTGTTTTCTATATTTGCGGCCTTTTCCCACTTTTAATCAAATCTAAAATAGAGTCCTTTGGCCTTATTCTCTACTAACTCCTTGTAAATAGTGGCGGGATTATTTACTTAATCTCCTAAATCCTCCTACTAAATAACTAAGAAGAGACTCAAGAATTTTTTTTGTAATATGGTAATCTACCCTTTGCCAATTGTATTATCATAAAATATCCACCATAATTTATGGGTTATTCATCTTGGCCTCTACCTAAGTGTTTTTTTTAATCTGAAGATGAAACAAGTTTTAAGAGAAGAATGTAAGAGTTCATCTACCAAATTTGACACCTCAAATTAAGTGATGTGTTTAGTTATTGTTCCTATCTAGAGTAGCTTGAAGAGCTTTCCTTCTAGATTCTCATAGATGCCAAGATAAAAATATAGATAAATGGTCTTTTTTTCAAATTCTATCCATTTGGACATTCTTGGGAAATACCTTGTCTACCAAAGATACCATTTGGCTACCATGCCTTCTAAGATAGTTAAAAATAGTGACACACTTATCATCTATATCCCTATCAATATCAAGGTAATGTTCCTTTGTGTCAAACCATACACCATGCAATTTGAGCATGTCAATGATAAGAAGCTTTAGATGGCCCCATAAGCTACTTGAAGAATGTTGCTAATTGGAGGAATTTGAGCTAGGGTGAACTAAACCTCCATTGCCCAACAAGTTGAATGCAACACTTATATTCTACTTTCCCTATGTTATAACTAAATTGATCCAATTTTTGTATTTGGGAAATAATATTATGGAGGTCTTGTATGTTAGATTCAACCTTTAGATCTCCCTTGGAAAGCATTTTTTTACTTTTGATTAGGAGTTTTTATGCACACTAGGTTTTCATGATTTTTAAAATTATTTTTCTATCAAAATATATTTGTGCTCAAAAATACCTACCTTGACTATTCATGTTTCCACTCCTAAACTACTTTGCTCCTGCTTGTATACATTTTTTTGTAAAGTTACTTCTATAAAACTAGATCTACCAACTTACAACAAGAGTAATTGAGCCCCAAAAATTAAGCTTTCTAGGTTTTTAAAGGCAATCCTCAATGACCACAGATGTTTTCTAATCAAGTACCACTCTATGTACCAAAGGTTTTCTCATTAGTATAGTTGTTGATATTCCAACCACAAATTTACCTCTTAATGACAACTCTCTACCACTTAGGGTAAAAACTACTAAAATATAGGGTGTGGAGCCATTGACCCTTTTTGTTGGCCTACCTAGGGGTTTTGGGGGTACTCACAATGAGTTTCTAGGCTGATTTTTTGTCCCAAGTACTTATAAATTATCTTACAATAGTATCAATAGGGGAAGTGGATTAATTTAGAAATATTGATTATCCATTAGGGTTTATGGATAGTTGAGAAGCGCCATACACAATCCCATTGTCCATTCCTAAATCATTTTTTGTAGCTACCAAAAGCTTAAAATCCCTACCTAAGGATTCTACTTCAAACCAATTAATTAATTGAGACTTGCACTTGATCTTGCAAGAGTTTATTATCCTATCGCATGTGCTTATATGTGTCATGTTGTGAAAAAGAGACTTGAATTGCAAAGATTTCCAATGGTGCTATGAAAAAACCAATCATAATTTGTGTATAAAGCCCATGAAAGTGGTTTGATCCCACTTGAAAGAAGCCTACAAATGTAAACAAAAATCTTACAAAGCTATATAACATATCTACTAATATCAAGCAAGAGAGAAATTCAAAGAATATGAGTAATAGAATGTAATTGTATTAATATTTGTGGAGCCACTTCAAGGAGAAAATCATCTAATAAAGCACCAACTCCACATACAATATACTCAAAATGAATCTCTTTCCTAATGCACCACTATATATAGCACTCAACTATGTACAACAATTACTTCCCCACATGTGGGATAAATACTTTTATTTTAATTAGTTAGTGGGACAACTTCAAAGCATATAAACCAAGCCTTTATTTATTTATAAAAAAATACTTATATCAAAAAGGGGTCTCTAACATGTCTTCTTATTTTGGGGGCTTATTTGTCACTTATATCATGACTATTGTAAGGGTTGGTCTCTAGGGGATTCCACTAGGGTTTGATTTTAATGAGTTTTAGGTAGAGCTTGACAAAGAAAAATTTGTATTGTACTACAAAGAGTCTTTGTGTATATTTCGATAAGGTTGGGCTAGCCTTAGTTGATTATATGGTTTCATATTATAGGTGCCCATATGTATGTTGTTTGAGTTTGCAATTAAATAGTGTTTTCCATTTTTTCTTCATTAAGCTTCTTTGTTTAGCTTATATTTGTGTGATGTTTGCACCCATTCACCACTTGTCCATTCAACCCAAGTTTGGTTATTGTGCCGCTTTGAAGAGATTCAAGACATACTTCATCTTAGAAAGGAAATTTTCAAGCTATAATTTAAGAGATTTAACTTCCTACGAAGAAAAGAAAAAGGCTCATATTGGTCATTTGAAATGAATCATGTGACTTTCCTTTTGGCTTTTGAACAAGAGAAGGAAATACATGTGATGGTCATGTCATCAACATACAACAAAATTATGAGAATATGAACATCTTAATGGTGAAAATAGAAATTATTGGGAAAGGCGTCTTAACCTTGCATCCTAATGTTAAGAATGAAAAAAAAGTGACAGTTGAGCTAAAGAATAGAAAAATACAATTTTCAATGTTCTTGAGGATAATTTTGGCCTCGAAAAAATGAAAAGAAACCTTAAACAAAGCAGCCAGGTTATGGAAATATGCACCTCTCCAAGCTACAATTTTTTAAAAAGAGCTCAATCAGCTTCCCAAATCAAAAAGTTGGGCCTCCCACATAAAAATTGTAAGAGCATCCATGACACAAGAGAACTATAAGAGGGAATTACACTTGTTGACCACCTTATGATGCATGTTATAACACTATCATAAGGCACATTTGAATGGAGAAAACGAAGTGCCCAAGTTGGTGAATGAATAATGATGTTATGACAACTTAATTGTATGAAATATGATATTTTTACCCTATAGTCTCATCTTTGGATTTGGTCATTAGATTTTGACTAGAAATTTGGACACCACATTTTGGGTGTTGAGTTCATGGTTTCCTAATTACTATTTGATGGTTTCGTGTAATTTTTCTCCTATTTATTGGGTGCTTGAGATGGGAGTTATATAGGGTGTTTTGTAAGTATTGTTATGCTGCCAAAATTGCTTTAGATCTCTTGTTTATAATACTCATGTAAAGGCTAATACTTTGAAAATATATTGTAACCATTGATTACTAAATAATACATTGAGTTTATTTTTAGAGAGTGGGATTTTTCTCTCAGAAGGGTTTTCTCCATGTAGATCATTGTGTTATGGTATATTAATTTTGAGTTAATTTCCTTGTAAATGTATCATCAATTTAACTTTTGTGCATACCTCATCTCGTAGATTAGCATAGGAAGTGTGTTTTGCACCTCTAGTTCTTCTCATAAATTAATCATAGTCACATTAAATAAAGCATGCATAGATGAAAAATTGATGGATCTTGTACAAGCTTTGGGGGTTCACTAAGCTCATACAAAGACCTCTTGAGATGAAGAAAAAATGAAATATTGCCAAACTAAAAACCTAGTGATTGCTCAATTAAAATCTCCTCCTATAGGACCTCTTGAAGAATACACTCTACAAATCCATCTAACCTTCAACTTAACAGATTTCAAAAAGAAATAGAACATGAAAGGTTCCCACCTTAGAAAAGAAGAAAAGTTCTCATTGTAGTTGATCCCTTGTTTAAGAAAGAAGACAAGAAGACCTTAGCCACGTGTCTTATTCTTATTGGCCACCCCATTCTCATTGAATTTGGACTACTAGACCCATTTGTAGCTAAAGATGTTGTCATTTGAGGTCATTAAACAAAATCCCAAGTATTGCTCCACATACAAGCATCATTCTCTTGTTGCATCATATGTCCATAAGCTTGATGATATAAGATAGGATTGAAATGTTGATCTACAACATATTGATGTGTAACTAAGCAAGTCATGTTTCTCACCAATATTCGAAAGAATGGAAGCAACACCCTCCAATGTAAGAGCAAAAGATGTGCCCATAGCACTATCATACTAAGGCTTTGGAATAACCTCTCAATTAGTGGACTAATTGAGGGGAGATTACTCAGCAAAAGTTCATTAAGGAATACTAGGAACTAGAATATCGGGTAGAGTGATAGTTTAACTCTTTCTTAGTTTCAATTAATGTAGGAATTGTTTGAGATTGTTCATCAAGTGCTAGTAAATTAGGCAACTCTATAAAAGATATCTAATGAAGGTATTCACATAAGACAATCTCCCAATAATTATCAATACCCAACTAGAATTACCCAATGTAGGTATGCTTTATACTCCTTGCTTTACCCAACTAGCATGTAGTTACAACTCTTAGGTTCTATTTTGTGACAAGTACCATCTAGGATGCGGTCCCAAGAATTAGATCCGAAGACTCTCAATGAGAAACATTTGGTTTATCAAATTTTATACATTTGAAAAGAGTGCATTCCTTAACCATATGAGTTAAGAGTAAAGTTGATATGTATGTTGGATCTAGACAATAGATTCCCCCAAAATTTCAAATCCAATGGTTTGTTATGTATAATGCATTGAATCATCTCAATGTTGGTGCAATTTGTCCTCTTGTCTACACTATTTTATTGTAGGGTATAACATACTTTGCACTAGTGAGTTAGTCCATGGTTGGTGAGGATTCACTCATAACACTTTTCTAATGTACTTTCCCCATCTAATGTGGAGTAATCATTAATTAATATCAAAAAATGTTAGATCCTAAATGAGAAGGTATGAACCTATCTCCACTAGTCTAATTAGTGTGCTCTTTTAGATCATAAATTCTCTCTCAACAATCTCTCATCGTGATAGCCTCTATTATAGTGGACATACATTTTTCCTTTTAGGATGATCCTTCCCTAAGCCTTGACTACTGAATCTTGATCCTTTTCAAGATATACCAATAGGTCTCTTTGATGGCATGGTTGCATGGGTTTGATTAGCATAGCACATGGCGACATTGCAATGAGGCTAAGAAATTTATGAATATGACAGACTTTTGTAAAGGTGCACTAGGAACCTCAATGAAAAGGTGTCACATGAAAATTCCTACAAATTTTTCATATCAAGAAGAAATATTATTGATCAAAATGCTCATATAATTTTGAGTTCTTCTGTCCTTCAAAAGATTGTATATCAACATGATTCCTTTTGAAATGAGAGGTATTCTTCAACACTCACTCCACGAGATGGAAGTTATAGAATTTATTTCCCAAGTGGTTGATTTGAGGAAGTGCCATTGGAGATGAATATGCTCTTGAACCTTTCCTATAGCTTGGCAAGATCAGTCGTCTGCTACAAGAGTGAGAATACCATGAATTCTTTCTCTATTATATTTCCCCTTGATTTATAGCTCAACTAATAATTCTAGGGGTGAAATTCCATCGTAATATACATAACTATTAACTCTTGAGAAATTCAACCTTGATCTTCCATCTTCTTTGACTATTGATGCAAAATTAACAGACAATAGCTACACCAATACATAGATCTCAAAAAGAAAGCAAAATCTTAAAAAAAATGGACTAACAATGATTCCATATGTGAAAGTTATGGTCATCATAAGTTTTGAACCTGAAATAGCACAAATTCAACAAAATACCCAATGACGATCAATGTCCATAAAATTTAATATAAAAATAGATTTCATATAAATGGATGAAAAAAAAAATGAACCCCTACTATTTTAAAGTGAAATTTGCACATCTATAGGTACATTGGAGCAATTCATCAATATGTGCCCCACAGTGAAATTCTCCCAAATTGATACAAAAGTGTTGAGACCTTGGAAACAAAGATCCATATCAATTACACAATGCATGAGGTGTGCAAGGTTGTATGAACCATAAATAAGTACATATAGATAGGTCCCTTTTAGGAGAAGATATAAATTGACATTATACACTCCAATAGGTATGGGCCAATTATGTTGGGTATCTTGGAATCATTTGCCTTTTTGTTGAACGATTTTTTCTAGTTTCTTGGACTCATTTTACCTTTAATTGGAAGAATTTTTTAGCTATTTGGTT